>CAXKWD010000011.1:11575075-12205700 GCA_964059195.1 Ectobius pallidus | reverse complement strand
ATCATTACAAAATGGCAGCCAAAATGTTCAAGGATCTTTGGATTATCTGCAGTGTAAGTATTTAAAAAATAATAATTAATCACTTGTTAATTTTTTTTTTAGAAATTTTTACATCAGAAATATATTTTTTAAATAAAATATTAAAGTTACACCAATGTTTATAGACAGTGTTGTTCAATAATATCAAATATACTTGCATGCAAAATTTCACTGCAATATATTAATAACTGTTTGAGTTATCAGGGAAACTGCACAAAATTTGGCTGCCATTTTGTAATGTTAATTACCCATTAACTGTAATAGTTAAATTAATTCTGAAAATAGTATGCAATTGTAGGACTAGTCAATATAGAGCATGCCAGACTGCAAGGCTACAGAACAATTCATTGCTTAGAAAAAAAAATAATAATACTTCACCTATTTTTCAGCATCGAAAGTTGTTTGTCCCCTCATATCATATAAAATGTTTGTCCCATCATATAAAATGATGTACTTTTCTATAATAAGACCAAAGATGAAGCAACAGCACTTCTACCGTGCATAGGACTTGGTTTCACCAAGGCACAGGGCTCCGATCGCCGCAACAATTTTAGCTCTCTTCTCTCCTTCTACCTCTTGCCGGAGATTGAAGTTAACAGAATAGCCGAATGAAAATAATGCTTTCAGTATTTCTTTACTCACTTTTATCTGAAAGTAAATGTTGAAATCTGTCCCTTATTATCTATTCGTGTCAGACAACGACGCATAAATTTTATATAAGGAACTTTATGCCAGTAAGTCCCTTTAACACTGAAGTTTAAGGAGTCCCAATTCCCGGAGCTACATGACGACTGAAATTGTATTACTTAGTTAAATCCTTGTACGAAAAACAGACACATTTTCTTGAGTCAGGGCTGCTCTCTTAGGTAACGATTTCTTCCGATTTAAAACTGCTTCATAGTGTAACGTATCTTCTGAAAAGCAGTCGTACGAGAAATGCACTTTAAAATTTCAAAGACGTTATGCTGAAAGTATTGGCCTACAAAATTAAGTTTTAGAATAATGTGGTCTAGAGGTAGCGCGCCCGCCTCTAGATCCGAAGGTCGCGGGATCAAACCCGGCCGTAGTCGATGGGTTTTTCAGGACGTAAACATCCTGGGCATGGAGTCCTCCAGGAGGGACTTTAAGCTGGGAGGCCCGTGTCGTAGATTTACGGCACGTAAAAGAACTCCAAGCCTAAATTAGAGCCTCTGGACAAAATTTATCGGCCATTTCACGTCCAAGTAATACCTTACTTTCCGGAGGGGGTTAAGGGGCGATGGGCTTACCACCTGTCCCTCTGCCCTCTCTAGGAAAATAAGCGTAACAAAATTCACATAGGTAAACAGAAATCGTTCTCTATGCACGGTGAAAGTCCGGTAGCTTCATCTTTGGTTCGCATTGTAGCTTCAAGTTAACTTTACGGATTTTTGTAACTATGAGACTTCAAATTAAAAAGGACTTTTTGTAAACCTTCACCCCGTGCTATTGATATTTAATATTTTAATATTTGTTATTGACGTTATTACATGTTACAGCGACGACCTTACCTGAAGAGATGTTGGCTGGTCCAAGCGGCGTCACTCCGAAACAATATGACGTAAGTCAAATGTAATTTTAGTTTAGTTTAATTTAGTTTATTGAGTTTAGTACTGTGTTCTCTAAATTCTTATACTAAAATATTCTTATGAATAAGTTATCTTCACTTTCACAGAAATGCATGATTAAACAAGCTGGTGTTTTAATAGTTCAACAGTTTCACTTGACCCACATAACAGCGCATTTTTAAAATAATGAATCTCCAGTTTTCGTTTTAGGTAACAAATGCATTAGGGGTTCCTTTCTTGAACCTCCATAAACGTTTTATTATAGAAATGAGTCACTCCTACATTAGAGACACAGCACGCTTACAATATATTTCACAGTTATGTTTGTTTCCAAAGTTCACAATGCGACTTTTTCCAAACAATGTTCAATCCCAACGTTCACAATGTATTTCAAAGATATGTTCATTCCCAATGTTAACAATGTATTTCCTAGCTATGTTCATTCACAAAGTTCACAATGCTTTTCAAACTTACGTTCATTTCCGAATTCACAATGTGAGCATTTAAAAATCGTGTTCAATTCCAGGGTTCACAATGTATTTCCAGGTTATGTTCATTTCCAAAGTACAGAATGCATTTCCAAGTCATGTTATTTCCAGAGTGCATTTCCAAGTTACGTACATATTTTCCAGAATTCAAAATTGAGTATTTTCGGGCTTGATTCGTTTCCAATGTTCACAATGTATTTGCTAGTTACGTTCATTTCCAAACTTCACAATTTGAGTTTTCCAAGTGTATTTTCTTCCCTAAGTGAACTTTCTTATTAAAACCAAAATGTTCATACAAAATATTTAAACCGACTCCCTCCAATTTTAAGGTGGAAAATTTATTTGTGGCAATTGCAATATTTGCCCCTCTTTACATTATGGAGAGACACAGTCAAGGTACTTGAACCATGACTAGGATTTAAGTAATTTTGATATTTTACGAACCTCCTGTAACATTTTTACTGTATTGCAAAATAACTGATAAGTTAACGTTAAACCTATTCGTATGTTTAAGCAACATGTGTAAAAAAAAGTTAAAATCAATCTCTTCATTAGCTAACATTAAGTAATGTTTCTATTTGATCCTAATATTTTAAATGTACTTGGGTATATTTGTAAACTTTCCAATGACCACAATGACACGTACTACTTTCGCTTATCTTGTGGAATGAATATGAAAGTATACATCTATCCAACCTATAAACTTGAAGAAAATATATATAACCATATCTAACCAACCCTTTGAGTTCCATTTTTAAGAAATAGTTCAGAATGAAATATTCATTACACTGGAGAAGTCTGTTTGCGATGAAGCAAAATGTCTCCAAAATTAATGATAGTGTAGAAATTAAATTAAATTCTAGATTGTAGAAGTAATAGTGGAACATGCTCTTTAATATTAATTATATGTGGATTGGAGTCAAACGAGTTTCATCTTAATAAAAAAACTAACAAATTTCGTTAAAATAGCAGAATGGTAGAGATTTCGTGTTGGAAATGAATGTTCACCCACCATGAGATAATGGAGCCTATAGATTTATCCAAAATCATGTACTGTTAAAGAAAACCATTTGCCCAGAGATTTTTGTATATGCAGCAAGCGTGTCGCCTAATTCTTACAAATAATAATAATAATAATAATAATAATAATAATAATAATAATAATAATAATAATAATAATAATAATAACAACAACAAGGTGTTATCACTACAGAAATTCCAGCCTTCGTAGACGAAGAAGTTGAAGAAGTTGATTTATTTTCCAGATAAACGTGCCATCTCAAGGGTATGCCGCATCTGACTCTTCAGATGAGGATACAGTGCCAATGGTTCCTGTTTCCACTCCAACTATGAGCAAGAGAATGGCCAATATGCTCAGGAATCAGGAAAACTACATGGTACTTTCCACGTTGTTCGATGTCAATAATGAACTCATGGACCTTCTGTGTCAAGGCGTGATCGCAATTGTCGAAGAGCCATCACCAATTCCAAGCCCAGCAAATTAACTGCACAGGTCTGATCTTTCATCGTACCAGCTCTTACCACATGCTCTTACATGATTAATTAACTATGTTTCAGTCTTCCACGGCATAATTATAATAAAATATCGCTGGAACACAAAAGTTTCTCATTCAGATTGCATACCATATTGACTAAGAGTTGGGTCATAAATAACGTTATCCAGCATGATAGAGTTTGTTCTATATCTACCTAAAGGAATGCTATACTTTCGAATACCTACAAGGGTATTAATTCCACTACATATGAACGTTTACAAGTGATTTAGTTTTGTATTAATGTTTATTAATTAAAGTTTTATACGTTTGTAATTTTTCACACTTCATTGTGTAAGCAACATGGACCAGTGATGGCAAAAATACAGATAGGTGGACGGAAATAAGTCAAGTTAGAATTAAAGAGCTCAGAGGAAACAGAACCTGTTTATTAACAAGAACCGACAATGTGACATGGTGATGTGAAGATGGCACTTAGGCCCATAATCACCAAGGGTTTTCTCCCATGTCAACAAGTACAGAAGAACATCGGTAATTTGAGGTGAACAGGACCGACACTACATCAAACTACCGAAAAACTCTGATTTACGAAATTACACGAAAAAACTCTCTTAGAAGAACAAAATGGTTTTAGAAATAATAGATCATGTATGACTAGTATCTTTCCACTGAGCCAATTAATAGAAAAGAATAGAGAATATAGCATTCAAACTTGCATAGCATTTATGGACTACGAAAACGCATTTGACACTGTTAACAGAAACAAATTATGGGACGTATTATTCAATAGAGGTATTCCAAAACACTTGATCGGAGTTCTGCAGAGTATGTATAAAAATACAAAAATTAAAATAAAAACTGAAAATGGAATATCAAATAATGAAAAATAAATTTCAAGAGGGGTAAGACAAGGGTGTCCATTATCACCCATTTTATTTAACTTTTATACTGACGAAGTCACCAGAAATTGGAAACTTAATTTAAATTTAAGACAAAATTTTAATATAAACGCCTCCACTAATACTCTAATGTTTGCAGACGACCAGGTAATATTTACAGATTCAGAAAATAAATTACAAAAAGCCATCCATGAATTAAATAAAGTTGCAAAAGAATTTAATTTAAAAATTTCTTCAACAAAGACCAAAGTAATGGGGTTTAGAGGAAAAATGCCATTAAGACTAAAAATAGTAGTTGAAAGCAAAATTATAGAACAAGTGAACAGTTTCAATTAACTAGGCTGCACAATATCTTATAATTACATATATGATTTCGACAGTAAACTACCAAAATATCAAAGATTAATTGGGACAATGAAAAGAACTTTTGGAAAGAAAGTAAGAACAGAAACAGCCTTAAAATTTTATAAAGCCATGGCTGTTCCAATTTATGGATCCGAAATTTGGAGCATAAATAAACAGCAAAAAAAGAGAATGGAAGCAGCGGAAATGAAATTTCTGAGACCGCTGGCAGGATATACCTTAAAGTACGACAAACAAAACACAGAATTGAGGGAAAAACTAGGAATAAGCAACATCTCAGAAAAAACACAGGATTATGTAAACAGATGGTATGACCACATAAAAGGAATGACAAAAGATAGAATCCCAAAAATATTATACAACTACAAACCAAGAGGAAGACGAGATGTTGGAAGTCCCAGAAGACGTTGGATAGACCTTTTTTTAATTCAACACTAATAAATATTCTTACTATTGAGACGGAACAGGCCACATGACCTAAACCATGTTTGTTAATTTTGAACAATTTATCAATTCACATGTTTGTTAATGATGATGATGATGACATGAAAAAGTGAGCAGTAAAGTGATCCCTTTACAAGCCGTGGAGGACCTTAGGGTTCCAGGAGGTTGAGGCTCCCAGTTTTTAAGACATTCAGCACAAGAAGGAGGTAAAGTTGTCAGCCTTACGCACCGGTCGCTTTTACCCCCAGGATTTCTCCTGGTACTCATTTCTGTTAGAGGCTGAGTCGACCCCAGGGCCATAGTGCCACCAGAAGGATTAGGTCAATTGTAAAATCCCAATGACCTCATGGGGGTTCGAACCCGTGACTTTCCGGTTTGTAGCGCAGTGTCTCAACCACTATACCACGGTTACACGATAAAGCCTTGGTATAAAAAGAAATGTAGTTATGTTAAATATTATAGCATAGTAATCTATTAAATAAAAACACACAGATTGCCTTACACTAAAAATAAACAAAAATATTACTTAAGTTGAACATTTCAGATCTATTTGAGTACTGACGAAGACAAAACACATCATTGCATTAAAGACATCTTAATTGTCTTTTGTTTCAATGAACTGCACCGTTCCGAGCACCGAGCACCGTCTAAACAGCAGGTTTCTATCGCTGTCGCTTGGGCTGTTGTTCCATACAGAGGCGTAACGAGGAGGGGTTTGGGATTTGAACCCCCCACCATTGATAAAAAAATGAAAATTGTACAATTTATTTTTTTAACAAATAATGACGTATAAAACATTTGAGTTATATTTTATGTGAATACTATAGCCTACTATTGCAGCCTAATATTTTCAAACTTTCGGCAGTCGTTCACCAAATAAATAGTCTGGCAACAATGCTGTGATGCTATGATGAGAAATGCGACAGGACAAGATAGACTGAATGGACTAGCTATGTTAAATATACACAGAGAAATTAGTATTTTCCCTGATGAATTTCTGGACGAACTTGCAAAATAGCCTCGACGTCTGAAATTCAGAGTAAATTAAAGTATTGTATTTTAGAGTACTAATGTAATTTTGAATATGTATTAATTAATTGAATTAATGTTGAGGTTGAAAAGGAGCTGGAGGAAATAGAAGAACAAAGTGGTTTTGGGGCTGGAAGATCATGTATGGACAATATTTTTGTATTACAGCAGATATTAGCAAAGAGGAAAGCCAGGAATCTATCAACTCATTTGGTACTCGTGGATTTAGAGAAAGCCTACGATACAATACCCTTGAAAAGATTATTTGATATATTGACAAAGGTAAATCTTAATAGGACTTATGTTGAGGCTATTTGGAAATTATATATGAATGCAAAGAGTGCTGTCAAAATGGGAAACAATGTCTCAGAATCTTTTCCTATTTCAAAGGGCCTCAAACAAGGCTGCTGCTTATCACCGACCATATTTAAAATATAGATTCAAGAAGCACTTAAGGAATGGAGGAAGAAAATTTCAAGAATGGGGATTCAGATGGAGGACTCTTGTTTGACGACGCTGTTATATGCAGATGACCAAAGTGGTAATAGCAAGTGAAGAGTATGATATTGATTATATGATGAGGAAACTGGGGGAGGAGTATAAGAAATGGGGTCTCAATATGAACATGGTAAAAACAGAGTATATGAGAGTTGGAGAAGAACAAGAGGATGTAGATCTATATATTCGGAATATCAGAGAGAGCAGTCAGTTTAAGTGTTTGGGGAGTATTATCTTAACAGAGGGAACAACCAGAAAAGATATTCAAAATAGAGTACAACTAGGATAGAGAGCTATTTATCTTTTAAACAGCGTATTATGGTCTAATAGAATGAAAATTGAGACAAAGATGAGAATATACAGGGCAGTGGTGGAACCGATACTATCCTATGGATCTGAATGTTGGCAATTATCGAGGAAAGATAGAAGGACAATTCATACAGTGGAAATGGAATTCCTAAGAAGATCATGTAGGATCTCGAAGCTGCAACATGTACCAAACGCAGAAATTAGAAGGCGAACTGGAACGATTTTTACAAGAGCAGAGAGGATAGAAACGAGACAGTTATTATGGTATGGACATGTAAAAAGAATGATAGAAGGAAGATGGCCAAAAAGAGCTCTGAATTATAACCCAGAGAACAGGAGGAGAAGAGGAAGACAGACAACACAATGGAGAGAAGGAATTAAAACTGCTATGATCGACAGGGCTATAGGAGAAGATGAATGGAGGGACAAAGAGGCATGGAGATCGAAATGCGGGATGCGGCAAAGGCTGTAGGACCCCCGCCATATAGGCTTATATATATATATATATATATATATATATATATATATATATATATATGGAAAGCTTAAAACTCGTTATTGTGCATCTTAATTTTTAAAATTTTCCGGAGGAGGACCCCCGAGCCACCCTCTCCCTGGGGGGTATTCCATACCCCCAGATCCCCCCATGTTATAACCCTCCCATATGGTCGGCTTGGTTACGCCTATGGTTCCAAAAAACGCTTAGCTCCTTCTAACCTCATCCTTGTCAAGTCTTCATAATGCCTCCAATTCACTATTTCTATGTTCATTTTGCACTTTTTAGTGTACAAATCCAAACATGCGCTAACCATACGGTCGCTGACCCGACTGAATTTGTTTTTGGAACGTGGCGCTAAGTGGGTGCGAAGGAGGGAGTGGTTGAGAATGGTTGGATTGGGGAATTCCCAAATGCGTTCCAAGTCAGTGTCTAACCTCGTACAAAGCGCCCGCGCACTGAAAACTGACGATTTCTTCTTTTTGTTGATTCAAAATTGCAGTGCTGAGACTCTATTGCTTCCAAAATATTTTAGGAGAAAAATTCCTGATACTGGGACTCGAACGCTCGACCTTCGGCTTTCGTGACGATGCTCTACTTATTGAGCTACCGAGAGTTCTATTCACCGCGCCAGATGGAATCTCTCTCCTATGACTAATTACCCTTAATGGTCTACTTCATTAAAATATATTTACGTCATATACAGTGAAATGGGATATCTGACATCCAACACACAAATGAGAATGGAGAAGTAGAAAATGGTGATGAGCAGGTTTGCAATGTTTGTACAGCGAACAATTAAGTTAACTAAGAATGTACTATAGGAGGAGGCGGGTGAGTTGTGTCACGCGTTAACAAGAAGAATGTACTCAGATGTAATTGGGTGAAGGTAACATACTGCTTTTATGTTGAATGCCTGAGCAAATATATTTATTTTATATTCTTCATATAAATAATGACCACGGAGTTTTATAAACGTAAATACTTTATCTTCTTTTTGTAGACTGCAGTAGGCTTAGATGTAGTCGGGGAGTGCTCTTTCAAACGATATGAAATTACTATATTAACAGAGTGAGGAGGCTTTCATGGTCTCGTGGCTAGCGGTACTGCCTACGGATCCGCAGGCATGGGTTCGATCCCCGGCACCTCCTCGGATTTTTCTGAGGTAGGGAGGTCTTGAACAGGATGCACTCAGCCTCGTGATTCAAACTTGATTGAGAAGTAGCGGCTCCAGTCACGGAGACCATCATTAACGTCCGTCTAAGGTAGATGATGCAGCTGTAGGATAGTAGGCCTAGTCCCTTTAGGGATGCAGATCCACGGCGTTTAGTTTTTAGTTTTGCAGCGTGAGGTACACGTCACACTAAACTCGAGTCTTCGATCTCTGTACAAACATTGCAAGGCTGATGACGAGGGTAAAGTAAACCAGAAAACTAAATCCATCTCCACACTGTCTCCATTTGACATGGCATCACAATTTCAATCTATTCAGGTGTCATATTAACTTGCCTCATCCCAATAACACGACTTTGATTTATCTCTGTCAGAATCGGAGCCATTCTTGGCATGGAGCAACAACATGGAAATGACCTATTCTGTATTGTTTATGTTTTATGAATATCCACTGCGGCGACTGTACTGTATTCTACGCTGGAGTCAGCGTAAAGTAATGTTGACTTACATAAAATTTGGAAACTCTAGTCGGAGGAGTATAGTGTCGATCCCGGTTTCTGGTTGTTATTCCATGTCCAAGTGTGAAGAACAATACAAAAACTGACTTACCGAAAGACACCCGTGCTTTGGAACCCTGAAATGAGACCTCCTTTAACCACAGTTTCTCGCCGCATTCCAGGCCGTAGAGATGAGGGATGGATTCATCACCTGATGAAGGACCTAGGAGAACAAACGAGAGGAAAGATGTGACATATCGACCAAGTTTGCATCGAATGAGATGGCCGTCGTCTGCTCAAATTGGTCTACTCATATTGGTTTCCCCCGGATGGAACTTAGTTCATACCTACCTGCATGTTTGCTACTCTATATCGGAGGAAGTTTGCTTTGTTTAAGTGCCTTTTCACTCTGGGTCACTTGTGACAGTCACCGGTTTTTCCAGTGAACACACCTGGGTCACTTGTCATGGTCACCGCTAATATTGCCAATAGTAGCTATAAGATAAAACAATTTGTAATCGCTTTTGACTTCCGAAATGCCACGTCGACATTCCACTTCACTTATAAAATCTTCGGTATTAAATCAAAACTCATAGTTTACTCATGGATAGCTAGTTTCGCTTAGCTCGATTATACATCTGAATTATATATATATATATATATATATACAACTTGCATTATTTGTAATCATAAAACGCGGTGACCGTCACAAGTGACCCACTGATAAAATGCTCTCAGGAGGAGCCTGATCACAAACCAGTGAATATATTATGATGTGTCACTTGAAGCATTCCCGGAGTTGTCAAGGATTAAGAGTCTTTCGGGATTCTAACCAAGTGAGTGAGATGATTGTATCCAAACATTCAGCAGTTGCCTCACCTACCATAATCTGGGAGAAGAGGTAGATGTTGACAGCAGAGCTAGTTGCCGAAAGCCCGAGAAACCATTATTCATTCAGTGAATACAGTATTTCCTTTTTTTGCCTTTTATTGGGTAAGAGTTTTATCGCTGATTTAGGTGATCATTTCGGGAATACTAATTTCCTAAGAAGAGCACCCTCCAGACTTTTAAGCCCTATTAAGTTATGATAGACAACTCTGGACTACTAGAGATTTGACTTTACTAATAAGTTTTTCCAGATGACCAATATTGTGGTGTCGGTACAGTACCTACATGTTGGAAAGGAGCTCACACATCTGCATTCTGATGAATATACAAGAGCCCTCCATAAAGTAAGTTTCCCTGGGACCGTTTATAGAAAAAAAAACAAAGTCATGGAAATGCTTATTGCAAAATACTGCAAGTGTTCAGCTATTTTTCATACCGTGGGACCAACTTTTGAATACCTGTGTCGTAGAAGTCTGCTGCCTGGGATTTGAACCACTATGTGACAACCATCTCCGCCTGTCTGTCATTCTGTGTAATTTCTTGAGGTTTAGGAAAATATGTAAATCAATGGGAGCGGAGTCCGGGCTGTAGGGTGAATGTTTAATCATCTCCTAGTCGAATTTCTGCAGGAGACTTGCTGGGAGGTGTTTAAAAATCCACCCCACAGGCCGGATCTCGCTTCCATTGATTTCCATCTAGTCCTACACCGCAAGAAATAACAGAGAGTGAAAAAGAGGTGGACGTGGTTGCCACACAATGGTTCAAATCCCAGGCGGCAGACTTCTCCGACACAGGTATTCAAACGTTGGTCCCATGGAATGAAACACGTTTCAATTCCGGTGGCGAATATGTTTAAAAATAGCTGAACACTTGCTGTATCTGTTGCAATAAATATTTCCATGAAATTGTGTTTTGTTTCTGTAAACAGCTAAGGGAAAGTTAATTTATAGACGGCCCTCGTATGAGTTTGCTAATAAAGTACTTATCAGATAATGCCTGAAAAAAATTTACTATCAGCAACGAGCGAAAGGAGAAGTGTGACGAAAAAGTTTAAGAATTTCCTTTGCAAGTTGATAACAAACATGAGGCTGAGTAACTTGGATATTGAGAAAACCTAGCTGAATCAACTTTACGGAGACAACAGCTTCATAGAACACGTCACCGATGTCTTTGCAGAACGGCAAACTCCACGAATGGAGTTGATCTTCGAAAGGTAAGATCTTAGGAATAAGGTAAGATACAATTTATTACATTCCATGGATTCAAAGTAAATGTCAACAGATAATTTGAATACAGAGCAAGCCAAATTTGCTATATAATTATTACATTACTTTTGTTAAAAATACCCACTAGCGAACATAAAACTGCTATATAAAAATTAAATAAAAGCATTATTTATGATTGTAATAATTTAATTACTTTTGGAGTCAAATCAATGATTCAAATATATATGCATACATTTTCTTCTATAATGATGAAAAAAAACTGATGCCAAGCGTATTCCAATCAAAGCATTCACCTTATTAAATCTTTAAAAAAAAGGAGAGAGAAATATTCCGATTTCTTACCCAACTAACTTTTATACATGTATATCAAAATAGTTGCTACAGATAGAATGCAGGGAAAGAGAAAAACTGTAAAAGAGACAAATTGCACAGTTTTCTCAGACTGTTCCATTCATAGACGTTGCTACAGATGGAATGCAGGGAAAGAGGAACACTGTAAAAGGGACAAATTGCACAGTTTTCTCAGACTGTTCCATTCATAGACGTTGCTACAGATGGAATGCAGGGAAAGAGGAACACTGTAAAAGGGACAAATTGCACAGTTTTCTCAGACTGTTCCATTCATAGACGTTGCTACAGATGGAATGCAGGGAAAGAGGAACACTGTAAAAGGGACAAATTGCACAGTTTTCTCAGACTGTTCCATTCATAGACGTTGCTACAGATGGAATGCAGGGAAAGAGGAACACTGTAAAAGGGACAAATTGCACAGTTTTCTCAGACTATTCCATTCATAGGCACATATGGGCATTGGCCAATAATGTTCAGCAATGCCTCGGATATCGACTAATCACGATCGTCAGTATACTTGCTACGATTGCAAAAATGATTTTCTTTTTTTATAAACGTCAGCTCGTTTACTGTACACGTGGTGGTATCCATACATGACGATTAATACGTCACACATCTGTATTTTTGTCAGCGAACAGAATAAAAAATGTTATTTTATACAACCTAACTTGTTTGGAAATAGAAACATTTTAAATGTGCATTGACTAAAAATGAGGATGAAATGGGCTGAACATGTTGCGCGCATGGGGGAGGAAAATGAATCTCAAAAGTGTGGACTGGGAGACCCGAAGGGAAAAGACCACATGGAAGACCTAGACGTAGGTGGGAGGACAACATTAGGATAAATTTAAGTGAAGTAGGATTTGCGAGGACGATTGGATGGAATTAACACAGAATAGGGTTGAATGACGGGCTCAGGTAAGCGCGGAAATGAACCTTCGGGTTCCATAAAATAGATGATGTTCCTTAAGCTTGCTGAGGAATTTTCTATTGCCATTGAGTAAGTAAGTAAGCACTGAATAAAACACAATTTCGATTCGGTGCAAGCCAGTTCGTGTGTGCTTATTCTGTTCAGATTTTGGCTTATCTTAATTATGTTAGCGATTTCTCAACCCCACTGTTGGCAACATTCGTTAGTTTCTGATAACCAGGGCCCGGATTCTGATGACCTAAAATTGTTTGAAAAATTACCTATAAGATGACCCTAAATTTTAAACAAAGTGACTTAATAATTACAAAGAATGACCTAAGACCTGATATTTTATTTATAAAATTACTTTGTTCTTGATTGGAACAATTGAGAAGAAAAGTAAGAAAATTATTTTTAAAGTACATTCTACAAAAATGTTGCATTAAAGTAACCTAGTAATTTATTTAAAGTAAATGCATGAAAATGACAAAATGCGGAAGCAAATAAACGAAAATGACAAAATAATGACGTAAAATTGAAATAAATGCCCTAAAAACATAAAATTGCATAAGATTTAAAAAATGACCTAATAAAAATGCATTTCTATAACCTAGAGGCCATGATTAGAATTTATCTACAAGTTGACAATGTCTAGGCAGCATCAATAAAAATATGACATGTCATTAGTATCCGGGCCCTGCTGATAACACATTCAACTATTCCAACGTTTAGTAGGCCGTGATCTGACAGCTGGAGCAATAGTAATTTTACTTTCAAAATACAAGAAAGTAATTATTATTTATATAATTTGATACTTTTTATTCATAAAATAGTCTTAATAAATTCCACACGAGACTAGGAGTTTCATCAGATAAATTGGCTTATGCTTCGCGTTCGCGAATATGTCGATAATAATCTCGATCATAATATCTCGTGGGTTTACCTAAAAGAAAACACTGTAATCATACCAAGTTCTGGAAAAAAGAATGTTGAGTTAATTTTAAGCTCTTAAGCTAACAAGTAGGAGGGACATATTCACCTTTTATTTTAATTTACATATCTTTACATATAAAACACCATATGAATGTTTGACAGATAACAAGACAACTCATTTAAAATCCAATGGCAAAAAAATTTAAAAAGAAAATATCAACATAAAGATATAGGGATTACAATGTTAACACGGAGAAAATTGGCCTATATACTCAGGGATGTATGGAACTAAGGGTAGGGTAGTTACACTTATTGGCAATATAAATCTAACAGCTTTCGCAGAAAAGAGAGACTCAGATTTCCTTATGAAGTGAAATGAAATAGGCAAAGTTCTATACAGAGTATCATGGAAATGAGCGCAGACTTCTGTATGTTAGCATATGATCAAGCAAGTAACAGACTATAATACAATGAACCATAGGTTGGGGGCATTGTTATGGACGTAGAAATGAAAATTCTGAGCTAGTTTTCTTCCAATCAAACTTCCATGCTTTACCATCGCAACGGTGTGATACCTACACTCTAATCGATTCTTTTACACTAAATGTTCAAATGGGGCAGTATTCTTTTTTTAAATATAATAACTAGGCAAGGATTTATGGACCATAAAATAGTGAAAAAACGCAAAATAAAAAATGCATTTATAACCTAAAAATAGTGAAAAAAATACACAACATTTTAAAAAATGACCAAAAAATTTTCCATCTTTACTTACCGGAATATATTTTTTTTTTTTTTTAATAATGAATTTATAAAAGAAATTTAACGGATTACAGTGCGTTATATATGAATTTACAATACAAAACACACTTATTTTATTACTAAAAAGTATACTACTTGGACACCCTTAACGAAAAAAAAAATTCTTTCTGAACTGACATGACCATCAAATTGCCCCTAGCAAATAGGTGCCATTTAAAAAGAAAGAAAACATAATTCTTTATTGCTACAAGACAAACTGCTATGGTGTTTACAATAAACCTGAATTAAAATAAAAACAATTGTATGTTGTCTGAAAGTAACGATTTGTACAAGGAAAAGCTCCTCTTTACCTCCGCTGAAACATGCCTAAAATGCCTAAAAAGACATAAAAATGCCAAAAATGTAGAAAATGACCTAAAATTGCCAAAAAATGGCCTATCTCTTGAAAATGACGAAAAATGCAAAATAAAGCAAAAAAAAAAAGAATTCAAAAATAAATTGCCCTTATTTAATCAATTGTTTCATGATACACATTTATATGTATTTGAGCTATCTGACAGACTTCATATAAAAAAGATGCAAAATCATCAAATGCCTTGCCCTAATAACAACATATGTTTTCGCCAACCCACATACATTTAAATAATAATAATAATAATAATAATAACCAGGAGAAAAACCAACAAGGGAATGTGAAGGCATTTTGAAAAAGAATCTTTGTAAAACGTAACATTCTGAAACAACTAAGATTTTCTTTACTGTTATGAGCAAGCACTTCCACAGAACAGTTTTCATTGCAGTTTCATTGTTTAGTACAATTGGAATTCATCTAGACCAGGGGAAGACAGAAGCTTGCTCTGTGACGTCACTGCCTACTGCTCTACTGCTCGCGTTATATCTCTGCGAGGAGCATGTGAAATGTAGGCATCAGTGAACAGGGGGGAAGAGAGGGGCATTAGTATTGCGGGCAGCGGGAATTTAGGGGGTTAGAACTTACGTAATACGTGTTTCCGAGTTAATGAAACATCAACCGATTTTTTTGATAGTTTATCGGTTAATTACAGCGCAGCAGTTTAACACATTATAAATAATTCTATTTTTCTATTCTGTGAGAACAATTGCCTTTCCACAAAATCTATGCTCTTTGACAAAAATAGACAATAGGCTACTATCATTTGAATTAACATAATTCACTACAGTAAAACTTATAAAAAAAATGAACTGAATTAATTACCATACAAGCTCGTCTGCAAGATTACAGTAACAATTTTCTGACTTTCCTGTCTCTTTTTCTTTAACAAGTGTATCAATGTTGGGACGTAATGTTTGAGCAATATTTAATCGAAGACTACATTTAGGTTGTGATTTAACAATGTACTTCTTGATTTGAGCTTTGCACATTTCATTAGTGAAAAAAATTGTTCGGCCACATATGTCGATCCAAAATTACATAATATTCGTGTGGCAAGTCTCGGGAATCTGGTTTCAGAGAAATTTCTGTAAAAGTTACCCAAGACCACTTTACGTTCGTATTTGTCCTTTAACAGATCGTCGCATTGTAAGTTTAGCAGTTCCAATTGATACCGACAAGGAACGTCTTTGACATTAACTGAATATGGGGTAGCAAAAAGTTTAAACATTGGAGAAAGGTTTTCCACATCCTGAAACCTCGATTCGAACTGAAGAAGAATGTTTTGCAGAACTAACACATGTTCTGCAGAGGGAACACTATCAGGATCGCGTACTTGCAATAACTTTGAAAAATGCTCCGTATTTCCAACCAGAAGTTGTTCTACCCACAGAGCTAAAGTGAATAGGTCCTCTAGTACCTAGCTCTAGCGTACTCTAAACACCCCTCCTTCCGTGCGCTCTTGCTGACGTCACACACAAGGGATCCGCATGCTCTTGCTCCACAAACGTCATCACAAGACGTAGTTGACTTCCCCTGATCTAGACCACACCAGAGGATTCATTTGAATGTACAATCAAGTGCTATTTTGTAGTACTATGCAAACAATGTATCTCTAAGAATTTCTGGTTAATAGCAGGACATCTGTTCACAAACTTGATGAAAGTGAAAACAGTGTTGTGTTGTATTGTAAACGTGTGAACTTATCTTAGGGATACAGTTTGTTTCACGTACGAGTTAGCCAATCGTGCGGGCTTCTGCATCGCGGCTGCCACAGCTCTATCTCCCGAGCGATCAGGTGAAATATCTACGCAAATAAAGCCGCTAACAGTGTAATGATTCAGGTTCTCACAATTAAAGTTAAGATTACATTATAAATAACCATATACCTCATCACAAGATATTTTGGAAATGTCCTCCTTTTGCATCCACACAACAATGTCACCATTTTAGTAAATTTTCTTTCACACTCTAAGTTCAGCTTCCGAGATTGAGTTAATTTATTCTGTGAAATTATCTTTAATTTCTTCTAATAGTATGCGACTACTATTTATGGGGGGAGCTTGGAAAATAAAGTGTATAGCTCAATTTCCCATACATTGGAAGAACTTCAAGACAATATCACAAGATGAAATGAACCGTTCAAAACTTTATGCATGGCGAGCTGTGGTATGGAGAAAAATATCAAAATAACATAAATTAGGATTTTTTAGAATGCCTACAAAGGAAAAATTAATATTTCTAATGTGGCATTACGTAAATTATACAATTTATGTTTACATTTGAGCAAGAAAAGGTATATTTACGTTAGTATTTGAGCAAAATATATTTACCTCAATTCCAAGAGCATGAGTCAGTCGTTGAGATTACTTCCTGGTTCAGAACGACGTCATTTAAAGTCTTTCTGTTAAGAAAAAAGTAATGAAACAAATAGAAAATAAAGGGGTTTCATGTTTAAGCTCAAAATATGGGACTCACATTAAATGTCCTGCTACCTTTAGCTTATGGTACATTCTGACCAGCAAATATTTACGTCCATTACGACGAATAAATATTAAATATAAAAACTTAAATGAATAAAATTATTGAACAGAAACCCAGAAATACTGTTACAAAATTATTTATATACTACAAGACCAGGAATATATGTAAGAACGATATTTAAACAATAGAATGCTTACATTACTACAGATGTACCATATTACTAGTTTACAAATCTGAGCCTTATTTCGTATTAATGTAAACTTTTAAAAGAGTTCAGTGCGTATGATTATACAACTGCCAAATGTATAAACATACACAAAATAAACATTCATTTATGTTGTACATATACAAGATATATAATATTTTAGAAGTTAAAAAACTAAAAGCATGGATAACTGATAAACTCTGTGAACAACACGGTGAAGTCACAACATATTACTGTGAAAAACACACAAAAAAACTTCACCTAAGGATAACTACATTAGAAGAGGTATCAACAGCTGCTGCTCTCATTCTGAGCTGATGTCGACTGCTAGATGCTTTGTAGCCTCCCTAGCGGTGGATGAATGTATCTCCTGGGCTCAGTATCATATAACTTTTACACTCATATTATTAGCAAGTACGAGGGGTATTCCGAAAGTAAGTTTCATCAATGTATGGCAGGAGCGGCGTGTTCACCAGGGGAACCAAACAAACGCCAGACGAATCCCCACCCGTGGCTGGTTCCACGACGGAAGTGGCGTCAGCGGAGGAGGCATGACGCAGGCGCACTGCGCCGTAGAAGAGTGAGTCGCAGCAGACTGGCGTGCCCGCGGGTATTAGTGTACCGCTCACGATGGCACGAGAGATTTGGCGCCACTGCCATGTACCGCTATCTCCCCTCTTTCAAACGAGCCATTGCTGCAGCCGCTGAACCTTTTATTGTCCGAGATAGAGCTGTTTGAAATTGAACTCCCGATTACCGTCCCCGCAAAGTGCGGCCTCCACGAACCCATCTCGCACAAACCTTATGGAACATCAATTTGTCACTCAAAATGGTCTGTATGGGACTTTAGTAATGTCAGGAAGCTGAGGTGGAGCAGGCTGTACGCCAATTCCTTGCATCCCAGGGCACCGAGTTTTACCACAGTGGGTTCTTCAAACTGATCGCACGCTACGACAGATGTCTCAATGTCGCTGGCGACTAAGTCGAAAAATAGTGCACGGTGTATAGGTCATGCTGCCATGCTGTATTGCTTTTGGGTCAATAAAGTGTCCGTGTGACAAACTGACGAAACTTACTTTCGGAATACCCCTCGTACATAATATTATTTATTATTATTAGTCTTCTGTTTCATAAGAATATTTTCTAATAATATTAGTTATGAGTTCATGGCTCTAAATTTTTAGTAAATATTGCTAATATTATTCGTAATCTGTTTCATAGACAGCAGAACTAACAAAATGTACTGATATATTAGGTGTTTTTCTATAAGTGTTTTCGGACGAATAACTTATTCTCAAACACATGTAATTCAGATTTCGTGATCTTAAATTTGTGGAAAATGAATCACTCTGATTTAATTATCAATATAGAAACTACTTACATACGCTATCAAAGAAATTTTATCATAACTAGCTTTTAGGATATGAGGTTAGATTTAGCCTACTGCTATCTTGAATAAGTGCCTGGCAGATTTATTAATTTCTTAGAGCTAGTTATTATTTGTTACATTTATGAAGATATATTTAGGCCGTGCTGCTTTTAAATAGTATTGACAAAAAGACTAAGAAGGGAAAAAACACAAACAACAGTCCAGAAATAACCTCCAAATCAATCAGCTGACTAATGAACTAATTTTAGAGATTTTATAAGTAGTGTTCATATCTCTATGAAACAAGATGTTGTTAACTAATAAATAATGTGATTAGTTCTAATATTTTTAACTAATATTATTAGCAAGTTCTATGAAACAGGGCCCTGATCAAACTTTCTACTGTGGAGAATATGACTACAAAGCATACATACAGTCGTCGAGAACATCTGAGGAACCGAAGAAAGTGAAATTTTCGTGTGCATTTTTCTGAACAATAATGTTTGCTTGCAAATCACATACCACCACCTTTTACACTAAAAGCAGTTTAACAAACCTTCACCAAAGTCATGCCATACACATACAGAACCCTTCACCCACTACATTCACTACATGTCAACTCCCATCACTCACACAGTACCTCACCGTTACTGCAGATAAGCAATTAATCCAACATCAACACAGAAAGGAAACTTGTCCACCCGATAGCAAAGGCCTGCAGATATGGAACTAGTCCATCGCTACTATAAAACTATGTAATGGACATGATGCCTTTCTGCAGTAAGCGGTTCTCACCAAGGGGGCTCATACACTAGAAAATCATTTTTAAAATCATCTGTTACTTATTCTCTGTAAGATGACCACCTGTATATCTCGCATCTTGAACAGCATTTTAAACTGAAATACGTAATTCTTAATGTTAGACCATGTAAAATACGTGTCTAGATTTTTGAATGTAGGGAGAGCTGCTGCAGACGAATTTCCACCTCCTCTACCGGTATAAACACCTTTACTGTATTTATAAAGGAATAGCAACTGCAATCCATAGAAATAAACCCAAATTTAGAAAATTCTGTGCTTAGCAACAGTCAGTTCCTAGTGACTTGTACGGCTGAGCAGGTGTGCTTTAAGCATGGCTTTTAGGCGAAACAAATCCTGTAAATTAAGCATCAAGAGATGGAAGAGTTAATTAAAATTAATAGTGATGTAGATCACAGAGCAAAAGCTCTTAATTTTGAAATTTCAAAATCGACGCTGGTCAGTAATGTCAATATGTACAAAAAAATTGTTCACGTTCAATAAATTTCATACATGCCTGTAATTGTTCCACGTGTAATTCTTTCCTTTCTTGAAAAAATAAGATTATTCACAATTATGTCCTTTTTCGCTACACTGGTACCTTATAGCTTAAAATAAATCGTTTCCTCGATAATATTAATGTATATGCTGAGCAATAAAGAGAATAATATACTTCCTATCTAATTCTGAGGTAAGATTTATTCTTATCAATTAAATTCTTCAAAATAGGAGCATTTCACTGTGCTATATAACGCAGATTTTACATATCACTGTAGGCAGATTTCATGATACTTTTCGATTAATTACAATACCACTTACATAATTTTGTTATAATGCAATAATTCAGAAACAAATGAGGGAGTGTAATTTTTTAAAATCTTGTAACTATAAAGTTAACTATTAGGGAATTTTCTGTAACTTGACCAGCTTTGAAATTTGTCCACATTTTGGTCGCACCATCAATTATTTTACTGTGCCATATATTTAAATGGACGGTATGATTTTAGTCAGAAAATATCCAAAATATATAATAGACGAGTATTATACGTGTTAGGCTATATTATATTAAACTAAAGATATTCTCAGATAGAATAAGTGAGCGATATTTTATAAAAATCCTGCCCAGTAAAAGTCAAATTATTCAGGATTTTGCAAAAAGTAGGTTGAACCCCCTTAAATTCTAATACACTTTAGTAAAGGGAATGTATCAGTGCAAATGTTGCTGCTCAGCTGTGTTTGGCCAACGAGAAAATAACAAAGAGTCTGGGCGTATTTCATTTCCTTACCACAAAAAAAAAAAAAAAAAAAAGCAGTAACTTTTACTGAAAGTTTCCAATGTCATCAATCTATCCCGTGTGAAAAAAAAACGAAATAAAAAAATAATGGACAGCAAACGTTGGAATTTAAATAAAGTAGAAGCTTCAGTCTGAGTCTACTTGGAGCTTTATATAAACTCTGGAATGTTACACAGTTTAACAGAGAAAGAAACTACATATTTAACTGGTTCATCGTTCTTACGATTTTTACCTGACTGCATTAACCCGTAGCAAATTTCAATACAATACCCTGTATTATGGAACATTAAACACCCGACTGGGTTAGGTCCAGCTTCAAACCTTATTTCCCTATTGGCTCCAATAAAATTGCAAAGTAATAAACTGGGAATAAACTCCTTAAAAAATTAAAATCCTTTTCAAATTTTTAAGTGAAGTTAAACTACTACTTTAGTCAAAACGGCAGCTACGTGCTATGTCAAAATTTAGAGTTTTCCTCTTAACTCAAGCAATTTTTAAAAAATACTTTCATGTTCTAGTATTTTCCACTTTCAAGGTTAAAGGTAGACATACAGAAGTGACCACGATGAATCTGCAACTAAAGAGATATTACTTTATTTTTAATTACTTTTAAAGTTAAGTTATTATTTCAATGTATTTTACTCTTAAATTACTTTCTTCAAGGCAAAATATTTAAAAGAGAGGAAGGGTTTTGATAGTTTTTGTATTTTTTGTTGTAAAATTTACACGTTTTCGCAGAGTATGGTATTATATGACATCTATTATAAAGAATTTCCACATAGAAAAATGTACAATATATACAATATGTACAGTTTTCTAAAAATAGCACCCATGGAAAGTGAAGAATAAAGGGATAAGTAATTGTGTTTCACTGAGAACAAATTCACAAGAGGACTGATAGTACCCTAAACGATCTCCAATATCTCGTCCTCAGGGGAGTGAGCTCCAAGAGCACGCTGGTCAGAAGGACCAGGTTTTGATCTTACGGAGAGTTCAATGGGGGACTCAGACTCATTCCACGGACGTGTCCATCTGCAAATCCATCGAGGAATTTTTGTTGTGAAGCAAAGTCTTATGTGTTTCCTCAAGTTTGGCGAACACGAAAGTAACAAAATCGGGAGAAGACACGTCACTGAAAAGAATTTCAACCATACGATAATAAAATCAAATTTTCCCCCTCTACACAACTCTTCGATATCATCGCCCTCTAGTTCAGACCGCTCAGAGCTGAGTTTTGCTGAACATATTACTACAGCCAGAACAGATGGTAAACGTCCTAGAAACGGAAGAATACAGCTAAAGCACAGAAGTACTTGTCCACGACGTCCCGAAGGAATAATTCTAGATGGGAAAGGATACTCGTCTTCTTCCTGGTAGGACAGCCTCTGCAGCAGGACGAGAGCGTGGCTACATATGGTGACCAGAAGTGGGAGGAAGAAATACAGTGGCAGAGATACACTGATGTAGGTTGTCACGTAGCGAGAACCAGGGTCCAGAATGCAGACGCCGCTTTCTGAAACCCACACAAACAGGCATGTTCACTTTACGTGGGATAGAAAAACCCCATCAAGCACCCTGTCCACTATCACACTAGGACCCCCAGATACAAACAACGTAATAATAATAATAATTACACAGAACTTTTTGTTTGGCGTCTCTGATGTTTTACCGGATTTTGGCTATACTTAGTGTGCTTATTCCAAATATGTAAATAGTTTTTCTCTACCAGCTCTACTTTTGTCAAGGGGGATTTTATTCGTAAACTCTTAGTCTAGCGAAACAATATCTTGCTTGATAATATAGCTACTGAATGTTCTTGACCGTACTTTGGACACGTAGGACGAAAACTGTACGAAGTACATAAAAACTAAAAGATGGATTATTTTTGGCCCTCAAATTGACAGCTCATCAGTCATAAACGACCGTACAGTATGTGATATCAATTTTTTGAAATACCCCATGTTATATTGTTATTGTAATGTTAAAGTAATGTTAGTGTGCTGCTTTTTTCTTCACATGATTTAGAAGCTACAAATAGGAACTGTTTTTGATTTACATCAAACGTAAAATGGGATAATATGCATAAAAGTAATACCATATCTCAAAAACTAAAGCTGATAGGGAAACACTAATAGCACATTTGGCAACAGCGACCTGAATATACCCAATAATAGGTATAAATTCCAAGGCCCCAAAATGACTGTTAGTTGTGTTATGCATTTGTCCTCTTATCTGGCATGAAGTTGTATAACACATAATTATTTGCGTACATACTGAAAAATTTATTAAAAATAACAGGCACTGAACATCAGCTGTCCCCATATGTTTACTGTACTGTCATAAATCTTAATGATATCATTTCATAACTCGTGCTGATGTGAAAAGAGATTCGGTCAAGTTTCATCTCAAATTAAAGTGTTCCCTATACAGGCCATGGAGGCCCAGAGGGTTCCAGGGGGTTGAGGCTCCCAGATTTTAGACATTCGGAAAAGTGAAGGTGGTAAAGTTGTCAGCCTTACGCACCGGCCTACTTTACCCCCAGTATTGCTCCTGGTATTCATTTCAGTTAGAGGCCATCTCAAATTAAGTTTTGTTTATATTTTGTAAGTTTTGAGAAGGAAAGGAACTGATCTAACAGATGGAAAATTTCTTATTTCTCGATGCATTGACTCCTGTCCTTGAATAAGTATTCCACACCATGTGGAGTTATTTCCAGTTACTCCGTGAGCTTGGCCACAATCTGTACCACTAAACAGTCCAAGTTATTTATATCCTCTCGCGAATATAAGACATTTCAGGCACTGTTTAAAAGAATACAGAAATATGAAAATTAACAATAGCAGTACGTGCGATATTTTCCTTGACCAAGTGGTTATGTTACACTTCAATTAATAGGGAAATTTAAACAGAATAGATTCACGGTAATACATGAACTGGCACCATGAAAAAACCGACAAAGGGGTGTAGTTGGAAAGTGAAATGAGAAAGCCGGCTACAATAATGTGATAAATTGGATTGCAGAACAAAAACGTCAAATTGTTTGCCTAACAATATATAGTAGCTTTAATTAGAAAACCTGGTAAATGTAGGCCTGAGTAGTAGCTAAAAACTCTAAAATGTTTTACGTCAGGTGTTGAAACATTTTATTTTGAAGAATTGACTATTTTTTATTGTTACATTTCTTACTGGGGTTAAGAGGTATTCCTGTGATTTACGAGTTTTAACACGTTACTCTTTAATAAATCACATATTGAATTATTATTAGCATTATTTTTAATTCTGCTGTCACTTATTGCATTCAAAGGTATACAAAATGTCAAAATAATTAAATCATGTTAATTAGAACAGTATCTTATCTTCTTTGAATAGACTGAAACTAAACTACAATTTGTTCTCTTCTTGACAGGACAACACATAAGAAATACTAAATTTATAGAAACCAATTACACAGCAAAAAAAAAAAAAAATTGTGCCTCGATGTTTTACCGGATTTTAGCTTTACTTCCAACTATGGTATGATATGATATGATATTTATTGTACCATGAAATTACAAAAGAGTCTACTGGATTCGACACTTGTCATTTTACCAGTACACATCTTAAAAAAAACACACAGTAACACTTTTTAATTGGAGGAATGTGTGATGCTAAATGCATATAGACTGATTTCCCTCTGTACAAAAAGAGAAAGATAAAAAACACTAGGAAGTAAGAGAAACAAAAACAAAACAAAAAAGACAATTTCTACCAGACTCATCAAAAAATGTTTCTTCTCTGTTATCCCTTTAGGCCATAGGTAAGCAACTGAGGGGAAACGTTTTAGTCCCCATCCCTTGCTGTGACGTAAGAAATTTTTTCTTCATGTTCAGTGTCACGTCGAAACGGCTTTATGCTGACGTCAAGGGCGACTGTAGTGGGAGAAATTCCCCTACCGCACAGTGACACGATGTGCCACAGATGCGCACCCATGCTTTAGGCTCTGTTCGTAACTCCCTTGAAAGATCCGTCTTACCACCATTAGACCGCTGTTCTAATGATACTGCTGTGTCCTAAAAAGTAACACTAAGTAAAGAATAAAACCGAGCTTGTGAGGGATTCATTAATAACGGACAGGAGTTATACGCAAACCTTACAATACAAATATTTGTTCGAATATCATTTAACGCGAACATTTAATTCCGCCACTCGTTTGTTCTCTCTACTTGAATTGAATATCTAACTTCCAAACATGTAAACAGTTTTCTCTACCAGTTCTATATTTTATACAGGGTGCCATTAACTTACAACTTATTTTATGCTAATGTTCGTTTATTCTTTGTACAATTCTTGCCTGATAATTATTTTTAAACAATTCATTGTCTAATTCTGTATTTACGGTATAAGTCTAGTTGTCTTTGCTAATTAACATTCTACAGTAAAAGGGAAAAAGATTTGCTACCCTTCTTTTCCCAGGGAGACAATCTTAATAATAATAATAATAATAATAATAATAATAATAATAATAATAATAATGATAATAATAATAATAATAATAATCGTCTGTTTGAGCATAATGCCATAAGACTTGTCACTATATCTAAGATTAAATATAAATCATGCATTACCCACATTTACTTCATTAATACTGTATGGACACAATTGAATTAAAATCTTTCTGATACGTCTTTTAAAAACTTTCAGGTCATTAATGACTCTGATGCTAACAGGCAGATCATTGTACATTGTACATCTTCATTCTATAGCATTTGTTGAAACTGTTTAAATTATGTTGAGGAATGCTAAACTTATTTCTATTTCGAGTATTGTAGGAATGAAAATCACTATTGCAACTAAATTCATTTCTATGAATGTGCAAAAATTCTAATAGTTTGAAGACGTACAACACGAAGTTGTCCGGTCACGTTGTTAGGGCCCTTTTAAGAAACACGAATCTTCTTGAAAACTGTCCAAACCATTGATGTTCGTTTATTTAGGCTTTCTGTTCTGAGAGGATTTCAGAAGGTTTTGCACAATGGGAATGTACCAATACAATGAAAGTACAAATAACTGTTCTAAACTTGCATCACCTCTGTAAACACTGAACTGTGTAAACAATAAAGTACTTCTACTCATCGTTTTTAGCCTTATTTTGTAATAACACTGCTTGTATTCTATAGCATTTGTACATGTGTTATTTTAAGGGATTATGACCTATATTCCATCGTATATATTCTTACAGGGATAGGAATATATTCTTTATAGATTTGTTCGGAGTAAGTTTGATGGGAAATCTGGAGAATGGACGGACAAGAAAGGAATTATTGTTAGAACTACATTGAAGACATACAATGGCAGGAAAAGGTCAAGAAAAATTAATAGAGAACACGAAGAGTTGGTTCTGCAAGAAGAGGTCAGGTCATGAGAAATGTGAAAATCCACTCAAGATATCAGATCAGAAAAGAGAGGAAAAGTAGAGAGAAAAAGAGAGAGAGAGAGAGAGAGAGAGAGAGTTAGGTGTTAGGGGGGGTTTGGGGGTTTGGGGGTTTGAACCCCCCATTGATTAAAAAAAGGAAAATTGTACAATTTTTTAAGTCTGCTTATAAATTACTTAATACGACTATAAAGCGTGGGAAGCTTAAAACTCGTTATTGTGCATCTTAATTTTTTAAATTTTCCGGGGGAGGACCCCCCAACCCCCCTCTCCCTGGGGGGTATTCCATATCGCCCAGACCCCCCGGTTGTTATAACCCCCCATATGATCGGCCTGGTTACGCCTATGCCTATGAGACAAATGTCGGGTAACTTTAAGCCCTTCTGGTCCCCGGATATCATCTGGCCGTCATTATCATCCATCCCCATCCTCACCTTGTTCTAAGAGTATGTGTGTGTGTGTGTGTGTGTGTGTTCGTGTTGTTTCGGAGGTGGCCGGCATTGGGCTGATCACTCATCCGGGGAGGCCCTCCATGTCCTTTTCTGGTAAAAAAGTATGTATGTGATCCAAAGATAATCCCTCTCCCGACAGGTCGCGGTCCTGTAAGGCCCGGGCGGCTTGGGTCGCTTAAATCCTAAAAGGGAGAGGTTAAACTACGATAAAGAAAGAAGAAAAAGAAAGAATGAATATGTTGTTCCCTACTGAAATAATATTAATTAAGCAGTAATTATCCACTGTTTCAAACAGAATTTAATTCCCTTCAATTCAAGCATAATACAACTAAAGGTTGTCTGTAGCTGATTCATCCACAATTAAATTTTTCTTTTTCAACTCCAGAATAATAAGGTAGCCTATTTTGACGTTCTTGTTACAGGGCTGAGAGCTGTTGTCTAAATACATTGTGGGTGGAGAGATATGCCTTAATCTATTTTCTTTTTCTTCGACTACATAGGCAGTACCATCTGAGTTTATATTTGGTTTACTTTGTCTGTCTGTGTGTGTCTGTGTGGCTGTGAACAGCCTAGTTCCAAAATGGGAAATCGTGAGTGAAAGAAATGTTGTATTTGGATTAGGCACCTCCTAGGGACGCGACACGAAGATTGGCAACGACTTTCTCTTATTTTTAAGGGACTTTAAATGAAGAAAATTAAGTTTTTCGCGATTTTCTCTAAAACGGCTCCTCAAAAGAGTTTTTAATTTTTTTTTTAATTTAAAGAAAAATTCTAATTAGGAATAACTTCCTTAATTAAGGTGACATCACATTTGATAGATGATTTTAATTTAAAAAAAATAAAAATCACTCATATTGATAGTTTTTTACATGCGTTATGTACAAAATTAAAGCTAATCTCATGTAGAATCTACTCTTATACAATTCAACGGCCCTAAATAGCGTGCTTGCTCGCCCGCTTCGTGAGGCATCGGGTATACTCGGCGATGTTCGTCTCTCGCAGTCTAAACTTCCATGACGACTACAAAATTAGGAAGGAAAACAGTTTCTTTATTATATAAGGCCTAAGTGAAATGAACACAATGAACAAATATTCTAATTTTATTTTTACTTACAATTTTCATAGCTCTGAACCACAAACATTTTTAATAATCTACCAGTGTAATTGTCTTAAAAATCCTGGAGTCAATGAATAATGGCGGGGGAAGCCGGGGGCAACAGCTGTAAAATATTGATGGTTTTATCTCTTGAAATATCTTCTTCTTCTTCTTCTCTTCTTCTTCAATCCCATTTGCCTTTTCAGGCGTCGGGGTAACCTCGTTCAATCCATCTCCTCCATTTAGACCTATCTTCGCTTATCCTTTTCATTTCCATCACTGTCTTTCCATGTTTCTGCCCAATCCTTTCGATTCTGTCCTCCCAAGTAATACGGGGTCTGCCTCGTCCAGATCTTCCTCCCACTCGCATTTCAAAAACTTGTTTTGCTTTCCTTTCTTCTCCCATCCTTCTAACATGTCCATACCATTTTAGCTGACGTTCTTCTACTAAGCTAACAATTGTTTTCTTGTGTCCAACCTCATCTCTAATTCTTTCATTTCGCAATCTGTCTCTTCTAGTTTTCCCTGCTATTCTTCTCATACACTTCATTTCTATGGCCGTGATTTTGCTCAAATGTTTGTCCTGTAACGCCAAACTTTCCATTCCATATAAGGTGATTGGTACCATTATTGCGTTATATATCTGTAGTTTTGTTTTGTTGTTTATTTCTCTTTTTCCTATTATAGTTCTATTCATTTCATAATAGGCTGACGTAGCTTTTTTAACTCTATTTAGTACCTCATGTTCTATTCTCCCATCACTACTTATTATTGTGCCAAGGTATTGGAAAATTTCAATCTTCTCCAATGTTTTTCCATCACATTCAATATCAAGTTCTTCATAGGATCTATCTTGTTTTGAGACCCACATTACCTTACTTTTTTCTGTATTCACTACCATTCCTTTCCTTTTTAGTTCTTCGTACCATTCCACTACTGCCTGTTGAAGTCTTTCTGGTGTACCTGCCACCAATACAATATCATCTGCATATAACAGTGTTTGTAGGAATACTGGTCTCAACTTCCACATACCCATCTTATTTCTATGGGTTCTTCTTTTGCATATTTTGGTTATTTCATCTAGAAAAACATTAAACAACAAGGGACTCAAACTGTCCCCTTGTTTTATTCCTCTTTCCATCACGAATTCCCCTGACACTTCACCATCTATACGTACCATTCCCACTGGTTGTTCATACACACTCTTAATTGCATTTATTAAACTTATTGGTACTTTCTTGGCTACCAACGCATCCCATATGTATTTTCTTGGCACAGAGTCAAATGCAGCTTGAAGGTCTAGAAATGCAAGATAAATATCCTGATTTTTAGCTATACTCTTCTCTATTATTGTTCTTAATGTATATATATGATCCTGGGTTTGGCGTTCTGGCCTAAAAGCCGCTTGTTCTTCCTCCATATCCTCCTCCACTATCATCCTCAGTCTCCTTTCTAGCACCCGTGTATAGATTTTATATGCGACTGATGAGAGGCAGATAGCCCTATAGTTATTACATTCATAGCTGTTCCCTTTCTTATGCAGTGGTATAACCAGGTTCTTCTTCCATTCTTCTGGTATACTATTTTCCTTCCAGCTTTTCTTGAACAGCTTGGTGAGTTGCTGCGCCAATTCCTTTCCCCCGTATTTAATTAATTCTGGTGCTACTCCATCTGGTCCTGCTGATTTTCCTATTTTAACTCTGTCAATTGCTATCTGCACCTCTATTTCATCTATTTCTCCTTCCACTTCCAGGTTCCATATATCTTCATATGGTCCGTATTCAATTCCTTCCTCTCCTTGTTGGCTTTCCATTTCCTTAAATTTATCTTCATAGTGTTTTCTCCACACTTCTAATACCTCTTTCTTCTCCGAGATAAGTCTGTTCCCATCTTTAATTATTCTTGTTTGCTTACCATATTTTCCTCTTATCCTCTTTATTGTTTTCCAAAATTCCTTTGTATTCTTTTCTTTAGCTTTGGCTTCTATCATATTTCCAAATTCCTCCCATGACTTGTTTTTAGCTTCTTTCACTACTAATTTAGCTTCTTTTCTCCTCTCTATATATTCTTTTCTATTTTCTTCTGTCGGGAATCCTAAATACCTTTTCCAAGCTACCTTCTTATTCTTTACTTTTTCTTTCACTTCTTCTGTCCACCAGTTTGTTCTTTTCTTTCTTGTATTTACTACAGTTTTCCCACATACTTCTTCTGCTGACTCTATCAGCACTGATTTTAAATTATCCCACGTTTCATTAATATTCATATTTCCATTTATTCTTGCTTGTAATTTTTCTTTCACTTTTCTAGTATATTCATTCTTCTTTTCTTCATTTTGAAGTTCTCTTATCCTGATCATTTCAAACTTCTTGGTTTTCAATTTAGTTGGTCTCTTAAATCTAGTATCCATCACCAGCAGTCTATGATCTGTAGACAATTCCGCTCCACGAATTACTTTCACATCCATGATGCTATTCCGTATGCCCTGGGGGTATATGAAGTAGTCTATCACACTCTTAGCATCTGTACCTTCCGATTCATACGTAATCTTGTGTACTTTTTTGTGCGGGAAAAATGAATTGCCGATCAGCAACTGGTTTTGTATACAGAATTCTATCAAACGTCTACCGTTCTCATTCAGGGTCCTCTCCCCTCCATGCTTACCCATACTTCCATGTGCCATTCTTTTATCATGGCCTATTCTGCCATTAAGATCTCCACTTATTAGTACACACCTTTCTTTTGTTATCTCTTTATCCGTTGCATTCTGAAGTTGTACATAGAATTCTTCTTTATCAAGTATATCAGAGTCGTCAGTTGGGGCATACACTTGAATAAGGGACAGTTTTATTTCTAGGTCTAGATTAATAACCATTATTCTTGAATTAATTGGTTCCCATCCGCTTACTTTAGATTCAAGTTGCTCACTAGTAATTACACCTACTCCTTCCTTTGCCCTGCTATCCATTCCAACTCCTGAATATCTCAATGTATATCCATTCTGTAATCTTCTCATTCCACTTCCTTTCCTCTTCACCTCACTCAATCCCAATATCTCCAATTTATGGTTCTTCATTTCTTGCACTATTTCTACTTCTTTTCCGTTTATAGTCTTTATGTTCCATGTCCCAAATCTCAATTTCCTTTTACGTTGCCAAGGTCGTCTCAATGTGGATCCGTCCTGTCCGAGGCTACAATTTTGTCTCTGAATCGTATTCATCCTTGCATGGGTGATTAGCCCAATGCAAGGTTCCCCCAACCTGGAGGGCCAGGTAATTTTTATTCAAGGTTGTCTTCCTTTAGCCTTTGATAAACCAATATCCAACTACAAGGCAGCAGCTGCTAGTTTTGGTCCACCCCGGGTATTTTATTTCCCCGGTACCCACCATATCTGGTGAGCATTCCCCTATCCGCCACCTGGGGAGGCGCCCGATGGGAGACTAGCAACTCCACACGGGCTCTTGAAATATCGCTGATAATAATAATCCAAACAAACCATTCCTTCCCTTGAAACATTATATAATTTCTGAAAATTACACTGAATTGATAAAATAAAATTCACATCATATTCATGTCAATAAACAGCTGAGAAACAATACGTATTATGTGTTCACAGGTTCTTTGGAACTGCATAATCGATTCTGATATAGTTTTCCCAGGGGGCGCTTTCATGTCGTGGAATGTACTCTAAAGCAGGAATTTTAGCTGTTTCATTAATTATTAATGGCTTAGTTTATGAATGATTCGCGTGCAAGTGTTAATAAATATAATGCTTTAATAATTATTATACTCTTAATTTTTAATTTTTAAAAGAATTATCGTGGCGAAGCCACGGGCACCTCCTAGTATTTGTACAAAATTTTATAACGATATGTCCAGACAAAGTTAAATTGAAGAGGTGGGGGAAGATAGTGCTAACCTACACAAACTTCATTTTAGATGTTACATTTTAAAAGTTTTCTCAGATCTGTAAATCGTATTATTTTTTTGTATATATTATGTTACTGACTAGACTTATTGTCAGAATTAGTCTATGCGCAGAAACATGGCCGTCCGGAAGGGGGGGGGGCAAGATAGGGAAGCTGCACCATCTCGAAATTTTGTTTACACATAAATCTGCAAATTAAATTACTATAAGCAACTAATATGAAGTGAAGCTTTGGTTTCCACATACTATAATATGAGTTGTTTGTAGCAGCTCACTACCTTAGATATGAGCATGTAGGAATAATTAATTCCATATTCCATAAACTTGAAATCATTTGCTCCAAGCAATTTATTGTAATGATAAGGGGTGATGGGTTTACCAGCTGTCCCTCTGCCCTCTCTAGGAAAATAAGCGTAACAAAATTAACATAGGTAAACAGAAACCTCCACTTGGAGGCCCTTCGCCCCAACATGGGGCATAGGATGAGAGAGAGAGAGAGAGAGAGAGAGAGAGAGAGAGAGAGAGAGAGAGAGAGAGAGAGAGAGAGAAAATTTATTGTAATGTAGGTATGGTATGGTATGGTATGGTAAGGTGCATCTTTATTCTTATATACATGTTAGATACATTATCCATAGAATAAATCCAGCGCACGGGCCTAGACGGCCGTTCGTGCTTTTGCTATGCACAAGACAAAAACAAACAAAAGAAGAGAAAAGTAACATTAATAATACAAAACATATAATACTATAACTTACATAATAATGCTATATAAAGATGAAGAAAAGAAAGAAGACAAAAAGTTGTATATGACAATAATAATACAATAGTAATACAATATAACACCTAATAATACATAGACAAAGATTACTCCCCCTGCCCCTCCCTCCCATCCTTTTCTACCCTGAGCTGTCGGACTTTAGACATGAATTTACCCCCCCCCCTTCAGAAAATGTTGTGTCACTCAACAGCTCGAATATGGCCATATGACCTCTTCTAGAGACAACAAAAGAGTCTGGCAGATATCGTTGCCTAAGAATCTCAGTGACTCCACATTCCGAGAGAATATGCTGTGCTGTCTCATCCTTGTCACATAGTGGACATATTCTGGTTCCTTCTGCATTGACGCGTTTCAGCGATTTCCAGGCTCCTAGACGAAACCAGGCTAAACCCGTCCTGCTTTCAGCGCTCCCCTCATATAGATATCTTTCTGTTCCCCAGTTGGTTTTAATCATTGATTGGATCTCCAGAGCAACCTTGTCCCTACATTCCCCTTCCGTTATTTGCCTGTCAATATCTCTTAGACGATTCCTGACTTTCCGCCAAACATTTCGTTTGTTCCTCCTGCCTCTTTCGTTTATAAATCCCATGCCTATTTCTTCCAAGCCTCTGCGTATTCTTCCCGCCCACGTTATTTGGCCTCTCAACTTCAGCTGTTCCCTATAACATATTGCCCTGATAAGAGATTGATCTCCATGCATAATCTTCAGGTAGTATTTGAGTGCCTTTATCCTGCAATCTATTGATACCCTGTGGCTCCCAAATTCCCTTAGAATGCCACTATTAGCCGTTCCTTTCCCCACCCCCACTATCTGTTTCAAGAAACCACTTTGCACTTGGTTAAGTTTTTCTGTTCGTTCCCACCCCCAAATCTCTGCCCCGTATGTAATTGTTGATTTGACTACTGCGTTATACACCGTATCTATCAAGTTGAGAGAGATTTCCGGAATTTTGTTGCGTATCTTCAGCGTCTCCATAGCTTTTACCCTACCCCTGTGTTTCGTCACATCGATATGCTTATTCCACTTCCCGTTCATCGTCATTGTCACACCCAAGTACACAAAACTTTTCACATTGTCAAGCGTCCTTCCATTATATGTCCAAGTCTCTAGTTTGCTGTAAACACAGCCGTTCTTGAAAGTCATAGTCTTAGTCTTTTCTATATTCACCGTCATTCCCCATTCCTTAGCGTATATTTCAAGCTTGTCCAGTCCTCTCTGTAAACCGTTTATCGTTCTAGAGCATAAAGTCAAATCGTCTGCGTACAACAATACTGGGATAGCTACTTCCTCCATAATTGGTGCGTCCATGTTTTCCCCTTGCATAACATCCACTATATCATCAATAAACAGATTAAAGAGTAAAGGGGAGAGTATGCAGCCCTGCTTTACACCGCGTTGACTGACGACGCTCTCAGATACTCTGTCTGTGTCGTACTTGACACAAAATTCCACATTCCTATATATTTCTTGCAAGGCTCTAAGCATTTTACCCGACAATCCTTTCATCCATAATTTATACCGAGTGCATTTCTATCCACAGTGTCGAAAGCCTTGCGAAAGTCCACGAAGGCACAATGTAATGTAGGTAAAGCAATGGATGTAGTCTATCCCATTTTATATGAAATTGTAAGGGGTAGAAAAAGTCATGTGAGTGTACTACATTAAATTTTTACTGAGTATCCATCGTCATAGATCCAACTACAGTAAATTAAGGATGTGGGTGATAATGATGATGATGATGATGATGATGATAATAATAATAATAATAATAATAATAATAATAACAATAATAAAGTGGTTGTAGTAATAATAGCATAGTAATGGTGGTGGTGACAGAAATTTGTACAGTTGCCCCTCCTTGGCAAAATTTCTGCGGACTTCCATACGTAGAAACGTTGGAATAAATAGTGACTATGAAAAAATATTAATACTGCAAGAATCTTAACTTTAAAAAAAGGTTAACAGTATCTTCCCCCGACCCATTCAGTTAGTAAAGATTAACAGTGTGTCCAACCGAAAAGTTTGAAAATAAAGGATAGACACACCAAGTGAAAAGGGGGGTGAGGGGGGGGGGCGAAGCTAAATACAACACATTATACTAATATACCGTTAATAACAATATGGTACAGTTTGGAGTTCGTATTTATCACTGCTTTCATCTGTAGCAACTGAAAACGGACCTTGAATAAGAGTCTGAATAATCTGAAATCCTGCAGAGTTCTTTGGAGGAAAAGTTCAGCTTAAATTTAAATTTTTTAATGTATTATCTATTAAATAAATGGCCTCCTCTTCACCCCTCATAGCCATTCCGTTCCTCCCACAGTTTTAATTCTTTACTTGTTATTTTTATAAGTTTATTTTCTACATGTATAATTGATTGTACACATTATACACAATAACATAAGAATACAAAACTCTGCATGTTTTCAGCTTAAATCTGTGTTTATACATGTTAAAAAAAGAAAAAAGCTTTCTTTTAATGGCCTCTTGATAGCCTATATGTGTATAAATTGAATACATTATGTAAAAAAAAAAGTTCAAGGTACAAAAAAAAACGTATATCACGGTCTACAAGTATGAAAAGAGAGAACAACGTATATCATGGTCTACAAGTATGAAAAAGAGAGAACAATGTACATTACAAGTTGGTTACATTTGAAGAACTTAAATAGATCTCAATGTTACATTTTCAGAAACACATAGTGCTTAACCCTTAATAATTCTGGTAACTGTTCTCAACTCACTGGAAAAATGGACAGCACTAACAAAAAAGGACAATTAAAGGACTCTTTTAATAGTCACCATTTAAAAGGACTGTTGGATACACTGGATTAAGTAAAAATAGAATTTGCTATTAGGATGCACTGTTTACTGTTCCTTGCTATACCGGTATGTTGCTTTATGTAGATTATCTGTGCAAAGTCGAATTCACAGAGGGGTTTATGTAATTCACAGCAACACAGATAAGAAGATTACACACACCTGCACGTCTAACATGACAAAGAAGAAAATAGAGCATTCAACAAGAAAATCGAATCACGTCTTTTGAAAATACAGAAGAAGCAGGACACCTTCGTAAATCCTTTCAACTTGTTTATAAGAAATAGTTGTTAGGAATTTCATTCAGTCTCTATTGATCTTATATTGGACTGGGTGGCGTAAGCAGTAACGTATTGGTTTTATGTTCCCAAGTTCGCAGGTTCGATTTCGGACCAGGTCGATGTGTGCATATTTATGAAACACACCTTATAAATGTAGCTATCAGAGAAGATGTGTACGGAGCAAAAGTAAATAAAAGAGTGTGAAAGTAAAAAGCACAGTTCACAAGAGATCGTTTTTGAGACTGCTTAGTCGATTACATAGGCCTACAGTAAAGTCAATTGAACTTTATTTTTTATATCAAGTGCCAAGGCACCATTTTATTCTATAAAACAAATTATTATTAGAAGTTATGCCTATTAATTTTACTTACAATATGTGGTGTACTTCATCACACATTATGCAAATTAAAGGTACGACGGATTAATTAATTATGTTACAAAATACGTCTTGTATTTAGTAACCTATGTCACTTCAGAAACAACAAATTTTCCAAGGCAACGAAAAACAAATTAAATCTTGTTTGCTAGATATATGTTATAAAACATGTAAGCTTATGATATAAATACGAAAGCAATGAACTCACTTAAAAGAACTATGTTTTCACAATTACATAAGATATAAATAATTATACGATGTGTGCGGAATGGAAGTAAACATCTGACTGAGCTTGTCGCACTATCGTGAAGTATGCGCTGGTGCGATTAACCAATGAAACGACGGGACACAGTTAGTCAAGGCAAGTCTGTTGTTTACTTTTGCTCCCTACATATCTGGGATCAAGTATAGGTACTGAACCAGTACAGGATAAAGTAATGCACTATAGAAAAAACTGGTTACATCATATTGAATGCATGTCATCTAACAGGATCCCTAAACTGATATTAAATTATAAACCCATAGGACAAAGATCAATAGGACGACCTAGAAAACGCTAGAGAGATGTGGGAATGGGACAGGCTGAAGCTGATGGAAGATGATATTTAAGAGATAATCCCTTGAAACAAGAAATATTGCAAGGAATGATTGACAGGCTGGTGGAAACAGGAAGAAAGTATGGAATGGAAATCAACATAGGTAAATCGAAGGTGATGAGGATATCGAAGAGAGAAGAGCCGCTTCAAATTATCATGGTAAATCAAGAATTAGAGAACGTGAACCAGTTCAAATACTTAGGAAGTGTACTGACGAAAGATGCCTATTGCACCACGGAGATAAGATCAAGAATTGCCATGGCCAAGAAAGCATTTATGAAGAAGAGAACTCTGCTAACTAGTAGTCTGAACCTAGAGCTACGTAAAAACCTGGTGAAGTGTTATATTTGGAGTATTGCTTTGTATGGATCAGAGACATGGACTTTGAGGAAATTAGAGAAGAAATATTTAGAAAGTTTTGAAATGTGGTGCTGGAGACAGATAGAAAATATAAAGTGGATGGACATGGTGACAAACGAAGAGGTTCTGAGTAGAGTGGGTGAGAAGAAGTCAATCATACACACAATTCGTCAGAGGAAAGCAAACTGGGTTGGGAACATTCTCAGAAGGAACTGCTTATTACATGATGTCGTAGAAGGAAGATTGGAGGGTACAACTAGACTTGGAAGAAGAAGAATTCAGCTGTTGGACGATTTAAGGGAAAAGCGGAAATATTGGATGCTGAAGGAGGAAGCAGAGGATAGACAGTTTTGGAAAACAAAATTCGCGTACCAAGTTTGAAAACCTGCCGGAAGGCAGAATACTTACTACTACTACTACTACTTTGTGTTTGCCGGCACCAGTCAGAGACTTTAAGTTGCAGTACACACCATAGCAAACAATATTAATTATTTTTATCTAATTAAACGATTTTTCCTATGTGGTGTCTGTTAAGCTCGGTTTAAACTGGCCAAGTCAGCTTTGAGTACCAATTTCACTCAATGATTTGTATTGTGTTGGAACTGGTTCCTGCCATTCGTTCTGGACTTCGTTACCATGACCTATTTTACATTTTTACAAATGTCAACCGTAAAATCAGAAACTAGAAACGCAATGCATCACTCTTTTCTTCCAAATTGTCTTTTTATTCAGAAATTTACCCGAGAGGCACTGTCGTTTCTTCATTTCTCATCTCCGTTCATTTCAGTATCATATTTAATTCCATTACAGATTAAAATAAAATATTAATACTAACAACATTGAGACTAGAGAATAAAAATGAGCTAACAACAGACAGATCTGCAGCAAATACGACGAAAAAGAAATAAGGTATCTAGCACTAATCAATGAAAACAATTCCTGATATAAAGGACTAGGCCTATCAGGAACATTAAATGATATACATATATGTATATGTGTGTGTGTGTGTATATATATATACAGGGTCTGTCCGGAAAGTAATGTCAGTGAGTCAATTACAAGAAACTTATTGATCCGAACGGTACAATACAATCAAGAGTTCAAAATAGGTTCCTCCTGTGTCGATACGTTGCTTCCAGCGAGATTTCCAGGCATCAAATGCATCATGGTAGGTCTTTTCCGAAATGTTCTTTGGAGCCTTGGTGAAAGCCTCTTCATGACTTTGTCAACTGTCCCAAAGTGATGCCCTTTCATGGTGTAACCGTCAATGCCAAATTCTAAGTGGAAGTGCTCAAGAGACTCAAACGAATGCATCCAGACCGACATTGCGGACAATTGGAAACTTCACCATGACAACGCCTTCTTCATGACCCGCTTCCAGGCCAATTCAAAGGTGCCAACGGTTCCCCAGCCGCCCTAAAGTGCTAATGTGGCTCCCCCAACTTCTTCTTGTTCCCACACTTGAAAACTCCCATGAAAGGACATCATTTCGGGACAGTTGACAAAGTCAAAGAGGCTTGCACCAAGGCTCCAAAGGAAATTCTGGAAAAGGCCTACCGTGACGCCTTCGATGCCTGGAAATATCACTGGAAGCGACGTATCGACACAGGAGGAACCTATTTTGAACTCTTGAATGTATTGTACCGATCGGATAAATATGTTTCTTGTAATTGACTCACTGACATTATTTTCCGGACAGACCCTGTATGTGTGTGTGTATGTGTGTTTGTGTGTGCGTCTATGTGTGTTTGTGTGTGTGTGTAATTTTAATCTGTTCTGTTAATTTTATATATATTTTTTTTTACAGTATTTACATATGTTTGTTGTTGATCGTGTTACACTAGATATCCAACCAATATGAGGTGAATGTGGCATAAACTGAATGTTTTATATTAATTACTATGATATTTATGTTATAGTTTTATTGTGTATAACCTAAATTTTATGCTTGCACGAATAACTTTACAGTAAAACTTCAATAATCCAGGTAAATAGACGCTTGAATGAAAGTCGTAATTTAAATAAATGCTCTACAGAGAGAGCAGAAAGTCCATTAATAGTAGTAGAAGTGTATTTATTTCTCACAAAAAATTCTCACATATAAACCACATTATTTACATTAACCGGCGCACGGGTCGGTGTCGACCATACGTGCTCACTGCATACACTTAAATTATTACCCCCATAAAAATCCAATTGAAAAAAAAACTATATTCTATTATTTACATAACCCCAGACGTAACCCCCCACCCCCAAACAAGTAAAAATTTCATAGATACATAGACATTATTAAGACAAAAGCAAAAAGATAATAATAATAAAAAAATAATAATAATACTTCGATTTCCTTAATTCTCTAAATCTAGGCTTTCTCTCATACATCTAACTTTCTGCAGAAATTTACATAACCCGTGCCAATTGTGCTCATCCAGTAATAGATTTAGACATGCCTCCCTACTTCTTTGCGAGTTTAAAAATTTGTCGGGTAGCATCATAACTCTCCAGCGCTCTGTAACTCCACATCTCGCCAAGATATGAACCCAGGTTTCATTTTCACAGCACATTGGGCAGATTCTCCCCCCTATCTCATCCGAAATTCTCTGAGTTTTCCATCTTCCCAGGCGAATCCAGGCCATTGCTGCTCTATCTTCCGCACCCAATCTTTCTATATATGCTTCCCTTCCCCAATTAGCCTTTAATTCTGCTTGTAATTCTAATGACACTTTACCATTACAATCAGCCTCGATGTTCTGCCTCTCGATATCAATTAGTCTCCCTCTTATCTTCTTCCAAATATTTTTTTTATTCTCAATCCCCTTTTCCCACACCCACCCCATCCCTATACCCTCCAAACCCCTTTTTATGTTGGACGCCCAGTTTGTTGTTCCTAAATTCTCAAGTTGCTCATTGTAACAAATAAACTTTAAAGATGTATCTTCAGCTGTTAATAAATTTAACCAGTATTTTACTGTCATAATTTTGCAGAATGTTGTGTCGCATGTAATTCCCCACTCTTTTCTCACCCCGCAATTTTCCGCACCTCTATCTACCCTCAAAATCCTTTTCATGAAAATATTCTGTATTTTAGCTAAACTCTCTAATTTTTCCCACCCCCAAAGTTCGGAACCATACAACATTGTTGCTCTCGCTGTAGCATAATAAATTTTCAATAATATAGCGACTGGCATATCTGGTATTTTTGCCATTGAGGCAAGTAATTCCCCCACTTGTCTGCGCCCCCTCCCTCTGGCGTAATTTATGTGCTTTGTCCATTTCCCATTCATGGATAAGCATATACCCAAATATATAAATGTCTTAACATTTTCAATTCTTTTCCCTCGGTACAACCATAATTCATCTCGGCTGTAAACAGATCCATTTTTAAAAGTTACCGCCTTCGTTTTCTCTACATTAACAGCAAGGCCCCAGGTAGTGCAATAAACATCTAGCCTATCAATACATTTCTGAAGACCCTGAATAGATGTGCTACAGAACAGAATATCGTCTGCATATAATAGCGCTGGCATTTTATGACCCCCGACAGTTGGTGCGTCGTATTCATCGTTCTCTAAGCCAGCAGTTACATCATCTATAAATAGATTAAACAGAAGAGGAGAAAGTATGCATCCCTGTTTCACCCCCTGGGTAGACTTCACATTCTGAGTGACATTATTTCCTCCGCAATTCACACAAAAATTAACCTTATCATATATTGCCATAAACGCTTTTAACATTCTGCTTGACAGACCCTTTTCCCACAATTTCCGCCATAATGCTTTATGCTGTACTAAGTCGAATGCTTTCTTAAGATCCACAAATACACAGTGTAATCTTCCTCTCTTCTTACTCATATATTTACCCGTTATTGTCTTCAAAACGAATACGTTGTCCGTGGTTCTATACCCTTCTCTAAAACCTGATTGAAATTTCGAAAGTTTGTTATGTCCCGATGCCCAGTTTTTCAATCTTGTATTTAGAATTTTGCAATATATTTTCCCTAGCGCTGGCAATAGGCTTACTCCTCTGTAGTTATCTAAATTATTCAAACCTCCCTTGCCCTTATAAATTGGGTGAATTATTGATGTGTTCCATTGCTCCGGATACTTCCCTTCTTCGAAAATACGGTTAAAAATTGGTAATACGTCTCCGAGTCTACTGTCTGCTTGAATGAGAGCTTTAAAAAATTCCGCTTGCATTCCATCGATTCCAGATGCTTTGCCGTTTTTCATTGAATTTACCGCTTTAATTAGTTCCTCCCTTGTAATAACAGCGTCTAACTCTGGGATCTGCAAATTTACCAAAAACTGTCCCCTAGGTATCCCCGGTCCCTCCCAATTACTTCCACCCCCGTACACACGAGAAAAGTGTCTGACCCATGCCTCCGCTGTAATGTTAGGTATCTGATTATTCCGATTACCTATTTCCTTTATAGCGCGCCAGATGTCGGACTGGTTTCCTTCTTCCGATGCAATTCTAACTTTTTCTGTCATATGATTTTGCCATTTCTCTTTCTCTTGTTTTAACACATTTTTATATTGTTTTCTCCTTTCCGTATAAAATCGCCGATTTAATTCCCCCCTTCCCTTCTAAAAGTTACTAGAGCTCTCTCTGCTTGTCTTTTCTCCTCCCTACACTGTTCATTATACCATCCTTGTTTTACCCTTTTGCTATACTTTACTTCCATATGTTTTGCCGCTGTCTGAAGTTGCGCCGTGACTGTATCAATTGCGTTATTTGTATCTGTAATATTATTTATGTTTTGTTGAGACACTACTTGTTTAAAATTTTGTTCTTCTTCAGACTTTCAACGGAAACGCCTTATACACCTAGTTCTATTTTCCCTAGCCGCATTACCGATACTATTAATCAAATCCTCTTCCCCTCCAATATCTAGGTCCAGTTCTAATGGTGAATGATGTGATTCTATGCGATTTGCTACTCGGAAATTTTTTACCTTAGAAATTAAATCTTGCGAAATCAATATGTAGTCAATTACACTACCTCCGTTACCGTTTACAAAAGTAAGTTCTCCTTTTTTGTCTTCCCCGTATTTACCATTCAATACTTCAAATTCGAATATCTCGCATAATAAAAGCAGTTCCCTCCCGTCCGAGTCCACAACCGTGTCCTTACTCGATCGAGTTGTTTTTCTGAGATCATCACTTTAAAATCGGGGGACAGTATGTTTGCAGCAAGACGGATAATCAGGAGCATTAAATCATAGCCAGTTGGCTTTGGATTTGCAGGACCCGATTGCGGTACATCGAAAAACAACTTTTAAGCCTGTTAAACTGATAATGTTAAAAAAAATAACACCACCACTTATATCGTAATATCAGCTTAACGTTAAGAATAACACAATATCAATGAAGAAGAATGTTGATGTTTCTTAACTAATCTTATAAAATAAAGTTGGCTTTCTATAGCAACATGGACGTGAACATTTAGAGAGTTATTGAAACCGAAAGCGTTTAAATATCGAAATTATAAATTTGGCAAAGTGAACTGTTTAAAAATTGGAATATTAGGTTTTGTTGTATAAATAAGTGTTCCAACGCATAGGAAGGAAATTGTGGCTATATATTTTAACAAGAATTTACATAGCCCTAAGTCATCTTTCCGCAAACATGCCTATGCCTTTCTCTCTCGAATCCTATGCCCCCATGTTGGGGCGAAGGTCTTCCAAGTGGAGGTTTCTGTTTACCGATGTGAATTTTGTTACGCTTATTTTCCTAGAGAGGGCATAGGGACAGGTGGTAAGCCCATCGCCCCTTAACCCCCCTCCGGAAACTAAGGACGTGAATGGCCGAGTAATTTTGTCCAGATGCTCTAATTTAGGCTTGGAGTTCTTTTACGTGCCGTAAATCTACGACACGGGCCCTCCAGCTTAAAGTCCCTCCCAGAGGACTCCGTGCCCAGGATTTGTACGTCCTGACGGGTTTGATCCCGAGACCTTCGGATTTAGAGGCGGGCACGCTACCTTTAGACCACCGCAGCCGACAAACATGCCTTTGAAGTTAGGAAAACCATGCTGCAAACGGGTTGTCTTTTTTTTTACGCAAAAAAGGTTATGTTTCTTGAAAATCACCACATACGTGCTTCCTCGCTAAAAACACCTCTACCGTTTCAAATTACATTTACTGCATATGCTCATAAAGCAATACCGTACATCATGTTCTTCTAATGCCTGATACGCAATAAATTGGTTATTTCTTCGCTCGCCTGTAAATGTACCGCATCCGGAGTCGTCTCGCTGCGAAAAGTTCGGAATAAGTGGAGTAGAATTTTTTACTGTGCTGAGAAAATGACAGCATCGATATGGAGCAGAGGGGAGACACTCATTTTGTTACCGCGAGATGGAGTTGCGCCCGGATGTCCGGATGTCACTGCCGTATAATTTCCCACTTTATTTTCACAACTTCTGGCAACAGAGAGTAGTTATTTCTTATCTTTCTTTATAACATCAGAATAGAACAACTACCTGTCTCATCTTCATTTCTTGGGAACGAAGTTGTTGACAGCCCTGGTTCAAATTCAAGAAATGTGACAAGAGAGGGGTACAGAGTCTTATGTTCTCTATGAGAATATAGGCTACATGTACTGAGGCAAACATTCGTGGAATGAACTATATTTCATTATTCACAAACTTCATTTTTGTACCATTGAGGGAAGTTTAATGTATTTTAGTATTAAAAGACCTCCGTATATCCTCAATATATTGTATGTTTCTTTCTTTGATATTCTTAAAGAATAAAAACTAATTGTTGTCAATATTACAAGTTGTATAGATATGTAAGTATTCATGGACCATCGATTTTTGTCTCTGTTGGACATTACATGAGAATATTATAGGAGAAAAATTCCTCCGACATTGCGACTTGAACCCAAGACCTTTGGCTATTCGCGCCAATGCTCTACCAACTGAGCTAAGCCGGAGTTCAATTCACAGCTCCAGATGGAACCTCTCTCCTATGACTGATTGTCCCAATGGTCTACCTCACAGACAGACAAGTTATGTCATATACAGTACTGTGAGGCACACTAAGTAGTGATTTTTGTGACCGGGCTCCCGCTGTTATTGTACAGTTAACATTCAACATAGATATGTAAGTATTCATGGACCAAATCACTACTTAGTGTGCCTCACAGTACTGTATATGACATAACTTGTCTGTCTGTGAGGTAGACCATTGGGGCAATCAGTCATAGGAGAGAGGTTCCATCAGGCGCTGTGAATTGAACTCCGGCTTAGCTCAGTTGGTAGAGCATTGTCGCGTATAGCCAAAGGTACTGGGTTCAAGTCCCAGTGTCGGAGGAATTTTACTCCTATAATATTCTCATTACAAGTTGTATTTTATTTTATAGAGGTAACTTACGATTTACAACAATAAGAACATATGTTGTAAATTGTAAGTAATCTCTATAAAATAAAATACAACTTGTAATATTGGCATATATTATTTTTTATTCTTTAACAGTCTTACTAATAATCCAGTTGTAACATTTATACCAGGAATATACACAGCTGAGGAAAGAAAGTGTACTAATAATCGTTGCATAAGGCTGAATGTGTGCAACCTTTACACAGCCTGGCCCCCTTGTTTAAACTTGACGTAAATAATCAAGATGGCCGATATGCGTAACAGCCGGTCGCTTCGTAGATGTCTGAGATTGAATTTTGAGGTTATGCATCCATTCTTAAGGTAACTTGTTATGAAACATTCTGGGCTACTTTAGCGGAATTATAAACATTGTTCCTTGTTTGCGGGACATATTTCCATACTTGTACCCATGATTACAGCTTTCTGAAAACAATATAATGAAATACTGAAACTACAATTAGTCTGCAGACGATCCATCGTTGTTTGCCCGCTACACCGATAGATGGCGTTCAGCAGTCCCTTCATAGCCTGAGGCTAGTAACGTCATGAAAAGCGTGACGTATTTGATGACGTTGGACTTACAAACCTCGGCAGTTACACACCTATTATTGGTAATGCGGCTTATGCAGAACTTGCACGGTGAACAACCAAACAACCGTTCAACGCAGGTATAAGCAGCTTTTATTAGTAAGGCTGTTAGAATATAAAAAAAGAAAAATACAATATATTTAGGGTATAAGGAGGCCTTTTAATAGTAAAATACATTATATTTCATTACTTGACATATTCTAGAAGCGACAGATGTCTATCATAATATTATGGTTATTGTGCAGAAAGTGTGTTAATTAATGACAAGTGATGCCGACAGATTGTCATTCATTGTCTATGCTGATCTAGAATCATCTACGAGAATGCTATGTTAATATACAGTGTGTCCCACGCAAGAGTTGGCCAATGACGCGGGTTCCTGCGGCGCGGCGGGCACAGCTCCAACTCGAGAGCGATCGGGTGAAATATCTACGCAAATGAAGCCGCGATCGGTGTTATGATTCAGGTTCTCACATTTACAGTTGGAATTACAATGAAAATAACCACGTACCTCATCATAAGAGATGTTGGAAATGTCCTCCTCTTGCATCCACACAACATTGGAACCTTTTTAAGAAATTTTCTTTCACGCGCATAAGTTCAGCTTCCGAGATAGAATTAATTTCTCTTCTGATATTGTCATTAAGTTCTTCTAATGTGTGTGGGTTTGATCTAATTTCTGTTCGCTAAGTACGCGCCGCTTGGTCCCTCGTTTACTATCGAGAATCGAACCCGTTTCCCGAAGTTTGCTTACAAGTTTTCGCACGGCTTCTCTGCTTGGAGGGTACACCTGGGAATTTTGCTAAAAACCAACGTCTTGCGTCCTTGCAAGATGATGTAATAAATCACATGTTTTTCTTTGTGAGAACCTGAACCATTACACTAACAGCGGGCTTTATTAGCGTAGATATTTCACCCGTTTCCTTTGTAATGTACGGGAAGTTGACCTATACACTTTATTTTTCAAGTTTCTCCATAAATAATATTCACATACTGTTAGAAGAACTTAAAGACAATATCACATAGGCCTATCACAAGAGAAATGAACTCTGTCTTGGAAGCTGAACTTATGCGCGTGAAAGAAAATTTCCTAAAATGGTGTCAGTGTTGTGTGGATGCGAGAGGAGAACATTTCCAACATCTCTTGTGATGAGGTACGTGTTTATTTTCATTGTAATTTTAACTGTAAATGTGTGAACCTGAATCATAACACCGATCGCGGCTTCATTAGCGTAGATATTTCACCCGATCGCTCGGGAGTTGGAGCTGTGCCCGCCGCGCCGCAGGAACCCGCGTCATTGGCCAACTCTTGCGTGGGACACACTGTACAATTGCAGTACATGGAAACACATGGACAGAACTTGACTGAGATTTGAAGTAGAATTCGAAGCAGAGTTTTATTTTGAAAGCGAGGTAGCTATGTTGTCAGTAGAGTTTTCTGTTTTTTCCCTTGTTTTTCCTATTTCGTTTCCTTTTTTCTTTTATTCCCGGAGGCGTGACTCGAACCCACAGCCTCCAAGGTAGTAGTACGCCGTAGCTACCGCGACTAAGGAGACCATCAGCTCTCAAGTCCAAACATTAATTTCTTTCTTCTCGATTTTGTTGTCCCTTCTCTTCAACACTAACAACTTTAGTTTTTAAACAAATGTAAATACTATTATTTTCCGCCTGAAAGATTACCTCAAGCTCGCTAGCTTTGATGTCAATTAATTAACAAATTTCCATCCCGTAAACTTCCATGTACAAAGCAAGAGACTAAATGAATTTGTCTCAGAGCACAAAAACATCAGTACCATTGCTTCACTTAACAGTAACATACTTAATAAAGCATAAAGTGAAACTCAGAAACATATATGCAAAGAGCGGAACATTTTATAGCACCCATTGTGAATTTAAATGGGGAGGTACACCTTTGAGGGTAAAGAAAACAGTATATATTCTGGAAATTAAGTTTTTCTCTGTAGCACGCACTTTTCTCTTCAATTTGCTGAAAGAATTTTTTTATATATCTATAAGCGGTCTGTCACACAGAGCATCGATCGATCAAGATCAATCGACTGCCATCAAGCGCTGACGACTACATTTCTGTTCATTGTCACAATAACCATCAAGCATTATCGATCAACCACCGTCGAACTGCTATCGGGAAGAATGCAGTAAAATGTCGCTCGTCGAGCGAAGAGGTGTGTTTGTTGCAGTTCGATCGACCACCGCTAGGTGCAACACCTGGATTGTATTGTATATTTGTGTTTGGGCAATTGAATTACATAAGAACATTTAGTTTTAAGTGCATTAATCAAATGTGAGCTTAAAACGGCATTATTGTGTAAGTTAAATCTTCCAGCATCATTTCTGAAATTAGAGTGGCTACGAAGTTTCGGAGTGCTGCCATCTTCTTCACCTGCCAGTTGCCATCGACTGTCGCTTGAAAAACCAAGTGGTTTGATTTCACAGACCAGTTGATCACCCACGCTCGTTGTTGATCGCTGACGATTGACGCAATGTGACTGGTACCACTGCTGTCTATTGGTTTGTTATAAAGGTCGGTTGATTGCTGTTGCTCGATCGGTTCAGTGTGACAGCCCCCTAATACTTCCGGAGTTATGGCCGTAAATGTTGATGGACGTCATCTGCTTTGTCACTTTAAATTCAGACCCTTCTGTTAGTTTGTCACTCGTTATCCGCAATGTTAACTTTTTTAGACCGTATACATTATAACTTGAGAACTATTGAAATAATTTAAGTGGTTTTTTGTGTTGGTGTAGTTAAAATATGTGAATAACATGAAGCATGTTTTTTTTGGCAATTGTAGTTTTTTTTTGTAATTTGAATCATAATACTTTAATTAAAATGTTTAGAAATTAAGGGAAAAATACATTTTTTCAGATATGATAAAGATCCTGCTTTATGTTGTAGATGTGGGTCTTAAGAAAAATTAGAAATAAGATTCATAAGAAAATTCAAATAATTAAAAATTTTAACATGTAGACGCTGATGGTCTGCACATAATTTAATATAGTTATTGATAAAGCACATATGGTTCAGAGGAGAGTCTTTCAGAGAATCTAGAAGCACTTAATGATGCAGATGTAATGTACATTATGTATGCCAAATTTCAGTTCAAATTTCAATTTGGATCTTAAGTTAATGAAATAAAATATTAAATTTCTCTAACTTCACACTAGCCAAAAGTGTAAATCCCCCTTAAAACATTTACTCTTTACGCCCACTAAATAGCAGTATTGGCTACGGAGCAACTTATTATAAAAACAACCAAATGCAAAAACAAAAATTAATTACAGTGATGCCGGTTGTATTATATGGATGTGAGACATGGTCCTTACTCTTCAGGAAGAACATAATCTGAGAGTGTTCGAAAACAGGGTGCTTAGGAATTTGGGCGTAACGTAAGAGAGTTGAAAAATGGGGACTGGAGAAAACTGCATAACGACGAGCAACAGCAAAGGGAAATTAATAAATAAGTATACCAGAACATTCCCCTAAGCCAGTTTTCTTAGAAGAGATTAGATTTACCTGAGGAAAATATGTACTGGGCCCATCCATAAACCGGTCCCGTGGCGTCCGTGATAAGCAGGAACATGAGTCCTACTTGGATCACGTTGGTGTTCAACCAGGAGAACGTGAGATCATGCTCTTCTGGAACCATGTACTGGAGAAATCTGCAATAGAAGATATCATCATTAATCCATCCAGTAATCAACACACTTTCAACGTTGTTTTGTGAAAGAATAATTAAATCAATAGCGCCTTTTACATTACATATATAAATAAATAGCATTTTACTTGTTATGTATCATATACGGCACGCATAACTGCGCTATAATAACATATACAGCTCATGTAACTATAAGTTACACCTGTATCTGGTACCCTATGATCCCCAGGTGGGGCGAAGGGGCCTCCAATGGAGGTTTCATTACCTATACTAATTTTGATATGCTTATTTTCCGAGATAGGGTAGAGGGACAGGTGGTAAGCCCATCGCCTCGCAACCTCCCTCTGGAAACTAAGTATTTCTTGGACGTGAAAGGGCCGAGAAATTTTGTCCAGAGGCTCTAATTTAGGCTTGGAGTTCTTTTACGTGCCGTAAATCTACGACACGGGACCCCCAGCTTAAAGTCCCTCCCGGAGGACTCCGTGCCCAAGATTTTTATAAGTTACATAAGTAACTATAATTTACATAAGTAACTATAAGTTACATGCTTAAGTAACATATACAGCTCATATAACTACGCTTCAGTAATATATGGCACACACAACTACGAGGGCCGTCCATAAAGTAAGTTTCCCTGCGGCCGTTTAAAGAAAAAAAAACACAATTTCATGGAAATGTTTATTGCAACAGATACAGCAAGTGTTCAGCTATTTTTAAATGTATTCGCCACCGGAATTGAGAGTTTTTCATTCCGTGGGACCAACTTTTGAATACCTGTATCGTAGAACTCTGCCGCCTGGAATTTGAACCACTGTGTCACAACCATCTCCGCCTGCCTGTCATTCTCTGTTATTTCTTGAGGCGAAGGAAAAGATGGAAATCACTGGGAGCGAGATTCGGGCTGTAGGGTGGATTTTTAAACACCTCCCAGCAAGTCTCCTGTATGCTCATAATCTGTATGTAATTAGTTGAAATATATAGGATGTCCTGTATTTCCTCCCCCCCTTAACCAACTTTTATCTTCCCATTGGATGACTTTATGTACCAACGACGGTGACTTCCACAACACTAGATAGGACATGGACGAACAGGAAAAATCGGAAAAATAAAGCTGTGCACTCTAGGAAATACCATATACACTACGCGTAAGGTAAAACTGAAGGCTTGAATCTTAAAAAAAATCGTTTATCACACAATTCAAATTGGGATATGTAGCGACAAGTTTTATGACTTCATTTTCATATGCCTCCAATAATTTAGGCGTAATATATTTTTGGGTTCTTCTGTAAAATTTCGTTTTTGGACATAATACTGTTTGCAACGATACTTAAACGATAGATAAAGGTAAATGAGAAGAGAATTGGCAACTGAAAGCTAGATACAATAGTGCAATAATACCTTGCCTTCATTCCGGCGGCCCGGGTTTGTTTCCTCGAGCAGTACTGGCATTGGTGTGTAAGACGGGAATGTGAAGAAACAAATTCAACATTATGATACATAGCTTTCATAAAGTGTTAATGTAAACGTCGAAGTAGTCTTCGCAACCTATTCACGGAGTTCGTGTAAGTACGCTGAAACCAATGGTGATCTTTCGGACAGAACCGCTGTATGTACCACTAGAATCGTCTGTTGTTTGACTCGGCTCTTTGCATGCAAACTCCATTCCAAAGTTGAATGGTGGTCTTTGTCTCCTTGGAAATGCTTTCTTTTCGAGAATCTCTTCAACTAACTGGAAATACCGGGACCACTACAAAACAATCGTCTAGTTGTCAAGTTCGATACCAGTCGCTTTACATACTTGGCAAATCACAACCTGAATATTTCAGCTCAAAGGTTTACAAACAAAAGCATATAATCTTCTAAATTAGTTCTGTGATAATGATCTTATGTATTTGGCGAGTTCATAAACTCGACCAGTAGTCACGTTGGGATAGGGTTGCACCAAACATTTTCCTCATTAGCCATCACTGTAATCCAGCGTTTCTCAACCTTTTTGAACCCGAGGACCTCTAAAATGTCTAAAAAAATTTACGGACCCCTAATTTTACATCCCATTTTTAAAAGTAGGCTATATGTAGGCCTATATTCTTAATATTTGGGGTATTAATTATAGGTCTTTATAACGAAATAATTCTAAATACATTTGTTTAATTCGACGAAAACACAGTTATTGAATTGGAAGTAAACTATTGACAGTAAAATTATATTTTGGGCAGACTTTAATATTATTACCAATTTCATAATATAATTAGGATTTATAACACAGGTTTACCGGTATCAGACATTCGGGCACCTCCGACAATAAAACCCTTGTTAAGAGAGCGCCTCTAATAACAAATTCCGACAAAGTCTTATTTTTCAGGGTTTTGAATGAAAGAGCATAGACGTCAGAGCATCACGGGTTTCAAACTGTGGTTCGTAATTGCAAAAGTAAGGAAACTTGCAATAGGACCTGTATTTTCGAAGATTTTAAAGGGTTTGACATCTAGTGTCCATTTTATGTGAAAATTTTTTACTTCTTTACTTGCTTGATGAAATTTTTAAATTATGTCTGCGGACCATCTGCACCATCTTCGCGGATCACCAGTGGTCTGCGGACCATAGACTGAGAAACGCTGCGTGTAATCGAACTCATATATATTTTTAGATAAATTTCGAAGAAAAATCTACCTATTGGGATCGCTACCATGTCATGTCTTTAGAAAAATTCTTTCATATTTTTATGTTTCATGCATCCCTAAGTACGAAACCACCGCCCGTTCCGCGGCCGTAATTTTGAAGATATTTGAACCAAATTTTATTATTTTATTTCTGGGCCAAATAGTTTGGACAAGTTCGTTCATGAGCAAAATTGGCCCAAGGGTGGGGTCAGGGGAGGGGGTTGCAATTTAAAAAATTTAGCCAATAGCTCGGCTCCTATGAAGTATAGAGGGAAACTTTGTTTGAATAAATTATAGTACTCGCTATGGAGTACACAGTGACACCAACGATTCGGGGGTTGTGAGGATACGAGTGGGGTGGGGGTGGGGGATGGAAATTCGACATTTTTGAAGCAACGTCTTGTGGAATATCGTTGAAAAGCTCTTGATGAGTATTCTACAGATCAACGGCTAGTTTCTCGATATCTCTTATATAAGGCGAGATTTGAATGTTTGAAAAACAACAACACTTAAAAATATACCACAGCCTGAAGGCCTGCCGAAAGGAATGTGTAATTTTATCCTTAGTTGGTCCTCACACATTCCTTTCGGAAGGCCCTCAACCGTTAGCGTATTTAGGCCCCGTTAAAATGCTCTTTCCTCTTTTTTGCAGTTATTATTGCGGCTTTGTCATGCCAAGGCTAAGGAACAAGAGTGCTGCGCAGCGACAATAAATTAAACCAAAAGCACTTCGAAATCAACCTCAGCCTGTAGGGCTGTCTAAAGGGATTTTTAAAACATAAAACATATTTAAATTAATACAATTTAACAGATATTAGTGTCCATTACGACGCTTACCTTTCTAAGCTGATGAGAGTCAGGTAGCAGAGGATGAGAGGCGACAAGAAGCCGGTGATGAGACCCTGTACTTGACAGAAACCCGGCACCACAATCATGGGACCTGCAACAATTCAACAACAAATTCAAATATTTAAGTGAGGCAAAAGTAAAAGAAGGTTATTTTTTGCCCACAAATAAAAGCAGTCTTTCGTGATGAAGACTTCGAAAATAAACTGTCAGAAGCAGAAAAAGCACCCTGGCTTGCATTCAAATTAGTGTGCTCACGTTTCCTTGGAAATAAGAAAGCTGAAAACGATGAAGATCTTCTTGGTGATATGGTGAAATGCTTTCGTGTTATAGGTTGCAATATGTCACTAAAACATTTGAACTCACGTTTGGACCATGGGCGTCCGCAGAAATTTTGTCAAGGGGGGCCAATGAACGAATTACTGCCACCACCACCATCACTATGCTGCTACAACCACTTTATTATTATTATTATTATTATTATTATTATTATTATTATCATTTATATTAGGCCTACTATTCATATTATTACTGCTATTATTATTACTATTCACATTATTGCTATTATTATTATTATTGTTATTATTATTATTATTATAAAATCGACATCCTTCATTTACTGTAGCTGGACTATGGCAATGGATACAAAGACAACATCTGATGTACACACTCACATGACGTTTCTTACTCCTTACAATTTCTACTATTCATATAATTTATAAACTGCCTTATCTTAATTATAATAAAATGTTTGGCTATAAATGGTTTCAAGTTTAGCTAATATCTAGTCAGCCGTTACAGCTTGTTTTCATCCAAAAAATGCGAACATACAACAATATTTGGAGACTTAAATTTCACTTCACATTAGCTGCTTATAGTCATTTAATTTAGAGGTTTATGTTTAAATCGAATGTCCAGGGACGGGCAGTGGTCCTACCCTGCCCCCCCTTCCGGACGGCCATGGTTTGGACTTCTTTCTTCAAAACCTTGACGCAATTAGTGATGAGCATGGTGAAAGGTTTCACAAGTACATCTCTGTTTGAAAAGCGTTCGAGTGGACGATGTACGAAGCTGAATATTGCTGGTCTGTTATCAGGGACACAGTATCAGATGCCTAAAAGAGGAAACGGCAAAAAAAAAAAATCATTTTAGTGTTTGTGTGTTTTCTATATAACTCAAGCCTCTGTTACATTTCTCTGTAACCAATTTGTATAAATATGAGAAGTGTGTCTCCTACAAAAACGGTACGTAATAGACCATTTTGATTTTGATATATGAATCTAGAACCTTTTGTTTATACAGAATCACATACTTTCATATAAAGCACAGAAAAATGTTCAAATTTGTTGTGCGTGTAACAAAATTCTGTAAGAAATAATTTGATATAAATTTGACGAAAATCGTTGTGCGTGTAACAAAATTGTGTAAGAAATAATTTGATATAAATTTGACGAAAATCGTTGTGCGTGTAACAAAATTGTGTAAGAAATAATTTGATATAAATTTGACGTAAATTTGACGAAAATCGTTGTGCGTGTAACAAAATTGTGTAAGAAATAATTTGATATAAATTTGACGTAAATTCAAGGATGATATAATTTGACTTCGGCTGTACCGCCGAAATATTCTAGAATTATTACAAATGGACAAGTATGAAATACCATTTGGACTCGGGAGAATAATTCAACTTGACTAGGCTGAGGATAAAAAGTGATAAGCAGCGCTTACGAATTCGGGAGTAATTGAGTTTTCGCACAAGTAGGGCTGCCAAATCAACTGAAATAGTGGAGATGTGATTTTCCTAGATTAGGCAGAATGATTTGCAATGAAGCTTGTGAAAATAATAGTGTAACAGAATAATAGATATGAGGGCATTGTTTTGTTAGGTAATGGAATGAAAACAAACTTGTAAACAACTTTATTTGCAATGTAATTTTACACCTTTACGACAGAACTGGATGGTAAAAATAAATTACAATTTTGACTTTTTAAAAAAATTAATCAAATTCTTTTTTTGGTGATTCAAGTACCTATTACGCATTAATGAGAGAATTAGAAACAGAATCTAATAGGAACAATAACAAAAGGAGTGAAACATTAATATTGTGACTGGATGGAATGTTCATTGTTGGGTGTTGGCCCTGTCTCGAACAATTTTGATTTGATTTCACGAAATGCATGAGTCTTCAATAACTCTTCTTAGCTTCAATCAATGTTAATATATTTATATAGTTCACAGAAATGTTATCGAGTCCAGTACCTTGCTGACTAGAATCTATGATAAATACTTTGAGAATGAGTAGGCCTTTAAGAAAATTGGCTTAATTTATCAATTTTCATTAAATAATGAAATAAGGGATTCTATTTTCGAGTAATCCAGTGGAGAGAAAAGCCCTATTACTTTTACAGAAGAAAACCATTCGAAAATTTTACCTGGTGTGTAAAGATGAAAATGTTATTTAATTTATTATTAATATATATATTATATATATATATATATATATATAAATCTTTACGTACCTTGCAATTACTTATGTTATTTTCTATGTGAACAATAAAAGTAAATTTACCAAAATTAATGAAAATCATAACATCATTAGCCTACTAAACATAGGGGGGTACGCTACAAACCGGAAGGTCGCGGGTTCGATCCCCAATGAGGCCGTTGGAGTTTTACAATTGGCCTAATCCTTCTGGTGGCACAATGGCCCTGGGGTCTACTCAGCCTCTAACAGAAATGAGTACCAGGAGCAATCCTGGGGGTAAAGGCGACCGGTGCGTAAGGCTGACAACCTTACTACCTACATGTGCCGATGTCTAAAAATCTGGGAGCCTCAACCTCCTGGAACCCTCTGGGACTCCATGGCCTGTAATAGGGAACACTTTACTTTGGTAGACATAGACTTTATCTTGATTGGTCTTCATGTTCCCTAAGTTGTTTTTTTTTTTTTAAAGGTGTATATTATGAATGCAGTAAACTGTTTGTTTTCCTAATAAAATAAAAATTTAATTAGGAAATAAAGTATCATTCAAAATCGCTCTTCAGAAATATCTCTGTTTGAATATGAGCAATCTCAGCATTAGAAACTTTTTTTTTCATGATAATGGGTTATGTGTATTTTCGAATTCGACGTCAGTAGGAAGTTTATAATAATAATTAATTACGTATAGCGCAAGAAACCATTTATGAAGAAGAGAACTCTGCTACCTAGTAGTCTGAACCTAGAGCTACGTAAACACCTGGTGAAGTGTTATATTTGGAGTATTGCTTTGTATGGATCAAAGACGTGGACTTAGAGGAAATTAGAGAAGAAATATTTAGAAAGTTTTGAAATGTGGTGCTGGAGACGGATAGAAAAGATAAAGTGGATGAACATGGTGACAAACGAAGAGGTTCTGAGTAGAGTGGGTGAGAAGAAGTCAATCATACACACAATTCGTCAGAGGAAAGCAAACTGGATTGGGCACATTCTGAGAAGGAACTGCTTATTACATGACGTCGTAGAAGGAAGGCTGGAGGGAACAACTGGACTTGAAAGAAGAAGAATTCAGCTGTTGGACGATTTAAGGGAAAAGCGGAAATATTGGATGCTGAAGGAAGAAGCAGAGGAGAGAAAGTTTTGGAAAACAAAATTCGCGTACCAAGTTTGAAAACCTGCCGAAAGGCAGAATACCTACTACTACTACTACTACTACTACTACTACTACTACTACTACTACTACTACTACTACTACTACTACTATTACTACTACTACTACTACTACTACTACTACTACTACTACTACTACTACTACTACTACTACTACTACTACTACTACTACTACTACTACTACTACTACTACTACTACTCATTATAAACGTGGTTTGTTCTGTAATCAAATTATAAACAGGATTGGATTGACTTCGATATGAAATAGAAATGTGTTCATGGAACATAGAGATTATATGCAAATTAATATAAAAAATGTAACGATATCGCGAGGCAGGAAACGTTTTGTGAGAGGAGAAATTTTAAATCGCTAAAATGTTATGAAGAGATGAAATCGAGATGGGGTATGGAAGCATATTTATTTCCGTGTAATTTGGAAGAAAGATCAAGTTTGGCCTGGTGGAGGCTAAAAATCTGGAGATTGAAAAATTTGAGAGGTTCGGTACCCAGAGAAATATGCCCACTAGGAAGAAGATGCCGGACACATAATTTTAGAGATTAAGAAAACGGAGATGTGGAGGAGAAATTTAATTCATAGTAAAGTACTAACATTAATAAAAAGTTTAGCATATAAGAAGCCGTGCATAACGAAGAATACGGATTTATTAAAAAGAATGGGGAAACTTTTATTTATAGTTAAAAGGAAATGGTTAGCCAAAATTGAAGGAAGTAACATTATAAATTCAAATGAAGTAGTGAATAATATATAAACATATATGTTTGTTGTATTTAAGTAATATGTAGAACTAGTTATAAAATGTATATTTTGGTAATTCGAGGGACTGAATGATAACGAACTGTTAAAACTTGTCCAAAATGGTAATTCATAAGAATCTGTGTGTGAATAGTAATACCATAATATCATATATTATATGATATTGTCAACTAACATATTTTAAGTATCTATATTATTTGTTTTATTCTTATTTCGTTCTTATTTTTCTCTACATTCTTCATGCTTGCTTTCTTCTTATCTCTCTTACTCTCTTTACGTTCTCCTATTCTCTTTACTTCTTACCTTACATTGATCACTATCCTAACTTTCCTACTTTTTATTATACCTATTTCATATTTGTGTTATTGTAAGTGCATGATGTATTAATAGTATAGTCATGAACATTGTAATTGGGTGTAAACCTGTAATGTTCATTCTTGATTAAATAAATAGAAAACAGAAATGTAATCAAAAGTCCCTGATAGTAATGAAGATGAAATAAACCTAATATTGAAATTGTCTGTTGACATGTACAGTACTTTGAATCTATGGGACGTGATATAATCTTATGTTCACACCCTTAGGGTCTACAAACTTTATATATTGGGTACGGGAAGCTACAAAGGTGTATTCTCACAAAAGACATAGACTGAAAAGCCTCTGGCAAGTTTCGCTCTTTTCTCCGTACTTATGTCTAAGCCACATAGAACTTTCTATATAACAAACAGACAAATCCTATGTCTGCTCTGCTCCCGTCACGAACACGTATAAGAACACGTGTTCTTATCTTTGGTTGATTTTCCTCTCATAGATTCTTCTCCACATGAATCTATTTTTTATTTTCTCTATGGCTCTAGAAATCATCTTCATATCTTGTATAGTTTACTGAGTATCAACCAAAGCCTTATGTTACCAGTCTCAGTCACTTTTCATAACACAATATTCTTTGACAGGTCTTTGTATACCTTTCATCTACGGGACGTGTCGGAAAGGGAAGGGATATCGAAAGGAAAATATCGATATTCATATCAATATGAATATCGAGATATTAATATCGGTTCCTAATATCGATAACAATATCATATCTAAAAACCAAATATCGATATTCGATAACATCAAGGGTTTAATTAAGACTATTCCACTCATACTCCGCGGGTTTGATATTGACCAATACCGCTTAGCAATTCATCAGATATAGACCAATCAGATATAGACCACGATCGTTTATCTTATAATATTCTTCCTCGGATCACAAGGATGCAATTTTATCTGATAAAACTTCAGTTCGTTACTGGACACGTAAGGCATAAACGTGCGGTGATTAATAAGTCACATGTTGCCATGAACAGTATTTTGTATTTTGTATTTTATACAACATAACTTGTTTGGAAATCGAAATAATATAAATGTCCATTGATTAAAAGCACACTTTAAATTCGGTGCAAGCCAGTTCGTGTACCTTTATAGAATTTTAATGTAAGCAACTACCACGACGCCCTCCATCTTGTAATGGGCATTATTTGTAGCAATGGGAACTCGGATCGATTCATCGAATCGATTCGTGGACTGTTTATTCATTTAGTATGCTTCGATCTTAAGGCCGACAGGTTTTTGACATCAAAGTTAACTAAATCAATATTATTTACTAAGATAGCTTGCTTAGGAATTGTCTATTGCCATTGAGTAAGTAAGTAAGTAAGTAAACCGCTTTGTACAATAAAATTCATTTTTTAAACTTTGATATACTTAGTATGTCCGAAAATGAATTTAAAATTTATTTAGCTGAAGTTAATTTAATAATAAATTGAAATTATTAAACGTAGTTACAATAAATTGTAGTTAGTGTATTGGGTTAATGTATCATGCCAAACTTTCCACACTCTTTCTTTCTTATCCTAATTTTTTTTTTCACAAAGGCATTAAGTACTGTATTTAGAGAAGAAACCTGGCAACTGCTGAAACCCAGAAGTGACTAGGAATTTCTTTTTCTTTTTATTAAATTTCAGTAATGTTGCTTTTGTATATTCTTATCTTTTGTATTTATTTGTTTTTATTATTTCTCATGTATGAATTTATTTTTGTCATAGACAATTGGGTTTTCTACCTGTAATGTTTATTATTATTATTATTAAATTAATGAACTATGGTTATAACTAGGGGCGGATTTCCATGACCTAAAAAATAGGATATATGCATGCATTTATGACCTAAAAATATTAAAATATGACCAATTAAACTTAAAATATGACTTTACCACTTACAAATTGTGTACATATTTTTTTTTAAGTTTCATTACAATTCATTTCATTAAAATATGTTAATTGTTTAAAATATCTGTAAATTCTCAAAAAGTATCATTAAAAAGCAAAATTTACAAAATATGAAACTTCAAAATTTCTTTAATATGCACACAAATAGGCAAAAAATATGACTTAAATATTCATATTAATACTAAATATGCTACAATAGTTGAAAATTTTCTAAATATGCAGTTATATGCACAATAAAAGCCGTTCCATTTTCACCAGGATGCTTGGAATCGGGTTTAAATTGTCCGAAACCTGAAATAATGCAAAGGGGAAATATATGACATGTCATAGAAATCCGCCCCCTAGTTATAACTAAGCAAAGAAGTATAATGAGTTGCTACGGCTGTAGGAAGAATAAAGTATTGGAGTGATGTTTTGTCAAGTAACGAAAAGAAAACATGTGATGTGTTGGGTATTGAAGGAGAAAACGAAGTACCGGTACTGGGCTAGTCAATTAGAAATGAGAAACGTGTCTGGAGACGAACACCATACATGTGATGAGTCCACTTCGCAAATCGATAGTTGCCGTGACTCCAGCAAAATCACGATGAAGGAAGGGAAGAACCAGGTGGCTTTTAAACTGTGAAATAAGGAACAGAGTTTACAAGATGTCTCGTGTACCGTCCTATGTTCTCCATTCAATGATATTAATTTAGTTTGTCGCTCCTCGACAGATTTATCCTATATAGGGGAGAGTGGCCGAAGTTGGACCGTTGCATAAGTTGGACCTCCTTCATATTTCGCTAAGTGTTAGTAACTTAAACCTTCAATTTAGGTCTACTGGTGAGAAATGTTGTCAAGGACGCGTGATCCAACGGTCAGTTGGTTGCAGCCTTTGAAGAAAGAATAACGGCAATTATTGTGTTCTTCTCGTTTCTGTAACAAGAGTCGCGCTACAAATTATAAGCTATTGTGCAGAGTAAGAGTAAGCAAAACAATTACCTACATTATATTTTACAACTGCCTTTCATTAGTTAATAACTAGATATCGTAAAACTAGTTTTACATTTTGTGAGTCCTTGTAGCATCATATTTTTTTACATGGCGTCCAGTTGCCGAAGTTGGACCACTGCGTGTTTCCCAATTTGGACCATTATAACTTCAATTCTTGATCTCAGCGAATAGGCAGATTTGGTATATTTTAATGTGCCAATTGGTTTTTTACATTTTTAATGCACTTTGTTTCCTAGATATTCATTCTTTCTTATTTGAATCACTTTATCAGTATAAAACAGTTTGCTTCTAATTTACAAATTATAATTAATGGTTTTTTATAATAGGCCCTAACTAACTTACTTTAAATGCCATTTGTGACTAATAAATTTGTTAAAATACAGGTTCTTTAAAATATTACAATTATTATTTTTTTTTTTACTGACAGTTTTACCATCGGTCCAACTTAAGCAACCGAAGGTCCAAATTAAGCAACCGGTTTCCTAATTAGGACCATTTACAGACTTCTAAATTTTAAATTGTAGGCCTTGGAAATATATATCTATTCAAAATATAATACTGCCAGGTGAAAGTGTATGAAATGTAGATTATTGTAGATTATATTTTGTATCAATTAAATACCTAATAAAGGCGTGGGGTAACAAAATGAAAAATCGGTCCAACATAGGCAACCTTCCCCTACGAGGCGCGTCCATAAAGTAAGTTTCCCTGGGCCCGTTTACAGAAACAAAAAACAATTTTTTGGACATATATATTCCAACAGATACAGCAAGTATTCAGCTATTATTCAAAATATTTGCCACTGGAATTGAAACATTTGTCATACAGTGGAACGGACTTTTGAATACCAGTGTCGTACAAGTCTGCCGCCTGGGATTTGAACCACAATATGACAAACATATTTTCCTCTCTGTCATTTCTTGGGGTATAGGAAAATGTGGAAATCACTGGAGCGAAAATATGGAAATATGGAGCGAGATCCGGGCTCTAGGGTGGACGTTTAAAAAGCTCCCAGCCGAACTTCTGCAGGAGACTTTCTAGGAGGTGTTTAAACATCCACCCTACAGCCCGGACCTCGCTCCCAGTGATTTCCATATTCACAATATTTGCCACCGGAATTGAAACATTTGTCATACCGTGGAACCAACTTTTGAATACCTGTGTCGTACAAGCTTGCCGCCTGGGATTTGAACCACTATGTGACAAACATCTCCTCCTCTCTGTCATTCTCTGTCATTCCCTGTCATTTCTTGGGGTATAGGAAAATATGGAAATAACTGGAGCGAAAATATAGAAATATGGAGCGAGATCCGGGCTCTAGGGTGAATGTTTAAAAAGTTCCTAGCCGAACTTCTGCAGGGGACTTGCTAGAAGGTGTTTAAACTTCCACCCTACAGCCCGGACATTGCTCCCAGTGATTTCCACATTTTCCTACACCTCAAGGAGTGGCAGGGAATGACAGAGAGGAGATGTTTGTCATACAGTGTTTCAAATCCCTGGCGGCAGACTTGTACGACAAAGGTATTCAAATGTTGGATCCACGGTATGACAAATGTTTAATTCCGGTGGCGAATATGTTGAAAAATAGCTGAAGATTTGCTGTATCTGTTGGAATATATGTGTCCAAGAAATTGTGTTTAGTTTCTGTAAACATGGGACGAATGAATCGCGTATTTATACAGCAGACTGCGTAAAATGATTAATAAATTCATTATTATCAGTTCATGTTTACCAATTCATGTTTCACTTATGATTTATCCAGCTTTAATTCAGTCCATTATTGAATAAGCCATTAATAGTTGAAGATTAGCTTAAAAGTGGACCCACCTCTTTGAATTGTCCTAAAATATCGTAAGATATATTTTCTAAAGCCTCTCAGCTATTCACCTAGAATCTAGATTATTTTACGAATTTAACGACGATTGTGCTGTTTTCGTAAAATCGTCCTTGTCAAGTACCTCCTCAGAAAAGTCCGAGAAGTTCCGGGGATCGAAGCACGACCTGCGGATCCTTAGTCAGTAGGCCTATCGCTAACCACTAGACTATGCAGTCGGTCGTGAACTAAAGAGACCAAGTTTCTTAATATTCAAAGATGTTTTGGAGCATTTTTACTGGATGTATATATATATATATTCATATTTTCATGAACCACAGATTAATGTCTCTGTTGGATATTACATAAGAATACTATAGGAGAAAAATTCCTCTGACACTGGGATTTGAACCCAGGACCTTTGGTTATCCGTGCCACTGCTCTACCAACCGAGCTAAGCCAGATTGGCTTAACTCAAGGGAAGGAATTCTGTCTATTGTTGTGGAGGGATTATCTCTTTGCCATGATGGAGTGTACATATATTGGATTTAGCTCCCGGTTTGGATGTGGAAATTTTTAATTTATATTTTCTTTCAAGCGTCATTTGTTCGTAAGAGGGATTGTATCTCAAAATGTGATGAGACTCTATTTCTTTAGGCTTTGAGAAAATGTGTGGCACGCTCAGAGAGACAACAGGAAGAGGCCTCCACAAAGGAGATAGGCAGGGATGACATTATTGAAAGAAGTGTGATAAATTAGGATAGTTGTAGTAACAATTCTGACTGTAGTTGTGAAATAGTGTTTGCTGTTATTTACACAAATCAGTTTTACTTTCCTAAATAATGAATCAATTATTAATATTCTTTGTTTTACAATTTATAGTATACAATTTATAGTACATTAATTTTATAGGAAATATGTGTACTATAGACGACTGTCTATATATTATCAAATGTAAGTTATATATTAGAGTATTATTAATACAAACTATCCGTTTAGTTTTATTTAATTTTAATTCAAATATAATATTTAAAAATATATTTATGAATTCTGATATTTATTGATGTTGCTGTTGTCCAACAAGTAGCGTAGGTTTATGAAAATAACGCAAATAAAGAAGTTTATTTAATTATTATTTTTAATTAATTATCAAATGATTAATTATGTTACTGAAGTAATAACATTAACACTATAAGCCTATTATAGCGCTACTATAAGCTACTGTGTGGGAGTGAATGTTCAGTGAGACGAAGCCGCAAGTATTTATAAAAGGAATGGAAGGAAGGGTAGTCGGTGGAAGGAGTTGTTCTGAGAAAACCAGCCTATTCTTTCTGCCTCGACTTAATTTTAATCAGTAAAAGCACTACACTGATGACGTCACATTCCAGTATTGGAATTAGTTTTGTTCTGAAATAGGCATAATAGGATTCTACTCATGACATGAGGATGGGTACAGGTAAATCTATAAGGAATGTACCACACCACGAGCGAGTAGCGTATTGATAATCTCTAGAACGCAAATGTACGAAGGAATTTATCAGAAAAAGTTGAAACCCTTCGCATACTTGTGATCTATCTCGTGAATTTATTAAGTTGTCAATATAAATTAACTATAAATTAATAATGATGATACATGTGTTACTACACGGTATATAGAATGCGAGTGCTAGAATATGTATGTTTATTAAAAATAAACGAACAAAAACATAACAATAGAAAACAAATCGTGAATACGGTAAGAACACACAGAGACGATGCAAACCACGCGAACAATTGTTTAACTTTACAGATAGTTGTCATAAATAATACTGTGGTAGTCATAGCCTACGGCAGCAGGCGTGGTTAGCATCGCTGACTACAGATCCGTCGGCCCGGGTTCGATCCCCGGTACCTCCTCGGATTTTTCTGAGGTAGAGAGGTCTGGAAGAGGTGCACTCAGTCTCGTGATTCAAATTGAAGAGTTACATGATAGAGAAGTAGCGGCTGCGGTAATGAAAATAACCATTAACGGCCATGTGTGTCGTCAAGCTGACCACATGCCCCCAATCCTGCCATCTGCCTGTGGTAGATGACGCAGCGTCGGGTGGTAGGCCAAGTCCATCCAGGGATGTAGCACCACGGAGTTCAGTTTAGTTTCGTTTTATGCCGGTTGTCGACAAGCTAAGTTAGCTTAGCTCACATACAGTGAGGGGTTTCATATATAGTTGTGCCGGATTTCATATGTAGTTTTTTCGGCACAACTACATATGAAATCCCGCACTGTATGTGAGCTAAGCTAAACTAAGTTAGCTTAGCTCTTGGTCGACAACCGGCATTAGTCATAGCCTACATATGTATATATGGAACGACCCTAAGCACGTAGGCCATATGTCCGGGCCCATTGTTGCCTATATACACCATGATAGTGTTTTTCATCTATTTCCCGTTCATGCTATCATAGAAAAAAGTCGAATTTCCAGTACCCAGTGCTGGGAACTTAACTGACTACACTCATTACCGCACTACTTACCGCACAGGTGCGTCATTATATCAAAGCCAAAATTGGTGTCCAGGGAGTACACTGGACTAGCTGCGCCTGCTAAATCTTTTAGAAAGAAACTAAAATAAAACAAGCACAATGAACATTAGGCCTAACAACTTTAGAGAACCGCCAGGCAAAACTGATCGACCGCTACCAAGCAACGCCTATATAATACTGACATCATTATTACTGACATAAATATCGATATTTTGCTTCTGGTATCCCATCCCTATCGTGAAACATAACCCAGCCCACTCAAGGAGTTTTACGTGACGTCATTGCTTTGCATTCAACTCTATCACTCCCACTGCTAATATTGGTGTTTTCATTACCGAGAATATCTATAATATCTTGAAGTATTGCAGGAAAGCAGGAAAGGAATTATGGTTAAAAGCCCGTCGAAAATATAAAGACTTGGGCAGCCTTCGGCTCGCCTATTCAAACTTTTCCTAGATCATCCGATGATGCACCTACGGCACTAGTACCACAATACTTATTTTGTTTATTTATTTGTTATTAGTTGCGGTACATTACATTGTTGAATTATGGCAGTGACCGTTGGTCGTTTAACCATAATTCGATCAAGTATATACAGGATATCGCTGCGCTGCAAACCGGAAGGTCGCGGGTTCGATTCCCGATGAGGTCGTTGAGATTTTTCAATTGGCCTAATCCTTCTGGTGGCACTATGGCCCTGGGGTCGACTCAGCCTCTAACAGAAATGAGTACCAGGAGCAATCCTGGGGGTAAAGGCGGCCGGTGCGTAAGGCTGACAACCTTACCACCTTCATGTGCCGAATGTCCAAAATCTGGGATCCTCAACCTCCTGGAACCCTCTGGGCCTCCATGGCCTGTATAGGGATCACTTTACCTTTATATACAGGATATATACACTTTCCCCTTCTGCTTTTACAGACATATCTAATTGTTGACAGTTTCAACATCAAAATTTATTTCGCTATTTCTCTATGACATTTTTTTTGCGTCTTTTTTCTTTTACTGTCCATAAATAAAAACCTAGCTTTCTTAGAGACTGTACATTTGTAGTTTTTGACAGTTTAACCAGCACAACTTCATTGCTAAACTGCAACCATTCTATTTTCATAGAACACCTGTCACTCCAATTCGTCTCTGTGCATGTTAAAAGTATATGCTTAAGATCTTCATTTTCTTCAGAAAACGGGCATTTATCTTTTTCTGCTCCACCTCTTAGTCCCTTGAGTTTCCAAATCCATAGTTTAAACCTGCTCTAACTTTTCTATCATTAATAGATATGTATGATTCCTGACCCCAAACAGTTTTGATCTCCTTATAATATTACCGCAATACACCATTTTCTCAGGAACATTAAGAAAACAAGCACAAATTCGTTAAATTCCATTTTATTTTTCACGAGAAACATTTTCACCAAATGATACATCTATCCACACGTACACAAGCCTATCGTTAATCGGTTAAACTTTAAAGTCTTTATATTTTATTATGCCCGTTATAAATCGTAATAATTTACGAAAGCTCCATTTGGTTATTGGAGAGACTTGCCATGATTGAAGGCAGTATCTCACTCCTCTTTGCTTTGCAGAAAACTTGGATTCAGTTTAGAGAAACACAACGGAAGCGAATGCTTTGTTTACGGAATAAACCAAAATACATATTTAGTGGGCTATACCTTGAGTTATTCATAACATCAAGAGAGAGCATTCAAAGTTACCAGCCTCTATGATTAGATTGTTTGAACCTTTTAATTACCAATGTTGTACGCTTTCAGACGGATTACAACAGCTCAGTGCTTCTAATTTTACTTGAACCTCGTGGCTGTGTCAGTAGCAGAGAAAATAACGTTACAAATAAGCAGCTGTTTCTGTATATTTGATAAGTTCATATCTAAATTTCTACACGAGATGTTCCAGACAGTTATGCTGGCCGTAGCTTGCGTACCAACACTCCCATTGGCTACCGACGGACTTTTGTCTCATTGTTCCTTTGCGTACAGGCTGCGACAATGCTACCAGACTGTTGTTAGACATGTGGTACGATAGTTGTCGAACAAATAAGTTTCCCTATTGATTAAAATAATATTACCACAAGTTAATATTATTTGTTAAAAGAACTTTTAGACATGGAGTGACTGGCTGGCGAGGGACGAACTCAATGCCCGGCCTTCTCTTGGAACAACGGACAACACCCAGTCCTGAACCTAGGAAGGGTTTTTCTCACTACTAAAAAATCCCTATCCCGGCCAAGAGACGAACCCGAGCCACCATACTAGAAGGCAGACGGGCTACCAGCTCAACCCCGGTAGCGGCCTATAATCGATTTAAACACAAGTTAATAGATATATAAGCATTCATTAACCACAAATGATTGTCTCTGTTGGACATTACATGAGAATATTATAGGAGAAAAATTCCTCCGAAACTGGGACTTGAACCCAGGACCTTTGGCTATTTGCGCCAATGCTCTACCAACTGAGCTAAGCCGGAGTTCAATTGACAGCGCCAGATGGAACCTCTCTTCTATGACTGATTGCATTAATGGTCTACCTCACAGACAGACAAGACAAGTTATGTCACATGCAGTACTGTGAGGCACACTAATTAGTATTGAGGAGGATTGAAATATTTTTCTAACACACTAATTAGTGATTTGTGTGACCGGGCTCCCACTGTAATTGTACAGTTAACATTCAAAATACATATAATTTCATGAACCACAGATTATTGTCTCTGTTTTACATTACATGAGAATATTATAGAAGAAAAATTCCTCCGACACTGTGACTTGAACCCAGGACGTTTGGCTATTCGCGCCAATGCTCTACCAACTAAGCTAAGCCGGAGTTCAATTCACAGGGCCAGATGGAACCTCTCTCCTCCCAGTGTCGGAGGAACCAGATAATGTTTTATTGTACACTCATGCCGCATTTCAAGTTTAGCTGACAAGTTTCAAATCTAAACTTCTGTCTTGTATTAACTCAAAATAACGTAAACTTGATGGCTGGGAAATTACCCAGACGATATTGTCACATTAACTGCGCAGGAAAAATAATCACAATTACCCGAATCTGAAAATAGGTTAGGCCGCTCGCCTTCCGCTAGCTTGTGGCGCACAAAATGGGGTTGGGGCAGATTTTCTCGAGGTGTTTCTATTTCCCCTAATTCCATTCATCATAATATGACCATAAAAGAAGGATCTACTCACCCAGATCACATATGTATCCAGCCTGTTCGTCACACGAAGACGGATAGACAGTACCGTTCCTGGCTGTGGCTATCACGATCTGAGGACATCCTTCATCGATCTTGAGGCACTTTGGAGACACGGGCTTCCCTTTGGCAGGAGAGTTTCTGCAAGATGGGCGAGGTATTCCATCATCCACCACACCCACCCAGAATCGACCCGTCTCTGAAACACAACCACTTCAGAATCAATCTACTGTGTCATGTACAGGTACCCTCTAGATAATTCCTACACAGAATAATATCTCCCACTGCCAATAATAATTATAAATATCATACTGTTAAAGACGATGTACAAGATGCAAGGTCCCAACCTTAAAATAAAGTGATAATTTCAATCTCTGGTTAGTCAATATTAAGGAATAAAAGGAAGTAAAGACACAGCTAAAACTGAAAGCATATATGGTTATATTCCTTGCCTTCAACAACGAATATGTGAAAAGTTAGAGAGTTTTATTTAATGATGCAGGTAGGTAAGGTGTACGGCACCGACAGTAATAGATGTTACAGTTAGGTTTCATGCCACTAAGCCCGAGATTTCTTCCCTGCTTTTGAGAATGCGGGGTATGCCGTAGCGTAGTGGTTCAGGCGTTGCGCTACAAACCGGAAGGTCGCGGGTTCGATCCCCGATGAGGTCGTTGGAGTTTTTCAAATGGCCTAATCCTTCTGGTGGAAATACGGCCCTGGGGTCGACTCATCCTCTAACATAAATGAATACCAGGAGCAATCCTGGGGGTAAAGGCGGCCGGTGCGTTAGCCTGACAGCCTTACCACCTCAATGTACCGAATGTCTAAAATTTGGGAGCCTCAACCTCCTGTATAGGGAATGAATGGCCTGTATAGGGAATACTTGTACACTCTTTTTTTGAGAATGCAATGAAGTTCATATTAAGACTTGACGTATTTTACTTTAGTACTTTAACCGAGCTTAACGATTGTTTCTTGTCACATCTCGACCTTCGATCTCGAAATAATTATTACCAGAAGAAAGATTCCTTAAGTTCAGTTAATTACTAGTAAAACTATCAGCACTCGGTGTGCAGTTACCTTTTGCTTTCTCACAGCTCCCTCGAAGCCTGAATATGAGTCTGGTTACGGTTTACATAACGAGCGGGATGGCTGAGGCGTTAGCGTTAGCGTATTGGACTCGCATTCGCGAGGTCCCGGGTTCAAATCCCGAGACCGGTCAACCTGACTGTGGTTTTTCTGTGGATTTCCGCAGCGATTGAGGCAAAATGCTGGATTGGATTTTCTACTATGGTACTCTACACCCTCCTTATCTCATTATCAACCTTCGTGTCATCCGAACTCATCCTATCATCCCACATCTTTTTCCAAGAACTTCCCCTATCTGCCGCCAACCTAATCCTCTTCGACTTGTCAAACAGTGAATAGAAAGGTAACTAGGGGCATTCATTCTTGTCTGCAGTCCAGTACAATGTTGCCAAATACGTACCACAGCACTTACTTTACTTAAGAAGTAGCTAATGACAGCGACAACACTGGGGAAAGCCACGCGACTACCAGAGCCGAAGCCGGTGCAGATTTTCGGATTAGGAAACAATGCTATTATATTCTTTTGTAGATAGACGATGGTTTGGCAAGATGCCTTCTTAAAATGGCACCAAGTGTACTTAGCTGCTTACACTCTCTCCATCTCCCCTCCTACGCCCCGAGCCATTTGGGAAACATCCGCCCGGTTCGAACCCTTTTTGCATCACGAGGACCTTCTTACGTATTTTTTCACTAGAAATTACTTCGTATTCCATTTTTCAATTAACAGTACTGGTAGCTCAACTCACAAACTAAACAACGAACAATCGACTATCATGTTGCCAACAGTACTGGTAACTTATAACTCACCAGCTAAACAATGAACAATTGGCAATCACAGTATCAACCATAAAATTAAAATCTGTATCACGTTGCCAGCTATAAAACTTAAATCAACAGGGACAGCCCTGCTAATTTCTGTCAGGAGCCAACTGGGCTGTCTTCTGTTGTAACCCAGGAGCCAACTGGTGTGCTTACGTCAATTAAAGTTTCAACCGGGAGCAATAAATAAATCAAATCAAAAATATTTATTGTAGAGACTCCAGAGAACATCAGAAGCATTACAATCGTCAATATTAATAGTATATTACAGGTCCTAATGTATATGACAGAAACAGTATAAAAATATTTATCAATTGAGACAATATCACTAAAAAAAACACAAAGCAAATTAATAGTTACTATAAATATGAGGTGGATTGCCCTATTTACATTAAAAATTGTAAACATTACACAATATTATTATTTGTCATAACTCAGGTTGTGTCTACCAAGTTAGTGCATAAAAATCCTCAAGTCTGTATATTGGATTGTCTATAGTGCTTTCACGTTCGCCAGAAGTTTCAAGGCCACAACTTCTCACGTCTAATATGCCCCCACTGATAGCAGTCAACAGTATTCCCCTTTGCGCAGAGGAGCTGCGCTGTCGCACACACTCATACGACACCAAGGGGGAACTCCCTACTGGCTTGTCATGTGACTGGCATTGGAGGGGTATGATGTCATATGAGCACGGTAAGTGGGGGTATCATAGCCGTGCTACGTTTGGCCTTGAAACCTCTGGCGAATGTGAAAGGACTATAATAAAAATTATGTTACTTTCCTTTTAAACATGTCTACCTTAACATGATTGACCCCTGTCCACCCATGTAAAAAAAAAAAAATGCAATCTTTTCGAATCGTAAACAAACGAATAAATAATTCCACAATTGAATATGGTCGTGTTAATAGGTGCCGTTAGATGTACACGGAAACACAAGCTCAAAAATAATATTAGATTTTATTTAAATCTAAGTTAGAAAATAATTCCGTTCGAAAAGATAATTCAACAAATTCGCCACATCACAGCATACATAAAGTAAAGAAAAGTTACAGTTAACAACGTATTTATCTTTGAGGAGAGGAAAGTTATCTTTTCATCTTTTCCTATTGAGTTTCGAAAAAGCAAACGAAAGCTATTGCAAGGCACAGAGAGAAAGTTTAAATAAATTTCTCTTCAAAGGTAGCATTAGCATTACTCAGGCAATTTATATTATGAGGCTTGTACTTCTTTCCCCTCACATTTTTCTTCTACAAACAATTCTAAGAACCAGTTTTGTAAGACTTTGTCAACAAAAGAGTAACGAGAAGTTCTATTTATCTAAAATGTGATTCGTACGGCCATGCTTTCAACATACAGGCAACGTAATGCCTTCCAAAAAGTGTTACTGTTTCCAACTTATAATGGCCATACACAAGGTACCGTATTTTACGGACTATAAGATGCTCCGGACCATAAGACGCACCTTCATTTTAGGATCGAAATTTAAGGAAAAGAAATTTAATGTGATTCTAAACGGGTTTTAAAGGGAATAATATACTCCATTGCATAAACAAATTATAGTCTTGTACAATGGAATCAATGTAAATCACTTCTAACTTAAAACCTACATCTCTTCTGTACAGGTGGCATCGCGTAAATTTTTACAACTCAACTGATTTTTCATGAAAGACTGAAAATACTTTTACACCCTCTAACCCTCAATTCAGCATACGGTGAGTATGGACAAGGCTGTTTAGAGGTCATGCCCTTCATTTAAACCACCCGGCGGAGACAACTCCTTTTGTACAAAAGAACTCAGCATTCCTTTCTTTTCGTATTGTATATCTGGCTTCCAGCTACCCTTATTTTACGATGTGACAAGTGGACACATGTACAGTCTGTGCCAAAATTTGTAACTATCTTATCGTTTACAACACCTTGTTTATAACTATGGTCTTCCGGCAATATTCACCATAATTTTAAGTTTTTTTAGTGTACTTCAGATCATTAGACATTCAAGGCTCTGTTATCAAGGTAAAAAAGTGCGTCTTATGGTCCGTAAAATACGGTACACGAAACTCTTCTGGGAATCTTAAAATTATTTATGTCAACAACTATGTTCAAACAATGCCTTAGATAATACATCACCGGTGCGAATCTGCAATGCAAAATTTTAAATTAATTCTAAAGAAAATTCAACTAGCGCCTACTGAAGTAGCTGAATCATCTTCCAGAGTTAATTATTTCCAGACGAATTCTTATTTTCACTTGTGATAATTCTGTAGCGTAGTGGTTGAGGTGCTACGCTGCAAACCGGAAGGTCGCGGGTTCAATTCCCGATGAGGTCCTTGTAGCTTTTCAATTGGTCTAAACCTTCTGGTGGCACTATGGCCGTAGAGTCGACTCATCCTCTAACAGAAATGAGTACCAGGAGCAATCCTGGGGGTGAAGGCGACCGGTGCGAAAGGCTGACAACCTTACCACCTTCACGTGCCGAATGTCCAAAATCTGGGAGCCCCAAATTCCTGGAACCCTCTGGGTCCCCATGGCCTGTATAAGCTTTCTGGTAAATTCGAATTCTGAAGCCCAAAAAGCACGCAAAGTGAGTTTCGTCGAAATCTTTCAATGTTTTCCCCTTCTGTATACCTATGTAACAAACTTCAGATCTCTGCGTATCGTAATGTTATGAACAAACGAATTAAGCAGAGCGGGCAAACAAAATCGAAGCTATCGATGTATTATGTGTTATGATGATGTCAGATGTGTTATGATTGATGTGTTATGTTGCAAAAAATCTATTTCAGCTATGCTCCTTTCCTCGTTGCTATGGCAGGAGAGACAAGGCCATGCGCAATCAATTTACAATTAAAATATATCAGCCAAAAATGGTACTTTGAGATCGTAAGAAAACCACGTTTTCTGCCATTTTTTTTTTCGCTTATAACTCGCGAACAAAAGTGAAAACGAAAGTTAAAATAAAAATACCAATCTTGTCCAATTTAACAGTAAATCTGAATTCTTTTAAGGATTCTTTTATGGTTATTTCAGTATGATCACTGGAGTGTTTTATGCACTCTATGCTTCGCTACTGAACGTCTCTTTAGGAGATGATAGTCGTCTTAAACCATCTTCAAAATGTTATCTCGCAGATCCTCTTATTTTCTAGACTTTCTACACCGGCACGTTATTTTTAATTTGAAGCGACATTGATGAAGTGCTTGTCATCTCCGCGTAAAGGCGCCATCACGGCAAATTATATGCCTCTTATATTATTCATAGTCATGTGCTTTGAATGTAGGGAAAGCAGACCTCCCTAGAATTCATCTCAATACGCCTCAAGCTTTCACATAACATCAATATTCATGCCGTGCTAAGCAACCATGCAGCATCACAGCAACGATAAAACCAATACGAGATTAGTAAAGAAATAAATTCCATAAAATGTATATTCTGTAACATTGATTTAAATCTCTCGAAACACGTACAATGGGCTTCATATAGCGAGGAAACGAACCTTGCAGTAAGTACGCCTACACTTCATGTAAGTTGCAGCAATCTCAAGTTTGCAAAATTATGTTTACCGGTATATAGAACTGGCATCTTCAATTTATTATTGATAAATTTCATCTTTCTTCTTTGAGGGAATTCAGATTGATCAAATAAAATCTTTTTTACGCCTTATACCCTCAAATAGCAATAAAAAGGCCAGTATATTGTATATATAATAGCAATAAAAAGGCCAGTATATATACAATTATATTGTATATATATATATATATATATATATATATATACAATTACTGGCCTTTTTATTGCTATTTGAGGGTATGAGGCGTAAAAAGATTTTAGTTGATCAATCTGGCCTCTTCAAGTTTGTAAACACACGAACCAGCACATCAACACCACATTCAACAATTCAGTACTTTGGTAAAGTGTGCAATAAAGTATTTCGTCAAGTATGTCGAGGGGACTTCAATTTGTACCAGTGCCCATCACAACACAACTCCGCTGCAACCATTCCTACCAGTAATCAGAAATTAATTCAATTTTGTTAATTATGCTCTAGTGTACCAGTGTAATACATTTTTAAAAGTACCATAAAACTGCATTAAATACGCCAAATTTCGTCTCATAAAGCAATGAATTTTTTAACGAAGTAAATTACAAGTTTTAATATTTGTATTTTGCTTTATTATTTATTTCTTTGGTTCCTTTTTTCTTTCTTATGATATTCTTTTATATTTAGTTAAAAATAGTTATGTCAAATAAAAACTTAGAGTAAATGTAGGGGTTCCTAACAGAAATCAAGGATAGAGGCCAAACAGTATTAAATAAATAAATCAAATCAAATCCAGCAAATACCCTTTCGACATGGGAAACCATGGGAAAAAAATGAAATGGCCTGCCATGGAGTTTGAACCCGTGACCTCCCGAATGCGAATTGTTTAATGATATGGTCTTTTGCGGTGTGAATTTGAAAGGGTTTTTTTCCCATTAAAACCAGTTTTAATAATTTGCGAAGTGGTCGTATTATATAACAGGTCATTTCGGAAAATTTATACTAGACGTCACAACAATGGTAGCAACAAATGACGGATTAAAGAATCTCGTAATCCTTCCTTCCTTCCTTCCTTCCTTAGTGTCCTTTACTACGATATAAGTGGGGACGTTCTTTCCTCGGCTTCATTCCACTTTCATCTCAAGACTGCCATATGCTGCTTAGTCATGAGTATTACAAAACAACTGGCTGTCGTCGTTTCCTTACTCTTTAGTTTAGAAAATTAGGCTTTTAAATATAATTCGTAATAAATTTTACAACAGAAAATTTGTTACGAACGAAGTATAACTGGGACGCTAGAACCTGAACCAAACACGGGCAGATAGCTTATCATCCGCCGGTAGCAATGGAGTAGGGGCAGAAGAGAATGCATATACTGTACTATTCATCCCAAACTTTACGGTTCATAACAGCCCTAACCTATATACATTCCACACTATTTCCCTACTCTGACTGTAAATCACTTTACTACCACCAACCTTTTTGCTAGAATAACTACATTCGCCTTCCATTGCTCTTATTAACGTATCACACTTCACTATTGAATGCTGTGAGGCAAACTAAGATTTTTTACACGGTCTGTACAGTATGAACAGGCAGGGATTATCACGTGATATGAAGGTCAGGCAGGTCTAGATTACTTCATCGTTGCCTACTGCGCATCCGTTTGTTTGGCTCAGGTCTTACCGATCGAGTTATACAATGTCCCTCATCCTGAGTGAACGAAAGAAGCCTAAGCATGCTACCAATAGCACTTTAATTTATACAAAAATAGCATCATACAGGAAATTGCATTCAGCTGCAAGCGCATTCAACACAATGGTAATTAAAGAAGAACGAAGTCGGATTCTTATATTATGCTATATTCTGGCCAACATCTTTCAGTGGGCCTTATTTAAAAATTGTAGTCAATATTGGTACAGCTGTCGTTTTATATCTGTGCCTCTCGCCGACCGTTGGAATTTTGTTACAAGTGCTTGTGCGAGAGCAGGTAGTCCGTGTATTCCAATACAAAAAACATCCAGTTCCCTCTCTAGTCAGTGTTTGTTCGAGCTCAAATCTGTTCACATCTGCTGCCCGTTGTAAATTTAAGAAATGTTTTTGTGCATGCTAGTAGAATCTCTTCTCCTACCAGGAAATAGTCACGTTACAGACCGGCAGAGATATAATACGATATCTGTACATTAAATACTGACTGCTTCTCTTATCTGGAATCTAGTGTCTGGAAGAAGAAGAAACAAAGATTCGTTACCTGTACTTCTTGTATTTCGATCCCCAGTCAATACAGCTTAACGTTAGGAGACAGAGAAGAATTCTTTAATAAAGTGAAAGAGAAGTGAAAGAGAAGATCACAAATTCCTAATGCAATAGAAAACAGATCCTAGACAACCAGAGACTTAAGAGCGTGACAGACATTCTGGTTTTTGTTTGCTTCAGGTATCTTTCTTAACTCCTCTCGGGTATATCCTGGAACTTGAGACCACGCAAACATTAACAAAGAAGATAAAATGAATTGTGAGTGTCTAGAACAGGGGTGCCAACCGGCGGCACTCGGGAAATTTTATATTATGGACTCGCTTCGCTCAATGGGGGCTCCGCCCCCAAACCCCCGCCGAAGTTCTCGGGAGAAGTTTTTGGAATTTTGCTGTGGTTTACAGCCTATAAGCTATATGTGTACCAAATTTCCAGTTTCTAGCTCATCTAGAAGTGGGCAAACATTAATGTCAGTGAGTGAGCCCCTTTTAGGGGGTTTTTAGGGCTAAAAATAACTTACATTTTGGAATTTTCCTGTGCTTTACAGCCTAAAAGCTATATGTGTACTAAATTTCAAGTTTGTAGCTCATCTGGAAGTGGGCAAACATTAATGTCAGTGAGTGAGCCCTTTTTCGGGGGTTTTTTAGGCTAAACCATTAAAAAAATTACTTTTTGGAATTTTCCTGTGCTTTACAGCCTAAAAGCTGGAAGTGGGCAAACATTAATGTCAGTGAGTGAGCCCTTTTTCGGGGGTTTTTAGGGCTAAAAATTGAAAAATTACTTTTTGAAACTCTCTGTGATTTAGAGCCTAAAAGCTATATGTGTATTAAATTTCAAGTTTATAGCTCATCTGGAAGTGGGCAAACATTAATGTCAGTGAGTGAGTGAGTGAATAGTGAGTCAGCCATGTGGCTTTATATTATAGGGAAAGTTTTGACAATGGAATTATTGATACTTCTATACTCCAAACCTTTCGCAAGGAAACCGACTTAGAGATGACCACCTCCAGGATTTGTTAAAAACTTTAACAACATATATGGAAATTAACTTTGGTAAATTTCTTACTTCCCATGAGCGTCCATAGTACTCTCATTAGTGTGTACTACATTTTAAGAAATAATTTTACTGCATCCAAAAGAAAAGTGATCTCATTAATATTCTAAATTTTAATATACAATAATTTTAATTTTTAATGATAATTTTGCTGCATTAAAATGTGTCGTCCGTGACGTCAATACTCATCGTATACTGGCCCTCGTAAGTAAAGAAGTTGGCCACCCCTGGTCTAGAATATTTCCAGACATTAAAATAGATTTAACATTACAACAATACTATCTATAACCATTATTATAAACAGCATAAACATCGAGGAAATTGTGAAAAAGATTCGGCCAAAAATGTGGCCAGTCTGTGCATATCGACCGCCATGTCGATTATAGTAGTGGTCGATCTTTGTATCGGGTGAAAAGCCGACACTATATTGGATTAAGATGCACCCTCGTGTGCAGAACCAAAAATAACAGTGTAGATAATATTACCTTTAGAACCGAAAATAAATTGGATTGTGGGACATTGGCTTAAGACTTCTTGTTTTGAAATTAAAAACAGATAATGATATAAGCTGAGACGTTCTGCTTGATGAACGGATGAACATTGATTTCTAAGGGCCAGTTTATAAACATGTAATCTGTGGTTAGCATGCAAAATTAACTTTCAGTTACATTTAACAGTATTTCTTTGTTGTTTAAACATTAATCCAAGTTTACCTCATTCAAACCAACAGTTTAATATAACTGGTGAATTTTTGCAAGTTAAGACATTAACTGATGATTTGGAAATTTTAAACAGATTTCAAATGGTGAAAAGACACTAGGAATTCATTTTGTAAGTGCAATGTGAGTTATTAATTATTATTTTCATATCATTTAGATTCAGTTTGCTTTCATTTTGTCTAATGACATTAAAAATACAGATACCGGTACCTTAACTTTGTTATTGGTTATGGTAACCCTACATTACAAAATAGCAACATGTATTTCAACATAGATTTCTGATTATTCTGATACAGTACCTCATCTGGTGACGCAATGAAAATCCATCATGCATCCCATGTATATCATAAGAGAAGGAATTATTTATTAATACTGAATGACATGCTACAGAAATTTGAGTAGAAGAACTTGACAGAGGTTATGTCTCCCATTGCAATCAAGAATAAAGCGAATTCATGATACGTGCATGATACTCAGGGTAAGCTTTGAGGTTTTATGCGAATTATTGTGATTAGAAGCTTCCAAATAGTTACTGGGGACAAAGGAACACCCTGTAGAACCATTCATAATGTGACAGGAGAAAATTATACTTTAAGGCCTCAGTTTACTAGAATTCCAACTGAGGACAGTGTCATAAGAAATCAACACTAGATTTCTACAATACTCGTAACCTTCCAGGCATTATAGGTGCTGTAGGTTGCACTTACACACCTAAACACCTCTATGGACAGGTTAAAGCAGTTCGAAGCAAAAAATATACATGGCCTCAATAAAATGATTTTGAAAAAAAGAACTCATCTTTACTACACAGTTGAAAATAAATACCAAAGACATATGTGTAATATGGTACTATGTATTTAATTAAACAATTGAAAAGCAAATAACAAAGATATAAACATAATACTCTCTGCAAATTTCCCTCAACTTTTGCACTGTTGCCAGATGTTTTATTATTTCTTCCAGTTATTAAAAACTGTGAGTTACACAATCTATGGTTTATTTTTATATAACAAAAGTAGCTAGTTATTTTCCAACTTTCAGTTAAAAACAACCATCTGTTTGTGAGTTTTATACAACTGGCCCTAATTGTACCTAATCCTCAGTCGACTCGTTATACTTGACGGTTATTTTCAAACAAACAGCGATTGCTCTGCGATTTCATACGTGGCAATTTGTTTTTGGGTTCAGGAACTGTCAGAGCAGCAGACTATAACATGCTCGCTCTCTCTCTCTCTCTCACTCTCACTCTTCCCCCTCTCCATAACCACACTGGAAATTCCTTTCACATTGAGTTTCATCTACAGCTACCGTATAGCCCGTCTAGCCAGCACTCCAATTTGCATACAGCTATTGTTAGCATTTCTCGTTAAAAACTAATGTCACTTCAAACCATTAGGCCTACTACCACGAATTGCAAAATGAAAGAGGTACAGTGAACCTCGCACTGCAATTTGTATTTGAGTACAAAATAAAATATGTTGGTAGCAACCTGTACAATATTGAAGGCGTGTGTATGGCAAAGTACATAACGGAGCAGATTGTAACGACGTACTGGACTTATGCCCGGTTTCTATAAACTCTCGAAATACCTATGGGTAAATTATCCATGGACAACTTAGTTCCAGAATCACCCACCAGAGCACTAATGGTATAATGAGGAAATAAAAAATAATATATACTACCATGCCGGGGATCGAACAGTGGACCTCTTGAACCGTAATTCAGCACGCTGACAATGAGCTACGGTGAACACTGAAAATAGGTCTTGAATAACGGAGATGTGATTGTTTCATCATATGTTTCCACTACTGCAAGTCAAGACATGGTTTTGCAATATACATTATACTAATTAGTTCGGAATAATATTGTCTTCAGATAAATACTACTATTGTAGAGATCTAATGCGTGAGAGGAAGGAAAAATTAGAAATACGACTCTAGTTTGCAATGTTTGCACACTCAGTGCTAACAAATACCGGCAAATACAGTCATTAGCTACAATGTACGGTACATGAAAATTTCAATAAGAAATATGTATATAAATTCTGCTAAGCCTATCCTATTACAGAGAAAAAAGTCAACACTACAGATCATAGGCCTATCAGCATTTCTAAAACTGTATTTTACAGGTACTGCAATCAGCTGCGCACGTCCGCCATATTGATCCTACGAGAGGTTAAATTTTATCCAGTCATCCATTAAAGGATAAATTAACCCAAAGATTTACCCTTGGAGAGATCTAACCCTGGTTTATAGAAAAAAAAATTCTCTAATTTTCATATTTACCTAGAGGACATTTATCTAGAAACTCGCCATAACTGTGTGTGATCGTTATCTTTAAATTATTTCTGTTCGTAAGAGTTTTCCTTGTGTAAATTCTGTTCATGGGATAATTTACCCATAGGTAATTCGCGAGTTTATAGAAACCGGCCATTAGTGTACATAGAAAATTATAATGGTGTACTGACTTAAGTGTACGTAACAGAGCAGATAATAATAGCGTCCTGTCTTCAGTGTACACAATAGAGCAGATTATACCGGCGTCCCAACTTTAGTGTACATAAAATAGCATAGTGTAATGGTGCATTGACATTAGTGTACCCAACAAAGGAGATCGTAACGGCGTCCTGACTTCAATTTACATAACAGAGCAGACTGTAATGGCGTCCTTGATTTATTGTACATTAAAGAACATATGGTAATATCGTCCTGATTTTAGTGTACATAACAGAGCAGATTGTAATGGCGTTCTGACTTCAGTGTACATAACAGATTGTAATGCAGTCCTGACTTTAGTGTACATAACAGAGCATAGTGTAATGGAGTCCTGACTTAAGAGTAAATTGCAGAATAGATCGTAATGGCGTGGTGGAATTAGTGTACATAGAGTTGGATTATTTCCACAAAGTCTCTGGCCTTGAAGGCTAACCCAGCCAGCGAGCTTCTCGTTACGTCTCGTTACCAAGATGTGCGAATTCGGTGCGCGTAAGATCAGTAAGCTACCGCTGGGCAGAGAGTGAACATCATGCAGCATGTCGCCAGTCGTAGAAAATACTATAATAGTTGAGTGGAGGGATAATGCCGGAGAGACAGAGACAGACAACACGTGGAGTGGGACAGCCAATCAGGGTGCAGCTACCTCCCTTACGCAGGAACTCTACGAGCGGTGAGACTCGCTCCTAAGGTATATACGTAAAAACCCAGAGACTTTTGGAGGTAATCCTACTCTAACAGAGCAAATTGTACAGGCGCCCTGACTTTAGTGTACATAACGGAGCAGATTGTAATGGTATCCTGACTTTAGTTTACATAACAGAGTAGATTGTAATGGAGTCCTGCCTTCAGTATACATAACAGAGCAGATTCTACTGGAGTCCTTACTTTAGTGTACATAACAGAGCAGATTGTAATGGTATCCTGATTTTAGTTTACCTAACAGAATAGATTGTAATGGAGTCCTGATTTGGTGTACATAACAGAACAGATCGTAATGACGTACTGGACTGAGTGTACATAATAGAGCAGATTGTAATGGCGTTCTGACTTTATATACATAATAAAGCAGGTTATAATGGTGCACTGTCTTTAGTGTACCTAATAGAGCTGATTGTAACAGCGTCCTGACTTTAGTTTTTATAACAGATTGTAATGGCATCCTGCCGTTAGTGTACATAACACAGCAGTTATTAATTGCGTACTGATTTTACTGTACAAAACAGAGCAGATTGTAACGGTTATGACACAGTAGACCACTGTTTTTTCCATCTTGCTAATGGTTGTAAAGGAAGTCTTAGAGCGACCAATTTAATGCAAATAACTCCTTTTATTACATACAGCTAACAAAGGAAGTAATTTAAATTAATTAAAAAGACATTGCCTAAAAAGTATATTAATGATAATTCTTATCAGCCTATTTCTCCTTAATATTATTAACATTCAATGTTTGTTACATTAAGACCTTGAAACTCACCGGGATTAGGCTAATCTCTTAAAGAGTTAATGAGATATAGTTGTCATTAGGGATGTTATTTCTAATTTTATTCAAATCATAAGCTATTAAATTTAATATTAATCTTTATAGGAATGGGAAAACACTGTATTTCACATAAAATCCCATTTCGCAGGACTTTTTGCAGGATAATTTTAAAAAGCAGAATATTCATGACATTTCCAAATGCGAAGAAATTGTAAAAAACATGTTAGGAAAACTGCAAGTTCTCGGTTGCAATATAAGTTTGAAACTTAACTTCATACACTCTCACCTTCACTACTTTCCATAATTTGGGACTCATGAGAGTGAGGACTGATGAGCAAAGTGGAATAGCGAGATGGAAAGACTATGATCAATTTAACATTTTTCACCTTTAAAATTTTTTTAAGTGTGTCATTCTTTCTCACTTTGTTTTTTGTTTCTCCTCTTTCTCCACTCTGATGTTCTGAAACTACACCCGAGCACGAGCAGTTTACTCATTCGGGTGTATTTCTAAATAAATATTTGGTTCTTTTCTTTCTTTTTCTTTTCTTAAAAAGTATTGTACTTTAATTTTGAAATTTGTAAATGTTTTTACTGTTTTTCTGTGGTCAGAAAAAGAAAATAACACAACTATATTACCAATACTAACAGATGAGAATGTGGACCCTATCACCATGGAAGAACTAAAAGGAGCGTTAAAAACAAGTAGAAATAGGAAAGCGTCTGGTACAGATGGTATCAATACGGAATTAATCAAATATGCCCCAGAAGAATTCTTACATAGATTTCTGAATTTTATAGATGTTTGTTGGAGATTTGGACATATCCCAGAAGAGTGGCAAGAGGCAATTTTTGTCCCAATTTTTAAGAGAGGTGACAGAAAGGATGGCGCTAACTATAGAGGAATAAGCCTATTGAACACAGGATATAAAGTATACGCTAAAATTGTCGCAAAACGTCTGTCTGCAATTGCAGAAAAAACTCTCTTAGAAGAACAAAATGGTTTTAGAAATAATAGATCATGTATGGATAGTATCTTTCCACTGAGCCAATTAATAGAAAAGAATAGAGAATATAATATTCCAACTTGCATACCATTTATAGACTACGAAAAAGCATTCGACACTGTCAACAGAAACAAATTATGGGACGTATTATTCAATAGAGGTATTCCAAAACACTTGATCGGAGTTCTGCAGAGTATGTATAAAAATACAAAAATTAAAATAAAAACTGAAAATGGAATATCAAATAATGAAAAAGAAATTTCAAGAGGTGTAAGACAAGGGTGTCCATTATCACCCATTGTATTTAACTTTTATACTGACGAAGTCACCAGAAAATGGAAAATGAATTTAAATTTAGGACAAAATTTTAATATAAACGCCTCCACAAATACTCTAATGTTTGCAGACGACCAGGTAATATTTACAGATTCTGAAAATAAATTACAAAAAGTCATTCATGAATTAAATAAAGTTGCAAAAGAATTTAATTTAAAAATTTCTTCAACAAAGACCAAAGTAATGGGGTTCAGAGGAAAAATGCCATTAAGACTGAAAATAGTAGTTGAAAGCAAAATTATAGAACAAGTGAATAGTTTCAATTATCTAGGCTGCACAATGTCTTATAATTACATATCTGATTTTGACAGTAAACTACCAAAATATCAAAGATTAATTGGGACAATGAAAAGAACTTTTGGAAAGAAAGTAAGAACTGAAACAGCCTTAAAATTATTTAAAGTCATGGCTGTTCCAACGTTAATTTATGGATCCGAAATTTGGAGCTTAAATAAACAGCAAAAAATGAGAATGGAAGCAGCGGAAATGAAATTTCTGAGACCGCTGGCAAGATATACCTTAATGGACCACAAGCAAAACACAGAAATTAGGGAAAAACTAGGAATAAACAGCATCTCAGAAAAAACACAGGATTATGTAAACAGATGGTATGACCACATAAAATTAATGACAAAAGATAGAATCCCAAATATATTATACAACTACAAACCAAGAAGAAGACGAGATGTTGGAAGACCCAGAAGACGTTGGACAGACCAGTTTTAATTCAACACTAATAAATATTCTTACTATTGAGACGGAACAGGCCACATGGCCTAAACCATGTTTGTTAATGATGATGTAAATGATTTTTGTTTATTTGTGTATTTTTGTATTTGTATTTGTATTGGTATTTGATTTGATTAACAATAGGCTGAAATAAAAAAATAAAAAATAAAATAAAAAAATTAAAAATTACAGTGGAAGGATGCAATGCATGTGGATTACTGCCGGAAGAGAAGATACCCAATGAAAAAGATAACAAAAATCACACAGCCTTCTTTCCAGCAAAAGAAAATAAGCTGATTTTCATACATGAAACTATTTTTGGTAATATGTAGGTACTCAGTTTTTTTTTACTAGGTAGGATTATGGCATTATAGTATTGACTTTATAATACCTTTATTTCTAAAAAAATCCACTTCGTTTAATATTTTTTTCGATTTGTTTGAAAACCTTACTTGGTACAGGAAAATAGATTTCAGCAACCAATTTATAAAATATTTAACATGACAAAATTAGTTAAAACCACCATTCAAATTTGAGACAGCAGAGAAACCCATATTCTCTTGGTCTTCCACCGTCTTTTCAAACGTTGTTATGGGTACGCATAAAAAAATCCATTCTCGTATTTTCCTTCTTCTGCTTATTTACAATCTCGTTTCGACTTCACGAACGCATAACCAAAACCTATTTCTTATTCCCTACATACACCATCATTCTAATATTTTAGTGTGTGTATCCACTGCCTTCCCCGTCGATTCAGAGAGAGTCAAAATGTGCTACAATTTAATAACAAATTTAACACGTATTTTAAAAGAAATTGTAATTAACTGGAATTATGTACAGCGATGGGAAGTAATTGAGTAAAAGTAATCAGATTCCAGGTAACAATTCCTTTTTTGGTCCCATTTACTTGTAATCATTACTTTTTGAAAAATGAAATTTCTACTTGTAATTTACTTCTGGAGAAAAAAATTATAACCATTACATTTTCGTAATCATTAGTAGTAGTATTATTCTCGCTTGCTTTATCGTTATCATTGCTGTTTTTGCAACAAATATCCAAATTAGAGGTAATATTAATAAAAAGTTACTCAATGTGTCTGGAAATATTGGCATTGACGTGTTTTCTTGTTTGTTCATTAATAATTTGAGACTTGTTAACGTCCCAAGTAGCTTTTCCACTGAATGGGCCAATAGTTTAAGGCCTTGTGCCCAAAACAAACAATAAACAAGGAAGTTTTAGGTACTCCCATTTTGTATAGTTTATTGTAATTGTAACTGTAATTTTACTGATTACTTTTTGAAAAGTAATTTGTAATTGTAATTACGTAAAATGTCTCTCAAGTAATTGTAATTTAGCCTAATTAATTTCTTTTTTTACTTTTCCCATCACTGATTATGTAAAATGTATTTAGGATTATTGTATTATTTTTGGTAGTATTATTACAGTAATTTATGTTTTCTTGCTTAATTAAATGTTCTAATTTCATTAAATTTCTATAAGAAAACTAATGTTTCACGATCTAAAGGTTTTCAGTTTGCATTAGTAACTAGACTACTTAATTTTTATTTTACTTCTTTATCAAATGTTTAAATTAACTCACTGTATATAACTACGGTATTTTAGTGCTTTGTAAAATGTATAGTTTTCGCTGTGGTGTGGAAGAAAAGACTGTATATGGCCTCAAATTCTTCGGTATAACTAAAAAAAAATAATAATCATCATCATAATAAATGAACAAGGAATAATTCATCCTTTCGCAATTTTATGAAAGAAAAATAGAGATATTTGAGTGACTGATGTAGAACTAATGTGTTCTTGTACTCTAATAGGATTTTCAGGTTCCCTTAAAAATACATTTTCGGGGCTTTATGCAGTCTGAGAACTTGTAGATTCTAGCTTTAGAACTATTTATTTTCTTCTGAACGATTGATGGTTCATTGCTTTGTAGAGTAGTATGCAGGGAAGTCCACGCAATCTTGGAAACTCATTTTTCACCTGTCCAATATTCCTTAGAATTTTAAAATGATACAGGAATCGGAATTGCGGTATTTGCATGCTTCAAACACAAAAATGTAATCCATGAGCGTGGCCGTGTGTTGAACTACAGCTATTTTTTTTATTTATGAAGCAATTTAAATAATAATCTCCAGATATGTAAATATGTATACTTCTTTCAAATTCGAATAATAAACGTAACATTTCCAATTACCACTGTCGTGAAGTACGAGAGCACTCTTTTCAGAGCTGATGCTATGTATGTTTTCAATTAATCATACAGAAAAATGATTTTTTAGCTTGAAAAGCATGTGCCAAGGACTCAAAATAAGGTTATTTTTTCAAAAAGTAGTCACATCTTCCCAGAAAAAAATTTGATTTACTTTTCTGCGTGAATCTTATAGTTTTCAATAAGGCTATAAGGAGAACAAATAAGTTTTGTGAAAATGAATTTCATCCTCCACCATCTTAATCCCAGCTTTTAATTTCACGGTCAATTTTGAGACCATTCCTGTTTTGTTTTCATAAAAGTGTAACTTGATTGAAAACGGCAAAAGGAATAAATCGCACTACTAGTCTAACGAAGATGGGTATTTAAGTATTTATTTATATTATTTTTATTATTAGATTAGATTAGTATTTATTATTGATTACTATTGTTTGCTTATTATGCTTATTTAAAGATGATTGTTTACTGCTACTAAGGCCCGTAGGATTTTGTTCTTTTACATGTCAGGGGTACATGAATCAACAGTTGCTAATCTGCAAACGCAGTGAATATGCTAGAGAAGGTCTTATGAAACACTGACTTGACAGTAAATGCTGTCCATCCTGGATGCAGTGTCGATAACATAATTTTCTAACATGAAGGCCCTATAGTTCTAACAACATTACCATTAGCGTTATTTAGTACTCGTAATAATAATTATTTAGAATTCTAAGTACTAACGGTAGACAAGAAATAAAATAAAAACGCACCTAATTGGGATTAAAGTGAATACGGAAACTTAAAGAAAATAATTTGAACTTTGGAATATTATTCGTTGTAGGCAAAACATCCCACAAGACTTATCACGAGCGTGCGTAGGAGTTGTTAAGGTCAAAGTGTAGAGCACATTCCCTTTCATAAACGATTCAATAGTAGTGCGATTTATTCCTTTTGCAGTTTTCAATCAAGTTACACTTTTATGAAAACAAAACAGGAATGGTCTCAAAATTGACCGTGATAGTCAGAAACAGGAATCTGATAAATAAAATGTTACAATCTACAGGTTTGGACAAAAAGAAGATTCTGTTGACGAAATAATATAAATAATTTATATTGTAGGTTTAATATTAACTGACTACTTTGGCAGAGGAGTGCAATGGACTTAGAATCTATTAAGGTTGCTTTATATGAAGCAGAATCATGGATGTTGAGAAAAATATAAAGGAGATAATAATAGGGAGCTTTTAGATGGGGCGTCGGAGGAAAATTAAAAATTTTGTATCAAGTTAATATATTGTAGAGTACTGCCTCAACTTATTTTGGAGAGTACAAAACTGAACCAACTTAACAAAAAAAGAATTGTGAGATTTATAAGCTGAATACTACATAAGATTGGCCGTGCTGATTAAATAAAAACAACAAATGAAAATTGTGAATTTGTTTAGGTAATAATACACAGATAAAATTTTCAGTCATAATTAAGTGCTATGAATTCTGACTCTTATAGCCTGGATCACTAAAAAATGAAAAATTTATAACCTCTGCCTGTCTGCTACGGGTTTCAATATTTCATCCATGAAATGTAAAGTAAGCCACTCCAAATTTTCCTTTCTGAATCTAAAAAAATGTGATAATCATCTTTTTGAGTCTCCATTCGCTCTCTGTACACTTTTTGCTTCCTAATTATTGTAAAAACAAGCGTTTCAGATAAGGCATTGCTTCCAATCTTAAGCATGGTCTATACCACACTTGGAAATTTCACAGTATTTGCTGGTATTGATAAGTAAAATACTTGTTATTATTCACATATTTTACAGCAGGTACTACTTGATTTAGCATGTACTGATTACTAATAAGGAACAGTATTTCTGAAATATTTTATTCACTAAAATGCTAGCATTTACTGTCATTTATTCGCTCCGCCCATTGGCTGTATACTTTAGGTTTGGTTCTTAGAGGGCACGGACTTATAATTGCTATGATTCAAATGCATCACTGCCATACTGACTTGACACAGAGATGCAGAGGTACAAAGCAAATGGAGAACTAATCTATGCATTACAGATGTGTGTATAGCAGCTGAAATGGCGGAGCTATACTAATCGTAGTCCCAGCTGTATAGCTAGCAAATAGCTTCTCATTGCAAATGCAAATCACTAATTAATTCAAGTCAACTCTGTTGCCGTAGTTACAAATAAAACCAGCACTGCCCATCTTCGCTATCTACAACGTAGATTCATTTATGTACAGGGAAACACTCCTCAAAGTTTTGTAGTTAACATAAAAATAGAAAGAAGTAGCTTGTTTGTTTGGTTCACTTTAGGCCATATAACAGTTTCTCGGAGTTCAAACCGGGTAAGTAGGAGGATGGATTAAATAGGCGTAACCAGGCCGACCATATGGGGGGGTTATAACATCCGGGGGGTCTGGGGGTTATGGAATACCCCCAGGGAGAGGGTTAATTTTAGAAATTAAGATGCACAATAACCAGTTTTAAGCTTCCCACTCTTTATACTCGTATTAAGTAATTTATAAGCAGGCTTAAAAAAATCATACAATTTTCCTTTTTTAATCAATGGGGGGGCTCAAACCCCAAAACCCCCCCTCGTTACGCCTCTGATGGATTCCGAGCTTTCGGCATATTGCCCTGCTACCATCTTCTGGGAAAAGTGAGTTAAACGAGAAAAAGACTGTTAAATACCGTCTCAACAGTATTTAAGGTTTTGTTTTTTGTTTAGTGTTTCTTATATTCTTTGCTTTTGTTTCAAGTTCTGTGATCTTTTTCGTTCTCTGCTGCCGAGCATGCGCAGTTTCCGTGTTGCATGCTGGGAGGGGATGGACACGTCAGCCATTGCTACTTTGCCTCAAGTGGCACATGTACACTTTCTGTAAAATCATTCTACTCTGCATCGCCATCCAAGTCGGATGAAGTCATCACTTGAAGCTGACGGAAATTGCTAGTTACGTTTCTGTCTATATACTACAACCTTAAAATATCACTACAGGATAAAATATCACTACAGGACTTCATGCTGAGATGCAGTCATTGTTCAAGACTTCCAGGCCGATTGCATAATCAACTCTTCTACTCCATTCGACGCCATTATGGTAGGCGTTTTCTACGTAATTATGAAACACTAAAGGTAAAGAAACTTAGTTTCTTACATTGAACATGCTTTTTTTTTTGTTATTGACAAATGAAAGAAGCTTAAACTCATATTGAAATCTTGCAAATAGCAATATTGAAAGTCTATCACGTTTACTCCTGTAAATAGTCTTGTAAATACTTTTGTAAATATATTCAGTGAAATATCTTTGTTCTGTATATAATTAACTCACCATTTATTTCAAAGGAAGAAAAGGTATTATTTTACATTCTTGCAGAGCCTGCAGACTCAGGCCGTTGGTTGTGGTAAGCTGTAAAACTCATTTAATTGAAGATTTCATTTAGTCAAAGAGTAATCCTTATGTTGAAAGATTCAAGTTCAAGAAATCATAACTAGCTCATGTATTTATATTTAATTTGAGCTATTTGAATATTGTTCACAGATCATTTAAGAAAAATCAAGTGTAAAGATTATTTTATTTATTCATGTACAGAAATTTTCATTTTTATTGTAATGTGAGTGAGAAATAAATGTTCAAATATTATACAAATTCATTTCCTCATTCAACACTTTTTGGAGGTCCCACCGAGATTTTTACTTCGTGTACTAATGCTGGTCTATATTTTTGTATTTCATGTAATACTGTACTGCTTTAAATGTGTATGGAGAGGAGAGGAACATGCAATCAGAGAATGGCCTGGGACAACAGTCAGTCAGCTGTCCATCCCAACATGCAACTCTGAAAAATATGGGTCATCTCAGCTTACATCAGCTCCTGTCAAGGTCGCAAGAAGACAACAAACGCAGCCCTACGTGCCACCACATAAATCATTCTTGGGACCATTGAACGCTGATAGTAAGGTTGGTCACATTAACACTGAGGTGAGTCATAATCAGAATTGTTTCCTCTTCGTCAACAAAGCAGTGTATCATTACAAGCTGAAAATGTCTGATGAAGATAAAGCTATTAATCCTGGTGGTAAGCAAGTTACAGATCCAGAAACAGTTACACAATCTCTTACATTACAAGCGATTGCGAACATAGCATCTCAAGTAAAGCAAATTAAACAAAAAAGGGCTCAATTAAAGGCAAAATTAACAAGATTTAAACAGTTCATTGAGTCTAGTGATCTTTCCCAGGCTAGTATAGATGATGTAACACAAAGATTGGAACATGCACAACTATATTACAAGGAATTTGATGAATTGCAATCTAAATTAGAACATTTTGATGCAGACCCTGATTGTGAATCAGAGAGGCTGGAGTTCGAAACAAAATACTATGCAGCGGTCTCTTTCGCTAGAAGGTTAATAAGAAACTTTGAAGAGGTTAATGCCCCGGCTCGCGTGTCTCAAACCACAACTCCTGTTGCTAGAAGTGATCGTGCTAGTTTACCTAAAATAGAGTTACCAGTATTTTCGGGGAAGTACGAAGATTGGATCCCATTCAAAGAAATATTTTCTTCTTTAGTACATTTAGAAGAGACATTACCACTTGTTCAAAAATTTCACTATCTCAGGTTATCTGTCACTGGTTCAGCGGCAAAGCTTATCGACTCACTGTCACTAACAAATGAAAATTATAGCATAGCATGGCAAATGCTAAACGATAGATATGAGAACAAAAAATTACTTGTCTCACAGCTAGTCGCTTCACTTTTTGAATATGAGAAAATACGTAAAGAATCTGCAATCTCTATAAGACACTTAGTAGACCATTTTCAACGGCAAACTAGAACATTAAAAGGCCTTGGACAACCAGTTGATTCATGGGATGCGTTATTGGTCCACATGGTAATCTCAAAATTGGACGCAGTGACCTTTAGAGATTGGGAATTAACATCTTCATCTACTGTACCACCAACATTTAAACAGTTATGTTTATTCTTGGAACAAAGATGTCAAACACTAGATGCTATAGCTAAGGAGGGAGAAAATGTTTTAAAACAAAATAAGCTAGGCCTAGAACATAGTAAAAAGGTTACATATTCTAGTCGACCAGCTATATCTAAAATATGCCTTAGTCGTGGAGTGGTCAAGTGTTCGTTCTGTAACATGGATCATTTCTTACAATACTGTTCTAAATTTAAAGAAGCAGATATTGCAAAACGCCATGAACATGTAAAAGACAAAAAACTTTGTTTCAATTGTTTGCGTGCTAACCATTTTACAAGCAAGTGCACAAGATCTAAGTGTCGCATTTGTTCTAAATCACACAATACATTTTTGCACTCAGACAGTAATAATAATTCAGTGCGAAAAGTAGGGTTACAGTCTAAAAACTCTAAATCTTGCAACAAAAATTTTGCAAAAGGTGACTCAGAGCGGGATCCACAAACTCAAAATTTAAAAAGTGACTCTAAAAACTCTTTAGTGTGTAATCCACAAACTCTCGCCAGTTCCACGGTGACGCCGTGTTCGCAGCAAGCTATTCTATCTACAGTTAGCTTGTTGGTAGCTGGGTCAGATGAGAAATATACTCAATGTAGAGGCATAATTGATTGCGGTTCTACGCACACGCTCATAACAGATAAGTTATGTGATAAGCTAAAACTGAAATGTAGAAATACAACTATAACGATATCTGGTATAAATTCACAAGTAAGCGATGCAATTAAGACTACTCAGATATCTATAAAAAGCAAATTCGACACTAACTTTCAAGTGAAACTAACATGCTTAGTGTTGAATAAAATAACCACTTCACCAGTGCCGTCTATGGAAATAGACTGTACTAATCTGCATATTCCTTCAAACATTCAATTATCAGACAACTGTTTTGATCAGCCTGGTGATATTGATATTTTGCTGGGAGCCGATGTTTGTTGGGACATTATACAGGGTCATAAAATTGACATGGGATGTAATAATTATGCATCTTTGAAATTGCAAGAAACAAAACTTGGTTGGATTGTCATTGGATCCACGTTTATAGAAGATGACATGACACATTTGAATTGTAATTTAAGCATATCACAACAAACATATAATCAATTAGAAAAATTTTGGAAGTTAGAGGAACTACAATTTAATGAAAGGACACAGGAGGAGAAACAATGTGAGCAATTGTTTTCAGAAACTACACGTCGTGACCAAAGAGGAAGATATATAGTTACTATGCCATTCCGAGAGGGCTCTACCCCCCTTGGTGCATCTCGCCTTCAAGCTCTTCGTAGATTTTATGCTATGGAAAATAAATTACATAAGGATGCTTCTCTATTGCAACAATACACTGAATTCATGGACACTTATCTGAAGATGGATCATATGGAAAAGGTAACATGTGACTTTGAGAAAGATGGTCCTGAAGCATTTTATCTGCCACACCACCCTGTATTAAAACCAGACAGTAAAACTACAAAATTAAGGGTAGTGTTTGATGGTTCAGCGAAAACCTCATCAGGTAATTCTCTAAATCAAAATCTCTTGACTGGTCCAGTTGTGCAGCAAGATTTATATTCTATATTGTTACGGTTCAGATGCCACCGTTATGTGTTAACAGCAGATATAGAAAAAATGTATCGAATGGTGCTTGTGGAATCAAATCAAAGAGATTTCATGAGGATATTTTGGCGTACTGAGAGGGATAAACCAGTGCAAATTTTTCGTTTAAAGACAGTTACTTATGGCTTAACTCCTTCTTCTTATTTAGCCACAAAAACATTGCAACAAGTAGCTGTAGATGAAGCACAAGATTTTTCTGAAGCAGCTAAAGCCATACAAGAAGATTTTTACATAGATGATTTGATTTCAGGAACATCCTGTATAAACGATGCTATATCTTTACGTATTAACATCACTAATATACTTTCTGCTGGAGGTTTTAACATAACACAGTGGTGCACTAATTCAGAAGAAGTACTGAATACGGTACCGGAACAGCAACGTTCAACTCAAACGCTTCTTAAACTACAAGAAGACGACGCTGTAAAAACGCTGGGATTACATTGGAATCCTCGTACTGATAAACTATTATACGAGGTGAGGCAGTCACCTACCAGATTTACTAAGAGGCATATATTGTCAGATATTGCTAAAATATACGACCCTTTAGGTTTGTTATCGCCTGTAATAGTGAAAGCAAAACTTATAATGCAGGAGTTATGGAAGATTCATTCAGGATGGGATGAGCTAGTTCCTGTAGACTTACAACATGGTTGGAATAAACTGTACACTAGTCTTCATGTACTTGGTGATGTTCGTATTCCTCGTTATGTGTTAGCTGACTATTTACAACCGAATCTACAATTGCACATATTTTGTGACTCCAGTGAATTGGCGTACGGTGCGGTTGCTTATGTACGTACATCTATGGGTAACAATACAAAGGTTAAACTTCTAACAAGTAAATCTCGAGTAGCCCCTTTGAAGAAACAATCAACTCCTCGTCTAGAATTGTGTTCAGCACTCCTTGCTAGTGAACTCTATAGTAAGATAAAAATTTCTATGGACTTGACTAATTATCAAATATATTGTTGGAGTGATTCATTGATAGTTCTGCAATGGATAGCTCAACCATCACATCATTGGACTACATTTGTTGCAAACAGAGTTAGCAAAATACAGTCTAATACAGAAATTTCAGTATGGAATTATGTGCCATCAGATCTCAATCCAGCGGATTTGTTAAGTCGTGGTGTCTATCCCACTCAATTAATCAAATCCTCAATATGGTGGAACGGACCTGACTTTTTGTACCAATCACGTGAAGAGTGGCCAAAAATCCCAGCTGGCACTTCTATTAAATTGCCAGAATCTAAGCCGATTGCCAAAGCATTGGTAGCTACAACAAGTTCGTTTGATATTCTGCACAAGTACTCTACATTTTTCAAACTGTTAAGAGTGATAGCTTGGTGTTTCAAATTTCTACGTAGCAACAAACGGACTGTAAAAAATTCTACATTATTGCCAGAAGATATTGACTCTGCACACGTTTATATCGTAAGACAATTACAGCAACAATCTTTTCCCGATGAAATAAAACAAATTGATGCTAAATCTGAAGTTAATAAGCGTAGCTCTATCGCTTTGCTCCACCCTTTCTTGGACGAAAATAGGCTCCTACGAGTTGGGGGACGACTTCAGAAATCTGAGTTAAGTTTTGATGCCAAACACCCTATAATACTGCCTGCAAAACATCATGTAACTAATTTAATTATTAGACATTATCACTTCAAGTATCTTCATTTAGGCCCTCAAGCATTGCTGTATGCCTTAAGACAAAAATTTTGGCCTATAAATGGACTGAGAACAGTAAAAACTGCGATACGAAATTGTATTGTTTGTCATCGCTTCTCACCAAGAATGGGAACACAACTCATGGGATCTTTACCAGTGGCCCGAGTAACACACAACAGAGTATTTTCTTCAGTGGGTATAGACTATGCAGGACCAATTATGTTGAAAACTGGTCTGCCTAGGTCTAAAGTCAAGATAAAGGCTTATATAGCAGTTTTTATTTGTATGGTAACAAAGTGCATACATTTAGAACTAGTATCATCAGCATCAACTGATGCATTTCTTTCAACATTGAATCGATTTGTGGCTCGACGAGGGGTCCCTCAGCATATATATTCGGATAATGGATCGAACTTCGTTGGAGCAAACAGAGAAATACAGACTCTCTACAAGGTTCTTTGTGAGGAAAACACCAAGAAGAAAATATCAGATTATGCTTTATCTAACCAAATCAAGTGGCATTTTAATCCGCCATATGCTAGCCATTTTGGTGGACTCTGGGAAAGATCAATTAGGTCAATTAAAGCCCATTTATATAAAACTATGAAAAACACTGTCTATACATTTGAGCAATGCTACACACTGCTATCTCAAATAGAAGCTATATTAAACTCTAGACCAATTTCGCCTATGTCTGAAAATCCTGAAGACTTAATGCCTTTGACTCCAGGACATTTCTTAATTGGTCAACCATTAAATGCCTTACCTGAACATTCTCTTGAGCAACTTCCAGACTCAAGATTATCATGTTGGGAATTAATTCAAAAGCAACGTCAATGTTTTTGGAAGCGTTGGTCCCAAGAATACTTAAACACTTTACAAGCAAGATCAAAGTGGAAAATGGAAAAGCCTAATTTCAAAGAAGGACAATTAGTGGTAATAAAAGACATGCAATCACCACCTCTGAATTGGAAATTGGCACGTATTATTAAACTGCATTCTGGAGCTGATGGTTTAGTAAGAACAGTTTCAGTTCTCTCCTCGAATGGTGTTTTTGTACGGTCTATAAAACAACTTTGTATACTTCCTGTGAAGTAATGGCCTTCTTGTCCTCCCCCCCCCCCCCAGTATGTTAAATACCGTCTCAACAGTATTTAAGGTTTTGTTTTTTGTTTAGTGTTTCTTATATTCTTTGCTTTTGTTTCAAGTTCTGTGATCTTTTTCGTTCTCTGCTGCCGAGCATGCGCAGTTTCCGTGTTGCATGCTGGGAGGGGATGGACACGTCAGCCATTGCTACTTTGCCTCAAGTGGCACATGTACACTTTCTGTAAAATCATTCTACTCTGCATCGCCATCCAAGTCGGATGAAGTCATCACTTGAAGCTGACGGAAATTGCTAGTTACGTTTCTGTCTATATACTACAACCTTAAAATATCACTACAGGATAAAATATCACTACAGGACTTCATGCTGAGATGCAGTCATTGTTCAAGACTTCCAGGCCGATTGCATAATCAACTCTTCTACTCCATTCGACGCCATTATGGTAGGCGTTTTCTACGTAATTATGAAACACTAAAGGTAAAGAAACTTAGTTTCTTACATTGAACATGCTTTTTTTTTTGTTATTGACAAATGAAAGAAGCTTAAACTCATATTGAAATCTTGCAAATAGCAATATTGAAAGTCTATCACGTTTACTCCTGTAAATAGTCTTGTAAATACTTTTGTAAATATATTCAGTGAAATATCTTTGTTCTGTATATAATTAACTCACCATTTATTTCAAAGGAAGAAAAGGTATTATTTTACATTCTTGCAGAGCCTGCAGACTCAGGCCGTTGGTTGTGGTAAGCTGTAAAACTCATTTAATTGAAGATTTCATTTAGTCAAAGAGTAATCCTTATGTTGAAAGATTCAAGTTCAAGAAATCATAACTAGCTCATGTATTTATATTTAATTTGAGCTATTTGAATATTGTTCACAGATCATTTAAGAAAAATCAAGTGTAAAGATTATTTTATTTATTCATGTACAGAAATTTTCATTTTTATTGTAATGTGAGTGAGAAATAAATGTTCAAATATTATACAAATTCATTTCCTCATTCAACAAAGACGAAGTATAAATACCTTATTAATCTTCTCAATTCTGTTTTATTTCTATTTCTTCAATCCTAATTCCAGCTTTTAATTAATATTGTCTACCTTCTTATTCATTATCGTTCATTTAACGTCACTTTATTCCGCGCACTTTTTTCCTTTCCCTTTTATGGTCCTAATCTGTTTTTTTTATCTGTTGCTTCTTTCTTTCTTCCTGCTTTCCTGTTTTCCCTCATACTTTATTTTGTCCCTTGTTTCATTTTCCATCCTGCCAGATGCCTCTTTTCCACATTTTCTTCTTTTTCTATTTGCTCTTGTATTTAACTATTCTTTTACTTTTCATCTCCTAGTTTTTTTTTTCTTGGATGTTGTCCATTTTGTAGTGATGTAATAACATTTTCTTGTTCTGAATCCGTTTCTGCGTTGTTTTATATATGGGTAGAAGAAAAATTCTACCGTATCTTCCGAAGTGAGTTTGCCTCTGTAGCTGGTTAAAGGAATTGTTTACTGTGCGATGATAGTTACCATTCCCTTTCTGTGACGTCAATATAAATGTAATTGGGTGTGTGAACAAGTATATTGCCCTGCGAGACGAATCCCTGCCGTAAAGTATATTGCCCAGCGACGAATCTAATGAAATGATTGGGATCTAGCTTCACAATGGAAGTGATCAGATAACTACACGACACTGCCCGACATACCCAGACAATTACAAAAGAGCTTCGCTGTAATGAACATTTTATCGAGCGCAATTTCCATGCTTCTATACCCCTCCAATTAACAGCAAGCCAATAACAGTACAAAAAAGACTAAATGGAAAAAACCGAGTCACTTTGTTCTATATGTAGCTTGTAACCATCAAAACTTAACACAATGAATTTAGGAGGCAAAGATCATTATATTTAACCTTCTTAGTACCATTGGGGTCAATATCACCCCCATTCAAAATTTGATTTTTTTTCATTGAATTTAATATTTTGTAAAAATGCTTATATACATGTCCTGTTTTCAAGATAAAAATACTTTATTTTACGCCAGTTCATTAAAATAACTGCATTACTACCAATATTTCCCATGCAAGCTTACGTGTGAAGACAAGGTTTCACCAAACCAGAGGGTCCTTAGCATAGGTGCTCGCATGGGTAGATGTCCTTAATGCTGAAGTTAAGTTACCGTAACTCGCTTTCCACGGTGAGTTAACACCTACGAGGGTGAGTCAACAATTATCCGGACTATTCATAAAACGCTTTATTTACTTCAAAAATATATTTTCATTATTTTTCAACATAGTCTCCCTTCTTTGTAATGCGCTTGGTCCAGCGGTTCACAATGGGGCATGCTGTAATAATAAATTTAAAAAAAAAAAAAAAGCTTTTGTATTCCTGCCGAAAAGAAGATTTTCGATTGGTTGCAAAGCCACTGATGCACCGCTTCCTGCACCTCTTTGTCTGAGGAAAATCGATGACCTCGCAAAGCGTCTTTCAGCGGTCCAAACAAATTAAAGTCCCACGGAGGAAGATCTGGACTGTGGATGTTCCAACACGTCGAAATCCATTTTGTGGAACGTTTCAAGGGTGAGTCGAGCAGTGTAAGGGCGGACGTTATCGTGTAAAAGCAACACTTTCCGTGACAAAAGACCTGTCGTTTGCTGCGAATTGCTGGTTTAAGTTTGTTAGTCAACAATGCACAGTAATATTCTTTGTTGATGGTTTTCCCCTTCTCCGTGTAATCTTCCAGTATAGGCCTTAGGCGGTGCATCAGTGGCTTTGCAATCAACAGAAAACCTTCTTTTCGGCAGGAATACACAAGCTTGTGGACCGCTAGACCAAGTGCATTACAAAGACTAAATTGAAAAATAATGAGAAAATCATACTGTATTTTTAAGTAAATCCTGATAATTGTTGATTCACCCTCATAGATATTGTGTGGTGGACAAATCACCTACCGTCTTAGAGAGAATGTAAGAAATAAATTAATTAATAAAACAAAGAGAGGAAAGGAAATACAAAAGAAATAATGTAATCCAGGAACAAAGAAAATACATAAGTAATTAATGTAAACAGAACGAAAGATAGAAAAGAAAGTACAAAGAAAGGAGGAAAGAAAGAAAAATAAAGAAAAACTCTTCTTTTGGCTATATCATACAGAAATTAACTCATAATTTTATTTTAGTATGGTACAATTTATAGAGCCTTTCAGAAGAGCATTTACGATCAAATAAAATAAATATATTAACGGATATGTAGGTAGCCTATTGATTAAAACCCTCATGCTCCGAAAAGGGACTTTGGTCCGTAAAGGGAACGGTAGGTTTAATTAAACGTGAAGATGTAGCAGCATTACATTAATCAATGGCATTAAGGGTAATTAGATTTCTAGGAAACAGTATCCTCCTTTGTAAATCTCTGAGTTGTAACGTCATTGCGAAACCTCAAAATGTCGAGGGGAACATAGCTTGCATTTGGAGTACATGAAAGGCTCAAATAAATACGCAATATTGAAAATGAGTCTACTAAGTACATGGCAGATGTTTTACGTAAAATCTGTCTCTAGAGATAATACGTCTAGTTTTTATCTAGTAACTTAATTGAAAATAAATTATGCACGAGATCTTTGTAAGCACCTGCATGGCAGCAACAATCATTGGAGACAACTTAGTCTATTGTTGGGGAAAAGGTAATCTGCGCCACTTCTAACTTTTCCCCCAACCTACACGATGTAAACTGCGTCACCGACATGTGTAAACTGCGCCACCGACATATGTAAACTGCGCCACCGATATTTCTCCAGACTTAGGACTGGCTATGAAATTGCGACCACTAAAAGATAATGTACACAATGACTCTGAGACTAAAACACAAGTGAATGACTCGTTTGTGAGATTGTGTTTTGATGTTCTTCGCTAGAGAAAAGTTTTTACCAACCTAAAGATAGAGCAGATAAAGCACTCGTTACCAACATACATATAACGGTACCAACCTACAGACAAGTACGCTCCCATCGCCTCACGAGCAAAAAAATTTTACTGAATAGAAACGAACATTCACATATTAGGTCTTACTTTTATTTGCCTATAACTACTGAAGCAACCTATATATCTGCGTGGCGCAGTTTACATATCTCATTTTTATTCTATTTCAAATTAGGTGTCAACCGTGGCGCATATTACATACACCCTATTGTTGAAATGCGGTGTTTTACTTATGCCTGTTACCAGATAGCATCACTAATACATTAGGAGAGATGTTCAGAATGAGGAAAGTCAACAAACCATTATTTGGGAAGCGAGTTTGAAAATAGTTATTTATGAAACAAGTGGTCCACAGCTGTGGCTCAGGGGATGCGTTCAATCTTCTCACGCAGAGGTTCGATTCCTGGTCGGGACAAGTTACCTAGGTGAGGTTTTTCCGGGGTTTTCCCTCACCTGTGAGACAAATGTCAGGTAACTTTAGGTCCTTGTGGTCCCCGGATATCATCTGGCCGTCATTATCATCTTCATCCTCATCCTTGCCTTGTTCTGAGTGTGTGTGTGTGTGTGTGTGTGTGTGTGAATGGCGTGTCTCCTCCATGTCCTTGTCTGGTCAAAAAAGTATGTATGTGATTCGTAGGTAATCCCTCTCCCTACAGGTCGCTGCCCTGTAAGGCCCGGGCGGCTTGGGTCGCTTAAATCCTAAAAGGGAGAGATAAAACTACGACAAAGAAAGAAAGAAAGAAAGAAAGAAAGAAAGAAAGAAAGGAAGAAAAAAAAGAAAGAAAGAAAAAAAAAAAGAAAGAAAGAGTTTGAAAATAGTTATTTATGAAACAAATGGTAAAACAGGACTTTTATTTTGCGAGTGGGTATGTTTGCGAAACGAACACGTTAGGACGAGAGAAGCAATCCTACAAGTAAAATAAAATATTTTACCATGTGTATCACACACTATTTTTGACAGCCGTTAATAAATTTTGTAAAATAATAATAAATATTATATATTTTAATATTTATTTCAGCTTTATTTATACACGATTGGACATCAAGGTTATAATCAGGAGTCAGGTTATGTATACATCAGTAGGCCATGTTCATGTAATTATTGAAGTTCCATTTTTTGTATTGTTAATGTGTTTATGGTGCGTGTTAAGTTCAACTGATATTATTTTTTAAATGAATATGATAAAGGATGATCTTATCAACAACATACAACATTTTGTCTAATATACTCCTTTCCTCCTTTCAGGTTTAACCCCATATGAGGACGAAATCACTGGATATCACCAATGACTATTTAGGTGAAATAGATCGACGATTGATCAAATATTTGTATTACCCAAATATTTGTATCATGTGAAATAGATCGACGATTGATCAAATATTTGTATTACCCAATTTTTTTAGGAAAACTGGGAATATAGTAAGTCTGTTCACCAGCTATTTATGGATTTTTGTAAAAGAACCGGATTCAGCTGGACGAGACAAATTGTGCAATATCCTCAATAGATATATTGATAAATTTCATTTTCCAATGAGGAGTAATCAATTTTTATAGGTTTGTAAAAAGGTCCATCTTATACCCTCAAGTAAAGAAGTAGACACCTAGAGTTTTGTCTTAAATGGCCTACCACTGAGAACTTCTGTGTTTTTTATGAACTCTATTAATGCAATTTTTTAATAAGATCTATCTTATTCCGACATATCTCGCAACATATTTTTAATTTATTGCTTTATTACTGAGGTTCATTGTTTTTAAAAGCCACTCTAACTGACTAGGCTTAATAAGCCGGCTATTTATTCATACGTTTTAACATATATTAAACAGTATTCATTTGTGATAAAACTCTAGGTGTCTACTTCTTTACTTGAGGGAATAAGGCAGGGCCGTAGCTAGGCGGTGGCGAGATGGGCCCCCGCCAAGGGCGCAGGTACAGAGAGGGCCTCAAAATTAACAATGAAAAATCGTGCCTTTTTTAGACTGGTGCAATTTATCAAGCAATAAAAATTCCACGTTAATGGAAGAAATCTTTCAGGTTATTAAAAATTACTGCACGTGAACTATCTGTAGTATTATGCCGATTGTCTACAAACAAAAAGCAGTCTTGCAACGTTCTTTAATTAACACGTTTTTTATTGACGGAGTATAACATAAATCATGAACAGTATGGAATGATATAACAGTAAAAAATAAAATGTACGTTATTATTGAGATGAAAGTGGTTCAACTAATCGAAAAAATACTTTTACCTATATTAATGTGTTAAACATTTTAGTAGGCCTCAGGTCTATTGTGTAATTTAATTTTGATACTAGATTTTATTATTTAATTCTTTTTTAAGTAGTTCATTCGTCTGAAAATAAGGTTTTTGTACCTTGAAAGTCCAACACTTAGTTCATTTTCAAATTGAGGTTTAGGTTTTCTTTGATAATAACAGTGTTTTTATATTAAAATAATAAACAATTTTACAGAAATTTAAAAAAATTGTTCAGACCCCCCACCCAGTATTGGAGAGCGCAGATTTGTCAAATTCGCCAAGGGCGCAGGAGGACCTTGCTACGGCCCTGGTATAAGGTGGACCTATTTACAAACCTATAAATATCCTCAATAGAGTTTGGGATACTAAATAAGTTAGTTAGGCTGATCAAAATGTGCTTAAATGAAACCCACAGCATATACAGGTTGGAAACGTATATCAGACACGTTTACCATTAAAAGTAGCTGAAGCAAGGAGAAGCATTGCCTAGAATTAAATGGCAATCGCCCGATTTTAGCTTATGCAGATGATGTTTGTCTGTTGGGCGATGACATAAACACAACCGGGAGTCTTTTCGAGGCCTGCAGGAGCGTTGGATTGTAAAATAATACACACAAAAAAACTAAGTACATGGTCATGAAACATCAAAATAATACGCTACAAAATATTAGAATAGCCGATAAAGCATTAGAACAAGCGGAGAAATTCAAACATCTGGGAGCAATAATTACAGATAAAAACAATATTAAGGCAGTAGTTAAGCCTCGACTAAAATCAAGAAATGCTTGTTTTTATGCAATTCAGAACCTTTTATCGTCTTCTGTCCAGAAATCAAAATTAAGAATTTATGAGACAATTTCCTGCCGGTTGTATTATATGGATGTGAGAACTCTTTGGGAAGAACATAATCTTAGAGTGCTCCAAAACAGGGTAATCATGAAAATATTCAGGCTTAAGACAGATGAAAACGCGGCTGGAGAAAACTGCATAATGACGAGCTTCATAAACTGTACTCTTAAATCATGGAGGATGAAATGGGCTGGACATATTGTGGAAAGACAAATAAAAAAAATTGACTGGGAGACCCGAAGAGAAGAGACCACTTGGAAGACCTAGGCATACGTGTGACGACAATATTATAATAGATTTTAGGGAAGTAGGGTTTGTGAGTAATGGTTGGATTGGTTATCACTGAATATGGTTGAATGGCGGGCTCATGTAAGCGCGGCAATGAACCTTCGGCTCCATGAAATAGATATACCTAATATTAATTTAGCTTGCTTAGGAATTGAATATTGCCATTGTGTAAGTAAGTAAGTAAGTAAGTAAGTAAGTAAGTAAGTAAGTAAGTAAGTAAGTAAGTAAGTAAGTAAGTAAGATGTTTGTAAGGACAAGAGGACTTTCTCAAATAAAACTGAAACGTTTTAAATTAAACTACGTGGTGCTACATACCTGGAGGGATTAGCCCTACCATCCGACCGCTACGTGATTTATCATAGGCAGATGGCAGGATTTGGAGCATTTGGTCAGCATGCCGACACCCACGGCCGTTAATGATGGTTTCCGTTACCGGAGCCGCTACTTCTTAATCAAGTAGCTCCTCAGTTCGTATCACGAGACTAAGTGCGCCCCGTTCCAGATCAGCCAGCACGCTGACCACGAGACGACGCAGGCGGTCACATTATTGAACAGGGAAAGTTAATGTGATGTGAGCAATTTTATTTGCTTTGTTTTGATACGTAGGAAGTCTGTTGTTTTACATTAACAAAGATGAAAAATATCTTCTTTATATTTTGTGGTTCAGTTCTTTCTAGTATCACCAGTAAGTGATATCACTAGTATTTCTAGTTCCTTCTAGTATCTAGTATCAAGAGTTGCATAGCTGTTCATAAAACTCTTTCACATTGTTCTCATCTGGAATATAGTTCTTGAAATTTCTAAGACCGTCTTTTGTCTTGAAATCTCCGGATTTGTCGACTAAGCTTCCTTTGTTGTGTGCCTCGGAAGGAGCAGCAGATTACACCCGTAACTTTAATGTACGATACTGTATGTTCTTCCATCCTTCCAATTCATTAATGTGGTTTTTGTCACTTTTACAGCCCCTGTATATTCGTCAGAGTAGCAAAATTCCATGAAATATGATATTTAAAGGACTGTTTCTTATCTCTTCCTACTTTGTTACTTCTTGTCTGGACTGAAAGTGTGTTTCTTTTGTAGTGCTTAGGTCACCGAAACTTAAGGTCCAATATGTCACTTCTTTCAAACAATATCCACCTCAATTACCCTAAAAACTTGAGTTTATTACTAGTTCAGTCAGCTCCTTAAATTCTATCAATGTTCCTTAATTTTCTTTTAACATCGCTCGATCTGAAGGGAGATACGAATGTCCATTACTTGAGGAGTTTCTAAAATAAATCTATTTTAGAAGGAACGCTATACACATTGCAGAATATGAGGTTTTTCTTCATAAAGTAGATGTCCTTATCCCAGAAAATATCATATAACTTAATGCCTAATTTTTTTTTAATGGAGATAAGGGGTTTCTTAAATAACACGTTCATTTATGCACCCATAAATCGAACCCTAGGCACAGAAAGCAAGCGCTATAGAGACTTGGCACAACTCAAGCCAACCCTAGTTATTGCATATCGATTACAATGCTACAGGTTATACCACCATTTTAATCTAGGAAAATTAAAATTTTCCTAATAAAGTTCCTCTGGTCCACCGCTGTGGCTCAGGGGATGCGTTCAATCCTCTCACGCAGCGGGCCCGGGTTCGATTCCTGGTCGACAAGTTACCTAGGTGGGGTTTTTTCTGGGGGTTTTCCTCACCTTTGAGACAAATGTCGGGTAACTTTAGGCCCTTGTGGTCCCCAGATATCGTCTGGCCGTCATTATCATCTTCATCCCATCCTCGCCTTGTTTGGAGTGAGTGTGTGTGTGTGAATGGTGTGCCTCGTCCTATGTGTTCGTGTTGTCTCGGAGGTGGCCCCGGCATTGGGCTGATCACTCTTCCGGGGAGGCCCTCCATGTCCTTGTCTGGTCAAAAAAGTATGTATGTGATCCAAAGATAATCCCTGTAAGGCCCGGGTGGCATGGGTCGCTTAAATCCTAAAAGGGAGAGGTGAAACTACGATAAAGAAAGAAAGAAAGAAAGTTCCTCTGAGAGACCAACGTTAATACTACTTCAAAATGAAGGAATCCATAAGTACCTTTAATACATGGATTGCATAAACGCAAATGCAACTCAAGGAGAGTGAAGGAAAGCTACAGAGAACATGTATTGATTCCACTCTTGTCCATAGCGTTTGCTTGATGCAATACAAGGTAGGAAGGGCATATCACAATACAAGACATCACGTTTCCTTGAATATTACGAAAACAACCACAGACACATACAGGTATGAGATAGAGGGCTTCACCATACTTACTCCACATTATTCTAGGTCATAACTAGGGTTCGGATGTTTATGACATGTCATATTTTTATCCTGACCTCCATTCTCGCAGCAAACACAAATTAAACACGAATTGCACGCTTATTATCCTAATCAGACCGTTCTTATTTTGAATATAAAGTCATATTTTGTTCTTTTTTTGTGGTCTTGATCATATTTTGATCATATTTGTGACTTAACGTCATATTTCAGTTATAACTTTGGTAAATTAGCACTTTTAACTTAAAGTTTATGCACTAAAAGGTCGAGTTAAATTTGAAATTTATTTTATAGGAACAAGCATGGTCTACAAAATATTATCTTGAGCTGATAAAGCGAGCAAAGAGGAGCAAATTCTTTAAAACTAGAAGTTCATTACTAGTAGAACTGTAAATCACCTGTAAAATAGTTAAAAAGCTATCTGATTGAATCCATGTAATGTAATAATTTAGTTCCATTAAACGTTTTAAATGGAACATTTATTTTCAGAAAGTATGTTCTATTATTAGGTTATATCCAGGATTTTGGGGTCATATTTGGTAATTTTTAGGGCATATTTGCAGTCATATTTTCTACTCTTTTAGGTCATAAACATCCGAACCCTAGTCATAACGAATATACTGCTTACATTTTTACTGATAGGAGAGACAGCATAATGAAGATTATCATGGATCATCCCACGAGAGTTGACGAGTTTATCGTTAGATTCGCGACTGCGCAGAAGGAGCGAATTTATCTGATGCAACTCGTCAACTCGAGTTGGATTTATTAGGACTATTCCATGAAAAAAATGTAACGGATTACTGTATATCAATAATAATTACTTTCGTGCTTTGTTGTATAAAAACAAAACTAACAGTTGTGAGATCATGGCATACAGTGAATCAACCATCCATGGATCGATTCGAGCTACCATGGTGTAATCAATACTACCAATGGTGCATATAAGACATGGTTAACTTCATTCAGGTGAGCTAACAGCAGAACAGAATAAAAGCACAAGAACTGCCTTGCACCGAATCGAAATTGTGTTCTTAATCAATGTACATTTCTATTATTTCAATTTCCAAACAAGTTATGTTGTATAAAATAATCTGTTTTCGTGGCGCTTAGTGGCAGCATCTGACTATTAATCACTGCACACTGATACTCGCGTCTCCAGTTACGAGCAGACGGTTTTATCACGATAAAACACCATCTTCGCGATTCCTACAGGAATATTGCAAGATAAACGGCCGTGATTGGTCAATATCCGAGGAATTGCTAAACGTTATTGGTCAATATCAAACACGAGGCATCACAGTACTCGCCCGAGTGATTGTCCCGTGTAATCATGGCATTAGAGTGACGAGATCAACCTCGATTTTGGGTAGGGCTATTATCGCTTTGCCCGTTGGAACCAATGCGGCATATCAAATAAATCCATAGACTGAGGGGACCCTTCACAAACAACACAAGATTTTTCTTGAAACCAATACTTTCTTCTCGTAAAGTCCTTCCTCCTGACGAATGCAAGTTAATGCCCTGATAGGAGGAATAGCTTCCGTCACACACAAACTTTTTTCGCTCGGGTTTAGGCAGGTGCGCACACAAATGCTCTTGAAAACATGTGCTTGTCAAGGCAATAGACAAATATTTCAAGAGCACATCAACTCCTCTGTACTGAACTTGAAATAAAACCGCACGCTCCTAGCTGGCGTGTCTGCAATGCAGACATCCCACGCGCCGTTCTTTTGAGAGAGAATTCGCGCGTATTTGGCATTTACATACACAATTTTGCACGTGTTTGGCAATTACATACACAATTTTGCGCGTGTTTGGAAATTAAATACACAATTTTGCGCGTGTTTGGCAATTACATACACAATTTTGAGCGTGTTTGGCAATTACATACACAATTTTGTGCGCGTACTCTTGTTGACACTGTATCATGCGAGGAAAAACGTGCACGAATTTTAGGTTACATATTTTCAACGCGCGTGATTGTCTGCAAGCTCTTTCCCACGATATTGCTCGTACGTTCCCAGGAGTCTGCTAAAGAGCTTGTGTGTGAGTTTTGCTAAAATGGGTGAGTCGCCGTGGGTGAGTCGTTACCTGCGGTCCGTGTACGATTCCCGGCCGGGTTGAGAATTTTTCGGTAGTGAAATCCTCCTTTCCCGGGTTCTGGACTAGGTGTATGTGTCGTCCTTAGGTTCAAGTGTTAGGTAGGGGACTCGCGCACCCCGGAAACAAATCCGCTGAGGATATTCCCTTAAGGGATCACCAGGGGTCGCTCGAGAACCGATAGAACTTCCATCCGTCCATGAGGAAATGGGTTCGTGAGCACGCGGGCTTTATTTTGAAATTAGCTGTTCAGAGTGTAAGAATGCCGGGATGCACGTGACTTGTGTACTGACTCATGTCATGAGGGAATTGTGGAGAAGAGCAACGCACGTGTCTGAACTTACACAGAAGGCAAGTCGAGCGTCTAACGAAAATATCAAATTTTCTTAATTTCTAACCCATCATTTTCAAATTTTAATCGCAAGGAACAATCAATATTTATCACGACGTGAACATTTTCATGATGCTACTTTAAACAGTAATTTGTTGAGTTAATTACATTAGGCCAATATATAAAATGGTTCAAATAATAAATAATTAAATTACTTAACATTCAATTGTTTGACGTTTTCTTGTGCTCACACGACAACAGAAAGTAAACTCATAATCAGACTTTCTTCTACGTCTTCTGAATTAAAAGAAAAATCTAATTTACGGAATATTTTTGTTTAGTTAAAATGTTCAAAATATATTTGAAAGTGTATGTTTATTTTTATTTAAATTACATTTACAAACTTATGTACAAATACAAATACAAAAATACACAAATAAACAAAAAAATTTACAAATTTCAAAATTAAAGTACAATACTTTTTAAGAAAAGAAAAAGAAAGAAAAGAACCAAATATTTATTTAGAAATACACCCGAATGAGCAAACTGCTCGTGTTCGGGTGTAGATTCAGTACATCAGAGTGGAGAAAGAGGAGAAACAAAACTTTTATAATGTTAAACTTTTTAACATAATTATAGCCTATAAACAAGAAGGGCTATAGCCACTAATTTACTCACATATTGAAACATTATTAAGAAAGATATCGACATGCTAATATTTTGCAATTGTAAACTTTACCTGAGAATATCTGTGAATATCCGACATCTTTTTATAAATTACAAACTTTCAAGAGAAATTCAACAAAGTTATTAGAATAAGAATGGCGCATCAGAGATACCAACAAATTATATTAACTAACTGCCTCATTAATTAAAGGAAGTCAATATTAGTCTAAGAAATATAAAGGAAGTAAAGTCAGGTAAGATTGAAATTGTAAGCTTCAACTAGCAGACATGATCATTAGGGCAAGCCATTATATGACCATAAAATAGTAAAAAAATGCAACAAAAATGCATTTATGACATAAAAATAGTTTAAAACAACACAAAATTAAAAAAGACCAATAAACTGACCATTATTACTTTTAATTGGTTTTTTTATTGTAAAGAATTGCTAAAAGCAATTTAATGAATAATAGTGCGTTATAAGTTATATGAATTTACAATATAAAAAATACTTATTTTGTTACTAAAGAAGTAAGTAAATTTATACTACTTGGACACCCTTAGCGAAAAATAAATTCTTTTTGAACTGGCATGGCCATCAAATTTCCCCTAGCAAACATGTGTAATTTAAAAAGGAAGAAAAAATAATAATTCTTTATTGCTACAAGACAAATTGCTATAGTGTTTACAATAAACCTGAATTAAAATGAAATATGAGCACTTGCAGAGATTCTCAATTAAAAACGAATGTCTGTTGTCTGGAAGTAACGATTTGTATATGGAAAAGCTCCTCTCTATCTCCACTGAAACATTACCTAAAAATGACGAAAATTACCTAAAAATTGCCAGAAAATTACCTATTTCTTGAAAATGACGAAAAATACAAAATAAAGCAAAGAAATGCCAAAACAAAATGCCCTTATTTAATCAATTATTTCATGATACACATTTATATATATATTCGATCTATATTTTAACCTTCATACAAAAAAGATGCAAAATCATCAAATGCCTTGCCCTAATGATTATATTTCATGTCTGCAATCATGAATACATCAAAAGTTACAAGTTTTGATACAACGATGCACATGTGTGGTATGTAGTGTGGTAAGTTAGGTTACCGGCACTGAGTATTGAAGTTCGATTTTCCGCTATAATAGCATAAAAGGGAAATGGACAAAATGAAAAAGCATTATCGTAGAGTGTAATGAAGCAAATAGCTGCGTGCCAAATAGACGGTAGGAAACCATTCCTAAACAAAGGAAGGGTTGGGGAGACCTCAACTAATCGATATTGAACACTTTCATGATTATCGATACTGCCCTGAATTTATTTGAATTACAGAAAAAGGAGAAGTGCGCATGCGTGGACGGCGAATCGACGGGAGAGGAGTTGAACCTGAAAAACGGTTAGTGAGAACGTGTCTGACTACGAGAGAGGAAGGTTGAAGAGAGAGAAGTGAGGAGACGAGACTGGAATGTGTGACAGCGGTGGAGGCGCCCTGGCATGATGGTTTGTCAGACTTTCATCTAATGAAATTCTGAATGGGAACTTCACTGACGCGACTATATGGAGATAGTCGTTAGTTGGAAGAACACATCACGTCAGCCGGTACGAGAGACCGCTACAGCGAACACCAGCTGTGGAAAGAAGAGTGGGTCACGACTGCTTAGTCTGGAATAAAGGAAGATGTGGACATCAGGAAGTAGATGGAAACAACACAGGATCAGAGGATAAGTTGGTCACCACCCGTTGAGTATAATCACATAAACATTTTTTTTTTGTTTTGGGAAGTGGGAAAATTTTGAGGCATTGTTGTTTAAAGCCTGTTTCTAAGAAATGTGTGGCGACTAGACGCCGTAATGAATGATAAGGAGTAGGGTTAGAAATATAGATGTGATTAGTCTAGGGTGAGGCAAGAAAGTACAGTAATCCAATCAGTTTCCATTTCTGGTCTAAGTTAATTACAAAAAGAGCAGTCAGGAGAGAAACCGTTGAATAGTAAAGATAAATCTCTATACTTTGGGTTTCTATGGGTGATTGTCCCACGAATGAATACATAGCTCGGGGCAATTGGTGATGCTCATACAAACTTTGTTTTTTATAAGACAGGACGCGAGGGGAGTAAGGAAGAAGGGTAATAGGGGCTTACTTAGTATTGCTTACGAGGGCCTCTCCCACTTGGTTTTCGTTAGGTGACAGGTGATTATCTATAAGTGGATTTCATGCTGGCCTGTAATGTTGAGTTGTTTTTTTAAGAGATTTATCGAAGAGCAGGAATTGTATGGAATATGGTAGAGGGGGATAAGAAGGTGAATATTGAGAGGCAGAAGAGGGCCTATGAGTAGCAGTACATTAGGCGCATACCATTGGAAGATTTACATGTTAGGATAGAAGCAGAAGTTCACTCAAGGGTTATAAAGAGAGAGTTACTGACCTGGGGCGTGAGTTAGTTTCAGTTAGAATTCTAGGGAATTTAGAAACAAGAAAATTGGGTGCCCATGGAGTAGAGTAGTAACCTGAAAAGTATGGAAACCAGAGTAACATAAAGTAGGTAAAGTAGAGCAATGGTATAAAGTGAAAAGGAACTCTGCTTAATGGAAAAGGAGTTAAAAGATCATAAATAATAACTGGTTAGATTAGAAAGAGGAGAATTGGCAATTTTGGGTAGTGAATAGATGATAAGTGGTTCAGTAGCACGTACTAGAAATTACCCCAGGAGAAAAAAAAAGAACAAGGGTGAGGTGAGGGAGCGCCGGAAGTGTCCCAAATAAAGTAAATATAAATCTAGTAGTAGGCAAAGCCTATACTGGTGGAGTATAAAAAGATCTATGAGAATTTGTGAAAGTCATCGGTGTTGGAGGCGAACAACGGCCCCACGTGCCTCTAGGAGAGAGTGTCAGGGACCTCTGACATCGATTGTCAAAATTGTATTTTTGTTTGCGGCCCATTAATATTTTCCCGGTTGCAGGAGGGGAGTCAGATTGTTTGTAACTCAAGATCTAGACGCCGCCCCTGTATCGGTGGTCTATCGCCACAGTCACTCTGTGGGTATAGGCCTAAACTTCCGTTTCTTTCTTCATAACACTGTCTTTTTGCTATTTATCTTTGAGTACAATTCTTCATGGACTAAAATGACTAGTGAACTGGTATAGGAGAAATAGGTGGGATCATTGAGTATAATATGTCGAGTTAATGACTGAATTATGAATTGAAAAACTTTATTTATTCGGAAGAAAGTACAATATGTATATTGAAATGTTTTGAAATTGCAAATGGAAAAGATTACGCAAGTTAGTAGTAAATTATAAGGGTAATGTGAGATGTTCTAGTAGACACCTGGAAATAAAGAAAGAAAAGAGATTAAAGTAATTAATTAGGCATTTGTCTTGTAGAACAAAGAATACATTCATACAGTTAAACTGGGCATACTAACCTTGCAGTTGAGAACTGAATATTATTCTTCCCAATAAAATTGTTGAATGGTTAATGTTGTTCAGACCGGGTGATCTGAAGATTTTAAAGATGAGTAGTTGTTAAAAAGGGGAAAACCCAAGAGCAAATGTAATTTATTGTAAATCAGATTGTTATTGTTGAAAAAAGAAAAAAAAGAAGAAAAAAAATATTAAATAAATTATGGTTATTGTTATGCAAAGTAAACTATCGTGAAGTTCAGATTTTTGACCCCTATCCTTGTAATGGTTTGAGAGCCACTGATTTTTGGGCTAAGTTACATATTTTGGTAATGGTCATTGCAAAGAAAAAAAAAGAAATAGAGTGGAGTAGTATAATAATAAAAGGACAGAGCCGAACCCATTCCCATCTCCACTGTTAAATTAAAAAGCTAGCCGAGAGGCCTGTAGGTACATAGCCTGTGTATCTATAAATTTAATTTGTGACTGGGCTGATGCAAAATAAAAAGAAGAGAGAAGCGTATTGATGATGGCGCCCTTAATATAAATTTTCATCAATATTATCAAACTTGGTAAATTGTTAAAAGAAAGAGAGAGTAAACTGGGTGTAGGAAATTTGCAATCACCCGGTAGAGGAGGTAACTGTGCTGAACGTTGGAATGTGGATTGCGCGTGCCGTGTTATGATGGCATGATAGGCATATACGTAACATTGTTTTGTAGGAGTTCACTGAACTTATGTACTACGATTGTGAGTAATCAAAGAGACTAGGGAACTTCATGCCGGCGCGGTGGCTCATGCTGTAGCGCGTGAGCCTGGCATGCTAGCGGTCCTGAGTTCAAATCTCGGGGCCGGCGGGTGTGTCATTCGTGGTGGACGAAGCCGTGCCTTGGGGGTTTTTCTCGGGGTTCTCCCGTTTCCCCCTCTCATTCCACCAACACTCTCCACTTCATCTCACCTTTCCCCCTTTTCATCATCATCCCGTTTCCACTTCCGGTTTCAGGCCTGCTTTGGCAGTCAGCGCCCTTTGGGGGCCTCTCCCGTCCTCCCCGCTGCTTGTGGTCAAGTGGTTGTTGGTGGTGTGTGTCGCGGACCTGTCGGGGCTCCGGTTGGAGGGACCGAAGGGGGTGGCGTGTGTCGCGGACCTGTCGGGGCTCCGGTTGGAGGGACCGCAGGGGGTGGCGCATACGTGGCATGGTAATAAGGCTTGCTGGATGTAGGGGAGCTCCGTGGGGGCCTGCGGGGGGATCTGCAGTCCTGGCGGTCTATGGGCACGCAACTCATTCCATCCCGGAGGTTGGTACAATAAGCCTGCGGCTTCGGTGCTTAGGGGCGTCCCCACCCCGCCTCCCGCCTAAAGGGTACTTATTCAATTATTCAGGGAACTTCATAGCATACAGTAAGAAAGTCCGTCACAAGAGAAAACTCTTTTGTAAGACACAAGACAACCCAGACGAAAAAAAAGGCTCATGTACTAGAGTTGTTATTTGATATTCTATTTATTTACTCCGTTGCGAGTATCGACTTATGTAGAAACTCCTTTAGCGGTACAGCTATTTAAAATAATGGAAGCTGGTTTTAAGGACAACTGCTGATGAAGACAAGCAAATACTTCATTTCGCACATTAATAATAAATTATGTGTAATTTAGATGATGCGATCTTATCTTAAGTTTGTTTGGTGACCACCCTCCCTACACTCCGGATTTGGCACCAAGCGATTTTCATCTGTTTCTTCATCTGAAGAAATTCTTTGGTGGAAAACATTTAAACGACTATGATGCCGTGAAAATAGAAGTGCAGACTTGGCTTTCATCACATGTGGCTTCACTCTTTAACGAAGGCATATACAAACTGGTTTCCCGTTATGACAAGTGCCTGAATAACTGCGGTAACTATGTGGAGATGTAGTGCAAGGTGTAAGGTAATGGATTATAAAGTATTTGGAGAATAATGTTCTGTTATTTTTTAAATTATCGGTACTTACTTTAAAACGGCCGGTGCGTCAGGGTGACAACCTTACCACCTTCACGTACCGAGCCTCAACCTCCTGGAACCCTCTGGGCCTGCATGGCCTGTATAGGGAACACTTTACTTTACTTTACTTTACTTTACTTACTTTAAAAAAAACACGCCTCGTATTATTATCATTTATTGTGCCATTAGAATGAGGAGTCTATTAGCAAACTAGACAATCTCCATTTTGAAAACAGATAGAGGTGCAAACTTCTTGTACTTCGTGAACTCTTGTAATTTCATTAAACAGGATTTGGAAAAGTGTCGTCATTGTAAAATAGAGACAAGAGGACTAAGGCACTGACCCCATTCGCCACGTGTCTTGTTTGGCCGGATCCGCCTAATATGATTCCAACCACACACAGGTAATCCTCTCTGGTTATTACGTGGAGTCGAAAATGAGAAAATTTGCATTGTGCTAGGAAGAAAGGAACGGGAATGTGAGCCAGCCTATTACTGCCCACGCATACAGATTTTCCACGTTCACCAAGCATTAGGGTTGTACGTAATACATTAATGCTTTGATGAGCGAATAGCTATAATCAATTCCAACGGAAGTTAACAACAGTGTTTATATGGATGGCTGCAATTGTACCAAATCTGTATAGCCTACCAGTCTTACTAATAATCCAGTTGTAACATTTATACCAGGAATATACACAGCTGAGGAGAAAAAACGTACTATAATAATAATCCTTGCATAAGGCTGAATGTGTGCAACGCTTTACACAGCCTGTCCCCCTTGTATAAACTTTACGTAAATAATCAAGATGGTCGATATCCGTAACAGCCGGTCGTTTCGTAGATGTCTGAGATTGAATTTTGAGGCTATGCATATTCTGAACTGCTTTTGCGGAATTATAAACATTGTTCCTTGTTTGCGGGAAATATTTCCATACTTGTACCCATGATTACAGCTTTCTGAAAACAATATAATGAAATACTAAAACTAGGCAGACGATGCATCGCTGTTTTCCCGCTGCTCCGACAGATGGCTTTCAGCAGTCCTTCATAGCCAGAGGCTAGTAACGTCATAAAAAGCGTGACGTGTTATGACGTTCCACGTACAAACCCGGTGTAACCCTCGGCAGTTTCACTGCGTTTATTGGTAATACGGCTTATGTAGAACTTGCGTGGGGAACAACTAAACAACCGTTCAACGCAGATATAAGCAGCTTTTATTAGTAAGGCTGTACATGTATATCCCTACACCACGCAAGGCATTCTGCAGCTATACCTATATCAATTTTAGGTTTATGTAATTTTTACTTTTTTTTAATATAGCACTAAGATTAATGAAATTTTACTTTTGAAAAAAATGACTACTAAAATTTTAACTATTGATTCTTTTAGGTCGCCTTGTAAGACACTTTTTATACAAGAAGGTACTTTTACAGTTTATAGCTGTTACAATTTAGAACTTTTATTGTATGTACATAAGAATAGAAACATGTATCCTCCTGCAGCTCACACACATTCTCACAGTACTAAAAATCAAGATAAATTACAAGTATTCTTTGTTAGACTGGAAAAAGCAAAAAACAGTCATGTGATAAACAGCACCATGCTCTATAACAGATTGCCAGCACAAATAAGGAATTTGAATTTTATGGCTTTTAAAGCCAGACTGAGTGTTTTTGAATTAATAATCCATTTTGTAGTATGATAGAATGTATCATTTGCAATTTTAAGCCTTAATTTTTTTGTACTATTTAATTATTTTCAAATCTGTTAAGCCGCGTAGGGCCTATATTTAACATGAATCTGTATATTCTCTATACTAAGATTTTACTGATAATGCCTATTGTATTGTTTCCTAATGGCTTAATAAAACGGCTTAATGGCTTAAAACACCTAATGACTCATTATTACTATTCACTTATATCTGTGAGACAACATTTGAAATGTGCTTAATTCAATGGAACTATATTAAAACCACAATGACAGGACAATGCAGCCAACCAAGAATAAAAAATTACCACAATGCTAAAGAGACTTAGGTGTTAGTGTAATAAAATGTATTTAAAGCATTTTATGTATAAAAATGGTAAGTTTGGTTATGAATCAATTCAAAGCAGAGTGTTAGGAGAACAGATTATATATATATATATATATACTCTCTGATCTGTTTCCATGCTAACTTCTAAGCTCAATGAGAAAATAAGCTCACTTTTTCTAATACTAATGTGAAGTAGAATCGCGTCTCCATTTCGTAGAAAGATTTAAATTCTGAATAATTTGTGGTCCCAGAATTTCAAGTCTCCCTTAACTCCATACACAATGACTTCTTATTTTTCAGGAATTTCCTCCTCAACTCGGAGATTATAATTAGAATCTAATTTTATATCTTTTTTTATGTTGCTGAGAGTTAACAATTTTAAATTATAAAGAGTGTGCAGTAGATAACATTAAAATAAGCACAATACCTATTTTGGGTTTTGTGATTAAGTGTGGTTAAAGAGACCAATAGGTTAATAATATCTGTTGAATGTCAACAGCGCATAACTTGATCGCACTTTCGATGGGAATGACTTGTCGTCCCTGTGTGCCCTGTCCTTGTCATGATTTGTGGATTCACACGAAACTGTTAAGTTTAATGAAAAATCACAGATGGTAAATTTATTCCTCTGCAGATATAAAACAACACTTCGAACGGTAGGGTAATAGGCCTACTTGTCAAGTAAACTCGGTACAAGTTTAGAGAAATCCAAGAAAGGGAATTTGGGATATGGCATTTGATTGTTTTGTTTCTTTCTACTGAAGGAATACGCTGTTAAAAATCTGCTCATTTATATTACTTCCACCCTGTATTATACACTATTATGATGGGTCTATTAGCAAACCCGGCAATCCCCATTCTGAGAGAAGATAAAGATGCTAACTTCTAATGGAAGTTGAATACATTTCCTGCTACATATTTAGTGTTTGTGTTATAAATCCGACTTCCCACATAAGGGGGGAACTCAGATTTTCAACACATACACTAAATATGTAGCAGAAAATGCATTAAACTTTCATTAGAAGTTAGCATCTCTATCTTTTATCAAATTGGAGATTGCCGGATTTGCTAATAGACCCCACATATGTAGTACAATATGCAATGAGCCTATAATGGAATTTATTAAGACTAAAGTATGTTTATGAAGCGAGCGTAGCAAGTGCCTTAGTATTTTCATACGAGTGTCTTTATTACCACTATAATGAAATTGCATAATACTGCTTTTGTTAGACCATTATTATGTGTCTAAGTTTTGGGTTTTTAGAATACATTGTAAAAAAGATTCGGCGATCAGCTGTTATTAAGTTCTCGTCTTTGCGATAGATGACGGCTGATGGCGCGCAGGGAGCTCAGGGCTTCTCTTGGCGTTATAATCTCAAAGCAACATATATTAAAACACACATAATGAACGCAATTTATTATAATATTAAAATTAACACGAATAGAATTGGTTTTATTTTAATTGCAGGACGTTTACCGTGCAGCTTTCAAGGCTTCAAGATTGTTCCGTGTAGGATATTAATAGATACAACATCAATGTAATAATGGAATTCTGTGTTATAATGAAATTCTGTATCATAATGTATATATTATTACGATGCCGTTACGTCACATGTACGTTAATAAGCGTATTATAGAATAGTGGAACAAAAGCTATAGGATTATTACTTACTTACTTACTTACTTACTTACTTACTTACTTACTTACTTACTTACTGAATGACAATAGACAATTCCTCAGCAAGATAAAGGATTATTATCTATTTTATGGAACCCAAAAGTTCATTGCCTCGCTTACCTGAGCCCGCCATTCAACCCTATTCTGAGCTAACTCCATCCAACCGTCCCTCGCAAATCCTACTTCCCTTAAATCTATCCTAATATTGTCCTCCCACCCACGTTTAGGTCTTCCAGGTGTCTTTTCCCTTCGGGTCTTCCAGTCAATACCTTTGAGATATGTCTTTCCTCCCCATGCGCGCAGCATGTCCAGCCCACTTCATCCTCCGAGATTTAATTACCCTTACTATATCTAGGCGATGAAGTCATGAAGCTCGTCGTTATGCAGTTTTCTCCAGTCCCCATTTTCATCTCTCTTAGGCTCGAATATGTTCCTAAGCACCCAGTTTTCGAACACTCTACGAAACTGCCAATAAAACATAGGCGTAATATGCTTGAGAAGCAGCTTCCAGAGAACTACATTCTATGAAGGAGAGTGGTCAGTATTCAAGATCTGATTGCTCACTTGATATACAGCTTGTGTTTACCGTGTTTGTTTTTATTTTCACGCGAATTTCTGTTCGTGACGAACAAACCCGCTATGAGCTTTGCAAAGAAATTCTTTAGAGCACCGCCGTCTCGAGAATTACACTGCCTGTCCTATGCTTAATTTTAACATGGAGTTCAGAGTATTGTTCAATTGCCTAATTTCTCCAGTAGAGGCGACAGAGTTCACACCCAGATAGCATGAAGTTCCAGCATATTTCAGTTTCCGAGTTTATACTTCAGAGGGCAACACAGAGCATACGGTAATGTAAAGGGTATTGCTGCTGGGTGTGAAAGGTGCTGCCATCTGTAATGTCGCCGAGTACGCAAAATTAGCCGTATAGGACAGGCAGTGTATACACGAGTAATACAGTCTAGAAGGCAGTGCTTTAGAGACACATATTGCAGTATTCCATTCACTGGGTGGCGCTGGCATTCTTTCTCTGCTCGATTTCGGAACAGGTAGTTCTGTATATAGATATACGTTAAAGGCCCTACATTTACAGGCATGTCAAAGACCTTCCGTGGGACACTCAATCAAATTAATCTTGTATCTGTGGCTTGGCTCTAAAAGAGCTCTAAAAGAGCCAATGTCACAAAACTTGCTTTTGAGATAACTGACTTTGATGCCTTTGTAGAAGTAACCTTTTTTTGCTGAGAACTTCCGACATTGGCTCTAAGGTTTCTGTATTATGTCTATTAATAGCAACATACGTTGGCACTTTTATTATACGAAAGATAAAGACTATCCGAGCTCAATAATGCATACATATCATTCTTGCAAGAAACTGACATTGGCGCTTTTAGAACCAAGCCACACATATACAATACTAAACCTATTGCTACACTTATAGTAAAAACGATCTTTGCAATTGGCACTTTTTCTGAAGCCTTAAAAGTTATTCCTATTCTGAAAAAAAGAAATTGTGGAGATACAAGCAATTACAGATCATTCTCTACATTATCTAGGAGGCGTGTTTTTAAAGCGTGTGGCATTTAAATATTTTGCCTCTGCATCGTTGCAGTTACGATTTTGAGCTTATGCGATCACTTCCTCCATTCATTAGGAAGCCAGACGCAGTGTGAGGGTTCGTCGCTTTGTGTTTTCCTATTTTTAGAGCGTTTCGAAATGTTCAAAACAATCGAACGACCCACCGACTGTGAAATCATATCAGTGATTCGTTTTTTAAATGCAAGAAATGTTACGCCAGTAAACATTCATCGCCAATTGTGTTAGGTTTATGGAGAAACCATAATGAGTGATGAAATGGTGAGGAAGTGGGTTACACAGTTTGACCTCTCCCGCTGAAGAAACTATTTTGTAGGTCTGTTTCTTAATGCTATATTACTATTGTTATTAATATTGCTATTATTATAATTATCGCTAAAGTTGAGAATAAGGTGACTGCCGTCACAAACGGGCCGTACCAAGTGGGCCAAGTCTACAATGTCGCCAATATTACGAACATGATTACATGCCGATTGAATACAGTTAAACGACTGTTGTAGCGATGTTTTATGAAAGATGTGGAAGGGTAAAAAAGCTTCTCCATTAAGGATTCTAGGTTCGTGAAAGGTTATGTTAGGTTAGAAACAGTCATGTTAGTTTAGCAGCAGTATTCTGCATAGCGCGGGGTTCGTACCATGTAACGATGTTTTACGAAAGGCGTGGAAAGGTAATAAAGCTTCTAGAAGTAGTGACAGCCAAAAACTAGGTCAGTGACAGGTTATGTTAGGTTAGGAACATTTGTATTAGTTTAGGAGCAATATACTGAATAGCGCTGGGTTTATTATGTCTCATATTGAATCTTTTCTGCGACGGGAAATTTTACCCTTGCACCGATCGTTTCTCTTTTGTTCCCTGCGGCTCGGAGGGGCACGGTCGCTAATGGCAGAGCATGGCTGGCTACGCTATTCTGAAGGAGTTCCATAATGATTAACATGGTTGCGGCGAAACAATATGCATATGAACGTATATATACTTATTACGAGATCTGGTTCCATTGATAATTATGTCTATGCTCGAGAATACTGTAGGGACAGCAGTTCTGAGCCAGTGAAGTTTCTATGACGCTATAGTTAGACAGTACCATTGTCAACCATACGGAAACCCTTGACAGTACAACATACGAGGGCAATTCAATAATTAAAGAGACAATCTGACCTGGAGAAAAAACAGTTTATTTTTACAAAACAAGACTTTTCTTACTTTTCAACACAATCCCCACCAACATTTATGCACTTGTCCCAACGGGTTACTAGCTTTTTTATACCGGCTGCAAAGAACTCTTTGTCTTTGTGTCGGAGCCAATTTCCCACAAATTTATTGACATCCTCGTTATCCTGGAACTTCTTCCCACGTAATGCCTCCTTCAGTGGACCAAACAAATGGAAATCAGAGGGTGCCAAATCGGAACTTCAACAGGTCGGCCAGAACGGTGTTCGTCAGTCACTGATTCTCGACCACTTTTGAACTGTTCTACCCACTTTTAAAAATTTCCACGGTTCATACAACTTTCACCATACACTAAATTTCCACGGTTCATACAACTTTCACCATACACTTTTTAGAGTATATATTAGCTGGTTTTTCACCTTCAGTAATCAAAAAAACGAATCACAGAACGTTGTTCAACCAAAGTGGAATTTTCAAGAAGACCCGACATCGTTAAACTTAATTTTGAGGTTATAAACGAGCAATGTTGGTACTACCAACCGTCTTTTCCCCAGACCAATTTGTCTCTTTAATTATTGAATGATCCTCATGGTATTCTCAAACAGAGCTCGGGAAATCCGCAAGTAAGAAAGTAAGTCACCAGTTCGTATGGATGTGAAGATTTCTGCGTGCCCACCTAAACGTTAGGTCGTCCTAATTCCATGGTTAGTGAAGGATCCCACAATATTGGAGATGATTTTAGCTGGAAATAGCATATGAATTGATTCAGTGTGGTGCTATGACTTTGCGGGAATGGTTTAAGTGGTTTAATAAGTTAACTCGTTCAATATAAAGCAAACAAAGCAACAATAAATAAATGGAACTAAACTGAATTACGGTTATTGAATAGTGTAAACCTGTACATAATGTTATTAATGAATTTCATTTTCCGTTAGTGGTAACTAAAGGCTTTTTGCATAATGAAAGTTTCACCTCTATCACAAACAATGAAGTTATCCAAAAAGTTCGAGGTACAATGTGTACTATGTTATTATAGATATACAATTATATAACACAGTCGCATACATATAATCCACCTTTATAATATTATCATATATATTATTAAATTATCATCACCAATGCACAAAACATAGCAAACGTTGTACCTTGAACTTTCTGGATAACTTTAAATGTTTAAACCGGCGTAGTCTTGTGGTTAGCGTCGCTGACTACAGATCCGTCGGCCAGGGTTCGATTCCCGGTACCTCCTCAGATTTTTCTGAGGAAGGGAGGTCTGGTAGGGGTGCACTCAGCCTCGTGATTCAATTTGAGGAGCTACTTGATAGAGAAGTAGTGGCTTCGGTCATGAAAACCACTATTAATGGCCGTTGGCGTCGGCATGCTGACCACATGCCTCCAATCCTGCCGACTGCCTGTGGTAGATGAATTAATTAATATTAATCATTAATTAATATTCAGGAGAGAGGATATTCTCTGCTCTGCCTGTGAAGTAGGGAAGGATATTATGTATCGGCGAGTCAGTGAGGCTATTGCATTGCTTACATCGTGTATGATTGGAGCAGCAGTTCTGTGCATATTTCCAATGTCCCCTACAACAATATTGAATGATCAGGTAGCATAATACCTCAATACAGTTAGTAGTCGATTCATATCAGAAACAGGATGATTTCTTTCTGTTGGGAATTGCAGGTTATCTTGTATCAATTTCCAGCACCTGTGAAACTGTTTGTTTAGACAGGCGAAATCTCTCCACGAATTTCCTAACGGAAAGTTCTTCGAAAGGATCTCCTCGCTGCACTATTAAATTTCTACGTTCATTTTCATTCCGTTCAAGATATTCCAGATATAATAACTCGTCTTCAAAGCCATCATCTGCACGTTGTGTTTTCTTTTGCTTTTATAATATTGAAATATTGAATTTCAAAAATACAGTGCCACAGCCTTGTTTTTTTCTTTTGTTTTGTTTTGCTTTCATATATTTTAAAAACGTAAATACACTGTACCGTTTAACATGTTAAGACTTCACTGCCACTTCGTTACATTTTATTTCTTTATAATATTTATAATTTTATAATTTATTTATAATATTTTAAGAACTGAAATACAGTGTCCCGTATAAGCCTACACTAACACAGCGGGTTCATCTATTTAACACGGTACACGACACTGGACTGAACAATCTCCAGAAAAGAGAGAGAACTGTCAGTATTGCTTCTAGGCCTTGAATTAGAGCAGCGTATTGTTCAATAATCTCTACAGCTAGAGTTATCTAGGTAGCTCCGAGAATCGAGGCTTTTATCAATTGGAAATGTCTATATCTCGGGCTGCCAGCAGCAGAAGTAGTGAGCTAATTGAGAAAGATGAGTATATTGAATAAAAAAGACTAAGAAAGGCTAGGTGGAGAGTAGAAGTGAAACTGAAAGGCGTAAAGCTCTGATTCTTGGGAATAACCCTTGACCATTACCCATACACATGATAGTCAGCATTAACTGCCAGCAGCAGAAGTAGTGAGCTAATTGAGAAAGATCAGTATATTGAATAAAAAAGACTAAGAAAGGCTAGGTGGAGAGTAGAAGTGAAACTGAAAGGCGTAAAGCTCTGATTCTTGGGAATAACCCTTGACCATTACCCATACACATGATAGTTAGCATTAACTGAGTCAAAGCGACCAAGTTTTGTGGTCAGAGTTCATGTACTATCTAAAGTTACCTCTCTCTCTTTATCGTAGTTTTACCTCTCCCTTTTAGGATTTAAGCGATACAAGCCGCCCGGGCCTTACAGGGCCGCGACCTGTCGGGACAGGGATTATCTTTGGATCACATACATACTTTTTTGACCAGACAAGGACATGGAGGGCCTCCCCGGATGAGTGATCAGCCCAATGCCGGGGCCACCTCCGAGACAACACGAACACATAGGACGAGACACACCATTCACACACACACACACTCACTCAGAACAAAACAGGATGGGGATGAAGATGATAATGACGGCCAGATGATATCCGGGGACCACAAGGGCCTAAAGTTACCTGACATTTGTCTCACAGGTAAGGGAAAACCCCGGAAAAACCATCACCTAGGTAACTTGACCCGACTAGGAATCGAACCCGGGCCCGCTGCGTGAGAGGAACGAACGTATCCCCTGAGCCACAGCGCTGGACTTCTGAAGTTACCACTTGTATTTAAGTAGAGAAAAACACGTGAATGTCATTCCCATTGCATTTACTAATAGATCAAACTCCTGTACAAACTGGTTTCTTGTCATGAACCTGGCATCGGGTTTGCTCCCTGTCTTGTTCCGTGGCCTGTGGTCAAGAGGCTGCTGGTGGTGTGTCGCGAACCTGGAGGCTCACACGAGGAATGGTAAAGGATTGCTGGATGTAGAGGAGTTCCGTGGAGACTGGGACTGTGGGCACGCAACTCATTCTTTCATGAAATGTTTAATGTTACCCCTAACTAGCCTTCAAAGAAACACATCATATTCTAGTAGTGTAAACCTAAAACTTAGTTTGCACTTTGGTTTTGGTCTTATGGTTCGCGTTCTTGACTACGGATCCGCAGGTCTGGGTTCGATTCCGAGTACCTTCTCGGACTTTTCTAGGGTAGCATGTATGTAACGGAATGCAATCAGCTTCCTATACACTAATTCGTATATGAAAACTATCAGTAACGGCCGTGGGTGTCAGCATAATGCCTCCAATCCTTTATTCTACATTTATGGTAGATGGCACGTCGTTCCGATGATATGCGTGCCCCAGAAGGGATGTAGCGCCAAGGATTTAGTTTAGTATTTTGAATACGAATATAATGATTTTAAAATAAATGTTATACAACCGTTGAGCTCGATCAATAAATCAACAATGTTTTATTTTATAACTCATATAATTTATATAAAATAAAACATTGTTGAGGCACTGGTATTAAGTCTATTTTATTTTATGAATATCATGAAATAATTTATTACAATTTGAATATTTGAACAAATGTTTTATGCCGCTTCTCGACCAATAGCTAAGCTAACTTAGCTTAGCTTAGCTCACATACAGTGAGGGATTTCATAGTTGTACCGGATTTCATATGTAGTTTTGTCGGCACAACTACATATGAAATCCCGCGCTGTATGTGAGCTAAGCTAAACTAACTTAGCTTAGCTCTTGGTCGACAACCGGTATTACCCTGCATAGTTCAAAGCTATGCATGATCCTTTCTGCTATAACTTTGCTTCCATTTTTGTAAATATCGCAGCACTTGGTTGGCGTTTTCGAGCCTTCTGACATGGCACTTACTCTTTCATCCCAATACCTTCCTGGTGAAATATTACTACTTAGAATAAACGTGTGTTTCTGTACCAGAGATGAGCTAAGAATGAAACCTGAAGTAAACAAAAACCAGTATATCTGTCCCACACTTAAGTCATACGAATAATGTGCTAGCGTGAGACAGATGTACTGATTTTTGTTTACTTCAGGTTTCCTTCTTAGAATTGCCAGACTATAGTAGAGGGTGACTTAATTGAGCGGTCACTTCACAAGGTATTATCGCTTTGCTTAATTTCTGCACTTCCTCTGCAGTCTTGTGACGCACAATGGCGCAAGACCGACCTATTTACGGGCTTCATGCACAGGGAATCTTCCTCTATTGACAGGTCTGTCTTTGCAGCACAAATCTCACATATTTGTGGGAAAAGTACGTCATGTAGCAGTAACGAAAGAAAGCTGTAAGTTAATATAAAGAATAAGAACTTACAAGCAAAGCACATTACAAATAAAAGTTTCTCTCCAAGTCTGAGATTTTTGTTTATCTTACTATTAAAATATGTAACTACTGTCCATTCCAGATGCGTTGAGAAAAGGTGTAAACAGTGGTTGTAAAGGGAGAAAAGAGCGGTTCACCAGCTAGCAAAATTCACGTTGAAGTTTATAGACATAAATAACACTAAAGTGCTACCTTCGAAATTAATTGTGGTAATACTGAACTTACCATGCACACAATAATTTCAAAATTACGTTCACCTGACTTCGATTTTAGTCATTCTCTTAGGGCTGTGTTCAACAACACGGATAAAATTTATCGGTATCGTGGATAATAAAAACTACAATTAATCCATCATCTCAAACAGTAAACTTTTCGGGTTTCACCAATAGTTTGTCCCCTTGGTTTTCAAAAGCTTGGTTTTTGTTTATTACTTGTCTGACCCTTAAATTTTTCATAAGAGTAACCAAAGCCATCTGGCGGTTGTTGTGTGAAACAACAGGGGGGAAGACTTTCTATTGGCTACGTCCGGACGTGAAATGTATACGTTGCCACAGCAACGGAAAGTTTCCCCTCACGCTTTCTTTAGCTAGTAGTTCTACAAATGGTCACTAGATGTCTCACTGTTTTGGGGGCGTGGCGTATAGCTGATAATTTCGTTTTCCCCTTAAATCTCGTGCAGAATTTAATATCGTCATAAATGGTCAAGTACGGCATACGTTCCATTATCAATTAGGGTGCCTTATTCTGTGTTCTGCCTCATATTCCTCGTCACTGTGATCATCTCTCATGTTGATCAGATGTTCCAATCGCCTACGCGCCATCTTGATGTCGCAGTTATCTTGGTTTATCCTGTTTTGCTGGCCGATATTTCACCGGTAAAGCATTAGCTTGGATATTATCGAAAAACCAAGTTACTGTAGCTGGTGAAACGGAAAATATACAATATCGCAGCTTTTCAGTCTAAAAACCAGGATCAGACAGATTATCGGCGTTGGTTAACACAGCCCTTAATCGCAAGGGAACTGTCGACCTGTGAAGCGAAAGAATGCAAATTTGGCGTAATGTTGCAGGGGTGTGTCTGAACAAAGTTGGCCGCTGTCCAATAGGATGTGAGCATTCAAACCAAGGTCGCACTCCTACGTCATCGATCCGCATCTTTCTCTCTCAAGACATTTGGAAAGGACAGTAAGTCACTTTAGGATTGGCAGATTGTCAGAGACAGATGAACATTAGTACTTAAATTGCAATGATCCTAATAACATCTATGTGAAGAAGACAATGATATTGCCTTGGATGTCATGCCTCGAATATTCCAGTCTACTATCGAAGTCAGATTACAGAGTTATATGTTTGTATTATTATAATGGGAGAAGAGAGGGGCAGAATCTGCTTTGTCTCTTGTAGTTAGGCAGTCCGTATTGGAATTATAATGGGAGAAGAGAAGGGACAGAATCTGCTTTGTTTCTCGAAGTTAGGCAGTCCTCATTTGCTCATGTCTTATTCTATCCTGTGAGTCCTTAATGCCAAAACTAATCTCAAAATTGAAGTGCAAGTACGTAGGCTAACTGCCGCAAGTTTATCAGTCAGACTGCTTGTTTAAATAACATTACATATTTCCATTCACCTTTCCTTTTTTTAAAACAGGAGTAATCGAATCGATTTTGTGGGAAACAACAAAATCGTGTCCAGCACTTCAGGTGTCGTTTATTACAAATACCATAAAACAAGGATGTTATGTTGACTTGTAAACAAACTCAATGCTGACTCAGAATGTTTATGCCTACAATTATGGATTTCTCTTTTTAAAAAAGTTCCCGCTGAAAACACGATTTTGAAGAAAAAACATGACTTAGAACGTATTTGATTACATCTATTCAATTAACGCTGCCAACAAATGAGTTAATAAATATCCAAGAAAGATAAACTGAAATACATGAGAACTTAATTATTCCGTACAATTTTCTAAATGTGAATTAGTACACTATACAAGGAGCCCATAACGGTGTTTATTAAGACAGGAGTATGCTCGCTTTGCTCGTTTAATAATTTTCTACGAGTATCTTAGTGCCATTATAGGCAAATTTCATACTACTATTTTTGTTCAACCATAATTAAGTGTAGTATAATGGACATCTGTATCGAAACGAATAGGCTTTCATTATGATACCGTTACGTCTCATGAAGGTCTATTAAGCGCCTATTATGTTCGAACAAAAAGACTATAGGATTATCAAATCCTTGTCACTGAGATCCTGTGGTTAAGTCTTACTAGGGTACCAACCGGAGTCCTCTGAAACAAAAGCTATGCAATAAAACAAGGCGACAAAAGGAATCTACATGTAATATTTCATCACTGAAGACACTATACAATAACATCTTGACAACCCTTCAAGAAAAATCGATGTTTATTGCCATTAAGGTGTATAACCTGATGATATTATAAAAATGCAATTGAGAAATAGATGCTTGTGTATCTTCATGCATCCTCCTAATGGCACTTGAGAGGAAGTATGCTTTCTTTCTGCACAGGAGGAAGAAAGTTATGAAATGCATATATAGATCCTGCACGAAATCTGTGCCGATTGCCTACGTCATTGCATTATGTTTTCGTGGGGACTGTAGCGTCGACTGGCCTGCTACCTATCTCTCTCGCACAAAAGTACCTCCCTTTCTATTTGTAAATGCCAAGCTACCTCTCTCTCACTCGCACAATAGCATGTCTCTCTCTAGCGAGAAACGGTCGTCATCGGCACAGATTTCGTGCGAGATCTTTAGTACTGTGTTAAAATGAATTACAAACTTAGGCTACAGTATACCTTAGGCCTAATTGTTTCGTACACAGCAGCCATAAGTGGAACAGTTTTCAGGCTCTGGCTTTCTCGTGAGTTTGATCCAGTCGCTGGTCGATGGTTATTAAATGCGCAAATGCGATTGTCTCATGTCTAGAGATTTACGACACATATATATATATAATAGTTCCGTGTCTGTAGATTTTTGAGCATGTAAACGTGATACAATACGGTATGTCTGTAGATTTTCGGGCATGTAAATGTGATAGTTCCATGACTGTAGAACTGCGGACGTGTAAAGGCGGTAGAACCATATCTGTAGAATTTAGGGTATGTAAATATAATATTCCCATGTCTACAGATTTGCGGACACGTAAAATAACTCCTGCGGGACAAAATTCCGGCGAACCGGCGACGGTCACAGGCCTAAGTTCCATTTGCCCCCAAAGCAGCGCTTGAAAATAATTGACCCCGTAGGAGGATAATAAGAAAAGTTAATCCAATAATAGTTCCACATTGACAAATTACCAACATGAGCTCCGCTTCAACCGATATTTTTTAAAATTTATTTATAGCTTTTTTAAATACGCTTTGAGTTTAGAATCTCCGCAATGGAATAAGTATACGCCAACATATCGCTCTATTAGCACTTCCACAACAAATATGCTTGGGCCTTACAGGCCTACTACTATAAAATATAACTAAATCTTCAGTGGTTGGCTCTAATTTGTGGGCAACCCAACTACTGTAGTCCAAAGCAGAGTACTTCCCTGTGGGGTGCACTGCTGATCAGAGGGGCAAGAGGCGATATATTGCTCCGGTGGTGATAGAGGAGGTGAGGGGTACCATCACAGGTGGCTAGGCAGATTCTTATTGGTCGCCGGCATGCTTGCGCGCGCAACGGTCACATTCCTTGCATTCCTCACAGGGAAGTTCTTTGCTTTGGAGAACTAGTACCTACGTTGTATTTTCAACGCTGTATAAGACATATTACTTCCAAAAACAAAACATCAATCCGGCTTCATATCCTCATTTTAGCTTTCTTTAATCTGGGGAAACTCTCTTCACTTCAAAAGTACGATAATTGAACGATAATATTTTTACCTCTTATAATTGGAAATGTATAAAAAGTTACTGCAGTATTATGAAAAATACATTCCTTTATTCTTTTAATATTCACCTAACAGTTTTTATGTTTTTGTTTGTTCATGTGTGAATTATTTCTGAAGTTCCACTCTTTGAGGCAGGAAAGTACAAAGGGAATTTGCAAACGAGAGATCCTCATCAAAGTGAACTATTACAGTTCCCTTGAGGCTATACGTGTGAAATCACTTCGCCTCACAGTTTCATTTACTTACAATTTTACGGGCATAGTTAACAATGAAGGAGGAAATAGAAGATCACTGGGACAGTAGGTCTATTCTCTTACTATATTGCTACGAAGTTAAGAGTTTCTGAACATCATAATTAGGGTTAGGATGTTTATGACCTTAAAAAGTGTAAAATATAACTGAAAGTATGCCCTTAAAAACGGCAAAAAAGACCCAAAAATCCTAAATATGACCTGATAAAGTAACGCAATTTTCAAAAAAATAAATGTTCCAATTTAAAATGTTGAATGACACTAAATTCGTACATCACATGAATTCAGATAATAACTTTTTAACAATTTTGGTTATTTACAGCTTTACTTGTAATGAACTTCTATTTTTAAAGAATTTGCTCCTGTTTGGTTGCGTCATCAGCTCCAATACTCGTAATATATGAAAATTTAAGTTACTTATTAATTTGGCATAAATATTAAATTAATGAAATAAATTCAAATTTAACTCGTCCATGTACACTGTACACTGTACACTGTATAATTGGGCTCTTTTACCGAATTTATAACTGAAATATGAGATTAAATTATAAATATAGCCTAAATGTTACGAAGACCACAAAAAGCCCAAAATATGACTTTATATGCAAAATAAAAACGGTCCGATTAGGATAACAAGCGTGCAATCGGTGTTTAATTTGTGTTTGCGCTGAGAACGGAGGACAGGATAAAAATATGACATGTCATAAACATCCGAACACTAATCATAATTATCTGCTTGTAACCATAAGTAGCCTATTTATTAGAATCGTCTTCAACTTCAATACTTCAATAATAATAATAATAATAATAGTTACTATTATTCTTATTATTATTCTTATTCTTATTATTATTATTATTATTATAATAAACGACATTCTTTGACATACAATATTGAATTCCGAATATAATGCCTTCCAATTTCCCAAGTTCTTCGAACGAGATTTTATCATAGGTCGAGAGTCGATAGATTCGCGACTGAGCAGCAGGAGCGAATTTATCTGATGCAACTCGTCAACTCGAGTTGGATTTATGAACACTATTCCATGAATTAAATGTAACGGATTATATAAATAATAATTACTTCCGTGCTTTGTTGTATAAAAACAAAACTAACAGTTGTGAGTTCACGGCATACTGTGAATCAACCATCCATGAATCGATTCGAGCTACCATGGTGTAATCAGTACTACCAATGGTGCATATAAGACATAGTTAACTTCATTCAGGTTAGCTAACAGCAGAACAAAATAAAAGCACACGAACTGGCTTGCACCGAATCGAAATTGTGTTCTTATTCAATGTACATTTCTATTATTTCAATTTCCAAAGAAGTAATGTTGTATAAAATACTCTGTTTCCGTGCCGCTTAGTGGCAGCATCTGATTATTAATCATTGCACACTGATACTTGCGTCTCTAGTAACGAGCAGACGATTTTATCACGATAAAATACCATCCTCGCGATTCCTACAACAATATTGCAAGATAAACGGCCGTGATTGGTCTATATCCGAGGAATTGCTAAACGTTATTGGTCAGTATCAAACACGCGGCGTATGAGTTGAATAGTCATTTAAATTACGTTCCTAATTACTGAAATTACACTTCAAATTTCAAGTATTTAGGTTAAAATCGTAATGATATTAACGGATTATCGGTAGCTACATAAAGGAATTTCGAAGTACCTAAATCAAGATATTTTAATATATAAATTTAAAATACTTAACCCATATTTTAAAAATACTTTAATTTTAAATATTCTTCCAATGGTGGTGACTACTATTGTAGTATCCTTCCTGCCCGTGACACAATACATGTTATAAAGTTTGTTTGTTGGGTTGTTTAGAAAAATTGGTGAAGCCTCCTTCTACCGTGGCCGATATACCAGAATTCTGTTCATGAATAGTTCGTTTCTACAATAACTCATATAAAAAACATCCACCGGGGTCAAGCGGAAAAATTGGGAGGGGGGAGGAAGTGTGCACGCTGGAACAATTGACAGTAATTACAAAACATTTACCAATTATTCCACTCCGCGCATTTCCGTTACAAATTGGGAATACAAGCTCGTGAATGTCATTAGACGCCAGGGAATACAGTCCTCACTAATGTATGGTCGAATGTTTAAACATTTATTATGGGGTGTTCCCCGGAGGTGTCTAGCGAGATTTCTACGCCTAGTTTACTTCTCTACATCCATCAAGATCATCCTAGGATTTATTTACAACATTCTGTCTCCGTAAATAATACTTTTCAAGACGAAAACTGTCATGTGGTTTTCACTCTTTGTAATCCTACCGTGGAGTTAGAAAGATAAGCTTTAAAATCGGGAGGGAAAAGTCATACCAATCAATATTATCCTGTCCTCTCAAAAGAAGGAAAGAACACAGTACATTCAGAAGAGGGTGGCATACCACAACAAAAACTTCATTCTCTTTTTTTCACTGAATGAATTCACCCGAGAATTCTTTTAGAAACCTAAAAAATAATTAGTAAAATTTATTAGGATATATTGTTGTACACTTTAGCAGAATATTGTTGTACACTTTAGCAGAATACTTGGTGCGCGTGCAAAGTACCTAAACTGCACTCACTCTCTCTCACTCACTCTCTCTCACTCACTCTCTCTCAGAGAGAAAGAAAGAAAGAAAGAAAGAAAGAAAGAAAGAAAGAAAGAAAGAAAGAAAGAAAGAAAGAAAGAAAGAAAGAAAGAAAGAAAGAAAGAAAGAAAGAAAGAAAGAAAGAAAGAAAGAAAGAAAGAAACTATTTATTTAGTGAGAGAGAGAGAGCGAGAAAGAAAGAAAGAAATTATCTATTTAGTGAGAGAGAGAGAGAGAGAGAGAGAGAGAGAGAGAGAGAGAGAGAGCGAGAAAGAAAGGAAGAAAGAAAGAAAGAAATTATTTATTACGGATATCTGTAGAAATCGGAAACAAAAATTGTTTTGTTACATACAAGAACTTGATTTAGAGACATCCGACACAGCATGACATCGCTGGCAATCATTCTAATATAAATTCTCTTCTAATCAATATGAATATTTAAAGCTCGGCTCTAAGAAAGTGGAATTTTCTCTTGAAAACAAGGATGATATAATATTTCAATTAGATAAGAAAATAAGGAGATAGAGGTATAATGAGATTGCATCGAGTAAATACGAGTTCGTAGTTTTTTGCAGACAAAATTGTAAAGACTTCTAAACAACAACTTTAATAATGAAAAGCAAATTAAAGTTCCAAGTATACTTTAGTCTGACATGTTCTGAAGGGAAGGTATTTAAATTAATCGCAGATACTTAATGAGAAATCACGTTGGCATCCGCCCCATCTGGAGGCATCTTGCATGACAGCTAGTTAGAAACTTTCAATAAGGGAACTGTTTCAAGAACTTCTAATATCTTGACTTTTTTCAAATCAAGATGAAATTTCACATTCTCTTTCGTCGAATATTAGGAAGTATTTTCCTACTAAGTAAAGGTTTATTCATCACAAGTAATGATTGCTCGACAATCCACTTTACAATACACAATATTTTTTTTAATTCACAAATTAATTTACCATTCTAGACTGCGTTTCCTGATTATTTTATCCCTATTGGATACATCGCATATATTTTATACTGATGATTCTCTCTAAATTTATTATTGCTAAATAAAAAAAATCCGTGGCGCTACATCCCTGAAGGGACAAGGCCTACCACCTGACCTCTGCACCATAGGCAGATGGCAGGATTGGGGGCATGTGGTCAGCATGCCGACACCAACGTCCGTTAATGGTGATTTCCACGACCGCAGCTGCTACTTCTCTATCAAGTAGCTCCTCAATTTGAATCACGAGGCTGAGTGCACCCCAATCCAGGCCTCCCTACCTCAGAAAAATCCGAGGAGGTACCGGGTATCGAACCCGGGCCGACGGAGCTGTAGTCAGCGACGCTAACCACAAGACCACGGTGGTGGTCGTTATTGCTAAATACTTAAATTAAATAAAAAAATTAATTTAAATTAAAACAAATTACTTATTATACATAAAAGTTACAGAACAAAGCTGTCGTCACTAATGAATTGAGGACCGGATTTCTGGTATCTCTGGTAAACGCGAAATTTACCACTGACACATTTAACGTTACAAGAAACACACATTTACACCAGGTAGGCCTATACAGTAGAACCCCGATAATTTTAGCTAATTGGGGCTGAGGCTACCTCAAATTATAAAATACTTGGATTATACGGAAATATCACTAAATCAATGGGTAAATCATTAATAAATGTTTAATGAGCACAATAGTGGTTTAAAAAATAAATAAATAAACAATATATTAGGCCTACATATCTGTGTTACGCCTGTATGTATATTGGCAAACATTTCCAATTTGCTACATCGGCAACCTTTAAGGATTAAGTCATTGTCTGACTTTTAATGGAGTGGAATGGGAAATCGGCGCTACTAGAAAACACTTTTAATTGCCATTGTCGCTGAGTAGGGATTACTTTAACAATACAGTACTCTTTTCTGAAAGGATGGTATTCACTGTACAATTGATTGACACGAGGTCCCGACAAAGAAAGATCGAGCCTAATGGTTTCCATCAATCTGTAATAGAAATGCATTAGCAGCCTGAAGCCAAGGTTATTTCTGTGTATTATGAACGTGCATTAGCAGTCTGAAGCCAAGGATATTTCTGTGTATTATGAACAAAAACTCTAAGTGGGACAGTTTCATCTGCATTTTTGTACATGGAAAAATTGAAAGAAAGCTCAAAATGTAACACATTCGGAAGTACGTAAAACTTACATGCGGACACCGTATAAAAACGGGATTTTACTCTAGTTTTATGGAAAATTTTAATTCTATTAAGACCAGCTCGAATTACACGGAACCTCGAAAAACCGGGACTCGAATTACTGAGGCTCTACTGTACTTTATTTTTGCAAATTGAAGCCACGAAATATCGCGATTTTTTTAATTATTTAATTTGAAACGTGAAATGTGAGCGAAATGTTGCAAATGATGTCAGGTATTTTTTAAATTTATAATTGTTTAGTTGTGCATTCTAAAGGGTATGGAAACTGCTGAGCAATCATTTCGTTGCATACACGTTCCGAAAAGGAGTCGGCTATCATTCTGATTAATTATCGATATTTCGTTACGGTTATCGGCTGTTGGTGCATTTACCTAATTTACTGGTAGCACCAGTAAGATATTCAATGAGCCCATATCACATGTGAGTCAGATTCCACAGGCGTCTCTGTAAACATGCATTTCTGAAAAGATACCTAGCACAGCAGCATCAGGTAAAGACAGTTGATGTGAAGCAAGACGTGGTACCTAAATTACCGAAGGGACTGATGGAGGAATATCCTGATTTTTCAAGTCGCTGCTTAAAGGCAATAAGGTCTCCAACTACAAACGTAGACGGGGTTTTCAGCATATGCAAACTTATTAGAGTATATCCCGTGAGTTCGCGGAAAATTCGCATCATGTGACAAAACGTGATTGGTTAATGTCATTAGCATGCGCCATTACCAGGGTGTGGCTTGCTTGTGGAGAAGTAGTGTTCGTAAGTTCATGCAACAATAATATCAACATTTACACGTGAAATCTAGAGTGATAAGGAAAAAGCGAATAATTCAAAAGACCAAAGTTTTAGGAGCGACAAATAAAAATTTATTTCCACAGTATTGTTACAATATTTAGTCCAGCCTACCATATATTTTTACAAACTATCTTATACTATATATAAACATCTGAGTGAGCTGATCTAAATAGTGTAACAATGCTTGAAAATAAATTGTTTTTTGTCTTTCCTAAAACTTTGGCATTTTGACTTATTCGCTTTTTCCCTATCACGTTAGAAATGACAAACTCTCACTGGCATCGTCATCATTACAGTATATCAATTAGCAAACAAAACAAAGGATTCATTGTTCACGACGACTCTACGGGTAACAAACTACCAATATGACGGTGATGACTGATGACATGCGTTCTCACGTGCGGACTATGACAGCCACGCCTCTTTGTTTTGAACAGGATCATTCTTAGGCCTACTTGGGATATAATATAACAGACAGGCGAACAAATTTAGGTTCATAATTGTAGACCAATGCTGTGTTTGTTTTCCGGTGACACCTTCAGCTAAATTTTCTTATACTTGCCTTTCGTTTCTGTTTTTAATGGTACTTAAGATAATTGTTATTTGTTATTTTCATTAATTTCTTTGTCATCTCTCCTTTTTCTGGTAAAGTAAAGGTAAAGTGTTCCCTATTACAGGCCATGGAGGCCCAAAGGGTTCCAGGAGGTTGAGGCTCCCGAATTTTTAGACAATCGGCACATGAAGGTGGTAAGGTTGTCAGCCTTACGCACCGGCCGCCTTTACCCCCAGGATTGCTCCCGGTACTCATTTCTGTTAGAGGCTGAGTCGACCCCAGGGTCATAGTGCCACCAGAAGGATTAGGCCAATTGAAAAACTCCAATGACTTCATCGGGGATCGAACCCGCGACCTTCCGGTTTGTAGTGCAGCGCCTCAACCACTACGCTACGGCGTACCCCCGTTTTTCTGGTACATAAGATAATTCTATTTATGATTATTTCAATGGAAAAGCAATATTTATTCCACTTGAGTTTGTCATTCTTTAACTTCTTTTTTATTTCACTGCTCGGAGTATTTTAGTTTACCGCTTTGAACATTTTATCTCACCGCTTTTCTTAATTTTATTTCATTGAAAAATTTAAGAGGTTCCTAACTTAGACGAATATGACCACTATGTAACAAGGAAGAGGATGCCAGACACATAATTTTAGAGTGTAAGGAAACAGAGGTGTGGAGGAAAAATTTAAATGATAGTAAATTATTAAAAATTAATAAAAGTGTAGCATATAAGTAGCTGTGCATAACGAAGAATACGTATTTATTGAAAAGAATGGGGAAATTTTTATGCATAGTTAAAAGGAAATGGTTAGCCAATATTGAAGAAATTAACATTATAAATTCAAATGAAGTAGAAATATTTACAAAATGTTTATTTTGGTAATTCACGGGACTGAATGGTAAAGAAGAAATGTAATCAAAAGTCCCTGATTGTATTGAAGATTAAATAAACCTAATAATAATAATAATAATAATAATAATAATAATAATAATAATAATAATAATAATAATAATAATTTTATTATTAGGGAATATTCCACAATACAATGGTTTTCCTTCATCCCACAACAATATTTTGCCGCCTTATGTCCCTGTCCAAAGCATCTTCTTCACTTAATCCTTTTCTCGCCATACTCCTCTTCACCCCATCCACTCTTTTGGCTTCCCCCTTTTTCTTTTTCCTTCAACTTTCCAATCCAAAATTTTCTTGGGTATTCTATCCTCTGTCATTCTGAGTACATGTCCATACAATTTCAAGCGTCTTTCTTCTACAATTTCCAAAATATTCTTTTCAACTTGCATTATTTCCCTTATTCTAGTATTCCCAATTTTTCCTTTCCTGGATTTTCTTGCTGAACGCCTCCAAAAATCTATTTCTATTACCATTAATTTGTTTGCTTGTTGTCTACTTATGGTCCAAGTTAAGCGCCATATAATGTTGTACTTTGGAGTAATGCCTGATATATTAATTTTTTAGTTCTATGTAAGATATTTTTACTCCATAAGATTGAATTTAGCATTCCTATAATTCTCTTCCCATCCGTTATTCTTCTTTAAATCTCTAAATTTGTTGTTGCATCCTTTTGTACAATAGACCCTAGATATTTAAAATATTCTAATTCTAATATTCTAAATTATTCTAACTCATAAAAAAATCAAAATAATAATAATAATAATAATTTTATTTCGCATCTCAGTGACCTGAAACTCCCTCCAGTCACCTAGACATTTCAAACGTATTTTAGACGTTTGGTAATTTATCCACAAATCAGCCATACCGTGCCGTAACAGAACAATAACGAGAGACTAGAATGAAGAACGAACACACTGTGAATTCCCACGCTCCCCGGGTCCAATGGATACATTCACAGAACCCATTCTTCCTATCATCAATTTGATCACAGAGCTTATATCTTCTCTTAGGAATCTGAACACAGGTGTGAAGTGACATCTAATTTAATGGCAACCTCACATTGCTGTGGCTCTCGTTGCAGAACCGGGTTCGTGAATCTCCACGCAGTTAGAAGTTCTTTAGGTTGTTAAGCGACTAGTAAATTTAAAGAGGTTCTAAAAACAATTTCTTGTGTTTCTGAGAAAGTTCTTTTTGTACCTTAAAAAAAAATTCAGTTTTTCAAAAATCCTTTATCACTGAAAGCATGAGCGAAAGGAATGTTGCTTGAAATCAATTCACCCAAGACATTAAATATCTAAGAAAATTATAGGAGAAAAATTCCTCCGACACTGTGACTTGAACCCAGGACCTTTGGTTATTCGCGCCAATGCTCTACCAACTGAGCTAAGCCGGAGTTCAATTCACAACGCCAGATGGAACCTCTCTCCTATGAATGATTGCCCTAATGGTCCACCTCACAGACAGACAAGTTATGCCATATTGGCGCGAATAGCCAAAGGTCCTGGGTTCAAGTCCCAGTGTCGGAGGAATTTTTCTCCTATAATATTTTCATGTAATGTACAACAGAGACAATAATCTGTGGTTCATGAATGCTTATTTATCTATATTAAATACCTACATTCCATAACAGATGATCTGTGTTTTCTCTCAGAAATAGGCCAACTTCTGACATCTATCATTCGTAGAAATGTAAAGTTTAAATTCAAAATTGCATAAGAAATGAATGTAGTTTGTCTATAGACCGTTTCGACCTTAAAAGACAGTACACATAAAATGGGGCGCACTGATGCCAGATCAACTTACTGTACATAAATAAGTCCATTCTCAGGCTCCGGACGCCTCTGGCTGGCAAGCCTGGAAGATGACGTTTCTGAGGCGATGTCACAAAAATATACGTAAAAAATATGCATTATATTTTGCTCTGACACAAAATCTCTATCTGTAAGTAGTTACGTTGGAAAATACGCAACTATTTTAGTCTATAGTTTGTGGTTGTTAAGTTTGTACTATCAGCATTATAGAATGCAAATGAACATTTCTGATAACTTAATAATAATAGTTATTTATCTGTCATTAAACTTATACAAAGTAATAGACATCACCAATATAAAAATTCTAAAACTATTAACACACCAGGTCACCCAGATTTGTCTCCTCGAACTCCTGTATATTGTAAAATGCCTTGCTTTTTAGCCATTGCTTAGTTACTATTTTAAATCTTTTCGAATTAATATTTCTGGCATTTGGTGAGAGTTTGTTAAAAAGTTTAATTCCAACATGCTTAAAACTATTTTGACAGTACATGTTGTCTGTACGTGTAATCTTGTAAAATTAGGGATGAAATTAATTTTATTTCTTGTTTCGTATGGATGTATATCTGAACTAATATTAAAATTCTCATAATTTTCTTTGACATACTGTAGCACATGTAAAATATAAAGACTACTCAAGGTCACAGGACGTAAAAATCCTGGGTACGGAGTCCTCCGGGAGGGACTTTAAGCTGGGGGTCCCGTGTCGTAGATTTACGGCACGTAAAAGAACTCCAAACCTAAATTAGAGCCTCTGGACAAAATTTCTCGGCCCTTTCACGTCCAAGAAATACTTAGTTTCCAGAGGGGGGTTGCGAGGCGATGGGCTTACCACCTGTCCCTCTACCCTCTCTCGGAAAATAAGCATATCAAAATTAGTATAGGTAATGAAACCTCCACTTGGAGGCCCCTTCGCCCCACCTGGGGATCATAGGGTACTAGATACAGATACAGATACTCAAGGTCACAATGGGGGTTCGCAAGATTCTGTATAATAATAGCTTATCATGCATTTATCGTATTAACAGTAACAATATGAAAAGCAATTGAGCCTTACTAATTCTATGACAGTAAGAATAGTTAAAGCCACTCACCCAGGTTGGGAAGATGATACGGGAATCTGCCTTGAGGAAATCCAGCCAATGTACCTCCTCTCTCTTCGCATGCCAGAGAGGCGTCCATCCAGGTGAAGTTGGTGGTAACATTCTGGCTGTAGCACTGTCCTCGCACTCCCCACACCTCAGCTGGACACCAGTCTGTCAAAGAAGAAATACACCTTATTCAAATCCCCGAATGCCAGATCAGTTCCATGACGGTATCCGGGAATAATGACGATTAGGGTGGGCATTTATTTGCACTAAAAATCGTGGAAATATGCATGCAAATGTGCTTTAAAAACTAAAGATGTCCCTTCACTCTATAGTAGTAATCTCTTTCCGTATATTTAATGGTGAATGTATTTTCAATTTTTATTACTACAAATTATCTCTCTGGATTTTCACAGGTAAATCGTTTGTCGGCAGAAAGTATCCCTGCATAAATATGTACTTTCTACTTCACTTGAATTTAATGGACAGTAGGCCTACTTGAAGGTCGCAAGTTTTCGCCAAGAAGACAAGGAATAAACGCAAAGACCTTTTGTGCAATTCTTCAACGACTACGACGCGCAGTCTAAAACAAGAGACGTTGAAAGTTGTGTGGAAAGGAGATTTTGATTCACGACAACGCTCAATCTCATTCGGCTGCTCAAACACAGGCACAACATCAACGTTTTAAGTTGGAATATTTTGGACAACCTCCTTACAGCCCTGACCTGGCACCCAGCGACTTTCACTTGTTTCCGAAACTAAAGGACTTTTTGAGTGGGAAATAGTTCTCAACCGATGAAGACCTCAAAGCGCCAGTGTCATCCTGGTTCAGGTCTTCAGCGGTAGAATAGTATAACATCGGCATTGAAAAACTGGTATCTCTGTATCTGGTACCCTATGATCCCCAGGTGGGGCGAAGGGGCCTCCAATGGAGGTTTCATTACCTATACTAATTTTGATATGCTTATTTTCCGAGAGAGGGTAGAGGGACAGGTGGTAAGCCCATCGCCTCGCAACCCCCCTCTGGAAACTAAGTATTTCTTGGACGTGAAAGGGCCGAGAAATTTTGTCCAGAGGCTCTAATTTAGGCTTGGAGTTCTTTTACGTGCCGTAAATCTACGACACGGGACCCCCAGCTTAAAGTCCCTCCCGGAGGACTCCGTGCCCAGGATTTTTACGTCCTGAAAAATCCATGGACCGCGGCCGGGTTTGATCCCGCGCCCTGCGGATCTAGAGGCGGGCACGCTACTAGACCACCGCGGCCGACGAAAAACTGGTAGCACGTTAAATAAATGCCTTGACAGCAATGGCGATTACGATGCGAAATAGAGTAAGGTATTGTATTTTTGTGAATGTAGTTTTGTGTTGGTATCTTTCGTTATTATTTAGTTATGCCAAATCGTTCTTGACTTTCTGGCCGACCCTCGTATATCCAGTTGTAAACAAATTCTACGTTTGATCCGCGTCATAGTGTAACATGGAATATCAACTATATATGGATTGCTAAAAGTGTTGATGAATAATACGTCTTCATCTACTATAAAATGAAGGTAATATTCAAGATAATATTCTTCTACTATAAACAGAACCTACAAGGCAAGCTCTCCTTTACGTTTAGAGAAAAAATATTTATCTTGAGGTTTCTTAGGGTTAATTCTGGTCAGATGCCTGATTTCCACATTTTTGTATTTAGAATTGTGAAACTTTTTACAACATGTATTTTACCCAGTGAATCCTACCGTTACACATGTTTTGTCTCTCGATATAATTGCATCTGGTTCTTAGCTGTTTTGTTGTCATTTTGCTGTTGCATTTTGTCTCCCACAAATATCCTAGGCCAATATTCTCCATTCGTTTTTCAGAGAATTCGCCAATGCTTAATTCAGTAAGTGAGTACAATGTGCCAGACCGACATATTGTACTCACTTACTGAATTAAGCATTGGCGAATTCTCTTCCTGGAAACACAAGTTACTTGATCGGTCATAACAACCATAATAAAAGTGTCACAAGTCGTGCAAACAATAGTTATGAGCAGTGGCGTCCCGTTGACTATTCCAACATACATTTTTTATGAGAGTAGGATGCCATTGACTACTCCAACATCCTTATGTGAACTTATGCCACGGACTATTCCATCATACTCCTGTGATGTTATGCCATCGACTATTCCAACATACTCGTGTGAGCTTGTGCAATTGACTATTCCAACATAGGCCTACTCACTAGGTCAGGGAAGCAGTAAAATAATTTTTTACAGATCTATATTCAAAATGTATTCTAAACCAAAATCGACTCTCCTGCGCCAAAAGTTCCAAATTGGATAACTGCATTACTCTGTTACAAAACAATAGGCAACATTATATACGCAATAATTAAACACAACAACATTTGTACTTTGTTTTGTTTTATTGTCCAAAAGTAGACTTTACAACGCACGATTTCGTCTCTGTCTAGTTTTCTGTTAATTAACACAATGGTTAATCAGAAACAGTAAGAAATGTTTATTATTATTTTCAGTAAAGCCCCTAGGATCAAATCCATGTTTTAAAAGCTTTTCAATTTTACAACCACTGGCTGTGAGCTTAAATGGTGTCAAGGATTTTCATAAATTAAAACATTATCATTAGACCATTAATGAGAAAATTTATAGTTCGGTTAAAAGAAAATCGTGTTTTTTTTTTTCTGGAATGCAATGTTTACATTGACACAGACACACACACTTATGTATTTCGAAGAAGCATATTCTTGCTACTGGTTTCGCAATTCATGGTTCAGTATTATAACTAACTAACACCGGGGCGCGACATCCCGTGGTGAGAAAAAGCCTACCGCCAGACCGGCTGCGTCATCTAATTCCATCCTTCGACACTGGAAGATGGCAGGATTGAAAGGCATGCATCCGGAACCACTACTTCTTCATTCTGAAGAAACTGAGTGCACTCCGTTATCACAAAAACTCGAATCAAACCCAGATCTGCAGATTCTTAGTCTGCAACAGTAACCGTCTATAATATTATATTCATGGATAATGTTATAAAGTGAGTTGTAACGCAAGCATGGAGATCTACAGTTAGCCATTCCAGTTGCTAGTGGCTGGGAAATCTCATATATCTGACAAGTACCGCTCAGAGAGATGAAGGGTCCTTCAGAAATTCCATATTCCCAGAGGTGCATAAAAACTTTAGCGTTTGTTCCGTTATTTCTCTTTGAAGTCCGATTAGTCCGGAACCTCCATGCAGAAAAAAGGCACTTAAAATAAAAGCATTTGCAGTATATGAAGTACCTAATGACAGTACCCCACACGACCTAAATAATAAACATTCTACAGCAAAAATACCTTATCATGTAACCCTCCCAATTTATCTGCTGAAGTAAGGCCCATATTCTGGAATTCCTTTTACCATCAGACATAGTTAATGAATTAATGATAAATACCATAATCGTCCTTTATTTAAATAGTACTGTTATATTTAACCATTAAACAACATTTGTAATGCACCTAGAATGGATTCAATCCACACAACGCTAACGATTATCTATAAGAATAGGCCAATTGCTTTAGTTATTAATTTTTAAGTAAATACTTTACTTCATTGTAATAAAACACAAAAGAATGTTACTTTCTTCGAGGATAAAAGTTATTACTCAGGTTCGCGAGCGACCCCTGGTGATCCTGTATGGGGATATTCACAGCGGATTTGTTACCGGGGTGCGCCAGTCTACCTACTTAAACCTAAGGACACACACACCCAGTCCTGAACCCGGGAAAGACATTTTTCACTACTGAAAAATCCCCGACCCGGGCGGGAATCGAACCCTGGCCGCCTAGGTGGCTGATAGTCACCCACGGCAGCGAACTTCTTCGAGTTACTTATGTTTAAGTCATCACCTGCTGCAGTAGAAAGCATCAAACAAAAAGCATTAATTCATTACTAGACCTGAGATGTTAGGCTCTAAAAATTTAGTTTTAGGCACCTAAAATAGGCTTTTAAAACAAGTAAATAGGCTTTTAAAAGAGAAAATAGGCACTTAAAATTTGCTTTAAAAATGTATAAATAAACAGAAAATAGACTTTAAAATATTACAATATACACTTAAACTGTAACGTGATTTTTTTTGTAAGAAACATCAAAATTAGGGATCACGAAGTATATTCACTTAAACAGATATTCTTTCACTAGCGACTAGCACTAGCGAATTGACTCGGTATGTCCCTTTTTACTGCCTGCTCCTTTTGAGCTAATTTTCCCCCTTCCCCGTCAGTCAGAATTCCTTTTAGCGACAATAGTTCGGGAAAATCAAGTTTCTGTGAAAAACCACCCTTTGCTGTTCTCTCTTCATTCAAGAAATGTCCATTATATGACTGTAAAAATTGCAGAAGTTGACTTGTATTTTAAATGTACAAAATATACATTTTAGGCACCAAATAGTAAAAATATGCTTTAAAGGTCCAAATAGGCATTTTAGGGCACTATAAAACTCCATAAATGTAAGTGATTTGTCATGAAACGTCAACATGTGTAAACATTTTCATGTTATTTCGTAAGGAACAAAATAGGCATTTGCCTTAAAATCCCAGGTCTATTCATTACATAATCTAAAAAATTAGGGATGGGCCGATACCAGATTTTCTCGATACTCGATACTCGATACCGATACATTATGTTTTCCTCGATACTCGATACTTCGATACTTTCAACATTCCAGTTTCAATAAATAGGTATATTAAAAATTAAAATTTGAGAGAACTGCTCAATACCAACTAAAATAATTAAGTCTGCATATTTAATGAGACAAAATTTAATATCATCAGTAGCCTATAATTATTTTTAAACTCTACATTAAAACTAAAATTAGTTTTTTAAACAGTCCACTTACAAGTTTTGTTAAAAAATACTAGTATTCTCACTTAATTGCAGAATTGCAGAATTACAAAAGTATCGAAAAAGTATCGAGCGAGTTTTCTGAAGTATCGTTCGATGCCGATACCATGCAAGTATCGAGAGTATCGAGGTATCGAAAGTATCGAGGACCCATCCCTATAAAAAATACTATATTGTGGTACAAGAGCGATAAGTGCATCATTGGAGAAGAGTTTGAAACTTTAGCCGAAGCGAGTCTTTTTAAATTTACGTGATACTCCAATGCAACCAATGCATGAGATTTGCATGCGAACTTATGCCATTGACTATTCCATGTGAAAAGGCTGAGTCAGACTGTAAAATTCAATGCCATAGCCGGTATATGAACCAGGATCTTCGGCTATCCATGCCGCTGCTCTACCATTGAGCTACCATGGAAACGTGCCGGTAAAACATTAAATTCTCCAGCTGACTCACATATCCCGGTATATCAGCAGGCGATCTCAATATGAGATACCAAACCAGTGGTGACTGTAATATGCTATATGTCCACTATGTTTTAGCGATTGGTAGGAACGCGGAATTGTCGGAATTGTTTGTTAGCAGAATGCTCTGTGTCAAATAGTGCTATACGATAATTTCATTTATTTTCAATCTGTGTGTTTGATGACTACATAACATTTCATTCTGTCTGTAAATAATAGTTTTAAAACAAAATCAAGTACGATAAACTTAACTCTATTAGGACGTGTTACATTGTTTCATAAAATGCTGTAGAGTAACGTTGAACAGAGGGGTGCCATGCAACCTGGCCTCAAAACCGAACATCCATTAAAATGAACTCTACATATGGTGGCTCTGCAGATATGCGGATTGAAAATATTGGTTTACCGTTAGACTAGAACATACTTTTTCTTTGGCTATTCCATCCATACGCTGAGGATGCGGTTTTGACGAATAACGTTTAGCAATGCCTCGGTTATAGACCAATCACGATCGTTTATCTTCCTAGGGTCGCAAGGATAGAATTTTATGTGACTATTCAACTCATACGCCGTGTGTTTGATATTGACCAATAACGTTAAGCAATTCCTCGGATATAGACCAATCACGGCCGTTTATCTTGCAATATTCTTGTAGGAATCGCGAGGAGGGTATTTTATAGTAAAACCAGCTGGTCGTTACTGGAGACGCAAGTATCAGTGTGCAGTGATTGATAGTCACTGTTGGCACTAAGCGGCATGAAATCGGATTATTTTATGCAACACAACTTATTTGGAAATTGAAATAATAGAAATGTACATTGATTATGAACACAATTTCGATTCGGTGCAAGCCAGTTTGTGTGCTTTTATTCTGTTCTGCTGTTAGCTTACCTGAATGAAGTTAACTATATCTTATATGCACTGGTGGTAGCACTGATTACACCAAGGTAGCTCGAATCGATTCATGGATGGTTGATTCACAGTATGCCGTGATCTCGTAACTTTTAGTTTTATTTTTATACAAAAAGGCACGAAAGTAATTATTATTTATATAATCCGTTACATTTTATTCATGGAATAGTCCTAATAAATCCAACTCGAGTTGACGAGTTACATCAGATAATTTCGTCAACTCTCGTGGGATTACCTATGATAAAACGTCAGCTCGTTACTGGACATGTAAGGTATCAACGTGCAGTGATTAATACTTCACTTGCTGCCAGTGAATAGAATGAAAACCCATTATTTTATATAACATAACTTGTTTGAAAATTGAAATAGTATAAACGTCCATTGATTAAAAAGACAATTTCGATTCAGTGCAAGTCAGTTCTGATGTAAGGAATTAGGACGACGCTCTCCATCTTGTGGTATGCACTATTGGTAGCATTGGGAACTCGAATCGATTCGTGGACTGTTCATTCATTTAGTATGCTGTGATCTGACAGCTGTCAGAATATTGAGAACAATGTAAGAAAACAATTATTATTTACAAAATCCGTTACATTTTATTCATAGAATAGCTTTAATAAATCTTACTCGTAATCTCTTGTGGGATTACCTGTGAAAATCAATATTTTCGAAAATGTTGTTCGTGAAAATTTCCCTTAATATTTCAGTTATAAAAATCAAGGATATCACCTTAATCAAATATGTAAAAATTATACTATTGAAATATCAAGAGAGAAGACAAAAATATTGGCAAATTGGGGGAAAATACCAATAAGGTCGAAAATAGTCGTTGAAGACAAAATACTTGAACAAGTCTCCTCCTTTAAGTATTTAGGATTTGAAATCAGTTATGATAAGGACAAAGATATAGACACAAAGTTAATGAGATTTCAAACAATTTGTGGAACAATACACAGTACTTTAAAGAATAAAACAAGACCCGAAACAAGGATGAAATTCTATAAAACTATGGCAATTCCTACGCTAATATATGGATGTGAAAGGTGGGTACCAATACAGGGGACAATTAGCAGAATTCAAAGTTGTGAAATGAGATTTCTGAGGAAAACGAAAGGATGTACAAGGGAAGATAGAATTAAGAATGAAGAAATAAGAAAGGAATTAGAAGTAGAAGCAGTAAACTCAACAATGGACAGGTACAGAACAAGATGGTTAGAATATATTGGAAGAATGGAGGATACCAGACTGAAAAAAATTAGCTTTCCAATATGCACCTAAAGGAAAGAGAGACGTGGGAAGGCCGAGAAAGAGATGGAAGGAGACAATCTGAAGACGGAACAGGCAGTAGTCTAAACCATGAAATGAAGAAGAAGAAGAAGAAGAAAATCAAGGAATGCAGGAAGAGTAAAAACTGTAGTTAACTAAAACGCATTCATTAGCCTACCATACAATGCTCTTGTACAGATGAACAAACGGCATACAGAAAGGTATGATTCCGGAAACACTTTTTTTCAGTTTCTAGGTATCACGAAATCGTTTGCAGATTTTTCAGAAATTTGCGAAAAAGCCAGTAGCGACATTACAGTTGGCCTGGGTGGCGCAGGCAGGTCGTGGGATCGATCCCGGACCAGGTAAATGGCAAATATTTGTGCATAAATGTGACGGGCTCATGTCTGTATATTACTGGCATGTAAACAACCCTAAAACAAACCGAAGAGTGAGTAACGTAAAGTGTGATTCCAGGAAGCTGACGGATAAAACACAGTAAATTTTTCTGCATCACACATTTCAGTAAATGTATCTTGAAGTATGGTGGAATCAACGTCCGTTGTATCAGTCTAGAACGTTTCGAAATCATTTCACATAAATTTGATTCTTGGTGCAAGAGTGGATGTCACCTTACTGGCCTCCTCAAAGTTTACTGTATCCAAGTGAAAGATGAGGTCTTGTTCAACCATACTAACTTATAATGCCCTTATTATCCAATAAGTACAGACTTTCATTATAACACTGTTGTGATATCGATTAATATCGAACACGGAATAATCGATTAGGCCTTGAGAGCAACAAGTGATACTGCATAATAAACAACCTGTATTTAAAATAAAATCAATTCTGTTCGTGTTAATTTTATTATTATACTGAATAATATTAAGTTCAATTTGTAGATTCTAAAACTCCGTTGCTTTGACATTAAAGGCCAAGAGCAGCTTCGAGTTCCTCGTACGTAATCATCTGCCATCTATCGCAAAAGACAAGAACTACGGGAACTTACTAACAGCTGACTGACGTCTTCGCTTGTTTGATGAATCTAAATCCTCAAATCTGAAACAATGAATCATGGTTGAACCAAAAGGTCGTTTGCAATTTGCATAGTAATGATAACTAAGACACTCGAATTAATATTATGAAACTCGCTTCGCTCGATTCATAAACATACTCGTGTCTTAATAATTTCCATTATAGTCTCGTTGCATAAAGCACTTTTTGCCGAAACTGGCAGTAAAAATGAAATCAAAAGTTTGCACATGACGTAAAAAGCAGTTTGCTTAGACACAGGCTTCGAAATCTCACTTTTCAACACACTTAGAAAACAATTTTGAATTTCTTGAAAATTGGACAAATATTACGGGGGCCAGAAAAAGAGTTTTGCAAAAAAAAAAACCGGTTATCGCCTATTACAAGTGATCACCATGCGTCATAGGCAATATGTTATGCAAATTGCATACCTGGAACGAGTGGAAAAATGATGAACTGGTCCGGGTATAACCTACTGTACCCGTATGTGTGTGTTTCCTATACAGGCCATGGAGGCCCAGAGGGTTCCGGGAGGTTGAGGCTCGCAGATTTTAGATATTCGGCACGTGAAGGTGGTAAGGTTGTCAAGCCTTACGCACCGGCCGCCTTTACCTCCAGGATTGCTCCTGGTACTCATTTCTGTTGGAGACTGAGTTGACCCAAGGGCCATAGTGCCACCAGAAGGATTAGGCAAATTGAAAAACTTCAACGACCTCATCGGCGATCGATCCCGCGACCTTCCGGTTCATAGCGCAGCGCCTCAACCAATATACTACGGCGTACCGTACCGGCATGTATCAAGTATCAAAATACTTCCTCTACAGTCATTTCAATTTGATATCGTTAACAGCAACAAAATGTCAAGTTTTCTATACCTCTTACAAGTTAAAGGCCGGTTTACTACGCTACAGTTATTTAAACTATAGACCATTTCAGGAGTGACTCTATTGCAGTTCAGATACTTCGGCAAAAAGAAATAAACAAGATAACCAAATTAAATATAATAAATGACAGATTAACTGCCCAAATTTATTCAAACTAAAATCATAAAATTTCATAGCCCGTGTTTGGTCTTAAAATGACCGTGAAAAGACGGAACATTCATTATAAATATTATTAACTAGAAAGAAGGCAAAGGTAAAAAGTTTAACAACATCATTTTAAATAACTATTAAAATGAGATTGCAGTGAATAGACAGAGAAGCTGGGAATTTCCCTAGCAGACCTAGCGGGTGCGAGATAAGGCAATGCAGGTACACAGGTACAATGTATCGGGAATCTCCCGAGATCTAATCAAAGGGTACTGATCCACTTAAGTAATTCCAAGAAGTCGGCTATTATATGTAGGCCAAGCTTCTGATTTTGCTACTGATACAACACGCTGTCCGGTTTTTCACTTAAACCTTCTTAGAAATCCGAGACGCTAAGTTGTGGGTTTTGAGAATAAGGGAAATCCAATTGATTTCCGTGGGAAACTAACATATTATTATTGGTCGGGAGAATAGCCAATAAGAATCGATCTATAGTACCACGTGCCGGGATTCACGAATAATAATTAAGAAGAGTAGGGATAAATGTTTGTCCAAGAAAGTTTTCCTTATGCCTAGGGTGGCGATATTAAATCACTCTACTTCGAGGCCCTGTGCCTATAGCAGTCAATTCACTCTGTTTCGGGGACTTGTGTCCACCGTATAAAATCACTCTACTTCAAGGCCCCGTGCCTAGAACAGTCAAAATCACTCTACGTCGAGGCCGCGTGCCTACATCAATCACTCTACGTCGAGGCCGTGCGCCTATAGCAGTCAACTCTACTTATCTTTGTGGCCTCGTGCCCACAGTATTAATTGGACTTATAAAATTTTCGCTGGGGAATTAATCGACTTAGAAGGATTCTTACTTTCAATCGCGATTAGTCAAAATCATATACGGCAGCAATTGTATCACTAGTAACGATCTACCGAGAACTTGTAACAATATTAATTATTCACAAACAAATCTTGTAATTATTGTCAATGACTGGACTTGTATTTCCAACGTTTTGAATAAACAGAATATTCCTTCAGTGTTCAAAGAAACTGCATTATTATTCAAGCAATAATATTAAGGTGTTCTTCACTTCCTACCCTGAAGCTAGAGGGAAGTGCTCGACGATCGACTGACTGACCGGAGGCGAGTTCGACACACAAAGACAGAAACAATCAGTATATGCATTATACTGTGGCGCCCAGGTAATCATCACTCCACCGAACCGCTGTACATGGCTATTTCCCAACGTGAGGCACGAGTGAAGCTGGACATCAAGGATCACCAACTTCAGAAATCATCCCAAAACGGAAGGAAGACACCGCAGAATTTCTAGAACGTCACCCGTAAAGGCACCGCTGGAATTCAAGATCGTGGTACATCTGTTCCGGAGACCGTCGCAGAAAACATCAAAAGTCACCAACAGATAAGAATTTAAATATAAATAGAGTTTCAGTAAAGTAAACAATTTTAAATATCAGTAGTTTAATAAACACTGAATATTAATTAAATTAATAATTAAGCCTGATATTGTATATTTTTCTGAAAAATCTTGCAATTTAAGATCAAAGTAAACTGAAACTCATTAATTAAAGAAAATTAGAGAGAAAAATTCGAATATAATAAACATTTTTGTTTCAAAATAAAATAATAACTCAGGCATATCAAATATTCATTGTACAAGGGTATTTTAATATATGTTATGCATAGTATGTTGAACGTCTTAACCAAAGGTAAGGTAGATCGTAAGAGTGTATCAGTACCCTTATAATTTAAGTATGTGGCTGGAAAGCGACAAGTGTTTTAGCAAGATGAGTACTATAATAATTGGAGAGGGGCACGACGTGCTCAGTAGGGAGAAAATTGTGAGAAGGATTATGGCAGATAGTGTGGCAACTATTATCAGAATTATACTATGTACCCAAGTAGTACAGGCAATTTACATTTTCGTAGCAAAATTATGTATGCGAACTAGGAACGAAAAGAGACAGATTAAATCAGAAAACATTGGTTTTCGAGAGGGGCAGGAAATGCCCACTAATGGGGAAATAAATAGTGAAATAGGGGAGAATAATGAGGATAGTACCGCAACTAATGAAAATACTACAGTTCATGCAGTTAAGGAGAGTCAGGTGAATAAGGTAGCAGAAATTCAGCAGACTGAAAGTGATAGCGTGACTGAACATAGGCCTAGGGAAATTAATCATACTATGGATCCGAATTCTATTGCATATTTGATAGCTATGATGAGGGAATCAAAGGAAAGTATGAAAGGACTAGAAAAATCGAGTAATGAAACTAGGGAAAGTATAAAGGAACTAGAGAAAAATTCTGGGGAAAAGATAGAGAAACTAGGAGATAGGATAGAACGATCGAGCCAAGAAAATATACAGAATATAGATAGGATTGAAAAGGAACTCATTGAAATAAGGGAGGTTCAATCCAACTTATGTAACCAAATTAGAGAGGAATTTTGTAGGGAAATGATGATGAGTGAGAGGGCCATAAGACAAGAAATCTGGGAAAGTCAAGGGGAAATTAAGTCTGAAATAGAGGCTAAAATGGTAATTGTTGATGAGAAAATAGAATCTCAAGGTATGAAATATGAAGAAATAGTATTTAATGAGATTAAACTTGTAGAAGGAAAATTACAGAAATCAGAATCTAGCGTGATAGAGAATATGGAGGTTCAGGTGAACAAGGTGAAAGTAGAGGTAGAAGATAAAATCTCAGAAATAAATGACAAGGTAGTGCATTTTGAAAATGTATTAGCACAGAAAGTAGGGGAGATGTGGAAAGAAGTTAGCACCCTAGCTAAAAAAGTGGAGAGTCATAGGCCTATAGTCGATAGTTCGGCTGAGAATTTTAAGAGAAACATATGTAGTTGTGTGGGAAATACACATAGTACACTCAGTACTAGGAAGGAATTATGTAGTACACTACACGAGACGGTAGCCACTAGCATGCCTGTAGCTATCGATAATAGAATAGATATAGGGAGACTGATAGGGAACGACATTACGCTTCCTAACTTCGATGAGAGCAATACGAGCCCTCATAGTTTTTTGAGAGATCTTGAGGAATATTTTATTTTAAAATCTATTCCATCTCAGTACAAAATGTTGATTATCGGTAGAGCTTTAGATGGAAAAGCCAAAAAGTGGTTTGAAATAATAGTACAACCGGACGGTAATTATGAGAATTTTAAACAACTGTTCCTAGAAAGATATTGGGGAGAGAAGAAGAGAGCTTTAGCTAGAAATGAAGCCTATAATGGAAGATATTCGCCTAGGGGCAACGTCTCTCTATCGGACCATTTCCTAAGAGTAATAGGCCTATTGAAACAATTTGATCCAGATATGCCGGAAGATGTAGCGATCCAGATTGTACGGAGGCATTATCAGCCGGAAATATGCAACCTACTTATAGTGGCTTGTCCCCAAAGTTACAGCAAGGCCTTAGAATTGCTATCAAGATTTGAAGTAGAGACAAACGGGGAAGAGTATCATGAAAATACCGAAGTTACGCAGGAAAGTCAAGACACGAGAAGAGGCTCGACAAATGATAGAGGGAAATGGGAACAAGAGTACTGCAAGAGAAATAGAGAATCGAACAGGGGACCCACTTACAATAATAACAATTATATGAACAATAGGAACCGGAATAGAAGAGGCAACAATCAAGAAAATAGGCCTCAGGGCAGGCAAGAAAATAATATTCGATTTTGTGGGAGGATGCCGATGAAAAATTCGCAGAATGAAGATGATCGAATTCCAGGAAGCCAGGGGAACATTGACATTGAAAGTGAAAGAAATTGGGTCAGTGAGGCGGCATACCGAGTAGCCACAGATGAAGCAATAAATGACACGAGCCAGACGCGTGGCACGGGAAATAACAGTTATGCTCTGGAGAATGTCCGTCACAGAAATGACGAAATACATCTAACGCAAGATAGGCCTTTTAAACGATTAGAAGATGCAGTTGAGGGTCGAAATGACGTCCCACAGACCGGGGGATTACAAGGATTAGAGAGACCTGATAATGATGGAAAATCACTAAAGAAGGCAGCTTCATTAGACCATATTTCAGGGCAGAATAACCGAAAGGCATTGTACTGAGTTGGAATAATGTAGGCCTATAACCTGTAATGTACATTTTACGCGGTAAAATAGCTACTGGCATGATAGGTTATCAGTCCCACATAGGTTGAGGATTAGAGGAATGTGTATGAATGAGGGTGAAATATATAAATATTGCAGTGTATTCAATATATTTCAGTGTAATGATTAATAAGGACCGATCGAGCTTCCTTTTCGTGGCCTTATGTAAATTTTGCAGTGTATTCGATATATTTCAGTGTAATGATTAATAAGGACCGATCGAGCTTCCTTTTCGTGGCCTTATGTAAATATTGCAGTGTATTCAATATATTTTAGTGTAAATGTCAGTGAGAACTGCTTGAGCTTAATTTTCATGGTCTCACGAGGGTATATCGGTAAATTTATGGTGTTTACGTAAAATTTTGTTGTAATGTCTTGGTCGTGCAATAAACCAAGTAATACGTACAAACAACGTAACACTACAGAAAACCGCAAGATGTATGAAGGCATGAATGTGATAGGGTCACAAAACTTGTACATGTGGGACAGGATTTAAGGTGAAGTCTCGTGTCAAGATAGGAATTAAATTAGTTATGTATTTGTTTAAGATGGTTGCAACACTGGAGGAAAATAAGGTATAATATTTTGTGGAGAGATGCAGTATATTCAGCCAGTAAGTCAATCATAGGCTATGATGATTCCTGTCTTAATAGACTGGGGCATATATTGCAGTTCAGATACTTCGGCAAAAAGAAATAAACAAGATAACCAAATTAAATATAATAAATGACAGATTAACTGCCCAAATTTATTCAAACTAAAATCATAAAATCTCATAGCCCGTGTTTGGTCTTAAAATGACCGTGAAAAGACGGAACATTCATTATAAATATTATTAACTAGAAAGAAGGCAAAGGTAAAAAGTTTAACAACATCATTTTAAATAACTATTAAAATGAGATTGCAGTGAATAGACAGAGAAGCTGGGAATTTCCCTAGCAGACCTAGCGGGTGCGAGATAAGGCAATGCAGGTACACAGGTACAATGTATCGGGAATCTCCCGAGATCTAATCAAAGGGTACTGATCCACTTAAGTAATTCCAAGAAGTCGGCTATTATATGTAGGCCAAGCTTCTGATTTTGCTACTGATACAACACGCTGTCCGGTTTTTCACTTAAACCTTCTTAGAAATCCGAGACGCTAAGTTGTGGGTTTTGAGAATAAGGGAAATCCAATTGATTTCCGTGGGAAACTAACATATTATTATTGGTCGGGAGAATAGCCAATAAGAATCGATCTATAGTACCACGTGCCGGGATTCACGAATAATAATTAAGAAGAGTAGGGATAAATGTTTGTCCAAGAAAGTTTTCCTTATGCCTAGGGTGGCGATATTAAATCACTCTACTTCGAGGCCCTGTGCCTATAGCAGTCAATTCACTCTGTTTCGGGGACTTGTGTCCACCGTATAAAATCACTCTACTTCAAGGCCCCGTGCCTAGAACAGTCAAAATCACTCTACGTCGAGGCCGCGTGCCTACATCAATCACTCTACGTCGAGGCCGTGCGCCTATAGCAGTCAACTCTACTTATCTTTGTGGCCTCGTGCCCACAGTATTAATTGGACTTATAAAATTTTCGCTGGGGAATTAATCGACTTAGAAGGATTCTTACTTTCAATCGCGATTAGTCAAAATCATATACGGCAGCAATTGTATCACTAGTAACGATCTACCGAGAACTTGTAACAATATTAATTATTCACAAACAAATCTTGTAATTATTGTCAATGACTGGACTTGTATTTCCAACGTTTTGAATAAACAGAATATTCCTTCAGTGTTCAAAGAAACTGCATTATTATTCAAGCAATAATATTAAGGTGTTCTTCACTTCCTACCCTGAAGCTAGAGGGAAGTGCTCGACGATCGACTGACTGACCGGAGGCGAGTTCGACACACAAAGACAGAAACAATCAGTATATGCATTATACTGTGGCGCCCAGGTAATCATCACTCCACCGAACCGCTGTAACTCTGCGGGTGGTGGCTAGCCGGAGTGACGACTACAATCGTTGTTATTACAGCAATATACAGTGAGTCCCACGCAAGAGTTGGCCAATGAGGCGGGTTTCTGCGTCGCGGCTGGCACAGCTCCAACTCCCGAGCGATCGGGTGAAATATCTACGCAAATAATGCCGCGGTCGTTGTAATGATTCAGGTTCTCACATTTACAGTTAAAACTATAATGAAAATAACCATGTACCTCATCACAAGAGATGTTGGGAATGTTCTCCTCTTGCATACGCGCAACATTGGCACCATTTTTAGGGAATTTTCTTTCACGCGCGTAAGTTCAGCTTCCGAGATAGAGTTAATTTCTCTTGTGATATTGTCTTTAAGTTCTTCTTATGTATGGGAAATTGACCTATACACTTTATTTTTCAAGTTTCCCCATAAATAATATTTACATACTGTTAGAAGAACTTAATGACAATATCACAAAGGCCTATCACAAGAGAAAGTAACTCTGTCTCGGAAGCTGAACTTATGCGCGTTAAAGAAAATTTCCTAAAAAGGTGCCAGTATTGTCTGGATGCAAAGGAGAACATTTCCAACATCTCTTGTGATGAGGTATGTGGTTATTTTCATTGTAATTTTAACTGAAAATGTGAGAACCTAAATCATTACAACGACCGCGGCATTATTTGCGTAGATGTTTCACCCGATCGCTCGGGAGTTGGAGCTGTGCCAACCGCGACGCAGAAACCCGCGTCATTGGCCAACTCTTGCGTGGGACTCACTGTACAAATCGGACCAGTGAAATCTAGTACGTTTCACTTAACGTGCATTGTCTGAATTGAGGCAGTCGACGTAAAAAGGGCACATAGATGAAAACCCATTTTTGAGAAAAAAGGAAATGAAATATTTGTCGTAGTTTTTCTTTGGTGTTTTTGTATTTTTCGTACTGTACTGTTTGTTATTATTTAGAATATTTAACCAGGTATGAATAAAATTCATTTAAAATGACTTATATAGCTCACGAATTAAATAAATTAAAAATTTGAAATCAATATTATGAGCTCTTTTTAAGCAGACAGAATTTTTAGTGGTAAAATTCACCCAATCAGATTTAAATACAGTGTTAAATTTAATCCGATTTTAATACAATAGTTTGCGCTTATGAAAAATGAAGTGGCTACACATCAGTTTTAGGCTTGCGCACAGAGTACTGAAACTTTGTTTTATAGTAGCATATTCAAAATAAGTTTTGTACTTCATTTCCAAATGCCTACCACTTTTTTCTTGAAAAAATATTTTAAACATCTCATACAATTTCTTAATATTTAGCATGGGGTTGTCGAAATACTTTAAATTACTTCTTTCTTTGAAGTAGTGACTTTCTTCATGTGGTATTGTACTTAGATGTTCACCCATTAAAGTGATTACATAGCGCGACACATTTCTTGGTCGGTTTGAGTGAGAGCCTCTTTTCTCTTCAAAAGACTCATTTAGTAAGAACTTATTTTAAATTACACGGAGGCGTTTTTCAGATATTTGAAATAAGATCAAAATACATGCCTTTTATTTGCTCCCACAGCTACATTGTAATCAAGTAATTTTATTATAGCCATTGATTAATGCATGATTAAAATAGGCATAGTCAAATATAAAAATTACAAACAAATTAAAAGTTACAATCAAGATACTCCTGTACAGTATAAAAGTTTTTGCTTAGGAGCAGGTCTTTTAACCTTTGTATGACCAAGGGTGTTCTCTTGGTTTCTTGGGGTTGAGTATTTTTTTCTTGACCTGAGGGACAAATGCCATACACCTTGCTAAGAAGGAATCCTGTAGGCTTTTTGGTTGACCACTATAAAATGAGTGAAACAATTGCAACTCTTCCTCTTGTGGTACTTTCTCACAACACAGCTGTATATACAGCTAACTTCAAACAGTTGTAACAACCTCAATTTTCAACATACCCCGCTGATTCTTTCGCCATTATTGACTAGAGAAAATGGCGAACAAATCTATGCATTCTGCGTAAAAAGGGCCCATAGCTCTATGTGCCCTTTTTACGTCGACCGCCTTAATTGAAGATAGTGGTCATCCATCCGAATGGCACAGGAGACTTCGGAAAAGGAAAGTGTGGTCATAAAGACATAGCGTGTGCTCAGTAATTTCAACCTTACTCATATTTGCTTCAAGTATGCCTCACTTTAAAAAAAATCTCTTCTGAATATTACAGGAGACCCAGTACATAGAAAGCTATAAATTGTTATCATGGGATTTTTTTTTTCTAAGGACCGTTCAATATTACTTGTGGTGAAGGTTTAGAAGCTGCGGCATGATCTCAGTACTCTCCTTCAGATTAGTAAGGTGCTTGAAGGTTAGATCAGTGAAATACCAGGAGATATTAGGCAGTGAAATATATCGCAAAACAAGTATGCTACCATTACATTACATCATAGGCTACATCGGACAAAACAAATATTACAGACAGAAGATACAAACTTTTGCCACAAAATACTAAAAAGCTACTTGTATCATATTGTAATTAATATGTTGTCACTAATAACTGGATGAAATATTATAATTAATCAATTTATTCACTAAAAAAGACTAATTAGTGATTTATTTCGTTCTCTTGTTGTATATAGAGTAGTTATCCCTTTGTGTATTGACTTAAATCCAATAAAAAAATAAAATCAGGTAAACTGATGTAACAAAGTGCCAGAATGCTTTTGTTTAATCAGTGATAATTGATTATGATATGTAGAAAATAAGTTATTTTTGTTATCGATTTCCGGGTTGAGCTCCAGATCGATTCATTAAACAGGCCTTACAGGAAGACAAACGTCTAGTTTGATAAGCATATGTGAAGGCATATTTGTTATAGCTAACTGTATTGCAACTTCCAAAGCCTTATATGAACACTGTAAAACAATATGTTGTCATGAGAACTGATTTACATTTGATAAATTCTTTATAATATATTACCATAAAATAAGCACTAAATTGGGCATTACTCCGATACCGGTCAACCGATTTGGTCCAATATCAAGGCTTCTTCCCATTGACGTTATAAATGCGTATACCAAGTTTCATGAAAATCCGGTAAAGCGTTTTTTAATTATCGCGCGTACAGACACACGCACAGACAGACAGATAAACTATTCACGTCCACCGCACAATCTCATAAAGAACCATTCTGACACTTAATAAATGATAAAATTAGTTATTATTTTATTGTATTTCATAATATTTTAATTTTTTTTCATATTTTCATATTTAACCAAAAAAATGTTATATTTTGGCAAAATTTTCTTCATAATTATTGTGTCTGTCTCTAATAGGGAGTGTAAGTAGCGAAGTGGAGCAGGTCGATTAGGTTACCGTCAGTAGTGCAGGGAACTCAGGTTTCCCCCATGATAGCATAAAAGGAAAATGGATGAGAAAACACTATCGTGAAAAAAGAAAAAGAAAAAGAACTTGAGTATTCTATGCCTGGTAAACTGGTCAACACGAGATTTATCTCAGACAACAGCTTGTGGCATTAATATTATTACTTCCTTAACATTTATATCAAATACACGCTTACTGACATTCTTCTTATATTGAGTACATACCAGAGAATTTCAATATATATATGTGTGTGTGTGTGTGTGTGTGTTCATTTCGTAGTCTGAATTTCAAGTTTAATTGTAAGTCTCTGGAAGTCATCAGCATATCTTATTTACATTTTGTCAGAAAAGTTAACATTTCATCAGACAGAATAAAGAAACGAAACACTAGAAAAATTGTGTGCAAACTTTGAAATTAATGAAAAAGCACAAGATGTAAAACTCGTCAGATGATGTTATCGATTCGGGAGTTAATTAGTAATTAAGTCTCCAGATGTTTTCCTTGTTGTATAGATATTTTGATGGAAGGCAGCTTGGGCGGAACATGCATAATTTTTTTTTTTTACTTTCTTTTAAAGGCTACAGTATTTTTTGTCTGGTAACGGTAGCGCCCCTCACAACATTACCACCTTCACTTTACGGATGTTTAAAATCTGGAAGCCTCAAACTCTTGGAACTTGAAGGACCTCCGTGGACTGTAGAGGGAACACTTTAGTTCAACGGTAGCGTCTTATGTGAGTTTCTTAGTAATGAACAGAGTTCGAGAATGCTAACAAAGACAAACTCTATATAGATTCATTTGTTATCGGAATTGAATATTTTTAGTCAGTGCTATAGTTGGGCCAGTACGAGTCGGTTAGCCTCATTGACCAAACTAAAATACAGCACTGCGCAAAGAAGAAACAACATACAGTACTGAAGAATCATCTCACAAACAAACACACACAGACCAGTTTAACTTTATTACCATTACAGACCAGATTTTAAAGGGAATTCCTTTTTTTATATTTCATCACAAAACGTGATAAAATTGAACAGGACATTACTGAGTAAGTTTCAACTGCAAATGACTTGGTTTTAACTTCCTTTTTTTTCCCTTTTTTAGGCTCATCTCCAATTTTTTTAGGAACTTTCCCTTTCCAGCACCTATTTTGCTAATTTATTTTGAAAATTTCGTAAATTACCCACTATTTGGTAATATGAAAACATTAAAAATTGTTTTCACTGATTGAAAAAAATAATATAAATAATAATAATTTTCACTCATTGAAAAAATAATTCATTTTATCCTAACGAATATTGGAATAGACTATGGGAACTTAAGGGATGTGAACAATAAAGCAAGTACTGTCTCCAGATGAGAAGAATGCAAGCTAACGGAATGCAGCGCGCTCCCCAATTCTCTACCTGCAAGTGGGCTCATCCTAATCTTACGTTTTCTAATGAAGTAAATTAAATCATAAAACAAACATGTATCTCTCTGTTGAATTTTTACACTCTCTTATACTTTTATATCCCTTCTTTCCCACCTTTTTTTTTGGCAATAATATGCCCTTTTTTCGTCCTTTTTTGGGTGGAAATTTTTCCTTTAAAATTCGGTCTCTAATTATCATTTTTCGTTTATTTCTTTTCTACCAGTGCCTATCCGTTCCGGACGTTGGGACCAACATAGCTATATCACTTTTGCTTATTCGAAAAAGTTCCTCACTCGTGTGTGAAGTCCTTGTCCTTAAGTTTTCAACTAATATCTTCTTCCTCTTCCTCGTCCTCTTTTATCAAGGATCTTTCCTTAAAGAATGTTCAACAGCAGTTTATACCTGTTTCCATTCCTTATTATATGAACGAGATATTGTAATTTTCTGCATTTTACTGTATTTAGGACTTCTTTCTCTTTCTTCATTTTGTGGAGAATGTCATTGTTAGTAATTTTATCTGTCCATGGCACTCTCATTCTCCTGCACAGTCACATCTCAAATTCTTCAAGTTGTTTACCCGTCATCTCGCTCAAAGTCTAGGTCTCACTTGTCAGCTCCATAGAAAAGGATGGAAAATATGTAGCAACGTAGAAATCTTAATTTTGTCTCGATTGAGGAGTGATAGCTGTTGAACACATTAGCCATTTTACAAAACGCGGCTCTAGTTTTCTCAATATGGACTTTAATGTCTTGCGAGTTATTCGTTTATTTAGAGGTACCCAAATAGAGGATTATTTTGCAAACATAAATGCAGCAATGGAAATATTACTCATTACCAGGGCCCGGATTCTGATGACATGTCATCTTTTTATCGCTGCTGCATAGACATTGCCAACTTGTACATAAATCCTAATCATGACCTCAAGACTATAGAAATGCATTTTTGTTAGGTCATTTTTTGTCATTTTATGCAATTTTATATGTTTAGGACATTTATAACAATTTCACGTCATTATATTATCATTTTCGTGTCATTTGCTTCATTATTTTGTCATTTTCATGCATTTACATTGAGTATATTCTTATATATTTAAATAAATTCCTAGGTTAAAATTAAGCAACATTTTTTGTAGAATCTAGCTTTAAAAACAATTTTCTTACTTTTCTTCACAGATGCTCCCATGAAGAACAAAGCTTTTAGACCTACAACATCCTTTCTGCATTTACAGTTTTTACAATTATGTAGGCCTATGTGTGTACAATAATAATTTTCATAAGCAAAATATAAGTTTTTAGGTCATTCTTTATAACTTTAAGTCATTTTTTAAATTTAGGATCATTTTATAGGTCATTTTTCAAACAATTTTAGGTCATCAGAATCCGGGCCCTGCTCATTACTCAAAAGCAAGAAACTAACATACTACAGCAATATGAAATCTACAAACTCACAAAATCACATCTAACACAGGAATTAATAAACTGAATTTGAAATCGTACGCTCTGTTTGATAAAGTAATACCCGTACAGCCATTTCATAATTACGGGTGGGATATTCTAGCAAATTATAAAAACTATTTTTGTTTATTACATATGATAAATAATAAACTAGAACTGGTTCTTCACATTCTCTAAACTTTACAATGCCTTCTCCTTCACACTACATGCAAAGCATTATTTAAAATTTATTTTAAATATTTTAAATTTGTTTTTCAAAATCTATTACGGGTGGGACATAATTTGGACACTGATTTTAATGATGCAAAACAAAAGTTCATTTGCTGTTCAGCTATTACTGTTAGGGTCTTAATGTTGTTATTAATGAAGGTAAGAGGGATTAAATACAAATTATAAACTGTTTCCAGGTTGTCAGAATATTTATTTAACTCGTCAATAATAATTTAACAAAACTATCACCATTACGGGTGGGACATTACGGGTAGGACAAAAGTCACTTGTTTGTTATTTTACATAGTAATTAACCACACATATTTTTTTAAGTTAATCTTATACCAAATCGTACCTTAAGATGTATATTTTCTCAAATGAGAATGGACATAGCTGATTACTCTTGACTACTTGGTATTAAAGAGTGTTAAAATCATGCTAAAAATGGCAAAAAAAAGTAACTCAACGCAATAAATAAGTAAATCGGCAGATTTTACACATGAAACCACTTCAGTTACACCTAAGTCCTTAATATTCAGAGAATTTGAGGTTTTAAACTTATTTTTGACCGCCCAATTACAATAATTTTATAACTTCTCTCTTTGAGGGAAAAATTCCCATATTTTATGAAATGGCTGCGCAGACACTCAAACTAACCCCTATCAGTAACCCACCAACACCCTGATCCTGACACTCTGCTGATGATGCAGGAACACCACCCACAAAACAGTCATCGAAAAAGTTTACGAAGGTAAATTACAATTGCTCTACAAAAGTGAATTTTAGTGTTGTGGAATAAATAGCTGTTACCGTACCGGATACCTGTTATAAAGCGTAGGACTTTATACCATTTTTCATACGATGTTTAAAGAAAATGTAAAGTAACGACGTGAAGCAGAGTTTCGCCATTGTTGCATTCCGCTCCAATTTCTTTATACAGACTAAAAAGCTATTAAGGGGGGACATACAGCTTTCGATGAAATTCGTTGGTGAGAAATAGGTGAATTTCATTATTTTTTTTCTCAGCAATGAATTGCTCTACAATCTTTCAATCTGACATATTGTTTATAGACTTCTTCTACAAATGCATACCATTTTCAAAATTAATGAAACTATTACAGTTACGGGTAATTATCGTTTCAAAATGGCAGCCACGTTTCATGCACTGAAGAGCCGTTTCCTTGATAACTTTCACAAATATCAATATTTCTGAGTGATTATTTTTGTGTTTATTTGTTAATAACATATGAACAACACTATCTAAATCATTAATTTAACATTAATAGTTTATTTTTTAAATATATACATTTTAATGAAAAATAAAATGTTCAAAATTTCGGTTTTTTTAAATACTTATACTATAGATATTCCAAAGATTTTAGATTATGTTGTTCATATGATGTTTGCAAATAGATAGAAAAAAATCACTCAAAAATATTGCCATTTGTGGAAATTATCAGGTAAACTGCATTTTATTGCACGTAACGTCGCTGCCATTTTGTAACGATAATTACCTATAACTGTAACAGTTTGATTAATTTTTAAAATAGTATGCAATTGTAGAAGTAGCCAATAAAGAGTATGCCACATTGTAATATTATAGAGCAATTCATTGCTGAGTAGAAAAAAATGAAATTCACCTATTTCTCACCTATGAATTTTCCCGAAAGCTTTATGTCCTCCTTTAATGTGAGTTTGAAATGTAGATGGTTATATTGGTGTAGGTAGCGCTGATAGACGTAGGCACACGATTCCTCCCTATAAGAAAATTCCTATGTGAAACCCCCATAGCACTGTTTCAATGGAAATCAATCCTGCATTATTCCAGTCTTATGAATGTATTGTTTTCGGGGCACTAAATTTAATCCAAACATTTAAATTCTTTCCAATTATGAAACTACATATCGGTCCTAAGAAAGTTTCCTGCCATCTTAACTCGAGAAAACCCGTGTTTATTGAAACGTCCACAGTCTTCATATCACTCTTCTCCGGAGCAACCAACATTATGCGTTATTTTCTTTACAATAAAATTATGCTTCTTTTCTGGTGTTATGCTTCATTATGCATTTTTAAATTTATTTTATCATACAAATAAACTTCTTTATCTTAAGTCGGGTCCCCACTACTTAACATTTAGCACCAACATGTTGCAGTTAACATATGTTAAATGTTTATCATCAACTTTTGACGTATATGTCAAGCGGTTTGCCAATTAACAACTGTCTCCACTACAGTGTTATAGGTTAGCATGGGTTGGCGCGGTTACGAACGGAAATTAATCAATAATAAATAACATTCAAAAAGAAAACGCCTCTGAAGAGGGCAGCAAACATTATAAAATGAGAGTATTTTATATACTCGTTACTTTTATATACTTTATATTTATATTATCCTCTTGTTAACTGTCTATGACTTTCTTAATACTAATTTTGTACAGATGTCTTGATCTTTTCAAAATAACTATTGCATTTTTCAACAATGGAGTATGCCATAAAAACTAATTTTAAAAGTTGATGCAATACTATTGAGAACACTGATATACCAAATACTCACATAATACAAAATGGATGCCGGCAATATTGAGGAAGCTGTCGACTACTTTTTGTTTAGACGGAAATTCCCGAACCAAAGCCGATTAAGCTGCCGATCGCCTTTTCTTTGCCGGAAGTTCCCGAAACAAAGCCGATATCGACCGACTCGTCAATTGACTTAATATGTTGTCCAAATTAGCATCTGATAATGTTAAGTGCAACACGCTGGGTTTGCATGTCAAGTGAATTGGAATGCGAAATTGCAATATACATGTCAATATCATCTTGTTAATATTGACATGTTGGTGTTAAATGTTTATCAATGGAGACGCAGCTTAAAATGAATAATTTTGTGACAGCAAAGTAAGTTTGCCTTACACAAAAATAATATTATTTATTATATTAATAATATATATATTTTTTAAGTAATACAGGAACATCCTACAATAAGAGAACAATGCTAAAGAATAGAAATCTATGAATGACTTTTTTCCTCTCGTTTGGTCTGAGTACAATGTTCAGCTTCCGGGATGTTCAATGCAGGTTTGGTTGCTTCAATTCTTATCTTTAATATTATGCAGTGAATCTTGTAATTGATAATTATAAGAACATTTATGCTTCTCCCATCTGATGGTGGTGCCGAGAATTTCCAAAATATTTCAGGAAATGTGAGGAAATCAAATTTGGAATTAAAACAAACGATTTTGTTACGGTGAAGTAGGGCATGACGTTTACCAATATTACTAATTAACCTTCCTGCTTGGAACTGTAAATCCGCACATAATAAACACTAGGCCTCCATGTATAGCAGTTTATTTTTGCGACGTGCATTGTGTTTATTCTCCTGTACGGTACATTAAACAATGCAACTCTGTGTGTTTCTGTGAATTGTACCAGCATTATTAGTTACTGTTTAAACTGATTCCAGTACAAGAGATTTTATTTGAACAAAATTATACCCCCAAGGGTCAACGATAAAACCACACAGCAAATATGACATACATTTTTTGTTTTTACATAATTCACCCAAGTACTCTATTTTGAAGCTTTTTCATACTGTATGTTTCATGTCCATTAAATTCTTTATTACCAAACTTTCTTTTTTGTCCCTATAGGGGAGGAGATATATTATAGGTCAACACTAGACCAACTCTACGGAGGACAAAAAACACACAGAGGACAATGGACAGGACACAACAATCTCTCTTTTATAAATGAAGGGGGCAATCTCACTTTTATAAATACAGGTTTAAGTGCTGAAAAAAAAGGTGAAATTAGTTATTTTTCTCTCAGCAATCAATTGCTCTACAACCTCGAAATCTGACATTCTCCGTATTGATTACTTTTACAAATTACATACCATTCTCAGAATTAATTAACTCTTAAAGTTACGAGTAATTATCGTTACAAAGTGGTACCCACATTTCGTGCACTGAAATGTCGTTTCCATAGATATCTATGTTTCTGATTGATTATTGTTTCTAGTTATTTGTTGATGTTATATGAATAACGCTATCAATAATTATTATTTTAACATTAATAGTATATGAATAATTTAGAAGGAGATGTAAAGAAATTAGTCTTCATTGATTTAATTTTTTTTAAATCTTAGTATAATACATTATGTATGACATTCTCTTCATGTAAACTGGTTGTAAATTGAAGAGAGTGTCATTTCCACATCACACAGCATCCTCGAAGGATACATAACCAAAATAAAATCTTATTAATGCACTCTCGTAACTTTATTTATTTTAAGCGTGGCCAACACATTTTTCTAACTTCACACTTTGATATAGAATAAGAGGCCATATTACAAGGAGCGCATATTCAGTGTGGATGGCTTATAATTGTCCTCCAGAGATTTTGTTAGGAAAAAAATTTTCAAATGAAAGTTCTAACTCTTAGTATAAGCACCGCATGTACAAAATTTAAACAAAATCAAAAGAGCCGTTGTAAAAAAAATCGCAACATACGAAATTTTCTCCATGTAAGTCCCCTAAACCCAAGAGAAAGTCGTCGATAATCTTCGTGTCACATCCCCAGAAGGTACCTAACCCAAGTACAAAATTTTTTCTTCATATGACTTTCCCTTCTGGATCTAGGCTAGCGGTTCCCGGAAGGGTTACAGATGGATCGCGGCTCGATCCTAAAACTATCAGAAACCGTCGAATAAACCATCAGATGGAAACGAGGACAGAATATCCAACAATATCCGCAACTGCATTGAGGTTTCTGATGGTATTCACCACTACGTATTTATGTGAACGTACTTTTTCAACTTTGGTTTTCCTAAAAAACAAATACAGAAATCAACTCAATGTTGAAAGTGACTTAAGATTAAAAACATCTTCATTCAATCCGGACATTGACCTGTTAGTTCAATCGAAACTGTCCCAAAAATCTCATTAATATAGTATTCTTATTTAAAAACAGCAATTTTGCCTGAAAAATTAAAATGATCTTTGTGTACTTTTATAATTGTAGTTTTTATCTTCACCTAGGAACACTTGTTAGTTAGTATGAAACCACTTTCTGTATATATATATTGCAAACATATATGTATTTTAAATAAATAACTGTTTTGCTACAAAGTGCTTACATTTTGTCATCCATTTTCAAATCCGAACACAAATTGTTTATCTATAATCAATCTGTATCTTCAGAAAAGCATATATAAGGTTATATATATTTGCAATATTTGATGGTAAATTATATATACATTAGGAAGGGACTCGATACAAATAAGGCTTTTTACTGCACCATGGACCGTGGAGGTATTCCGATAAGGAAAGTTGGGTCGCCAGCTGAAGAAGGTTGGGAACCTCTGATCTAGGCTATTCACGGGCACACACATAGGCATGTTTCTTAAAACAGTGTGTTTGGATTCAGGGAACCTCAAAACGTGTATTTACGTTGGCTTCAAACTTTCCATTCATACCGTAATCTCTGAAAATAAAATTGAAGTGAGAAGATAGACCATAATAATCTGGTAAATGCTCAAGGTTTTTCTTGTTTTCGGGTAGGAATGGCAACATTTCTGCGGTTACCCTACGCACGATATTGCTGTTGAGCAAACTGGGAACAGTCGGTCACTAGAACTGCAAATTCTGAGTTTCACAATATCCAATATTTCTGATAATGTGCAATATTGATTGCAATCAATGGCAACTAATTCAGATAGCAAGCAATTCCTGACATATTGTGCGATATAGCCACGAATCCCGCGGCGTTGCCGAGCTGTGTGGGGAGTATGATGCAGTCCTCGTCTGTCATCAATCATTACAATTTCATACACACGTGAAATAGTACGCAGGTTATGTTCACAGGTTATATTCCCTTAATATGGATTTGCAGTTTCAATATATTTAAACATTTCGGCATGTTCTAACAAGCTTCTATTGCTGTTTATTTCTTCCTTAAATAGCTACAGCCTACTTCTAACAGCAACATAAGAATGTTTTTCCAATATAAAGTAGTCTTCTCAGCGAAGTTTTACTTTTAGGAATTCCTATTAATAGAATTAACGATTAGTTTTTAAGTCGAGAAATGACAAGAGTGTTATGAATGATGTTAGTAATCTTAACTATTGCTCTACAAACGAATTAATTTTACAAACAGTTGAAATATAATAGGCTTTTCAGAGAGTCATCATTGCAGTAAAACGAGGGTTATTCATAAAGAAACTTCCGTTTATTTAAAAAAATTAATAAAGTTACAAAATTTGCCTTGCAACACTTTGAAACTACAAACTCTAGCTTATTTTTCCACGTATTTTCCAGTCACACTCAGTCATTTGTTTCCGAGCTAGGTGCCGAATAGTTATAATGGAATGCTATGCTGATTATGACGCGAATTTAGATTAGCTTGCATTCCTTTTTTTATAATATAAGCCAATAGTTACTATCTTGTAGCATGTAGCTTTCAAAATGTGGCTTAAATAATATATATATATATATGTGTGTGTGTGTGTGTGTGTGTGTGTGATGAGTTATTTTTTAATAGCGATGCCGTATTGGAGAAATTTTTAAATGACAAGGAAATTAGGCCGATTCGTTATCTTATTTTTAAAAATTAAGATTATGTTGATGATGACGCTAGTTTACGTTAGCTTGCAATACCTTTTTTAATAAGGTATGCTACCTTGTAGCATGTCATTTTCGAAATGTGGATTAAATATTGAATTCACGTCGCAAAAACCTAATTCATTTAGCATTATTATAGTACCGAAAAGTTAATATTTAACCGTCATTTTGGACCCATTGCTATGAACGCCGGGAAATCTTTGGTACAATGTAACGACATTCAAGCCTTCTAAGAATCTTTCAATCTCCTTGAAGCAGAGTGAGGCCATTTTCTTTGCTCAAAGCGATTTCACTAAAGAACTTTGATAGTGGAAAATCGCCAAGAGCTTCGTTACTGTTATACTATACTGTGGTACTACGGAAACACCACTGCCAACATTATAAATGAAAAACAAGCCACTTAAATTTGTACAAGTTGTTTAATTAACTACATATTTCCTAGTTTGACAAAACAGATAAGCTACACGGCTCAGCTTTGCATTATTCTCTTAAAAATACAAGTTAATATATTGTGGAACAGACACTGAGGAAGTTGAGTAATGGTGTAACGTTGTTAGCACAGAATGGTTGCTATAGCAACGTATCTATTAAGCAGAGAGGGAGACTTTAGTGTAAACATGCACACTAATTGCAAATCTCATCTAGGTCGTATGATATAACTCTTTAGCAGATGATGGCATCCTCACCATATATGCTAGTGGTCTATCTCCTAGCACAAAAGCAACCTCTGCTTTCAACAGGTCTGGTAATAAAACGCCAGTATCGGAGAGGAGCCGGTAGAGCTCCTAACATCTGTCACTTAAATGTTCCACCTTATACCATAATACATGTAAATTGCAGATAGTGTTAACTGGATACATAAAGGAATATTGTTAAAGAAGAGTCAACAGCGACGTAAATATCAATTACAACTAATTCAAGATATAAAATGTGTTCAGTGATGCATATATGGTTATTATAACAACATATCTCCAGGATATAAGCAGTGTTCGATGATATATATATATCATTAAAATATATGGATATTTTATAATAACGTACTTGAAAATAGTAACCTCTCTAGAATATATGGACATAGACTACCAGACAAAAGGAAATTGACTACTGGTTATAACAATATATGATGAACTTTTGAACAATATATAAATATTTTAGCTATATAAGATTTTAACAAATCTAATTAACGCTTTTAAACTGTGGTTAAGAATATCGCCTTTTAAAGATTTAATATATACACATGGACAAACGCGACAGTTGCTAATTTTTTAACGATTGTCAGTATGATATGTATATACTTGTAAATAGGTTTCTAAGAATTCGTAAAATATAACTAATAATAAATAAAACAATAATATTTGATACCGTGTATCCAGTTAACACTATCTGCAATTTACATGTATTGTGGTATAAGGTGGAACATTTAAGTTACTTTATTAAACATACCACAAACGGAAATTAAGTTTATCAATCCTAACATCAGGTTAATATTACAATCAGAATCCCCAGTTCTTATTGTAAACTAGGATTCCCAGAAAAATAAGAAAAAAAATACGGGACACTTCGTTCCGTGTTGGAAAACAATGTAGTAATAAAATCCGATTACACCGTATAGGCCTACCATATCTATGTAGGCCTACTAGTTTCTTTCAAGCTTAAAGCAAAAAATAAAATAAGGAGGTAAATATGAGGCTCGTCTTTAATTTCAAGCTTAAAATCAAAAACAAAACTAGGTAAAGGCTCACCTTTAATTTCACTGTAAGTGATTCATGAATCATACTTTTTTGAAGAATGAATTTCATTCAACAATTGCCTGTTTTCAAGCAACGTGTTATTACAATCTTCACATCATCATCATCTTCAAGGTATGAGCCTGTTGGCCCGTTCCGTTCCCCTTAGAATTTATTGTTGAAGTTGTCCTTCCATCTAAGTCGAGGTCGTCCCACATTTCTGTATCCTGTTGGTTGATAGTTGGACATCTGTTTTGCCACTCTATCATTTCCCATTCTGTTTAAATGTTGTAGCCATTTAACCTTATTATTTATTATTTTTTCATTCAGGTTAAATATATTCAATTTCTTCCTAATCTCTTCGTTTCGCTTGTGTTCTCTTAGAGAAATTCCCGCTGTTGCTCTTAGAAATCTCATTTCTGCTGTCTCTATTTTTCTTTTAGCAGACTGTGTTAATGTCCATGTTTCAGATCCATACATTAGAATTGGGACGGCCATTGTTTTGTAAAATTTTAACTGTGTATCTGTTCTTGTTTTATTTTTTAAACATCTTGTTATAGTACCACACATATGTTGAAACTTTTTTATTTTATTCTCCACATCTTGATTTCCTAGATAGGACAACTTATAGCCTAGATAATCAAAACTACTAACTTGTTCAACTGGGTGAGAATCTATAATTATCTTTGATCTTTTATGTCTAGCACCAATAAATGCCATAGCCTTGGTCTTTGAAACAGATATTTTAAGATTATAATCCTGTATAATACCGTGTAATTTGAATACTGCCTTTTGCAGTTGATCTTCATTATTTGCTATAATTACTTGGTCATCCGCAAACAAAAGATGGTTCACTCTCATGTCATTAATCATAAAATCATTATCTAAAATATTTTGCCACTTATATAAAGCGTCGTCCAAGTATATATTAAACAATATTGGAGAGAGTGGGCATCCTTGTCTGACTCCTGCATTAGTTTCTGCTTGTAATTGGCCTGGTCCGTTTCCTTTATCTATAAATATTTTTGTATTTCTATATAGGCTGGCAACTGCATTTATAATTTGATTGGGATATCCTTTATTCTTTAGGATGTTCCATAGTTTTGAACGTATCACCTTGTCGAATGCCTTTTCATAATCGATAAATATTAGATGTGTTTCCAAATTGAATTCTCTTCTTTTTTCTATTAATTGGGCAAGTGCAAAGATACAATCTGATGTCGATCTCCCTTTTCTAAATCCGTGTTGTTCAGTTGCTAACAAATTTTCTGCAGTGACCCCTAAACGTCTTGCTATAATTTTAGCGTATATTTTACTACATGTATTCAGTAAACTAATCCCTCTATAATTATCTGCTCTATTTCGCTCTCCTTTTTTGAATATAGGTATTACAATTGCCTCTCTCCATTCGTCTGGTGTATATCCAGTTTGCCAGCACATATTTATAAAATATAATAATCTGTTCATTAATGCCTGTGATCCATGTTTTATCAATTCAATGTTTATTTTATCCGTACCTGGCGATTTTTTGTTTTTAAACGATTTTATATTTTCTTGCAATTCTTCTTGTGTTATAAAATCAATATTCAAATCACTTTCTTCTTGTATTATACCTTCATTTTCTTTTATGTTCGTCCATAGTTCTTTATAATATTTTAACCATTCTTTCTCTGGTATTGGATTAAATCTTAATCTGTCACTTTCTTCTTTATTTATCTCCTTCATAATTTTATATGCGTATTCTTGTCGTCCATGGATATTGTTCTCGACATTCGTTATATAATTGTCCCAGCTTTGTCTATGTAGTTTACGAGTTTCTTTTTTAACAATTGCGCTCTTCTTATTATATTCTATTTTATTTTGTAAATTGCTATTCTGTAAATATTTTAAGTATGCTTCTTTTTTTTCTTTGATCTTCAGTTCAATTTCTTTATTCCAAATTCTTAATCCTTTCTTTTTGTAACACTTATTTCTCTGACCCAATGCTTCTCCTGCTGCTTTTATTATAGTTTCTTTTATTCTGTTCCATTCCAGATTAATATTGTTGCTAAGTGGCATTTCATCCAGTTGTTGATTTAGCCTATTTTGATAGAGCTGTTTTATGCTTTGCTCTTTTAGCAAATTTACCTTAAATGTTTGAGTTTTATTCCTTTCTATGTATTGTATTTTTCTCCATCTTGCAGGTATTACGAGTTTTGAAATCACCAAATAGTGATCTGTCATAACATCTCTCCCTCTATATACTCTTGTATCTTCAGTATATGGGATTAACTTCTTATTCACTACTACATAGTCAATAATGCTATGCTGCTTATTTCTGCACCAAGTATATTTATGAATGTTTTTATGTTCAAAAAATGTGTTTGTAATTCTTAATTCATTGTATATGCAGAAATTAATTAGTTCTTTACCATTATTATTTTTCTCATTTTCACCTTTATCCCCTACAATTCCTGGTATTATCTGATTTCCTACTCTCGCATTATAATCCCCTGCAATAATTAAATAATCATTAGGATTTATTTGACCCAATGTTCTCTGTAATTCTTCATAAAATATCTCCATTTCCTCTTTTTTCCCTTCTGATGGCGCATATACCCCTACAACTGTAAAATATCCTCTTTCCTGTTTGCATCTCAAAATAATAATTCTCTCATTTATATATGTGTAGCTATGTATTTTGTTCTTTAGTTTATTATTTACAAATATGGAAACGCCTGCTTGAGCATGTTGATTCTGTGGAACTCCACTGTAGATATGTATATAGTTTTCTGTTTCTTGTGATCCTTTTAATTTCTTTTTAGTTTCAGTTATTACAGCAATATCTACTCTTGATTCCAACAGTTCCTTATCTAATATTTCTACCTTATGAGCTAAACCTCTAACATTCCATGTCCCTATCTTCCATTTGGCCGTCTTTCCTAATCGTTTGTCCTTTTTTCTTGCTGAAGTCATCATTGGTTTATCCGTCCGGCTAATTCTTTGGGGAATCTGAGTTTTCTTAAATTTCCTCGTAGCAGGTAACCAGCCTTGCCGACGAGTAAGTCCAAGGTGGGGCTGCCACCTCAAAGCTTTAGACATGCTTCCATCTGTATTAACCCCAGGTGGCGGGCTGCCTCATCCGCTGAACTATCGTAGTATCACCGTTAAGGGCTTTACCTTTGTTACCCCAGGCATGGGTCCTACTTATCCCCTAGGAAAGGGCTGCCTCTTCCGCTTGTCACGCCTTTTTGAAGCCTGTTCTCTATGCCGTTCCAACCGTTGAGGTCTTCACCCGTATCCCTGGGCAGGGGCTACAATCTTCACTGAAAAACAATTTAACGTTTAACCTTGCTTTTACTGTTTTTACACAGAGTTTGTTTTTCTCATCAGACCACATGGAGTTCAAGCGAGAGAATAATCTTTCGACACTTGTGTTTGTACAGGGAATGCACAAAGTAAACTCTAACACTGTCTTTAGAATATGAAGCTCCCCTTTAACGTTTTTCAACAGATCCACCCACACTTTATCTATTGGTTTTGATTTTAAAATTTCTTTCATTTCACTAGCTTCTTCAGACACTCTAGATTTAAGAACCTTGTTTATTATCATCACTTCGTCAAACAGCTCAGATTCAACAATGCTGAAGTTGGAAGTGGTTTCCTTCATTGTAGAAACAGTTTTTAGAACACTGTTCCATGAAAATGTTGCACATCCTTCCATCATATTGATACAAGACATACTATCAGTTTCAAGCAAGCTATGTGACCATTCTTTTATGTATGTTACATATGTGGTGACTAATTCAAACGTTTGATTTTTAAATCCCTCCTGGCTAATTAATCCTTCTTCCTCCAACTCCAGAAGTAGCTTCATTTCAGTTGTGGTTGTAAACTGCCAGTCCCGTCTCATTTCAATTTTATCAATCAGATATTCCACCATCGACTTTGCCTCAACAAAGGAAATCTTTTCACCTTCAATGGACCTTATAGTAGCTTGAAAAATGTCACACTGTTCTTCAAGAAATTTAGAATATAGCCTTGACACTGGGTTATGGAAGAAGTCTTTCAACATCTTTAGGCATTTATTTGTTCTTTTTATAGCTGGATGTAAGGAAATATTGTAAATATTTTCACTTCCAATGGACCTTATAGTAGCTTGAAAAATGTCACACTGTTGTTCAAGAAATGTAGAATATAGCCTTGACACTGGGTTCTGGAAGAAGTCTTTCAACATCTTTGGGCATTTATTTGTTCTTTTTATAGCTGGATGTAAGGATATCCACCTTGTAAATATTTTCACCTCCAATGAACCTTATAATAGCTTCAAAAATGTCACACCGTTGTTCAAGAAATGTAGAATATAGCCTTGACACTGGGTTCTGGAAGAAGTCTTTCAACATCTTTGGGCATTTATTTGTTCTTTTTATAGCTGGATGTAAGGACATCCACCTTGTTTTCGAATGTCCTAGATTTGTCTTGTATTCTGTGTCTACAAATTCACAGTATTCTTTTAGATGTACTCTTACTGAATATATATAAAAGTGTTGCAATATTTTGGCTACAATTGCCTGAATGTCTACTGGAAAAGTATCAGATGCAGATTGCACAGCATTGTTTATTACATGAGCTGGGCAGCCTACTCCAATCAGTTCATGGCCCAACTTGGTTCGCAACTTCTGATACACATTGTTTTTTCCTTTCCTGGCACAAACACCGAAGTTGCTATTTGCATTATCTGCGGTCAAGGCTATGAATTTGTTTTCAATACCCCAAGATTTTAACAATCCCCACACAATGTAAACCAGCTTATAACACCGGCAACATTCAGATTTTGTACTTTGCTTGTATTTAGAGGGGACTTTCAATTTTAAACTCTAAGTCTATCTAGATGTACCTAGAAACATATCACAATAAACTATTCCTTCAAAAAGCGCTTGATATAACCTTTTATCGCATATACAGGTCTTAGAATTGTTCAACCCATTGCTTCTGTACACCATGCCTTGTAGGAATTGAAATAAGAAAAAATCTGCTAACATAAAATACTGTACTGTATTACTTTCTTTACGAGACATAATGTTTCACACTCTCATGTTCTTATTCAACCGTTTTGGGGTTGAAATGGCAAAAAAAATCTATATCTCTTTCACACTTTCCTCCCCATTGGACCCAATACTAAAAGCATTAAAGCTATAAAATTCTAGTTTCTGAAGAAGACTTCTGTGGGGACAGTATCAAAGACTTTTGTTACACCTAATTAGTGACTGCTTACATTATCGACTACGTCGATTCCTTCAACACACCGTAAAACTCCTCAGCATCAATACAACATACAATACAGTTTACTACACGAATCATGCAACTTATTATTGCTTATGTACCCCACTTCACAATAAAAAATAGGGAAAAGTTAAGAATAATCTTGCTCTTACCTATACCAAAGACGCCATCTGTTAACTGCAGACTGCACTTGCAATGATTGAATACTTAAAAGGATCGTGAACATGCAGGTAGGCTGAAATAAGCACAAAACACCAATTTCATCAAAACATGCAGGAAACAGATTATGTTTGAAATAAAATTAAATCACAAAGAACCTAAATAATTACATGATTAACCAAGGAATAATGACTGCAGATTACACCACATAGAATACTGGGAACTAGCCCCAACGGATGTCTCCACTGCTCTAGGCCGTAAGTGAAAACTGCATCTTATTTGTGTTGCTTATTTCGGAATAGGAATATACCAACCGGTTTGGGAAAACATAAAAATAATTTATTTTCCTTTAGCTAGTTGAATCTATCCGTCAAATTAAAAAATAATAGACAAATCACATTAATCTTTCGTTTTTCTTTTTAATATTTTACAGGCATCATAAAGTGCAATTTTTAGTATAGGTTCTTTCTTTCAGTAATGTTGTAATTTTCAATATTTTTATGTAAATTATAAATTGTAATAGCCTAGAAACTAATCTTAAACGTACATTAGGAATATGATCTAAATTTTTGTGCGTTTACATGTATTTTGAAAATGGTTGAAACAGGTGATATTAAGGATTTTAGTAAATGGTCCCCTCAAATTTATAAGTAGATGACGGCATCCCTAAAAACATCACGTACTTCTAGACACAAAAAACAGCATTTAATGTATAAGACTTTAGTTATTTCGAGTGTTCGTCCAAAATGAAAAATGTGTGTTGTAACAAACACCTGAGTTGGTGGAATGGCAGACAAGCCATTTCAGCTGTCTTAGTCAGGAAGAGTTCCACACACATTTTCCACTCAAGCATTGTATCCAGACGATAAAGTTACGATAACACAGAGCAAGATAGAAGATGTTCGGAAAGTCCTACGATGTATCCCTGAGGAACACGTGAAGTTTTATGAACAGATTTTATCCTGGCCACATGGTTTACACTGGTACAAGTACGGTGCTCGTCTTGGCACAGCACTTACACTGGTACAAATATGGCGTTCGACTCAGCACAACACTTATACTGGTACAAGGTATATAATTGGAGAATGTATACATTTGTTCATGAATAGGAGCGTGAGGTTATGGATTGCGTAAATTATAAAACAATACTTATTTCATTAATAAATTTAAAAAACACAGTAGAATTATAAGCGCAAGTTCAGTTGGCTCTTGATTGGAGAGGTCACGGAATCAAAACTCGTGGTTAGTCAACATTTAGGGTGGCGTGCACCAACCAGGAGTAAACTAAACTAAAGTAGTAAATCTAAGAAGGAAACCTGAAGTAAACAAAAACCACTTTGTCTCCCTCACTTTTAAGTCATAGGAGTAATGTGCTACAGTGAGACAGATGTACTGGTTTTTGTTTACTTCAGGTTTCCTTCTTAGATTTACTACTTTAGTATGGTTTACTCCTGGTTGGTGCACGCCATCCTTAGTGTCTCTGTAACAACCGTCGGATAAGCTGTTACTTCAAACGACTGGAAAGGAGCTTAACACGCTGACATTTGTACTGAGTGATTTGAACAAGATAATTAGCTGGAAAACTCTTTTAGTTACGGAAGTTTGTTAACTAAGTTATTTAAGGGGCATACAGAAAGCGGTAGAAAGAGAGCGGTGTGATGATTTACAGCAAAGCGTTCCTAGAGGAAACTTTTTTGCAATATCGCGTTCGTGTGTTGTAGAGTATTAGAACAAGGTATTTATGGTACTGTAAGGAAAAGTAGTTTTAAACGCCGTAATGCCTTCAATAGTTAGTGTTAATTATGTGGCTTTTTAAATAAGCTCTGTTCTAGTTTCGTAACAAATTACCTGTTTTATTTTCACAGACACACTCAGATCGCACATAAACATCTAGGAATACAGATTCGGATATAAACTCTTCAGAATTTGACACAGTTATACAGCAGTAATAGTTATGTTACAAGGATTCAAGGCTCATACAGTTGTAATTTAAAAGAAAGTTTGCTGTATTTTATTCATAAGCACCATGTTAACTAAAAATTAAAGTAAGAGAAAATCGCAGTAAAATTTACAGAATTTAGATTTTATCTTTATGTCACATCTTCAGAAGACATTTAATCCAAATAGACCTAGGCCTGGAACGGAATAGACTGGCGGAACGAAATATGCTGGCAGAACTGGATATACTGGGGGAACAGGATAATCTGAATATCCCTTCCCGTTCGTACATACAGTTCCTTCCACTAATCCCGTACAGCTTGTCAATCTTGTTCCGTCCTTCTATCCTGGTCCATATCACGGAAAATGTTCCGCGGACAGGGACAATTTTAACTTAAAAAAGCAGAAAAGAAAGGAAACTAGATATATATTGGTGTCCTGACTGCCAAGTGGGATTTCGTATCGATACCTACTTCCAAGAACATATTTGTACAAGTGTAAGTGTTGTGTCCAAGTTGAGTACCATAACTGTATCAGTGTAAGTTCTGTGCCGAGTAAAGCATCATACATATACTAGTGTAATTGTTGTGAAAAGCTGAGCGCCATACTTGTATGAGTGTAAGTGTTGTGCCGAGTCGAGCACTGTACATGTACCAGTGTAAGTGTTTATCGAGTCGAACGCCAAACTTGTATCAGTGTAAGTGCTGTGCCGAGTCAGTATAAGTGTTGTGTGAGTCGAACACCACACTTATATCATTGTAAGTGTTGTGCCGAGTCGAGCACTGTACATGTACCAGTGTAAGTGTTTATCGAGTCGAACGCCAAACTTGTATCAGTGTAAGTGCTGTGCCGAGTCAGTATAAGTGTTGTGTGAGTCGAACACCACACTTATATCATTGTAAGTGTTGTGCCGAGTCGAGCACTGTACATGTACCAGTGTAAGTGTTTATCGAGTCGAACGCCAAACTTGTATCAGTGTAAGTGCTGTGCCGAGTCAGTATAAGTGTTGTGTGAGTCGAACACCACACTTATATCATTGTAAGTGTTGTGCCGAGTCGAGCACTGTACATGTACCAGTGTAAGTGTTTATCGAGTCGAACGCCAAACTTGTATCAGTGTAAGTGCTGTGCCGAGTCAGTATAAGTGTTGTGTGAGTCGAACACCACACTTATATCATTGTAAGTGTTGTGCCGAGTCGAGCACTGTACATGTACCAGTGTAAGTGTTTATCGAGTCGAACGCCAAACTTGTATCAGTGTAAGTGCTGTGCCGAGTCAGTATAAGTGTTGTGTGAGTCGAACACCACACTTATATCATTGTAAGTGTTGTGCCGAGTCGAGCACTGTACATGTACCAGTGTAAGTGTTTATCGAGTCGAACGCCAAACTTGTATCAGTGTAAGTGCTGTGCCGAGTCAGTATAAGTGTTGTGTGAGTCGAACACCACACTTATATCATTGTAAGTGTTGTGCCGAGTCGAGCACTGTACATGTACCAGTGTAAGTGTTTATCGAGTCGAACGCCAAACTTGTATCAGTGTAAGTGCTGTGCCGAGTCAGTATAAGTGTTGTGTGAGTCGAACACCACACTTATATCATTGTAAGTGTTGTGCCGAGTCGAGCACTGTACATGTACCAGTGTAAGTGTTTATCGAGTCGAACGCCAAACTTGTATCAGTGTAAGTGCTGTGCCGAGTCAGTATAAGTGTTGTGTGAGTCGAACACCACACTTATATCATTGTAAGTGTTGTGCCGAGTCGAGCACTGTACATGTACCAGTGAAAGTGTTTATCGAGTCGAACGCCAAACTTGTATCAGTGTAAGTGCTGTGCCGAGTCAGTATAAGTGTTGTGTGAGTCGAACACCACACTTATATCATTGTAAGTGTTGTGCCGAGTCGAGCACTGTACATGTACCAGTGTAAGTGTTTATCGAGTCGAACGCCAAACTTGTATCAGTGTAAGTGCTGTGCCGAGTCAGTATAAGTGTTGTGTGAGTCGAACACCATAATTTCACCGGTACATTACCGCCGTGGATCGAGAAAAGTAAACTTGCCTTTCGATTTATGTCATTTCATTACATGCACAAAATTTAATTAAATGCAATTTCGTTAATGTATTTCATGGAAGAAGCTTTTCACACTGAAATAACGGATTCAATTAGAATATGCATGGTGAATATAGTTTAATCAAAGAAAGAACCCAAAAGAGTGTTTGTGAGCTATTATCATGTTCCTCAATTTATACAGATGTGGAGATTCGCTCAAGCCTCGTGAAGCGAATGAGTAAATGAAGATGTGACTCAGGAGAAACTCATAAAATATAGGCAAAGCATGTGGAGTAAGAGGGAAGAAAGAAACAGCCAACATGATAGGAACAAAGAATTCAGATACCCAGACTCATACAGCCTAAAGGCTACAGGCTTTGTAACAAGTAACGTGAATTATATGAGATATAAGATCTCAATTCCACCCTGTTCGAGATAATACAGTATGGTTACCAAGGCCGTGGAAAGAAAGCAAGGGCCCCAGGGAAAATTTTTCCCGGGCCCCCGTCAAATACTAAATTCACTACCCAACTCGCCCTTTATACTGTATGCAACAAAAAGATTATCTAATGATATTACATAATTATTAAGTGCCAGAATGGTATCGGTACTTAATGAGATTGTCTGGTAGACAGGACTGTCTGACTGTCTGTGTGTCTGTAAGCGCGATAACTCAAATACGCCTTATCTGATTTTCATAAAACTTGGTATACCATTTATAACGCCCACGGGACGAAGCCTATTGATTTTGGACGAAATCGGTTAACTGTTGCTGGGGAGGAAACGGAAAAATACATTAAAATGTTCTAATTAGGAACAATTTTATCTGTATGTACCAGTTTAATCTTTTGAAAATTATGATTTTAAATGCCGAACGTTATTAGACCTACTGATGAGTCCAAAAGGATTTGTGCTTCTAGTTTTCAAAAATAGCAATTTTTCTTCAAGATTAATCCGTTTCAGATAATTCCATGTCACCGTTATACGGCAGGACAATGCAGATAAAATAAACACATAAAACATAACTTAAGCTGTTTATTGACTTATAACCAATTTTATTTTAGAGTAAATTTAGGAAGTAAAACATAAAACCTTTTGGGGCCCGGGCCCCGGGGCTGCAACCCCGGCTGCCCCTCCCTCTCGTCGGGCCTGATGGTTACAACTCGAAAAGAAATAAAAACATCTGACGATTTACGTTAAACAAATCCTGTTAGTAGCTCAAGATTTTATGCATCTAATTTATTGAAATATTGTAAATATAATACATAATTAATAGTGACTATTTAGTTCATGAATCAGTGACCAATCAGTTGTAATTATACGTAAGATTTCAACCAATTACCGCTGCATATTGCATTATTTTTATAGTCTTTTTGTCACATCTACGTTCAATAGTGTATGTAAATTCGTGCCAGCATATTGAAATGTTTTTATACCTTCTTTTATTTAAACTATTATTAAAAAATAGTTGCAACATCGAGAACAGCATCTTTCATTTCCAACACATCCATAATATCTCAAGAAGAGAAAATTCCAATATTTAATTTTAATAATTGTGTTTTCAATAATTTATTGTTCATTCAAGTAGTATGGACATAGCCCTGCCACTAATACTAGCAGGCCTAATAGCAAACACTTTGGTCTAAAAATAAATGAGCTGATTTCCATAATGAAAAGTATTGTTCATATCCGCTAAGCAACATGACCGTCACTTAAATAGATCGATTCTCTTTCGTGGGCGAAAGCAGATGTGATTTATTAATTTTTGTGAGTTTAGTTATTGATTACAATTAATTATTAATTAACCTTTTTTCCTAAATAGATATAATAAATAGAATTCGCCGTCCGGATTCCCTCAATATAAATTCAAAGCTGCGAGTGAATTTATCTATAAAATCAGTACCTCTCGTTATATTACCTACGACAAAAATTACAAACCATTTGCGCAAGGAGCCTCTCTGTGAGACTTCTGTCTTGAGGTGTCACTTTAACTGTAATGTCCAAGTAGTGCTAAATTTTGTTTCAGAATTTCGAAACTTAATTTCACAATTCTGCGTGAAAGATTTTTCATTTCAGTTTTAAATATTTTAAAATAACATGTAAATAATAATACACTAATTTAATTAAAAATACACTAAAAACAATGATGGCCTTTACAATCTATCATTTGTATTATAATCACAAGGAAGAAACAGGAATAAATTTTAAAAAATTAAACCCAAGTTCATATTTTAACAAAACAAGAGAGTACACCGCACTTTAAATTAATGAAGCTAACTTTTTCAGGAGAATGCCATAATGTTACCTTGTTAGTCTAATGAACAATGGCTTATAAGAAATGACGTAAAACAAATGGAAGTAGTGAAAACGTGGTATAAATGTAAAGAAAATACTAATTACGTTTCTGTTTGTTCATTTAAATAATTTCAGTATTTTGATTAGGAAAAAGGAAAGGAATTCATGAAGAGGTAGAATTTTAATGAAATTATTAAGATACATTTCTTCGTAAAGTCTTATTTAGCAGGATAAAGAAACAGTACTAAATGACATTCCACCGAGACCATAAAATCATCTCTCAGTATAAATGTCTGCGACATTTCTCTCACAAACACGTCAGTCTGTGACCATTGTCGCATTTTCTTTCTAATACCAAGAAAATAAAACAAAATCAAGATTTCATTTTCAAAATGCTGGTGATGAAAAGGGAGCTGTAGACACTCAAATAGGCAAATCATTTCATGTCTAGGTTTTCAATATAAATATTGACATATAGTCCTATGAAGACGTTATAAGTGCGGTATGTTTATACATAACCTGCTACCAGGCCTTCAACATAACTGAGAAGGTGAATAAAGAATAACTTACGTTCTTCAGGATGAAGAGATTCAAACTATTTCTTTTCAGGAGGCCTTGTTGTTATGGAATATACAGTATCCCCCCTTTGCTAGTTCCTACAGAAGAGTTCAGAATATTACTCATGTATAGGCCTCATACTTGTATTGTCCCAAGTGTGCTCCCACGGTCAGTTGTAAGATACGTGTTATTTGATTGCAAAAGAGTAAAGTAAATAAAAAAGAATGGCATGTCTTTACAATAGTTTTTATTGAAATCATGGATCTCTTAATTCTGAAAATATCTTAAACAAAGTATGTTTATGTTTTATCAATAGCTTAAAATATATAGGCTAAACTGTAACTTATGAAGAGGTAGTGAACATTTTTTTTCGATACAGACCATGGAGGCTCTTATATTTCCAGGAGGTTGAGGTTACAAGATTTATAAACATTTCGAAATGATGCCTTATGCACCAACAGCCTTCATCCCAAAGAATGTTTCTGTATTTCATTTCTGTCAGAAGTAGTATCGAACCCACGGTAATTGTGCTAGCAGAAGGATTAGATCAAGTTCAAAATCCCAGTGACCTTTTAAAGGATCGAACGCGCGACTTTCCTGTTTGAAACGCAGTACCTCAACCAACTACACCAATTGAATTTTAAAAAAAGTATAGAAATTTTTCTAAAGTCTGGCCATTTTAAGAAGGAAACCTGAAGTAAACAAAAATCAGTACATCTGTCTCACTCTAGCACATTACTCGTATGACTTAAGAGTGAGACAGACATACAGTAGAACCCCGATAATTCGAGCTAATTGGGGCTGAGGCTACCTCGAATTACAACAAACTCGAAGTATACAGAAATATCACTAAATCAATGGGTAAATCACAAATAAATATTTAATGAACACAATAATGGTTAAAAAAATAAATAAACAATATAGCAGGCCTACATACCTGTGTTACGTCTGTATGTATATTGGCAAAACATTTCCAATTTGCTACATCGTCATCCTACTGTATAAGGATTAAGTCACTGTCTGACCTTTAATGTAGTGGAACGGGAAAGCGGCGCTACTAGGAAAACACTTTTAATTACCATTGTCGCTGAGTAGGGATTACTGTAACAAAACAGTATTCTTTTCTGAAAGGATGGTATGCATTGTACAATTGATTGACACGAGGTCTCGAAAAAGAGAGATCGAACCTGGTTTCTGTCAATCTGTAACAGAAATGCATTAGCAGTCTGAAGCCAAGGTTATTTCTGTTACTTTATTATGAACGAAAACCCTAAGTGGGAGAGTTTTGCCTGCATTTTTGTACATAGAAAGATTGAAAGAAAGCTCAAAATGTAACACATTCGGAAGTGCGTAAAACTTACATGCGGACACCGTATAAAAACGGGATTTTACTCTAGTTTTATGGAAAATTTGAATTCTCTTAAGACCAGCTCCAATTACACGGAACCTCGAAAAACCGGGGCTCGAATTACCGAGGCTCTACTGTACTTGTTTTTGTTTACTTCAGGTTTGCTTCTTAGCTTGTCTCATGTATAGTAAAATGACATTTTTTCAACCAAAGGAAATAATCCTTGTTAATATGTTATGAATAATAAATTATTTGGCTTGTGGAAAAATGTATCTTCCCTACAAATATTAATTTAACATACAAGTAATTGCAGGTAAATACATTATCGTTCGAAAACCGACGTGTTTACTGTTGATGCATTCCTCATCTACAGTTATTACATAACTGTAATAAATTAACAGAATAAAAATACAATGAACTTCGGTAGAATTCAAATTTTTTAGGTGAAAGAAAGGCATTTGAAAAATTTACTCAAGGAGACCTATAGTCATTTATTACAGATCACAACTCTCCATAAATTAAGACGGTAGAGATTTATTCCTATTATTCCTTAAAATCTCATCTCAAAAAATCATTATCACGCTTATAAAAAAAAATGTATAACAAATGTTATAACGTTTTGTTCAAGCAGTATTAAGCAGTGATATAAATAATTTGGGATTTATTATGTAGAAAGTATATTGTATTTTAAGAATTCGAACATACGCACTATGCAAGCCATAATGACGAAGGATTAATACCTCAGTAACAAAGAGTTATCTTATTCAATACATAATTATACAATATCCATGAAATGAGTTCAGATTTTTCGTTTGGTTCGGAAATGCGTTGTTATGGGTGTAAACAGAAAAAGGTGTTGCTCGCTGTTGAATACAATACGTACTTTATTATGTTAACTGTAAGAAAAAGCAAAGCTGTTAAATGTTGTTCTAGAGCAAAATTGTTGAACACAAAACATTGTTTAGTATGTTAATTGTAAGAAAAAGCAAAGCAATATTGTAGGAAATGTCGGCCATTGACCTGCTTGCACAGCTCCGCGCGTTTCACCATGGGCTGTTGAACTAAAATATTTTGCTGTAAAACAACATGAAAAAGCTCTGATTTTCCTTACAGTTGACACAATAAACTACGTTTTGTGTCCAATAAGATACAACTCGTTTTTATGTTTACACCCATAAAAAAGCATTTCAGTCCCAATGTCCATTGTATTAAAATACTCGTATGGATGTCCCCTACCACTACACGAAAACTGCAATCATTTCATGGACACCCTGTATATGGAATTCAATAGAGTGCGTGGAAATCGAACCCCATGCTTTAGAACAGTAGCTTAGTGATCTAGGTGTCAGAGTACATTATGAAAACTCCGGTTCCATTCCATTTTCTATATAGAATATAGTTTTCCATCTTCTTTATCTCAAATTGCTGTCCATCCGCCATCATATTCCCGTAGAGGAGTTTCCAGCAAAAATGGTACGTAATGTACTTATGAATTCTAGGATTCCTGTAGGCTTTGTGAAAATGATTATCAAACAGTCCAGGTGCGTTCCCTTCATCGGAATTACATAGTAATCCTCTACGTGAGCTTTTATTTCAGTGTTTTGGAATTGATTTGTATTTGTTTGAAATGTTACGCAAGAGATAAGCTTCTCTGTTAAATGAAATACACGTCCGCTACTGGAATTCTGGGAAATACAGGCTATTGAAAACAGCAGCATGTCCGACGAAATTCAATATGGACTATTAAAATAGCGGACGTTCCTGTTTGCCAAGTGGAACTGTTGCATTGCTGAATTAGCTCTTGTGTTTCAAGTTCAAAATTAATAGACCTAAAAATATTAATTTCATTTCATTCAATTTATTTGCCTACAATGTTGAACAAACATAATTATTTTTCCATGAAGGCGCCACCCGAATGAGTACATGCCCGTGGTCAGAAATAACAAGTGCTTCATTATTAATACGTCACATGACCATAAAAATACAATAAATTACAATAAAAGGAAGGATATGAAAAGGGAACATTCACAATACATGTTTGTTGTATAAACTTAATTATTTTCATAATTCTACAGTATGAATTTGTTCATATTTATAAAATTATGCCTAGTTCAGGGTAATTTTTACAACGGAATTAAAGAATCTGGGATCGGAATTGGAACTGTGTTTTAGATTGAAGTCTAAAACAGAGAGTCTCTGTTAAAGGATTTGTTTGGTTTCGTCTTGTATCATAAGTACAGTACATGCATGTGATAAAACTTTTATGTCTATGAATGTAACGTAATAAAAAGTATTTATAAATTTGAAAACATTAAGCACTTAAAATTCGTAAAATATTAATTTAGACGGATAATCTAGATAGACAAATTTTAATAATATGTTTTTAAGCAAGCTTACTAAAGAAAGAATAGTTTTCAAAGCTCCTCCCCATCAACTATACCATACATGATAATGGACAGTGATTATTTTTAAATCGTGTATTTTTAGAAATGGGTGAAGAATAACAAATCGACGTACAGTATTGTTTTCGGCATCCTGTTAATAATGTAATTTACTTGTCCCACCTACATTAATTATGCACCTACATTAAAGGTTTTTAAAATACTTTTTAAAGATGGATATGTATGAATTCATGAACCAGAGATTGTCTATGTTGGACATTACATGAGAATGTTATAGGAGTCCTGGGTTCAAATCCCATTGTCAGAGGAACTTTTCTCCTATAATATTCTACTTTTTAAAGCTTTGTTCAAATTTTTTCCCTGGCCCCATGAGATATCAAGGGCAAGGGAAAAAATAAAGTTAACAAAGTTTAAAAAGCTTAAAAAGTGTAGATCCAATAAGGAGTCCTGGGTTCAAATCCCATTGTCAGAGGAACTTTTCTCCTATAATATTCTACTTTTTAAAGCTTTGTTCAAATTTTTTCCCTGGCCCCATGAGATATCAAGGGCAAGGGAAAAAATAAAGTTAACAAAGTTTAAAAAGCTTAAAAAGTGTAGATCCAATAAGGCCCTGCACTATCAGATTTGCAAGAAAACACCTCTATCTCATAGGACTCAATGTAAGTAACTCAAACATTGTCTTTCCAAAGTAGCCCAACATAAAAACTAACGTCTGTGTGGACCAAACGTCCTTCCTGTAGTATCCCAACATAAATACTTAAACATACGTCTGTATTGACAAAACGTATTTGCTGTAGTATTTATGCATTAAGCACTCAAACATACATCTGTACTGAACACGCTTCCTGCCTGAATGCCGCAACATTAATACTCAAACATACGTCTGTTTTGTCCACACGTCCTTCCTGTAGTATCTCAACATTAAGTACTAAAACGAATTACAGATATAAACACTTTGCTAAAGAGTACAATAATTTAATTTTAAAATTAATCTATGAATAGGATATACAGCATTGAAACGCTGACTGCGTTCAGAATGTGTTGCTTGAAATTCCGTTTGTGTAATTGTTCGTCACATCAAGTTGTGTTGGTGAAACTATTAAACACGTAATTAAAGATACATAAAAAGTGGAATGGTTTGATGTACGTCATCATTTTAAATATTCATTACTGTATGAACCTGTGTGTAAAGTTCACATTACCGTGGTTGCTTTGGGAGATATAAGAACAGTCAGAAGTCACGTCAAATTCCTGATTACGTGAAAATGTGAAATTTAAAAAAAATTATTAATCACCAACGATATCAAATTTTGCGGTTTCGTGAAACTGTCTGACAGGATTTCAGAGGTCCGAATACCAGCGAATGCACTATACCAGCGTTTCTGGTCCGCGAAGATGGTGCAGATGGTCCGCAGACATAATTAAAAAATATCATAAAGCAAGTGGAAAGTAAAGAAGTAAAATTTTTCACATTTCGTTATAATGACCTATAATTAATACCCCAAATATTAAGATTATAGGCCTTCTTTTAAAAATGGGATGTAAAATTAGGGGTCCGTAAAATTTTTTTAGGCATTTTAGTGGTCCTCGGGTTCAAAAAGGTTGAGAAACGCTGCACTATACCATGTGCACGTAAAACGAAAATTAGACATTTTATTAAAGAAATTATATATATATAACTAAACTCCGTGGAGGGACTTGGCCTACCACGCGACCCCTGCATCATCTACCACAGGCAGATAGCAGGATTGGGGGCATGTGGTCAGCATGCCGACACCCACTGCCGTTAATGGTGGTTTTCATGACCGGAGCCGCTACTTCTCTATCAAGTAGCTCCTCAATTTGAATCACGAGGCTGAGTGCACCCCTACCAGACGTCCCTACCTCAGAAAAATCCAAGGAGGTACTGGGTTATCTGTAGTCAGCGACGCTAACCACAAGACCACGCTGGCGGTCATATATATATACACACACACACAAACACACACACACACATATATATATATATATATATATGTTGAACAAAAGCTTGGAAAGAGAGTTTGTTATATAATAATGGATTCTTTACTCCTCTCTCCGAGGGAAATTTGCCCTGAGCTGCCAATTTAAAGAAGCACTCCCCCTTCATCAGCAGGACCAGGATAGAAGTATTTTCCCAATCGTCTTCTGTAATAATGGTATGTTTTTTAATTGCATTAATTCTCAATTCTCGAATGTTTAACTCGATGTCGATTTACTCTACAGTTATTAACTTGTTTTCTTACGTAAATACTAGATGGCTTGTGATATCGTGATACATCTCTGTATTAAAAAAGGCAATGGTTTGCTATTCAGCTATTTATTGTATGACTTCACTGATACGTCTTCAAGAGTTTTTGGAACAAACACTTCCTATCACAATACTTAGGGTGGCGTGCACCATCCAGGAGTAAATCTTACTAAAGTAGTAAATTTAAGACGGAGACCTGGAGTATACAAGAACCAGTACATCTGTCTCACTCTTAAGTCATACTAATGTATGTGCTAGAGTGAGACAGACAAACCGGTTTTTGTTACGTAAGGTTCCCTTCCTAAATTTACTACTTTAGTGCTACTCTTTTAGTAACTTACTCTTTTAGTTGGTGTTGGAGAGCTCAATTGATAGTTACTTCTTTAGTTGTTACTAAAGTAGTAAGCGATTTTTACTAAAGAAGTAGTCGAATTCTGCGCAGAACAGAGCAGAAACGTTAGTGCAGCGCAGCAGAACACGTGCATTTCAATTGCCAGTATTATTCAAGTGCCAGATAATGAAAAGGAAAGGTTCGCTGAAACAATGAATATGAATTTGGGTTGTTCCAAATATTACTAATGACAATCTTCATGTTTTAAAATAGGTCTAATAGTAATGTTTTATTCATTACTAATTTTAATTCCTTCAATTGAGTATTTTCAGTTTAGTAGCCTACGTATGGGTACTGTGATTACAATTTTTGTGCAAACTATTTCTGTATTATAATGCAAACAATTGGAATTTCCAGTTGATTTTCATAATTGATTCACTGTCAATATTATAATTATTTCTCTCATAATAATAATAAAGTTCTAAAATATATTAAAATATTTATACTTCCTAAAGTTACATATTCTTCCCCAAAAACGATAAATCAATTATTCTATAGTTGTTTATCATAAATCTCACTATAATGAATTATTAATACTTATTGACTGTTTAACAATATTAATAAGAAGTATTACACAAAATCAAGAAAAAGGGGGGATAAAAAGGATAACAAAACTAATAAGGGGCATTATGTTTCTGTCCTTTTTCAAATGCACAGAACATTTACTTAAAAAATATTACCTTATAAAAATAATAATATTACAACTGAGAAATGTAATATTTAAACAAAAAATGGCGGTACAATATTTCGGAAGCTATGAACTCCAATAATAATTATGTAGATGGTTGTGTGTTTAAAAATAATTTCAGTGACTACTTCTCTAGATCCTGTGCAGCTTCAACCTCCAGGCCCCTCCTTAAAATTTTCTTTCGGCACTCATGTTGGCATTTTTTTCTATATAGTTTATAATGCTTCTCACTTTCCTGTCCACAGGGTTAATTAAAATAGTTAGCAGCATACTATAGACCTGCAGCATCTGCTATAGTTTATTCCCAAACATGAAAGTCTCGTCTCACTCCTCCATTCGAGACTTGGGGGGTCTTTAAGGAATGGTTTTACAATGTGTCCCCTTCTCAATGTACGCTAATCCCAGAGTCAGTCAAATTTTCTTCCGATGTGGCCTGTTTGGACATTTTTACACCTGGGTTAGAAAAAAGGACATATTATTCATTAACTCTGCGGGTGCAACTATTGAACTTTTAGCTCTTATAATTATTATTATAATCTGGCATTCGCAATGTTGTGCTTTAAGTTAAGCTATAGAAGTGTAATGTAATAAAATTAATTTACAATAATTACATTAAATCGTTTAACAATGAGAATCACCTATTGTTCAGTAATTCTATGGTTAAGTAGCAGGGGGAAGTGTTTTCTGGGTAGCTCCAAGAACGGAGGCTTTCATGTATTGGAATGTACTATACCTCGCCGATATCTGTATCCATATGATTAGCTTGAAATACATCGTCGTTTTCTGACCCAAAGTTAGGGAGAACTGCAACATCTAAAGGCCGATCCAGCTAGGAAGATATTTAAGAGCACATGAGCTCCTTGTACCGTGCAATGCAAACGTCCCTTCCACTCACTCTTCCCCTCACCTTTGGTGGACGTCTTCCTAATTGGATCGCTCTCCGCAATGATATTTCCGCATTTGACTGGCTGAAATCACATGGATGTAGTGAGAATCTGACATCGTTTCTTCCAAACGCCAAAATTTCATGTAAGGATTTATGAGCTTAATTATTTACGTTATTAAATGCCCTACTAGGTATGGTTCGCCTAATATTTATTAAATCACCTGCCACAACTCTCATTTTTGGTATACAACCTTCTTCATCTCAATAACTTATCCTCAGTTTGAACTATGTAATCCATTTAATGTGATATGTAACTCATAACTCACGCAAATGCCACAGAACACACTTACTCCACAACTTTACTCCACCCCCTGAGTAGGAGTAAATATTGGCCTTATTTACTCCACAACTTACTACGTTAGTAACGTACTCCGTGTTGGTGCTCTCTACCACTTGTGGAGTAAGTTCATTTACTCTGGGAGTAAATAAAATTTTTACTTCTTTAGTACATTCCTCTATGTTGAAAGCCGCCGAGTTTAGTTTACTCCTGGTTGGTGCACGCCGTCCTTACTAAAAGAGTACGGTTACTAAAAGAGTAGCTTACTAAAGTAGTTAGAACTAAAGAAGTAAGGCTTACTAAAAGAGTAAATTGCATGAGTTTGGTGCACGCCACCCTTAGTATTGAGGCTTAATGAATCGCATGTTCAAAGTCCACTTAGCATATCGTCGCTTAAGAAACAATACCGCGTAACTGACACTTTTGGTGAAAATGACATGTTTATACTGTTGGCATCACTGAAATAGCGCTTATGATGAAATATCGGTCAAGATGAAATTTTGTGTCATCACCTTGCAAAAGAGGCATACACAATACCGCATATCTGAAGCAACATAGAAAATTCAGAAATACCGCGTAACTGAACCAGTGTACAACACCGCGTATATGATTTCATTGAAAACTTTATATAATACCGCCGTATACGGCGCACGGTTCAACTTAGTTTACTAATGCAACATAAGGTGACATATAACCCTCGGAGTTTTATTTGGGCTCACCCATTTCCGTTTCTGCACCTGTGGATTAAACATTATTAGGCTGCTGTCAGTTGACTTTTACATCAAGATGAGAGAAGATATATTTCATAGTATGAGTTAAGATCTATTCTGACGTTAGAAGGTATATTACATGGTAAGTGCTATTTAAGATGTTTTGTATGTATCGATTTTACACATTCTCTTAACATTCTCTCTCCCGAAAAAAATAGTTTTTTAAATTTTTATCTTGTATTGAAATAGATTGAATGAAATCGTGCCGAACACATCATCTACAGTCCTGTAGATGACGTGGATCTGCTTAAAGAAGTTGTAGATGGATTAACTACTGAAGAAGAAATAATTGCACAATTACGATTTATATTCAGTAATTTTAGGAATTCTACCAGGATAAAACGAAGTAAGTAGCCTATATGAGTACAATATTAGTTTTCGAATAACTGATGTCAGACATTTTTATTCAAAATAGTTTTCTCGAGAATCTTCTGGCTCAAAAAATCATGAATATTAATTAACATTAGTATATTTTTTAAACGCTATATTTCAAAATAAAGTATTTCATTAGTAGAAGAAACTGCCGGGGATATCTTCACCGGTTGGTGCACCAGAAGAAAGCATAAAGAAGACAATTTGTGTAAATGAAGATGAGGAAGGGGAATCGAACATATTGATATCTTTTTATTTTATTTTAGTACACCCTAATAACATGCCGACAATACCGGGAATTTAAAACAAGGACACCTACCGGAAATAATTATAATATGAGATATAACTCATGATCCATATAAAAAATATCAAAACCGGTATCTATTGTCCATACTTTTGTATTACAAAATTAAAATTAAAATTAAAATTAAAATTAAAATTAGATCTATTATTATCCACGATTATGCTATTAGCATTTTTTATATATTCATCGCAGATTAATCTCTATGTGTACCAGAGGGAAGCAAGGCAGAGACCCTACCTATGATTCAAGAAAATATTTTTGAAGGACCTTCTGTGAGTGGTTTGACAGATATAAAAGGAAAAATAATAATTTTACAGCAATAATGACAAAAGAAAAGTTAACGTATTTTGAATTAAATGTATTATTATTATTATTATTATTATTATTATTATTATTATTATTATTATTATTATTATTATTATTATTATTATTATTATTATGCGACTTTCTTTTCCAGACACATTCACTACTCTTCCCAGTATGACGTAGATGACAGATGACCTAAGTTATGAGCATCATTCTTCAGGGATTTCTTCGGGAAATTATACAGAAAGTGAGGAACAGATGGAGGTGAATTTTTCAGGGTCTAGATAAGACATTTGTTAGGGAATTTCTAGAAAAATTCCCGAAATTGTCATCGCATTAACTTTAGGAAAATGTCTACTAACTCTCTCTGGAGCCAGGAATAAATTCTATAAGCCAACTGTGTCACCTATACAAAAAAAAAATAAAGAATTGAACAAGGGGACAATAAGTAGACACACATTTTATGATGTTTTATCAGCCATGAATATAGGACGAATATAGGCCCAAAAAAGACGACTGCGACTTATGTGTTGGATATCCAACCGGCAATGTAAATGAGTATGATTATCAAAAAGGAAAGGATCGGGAGGGGAATACAAAAGATAAGGCAGCGGCCGAATCAGGCTCACGTAGAGTTTTTACGATGGACTCGCAGGCTGTAAAGGTAGCTCCCTTTTTGCAAGCCAGTGCAATATATTACAAAACTAAATTGGCAGTCCATTATATTACAATGGATGAATTGGCTAACCATGATGTAATCTGCTACTGGTTCTATGAAAGTGAAGCTGAGCAAGTAGCATCAACATTTTCCACTTGTGTTATTGACACATTGAAGAAAGTAATGTTCCCATCATTTTATATTCCAACGGCTGCACATATCAAAATAGGAACGCAGTATTGTCGACAGCTTTGCTGAAATTCACAATGAAAACAAACATTACTGTTTTCCAGAAGTTTTTGGAAAAGGGTCACACCCAAATGAAGTGTGATTCAGTGATCAGTGTCACAGAATGCAGGCCAAAATCTAAAGAAATATTCCTCCCTAGTCAATATCCAACTGTGACAAGAGAAGCAAAAAAAAGTAATTTCCATACAAGGCTACTTATCGTGATCAGTGATCACACATTCTTCATAAACTACAGTGACAATAAGCTCTGGATTCAATTTTCCATTCGTCCTGAACGGAAACCAAATGACCCTATGGTATTTTATTTAAGAGTAATAAAATATGAACCTAAGGGTGTCATATATTATAATCTGGACTACACTGAAGACTTTCAGGAGTTGCTTAAGCTGCCTAAGACTCTCAAGAAAGATGAATTCCCAGACTCTACATGGAGAGGCTGAAGATCAAGAAGTCTAAGTGGTATCACTTACAGCAACTAAAGAAATTATTTCCTCATGATTTCCATTTATTCTATGACAACATTCCTCATTTGTAAATCATAGCATCAAGGTTGTTATTGTTTATTTATTTAATCTATTGCTCAGGCTATTGAACAATTGTCATTAGCCTTCTGGCTTTCCAGTATGTTATTAATTTGCCATCAGTAGTATGATAAAATAATTCTTTATCTCCAAATTGTAACTTCAATACAAAAGCTGTATCAGGAAGCTGTATTCGTATGTATACTTGATTTATTTATATTAGAGCAGGATTATTTCAGTTTAAAATGTAAAAAGAAAAATAATTTGATCAACAATTATAGTACTATATTACACTCAAATAAAGTATTTTTTCTTAAAAAATGCTTCTTTTATTCTGAAATACAAATATTTAATTCCGCGTAACTGACATTTTCGTAAAATAATTGAGAGTTCAATACCGCGTAACTAGCGCCACGGTGCCAAATAACTAAAATTCGTCTCAATGTTGCCAACATATAATTAGAAATACGTTGTGTTTATTATCCTGAAAATGTGAACATTGTACGACGCCTAAAAGCAAAAATAAACAGTTTTTTGCTTCTCCTGTAAAATTTGTGTTTTGTTAGTTACGCGGTATTGTTTTTTAAGCGACGATATGCAAGTTTACTCATTTTAAGTAATTCAGTTTTCTGAAATTAAATTAAGTTCAAATTATAGAACTATATACTACTCATTTTCCCGACAAAAATAATATGATAGTAAAGTTACTGAATTTAATGAAGAGGAAAAAGACATTTCAAACCCGTAAATCAAGGGGGCCTCACGATATGGCCAAGAAAATGCTTAAGTTGGGCAGTAAAACCATGATGCAGTTTTTAATATGTCTATAAATAATTGTGTTTTGCCAGATGACTGGAAAACCGCTATTATCGTAGGAATTCATAAGGGTGGTAATAAGGTGGATTTAAATAATTACAGGCCTGGATGAAAATAAAAATATTATTATTATTGTATATTATTCTCTGGACTTTCCTCTTTAAAATGGTGTATCATACATAATATTGTACTATAATTCTATCCTTCTTTTTTTTTTTTTAGAAGGTACAGTCAATGGAGCAGGGAAGCTATTTTTATATAAAATTTATCTTTTCTCAGCTTCTACTTAACCTACAAACTTGAAATTTTCAGGATTTGTTTACTCAGATGTATTACATACACTTAAAAAAACATTTTTGAATCGGTTAACCTATGAACTATTTATAGTTTATTATGGTACTTAAAAATGTTTAAGGCAATTTTTATAAAGAAAAATCATATCTCAGTAAAAATGCATATTATGAAGAAATCTTTTGTTCAGTAGTGACACAGGTTAGGCATCCAGAAACGGTAAAAAGATCAAATGACTATACATAGCAGATTTTGAGAAAAGGCATATTGTATTTAACATTGCAAAGATAGGTTATTCCGTTTCCCCTTATACCCAGGGTATTATAATGCACTGATGTTTACTGTAAACTGACTACAAAAATTGTGTACTTGACCTTACAAAGGGGCTAAGTGCCAAAATTAAGTTTCTGAGATAATCAACAATCCTTGTAAAGAAATAGCATTGGTCCTTACCTGTGGTGCTTTCTTTCGAGCAACTTTGCAACCACAATTATGAATTTCACTTAGCGCTTTTGTAGGTCAATGCAGGATGCCATGTACCACTACTGTATAGTAAAATGTCATTTTTTTTTAAATTTGGCGGTTACCCCCTTTGTAAGGTCAAGTACACAATTATCTTTGACATGCCCAGCATACATACTTTCCCTGGCAGAAAAGAAAACCGCTTAGACATTTTACAATAATTCTCAGATATATTTTGACGTGATTGATTAATTTATACCCGTTTGTGGTGGATATTTAAAATTATACTTAAAACATACCAGCTTATACCACAGACAACCAATACAGAGCTCTGTATCGGTTGTTTGTGGTATAAGGTGGCAAGTTTTAAGTATAATTTTAAATATTTTGACTTGTTAATCATGTAACCTAAAGCAATCCACTTCAACGAATACCATTTAAGAAACGGAAACTTAGTTATGTGGAACTTACCAAACGCAAGCACTGGTAACTGAGCCAAGCCGGTAAGAAAGGCAAGAAGCAAGGCCGCGATGGTCACAGCTGCAATCAGTCTATCCAGGACTGGAGCAGGGGATCGCGCGAAGCCAGGAACATGAGATGAACTTCTGGATTGGCATAAAGGCCATAATCCACTAAGTACCAACAAATTGGCAACGAAAGCGAATAGGATCAAGAGCATGACAATCCAAACCCGCAAAACGTAATCCATGGTAACTTCACAATATTACATCATTATGGGAATCTGTCAGTAACTCTAATATTTGATTCACTTATTTATTTCAAAATAATAAAGTGTAGCGAAAATAAACATACAACTGACTGTGCTGATAAATTTCTACGCTAAGAAGACGAATACAGAACGGTAGGAGTCAATTTTTGTTCTTTTCAATTTCTATACAGTGTTCGCTATTTTTAAATATGACAGTAATGACTGTCCAAAAATCAGCTGCAGTCAGTAATTAACGCTAATATTATTTTTCTCACACTTAAATAGTTTCAGGCAATAGTCAGTAGCTTGAAATATTTTTTATTTATATATTGTTTAAAATTTTTACAGGAATTATCGATTTTTGGAGATCCACGGGGATTGTTTATAACCACTGACAGTGAAATTATAGATTTCCAACACTGTTAAGAACACGATTACGACAAAAATTAATTACTTGAAAAAGAAAACCGACTTTTAAATTACTATGCAAAGTTCATAGTTAGGTTGAGAGCAGGACTGTTTCTCCATTTTTAACTTGCCCGTCCTCTTGAAATAAACATTGCTATACTTTCACTATGTAGTCTATTAATAATTGTAAAACACAAAATAAGCTGCTTTCTCAATGAATTTTTCACAGCATTAATACGGCGGCGCGCGGCAAAGATCATACGCTGAGTTGTAAACCTCCCCCGTCCGAGGTCTGGAGAGGAACTACCGCCTCCGCATCCACAACTCCCCAGTTCTCATGGAGCCTGCGTACAACAAGGCTGCCACCGGTATAAATGGCAATGAAAATCACACTAGGTCTATGTAAATGGTGACGTAATAGCCTCAGGTAGTCAGTAGTCTAGAGGTAGCGTGCCCGCCTCTAGATCAGAAGGTCGCGGGATAAACCTGGCCGCGGTAGATGAGGTTTTCAGGACGTAAAAATCCTGGGCACGGAGTCCTCCGGGAGGACTTTAAGCTGGGGGGCCCGTGTCGTAGATTTACGGCACGCTAAAGAACTCCAAGCCCAAATTAGAGCCTCTGGACAAAATTTCTCGGCCCTTTGACGTCTAAGTAATACCTGTTTCCTGAGGAGAGTTGAGAGGCGATGGGCTTAACACCTGTCCCTCTGCCCTCTCTCGGAAAATAAGCGTAACAAAATTCATATAGGTAATAGGAACCTCCGCTTGGAGGCCCCAACGTAGGGGCTATAGATTTCCAGACAGACAAACAGCATCAGGATGTTTGTTTAACGTTGAATAGTACTCTATATAAAAATGATGGAAGTGCATTCCTTAAATTATTTTAACCCTTTCAGAGTTGTATTTACATATTACCCGTAACATAAGCATCCAACCAACTAAAATCATCAGTGGGTTAGAAGTTTGTAATGATTAGGGCAAGAAATTTAATGAACATAAGATAATGCAAAAATGCTAAAAAAAAAATACATTTATGCCCTAAAAATAGTAAATAAAACTATACAAAATTGAAAAAAGACCAACAAATTATCCATTATTTCTTATAATTACTTTTCTTATAAGTAATTAGTTGAATTTAGAGAGGATTTTAATGGATGGTAACATGTTACATTTAATTTGCAATATAAAACACTCTTATTTTGTTACTAACGAAGTAAGTCAATTAATACTACTTATATTCTCATAACGTCTAAAACATTCTTTTAAATTTCTGGTGTATAAGTTATATTATTTCTCCTGGGTGACACAGCCTGTATGGGGACGACTTTCCAAGGTAGTGGGCAGAATCCCGGCCAAAAATTCATGGCATTTAATGAGTGCAAAAAGGTGACAGTCCCATGGCTGTAGTTTTACAGAAATATAAAAGAACTACTAACTAACTAACTCCGTGGCGCTAACATCCTAGAAGGGACAAGGTCTACTACCCGATCGCAGCGTCATCTACCATAGGCAGACGGCAGGATTGAGGGGCATGTGGTCAGCATACCGACACCCACGGCTGTTAATGATGGTTTCCATGACCGGAAAAGAACTACTGTGGGACAAAATTCCGGTAAAACAACGATGGTCACAGGTCTACATTGCAATACACCCCCTCAAATTACCATAAAACCAAACCTTCAAGCAACTTTATCATTAGGAATAAATTAATTTAGTTTTTTATCTCTAGTTATGCCCTAGAAAAAAATCGGTGGAACTAAATTTAAAGTATTTAAATTTCAATTTGTTTTGAAAAATTGCGGAAATGGCCGGTTACGCCATGTGCTGTAAGGAAACAATACAGAAAGAAAATGAAATATAAACATAATAACCTACAAGAAAGTGTTATTGAACAATTGTTAGCAAACACTTTGCGAAATCCATACTTCGTACCATTGTTTATCATTTACAGCGAATCACAGCACGTGTGGAAAAAATACATAGGGGAACAATTCATACCTGCAGAATAATTTAGAGTTTTAAATTTGTTTTTCATAGTACCATATATGTATTTATGTATGCAGGGGATGACGGTACTCGTATTTTCTCGTTCACAGATTCAACATCAGCGCTTCAATAAAAGTGTAATTAATGCACGAAATGTAATGCAGGAAGAATAAGAGAATAATGAATCCTTTGAACAGTATTCCTAGTAGGAGGAATTGTGTTCCAGAAATGCAACTGAACGTTTCATTTAATTAATTAACTGGGCACGGATTTAATCACTTGCTTTCAATTCCTGGCCAACATTTTATTCATATATGTCATTTCTACTGTATAATATGTGTTCATTGATCATTTGCTTTCCTAATTAAACACTAATTGAATCAATTAATTGCTCCTTACTTGCACAACTAAGAATTAGCAGTGGAGACCTCTTTCTATCACACAAGAGCGCACATAAAAATATCAAAGTAATGCATTTCATGGCAATTCTCAACAATGTTAAGTATATTCCTAACGGGTGTGCCAGGAAAATCTAGAAAATCTAGCCGTCATTATTCAAAGCACCGGTAAACGTAGTTTAGAACAGTGGAAGGCAGCTTAGTCTAGTGATAACGTTTGTGAAGGAAGTGCACGGCAATTCACTATGTTTGACGTCAGGCAAGAGTGCTCACATTACTAATGTCCCTCTCTTCCCTCCTGTTCAATGGTGCCTACATTTCACAAACCCCTCGCAGAAGTCTTACCGCGTGAAGGAAGAGTAGACTGCAATGACGCAAACTTATGCCCTCCCCTGGTTTAGAACCTTGGAACGTGAAATTTAAATACCACTGCATGCTTCTTGCCGGTTGTCGACCAAGAGCTAAGCTAAGTTCGTTTAACTTAGCTCACATACAGTGCGGGATTTCATATTTAGTTGTGCCAACAAGTCTACACGTGAAATCCGGCATAACTATATATGAAATCCCTCACTGTAGGTGAGCTAAGCTAAACTAACTTAGCTTAGCTCTTGGTCGACAACCGGCATTAGGATAGCTGTACTCTACTGAATGTTTCTCTGGTGGTGACACAAAGCAATTTCGGCCACTTTCTTTTAACTGACTGAAGATTTCACACCGATAAATTTCTTTTCCTTTTACCAACAGTTCGTAAAGTGACTAGTTGCCTTTCTACACATTAATCTTTAATTTGGGCCCTGCGAAGTTCCCTGATATGACCTAAGTATTTACTATTTCCGAAACAATTTTACAGTATTTTATAGCGGCTAGTTGAACTGGGTAAGCATCAATGTCTTAGTTTCGCAATCGGGAGGTCCGTGGTTTTAATTTAATTCTAGATGCCTTCTAGAATTCGAAGTGCATGAAAAGATAGTCGCTTTAGGATTGGGAATATTCCAGATGAAATAACTCAAACGGAATTTGAAAGTATACTCTGCAGTACACACCAATTCACATGCAAATATATTTACAAATTATTTATGCCTATAGAGATGGTTTGTTATGTGGCCAAGATGCGGTGATGTGTAGTCAAATATAAAATGCATATACTGACGCTTGGCAGGTTCAGCTTGGCTACTGCGGTCTAAACACACACATCTGATATTTGATTGGGAACTCCTCCCAATCGTAATTAACTAATGCAAAGCAACCATATATTGGTTCATTTCATTCATTATTTGTTAACATTTTATGATGAACTCATTATTTGTTTGGCTTTTAGATTGGCAAAACCTTGTCCTCATGCACTGAATTTTCCGATGCGGAAGCAGCCGGCACGCAGGAGTCTCAATTCACAACTATAAAAAAATTAAAGCTGGAATTATTCACATAAAAAGTTATTTGGTTAAGTGAGCAAACAATTACGCGCACTATTCCATTCATACGCCGCATGTTTGATATTGACCAATAACGTTTATAAATTCCTCGGATATGGACCAATCACGATCTTTTATCTTACAAAATGCTTGGTATTAATATGAGGGTGCTATTTTATCTGATAAAATGTCTGTTACTAGAAATGTAAGTATCAACGTGCAGTGAGGGAAACATTAGAATTAGAATTAGAATTGTTTTATTTTACCTGGTGGAATTAAGGCCATTAGGGCTTCTCTTCCAATCAACCAGGATTATTACAACTGAACATTACAATAATGCAATAGAAAGTATGAAGAATTCAGATACACAGAAACACGACTATACTATTATCATTTAAGGCTTAAGAACTAGTTCTCTAGAAATAATACATTAGAAAAAAACTAATATGTTAAATAGTTTACTACTTACTGAGATTTAATCTATTACTAAAATTTTAACTATTACTAAGAAATGTAATATGCAAGAAAAATGAAAAATTGTGGATAGTTGGGAACGGTTACAGTATTTAGATATGTGATGACTTATTGTTATTATTAATGTGTAACCAAGTCCCTAACTATGGCATCGTTGGTCAGCTTCCGTAAGAATTCACACAAATTCATAATCTTACCATGTTATTTATTTATGTTATCATGTATACGTAAGTGGCTTGAATTACTTTTAAATAATAAGTATTCTGAAATGGTGACGATCGATATATCGATTACTTGAGCACAAGGCCACGTAGTCGCATCATGCAAAGTCGATGGTTTTGCAAATCAATGTTAAGAAGTAAACAGGAAGTAAATACAGGTAAAATTGAAATTGAAAACTTCAGCTATCAAATACGTATATATATATATATATAAACGTATACGTGAGGGGTCTATTAGCAAACACAGCATTCTCCATTCTGAGAAAAGATAGAGAGCCTAACTTCTAATGAAAGTTTAATGCGTTTCCTAATAAATATTCAGTGTATGTGTTGCAAATCCCACTTCCCACATAAGTGAAGAATTCATATTTGCAACATATTCACTAAATATGTAATAGGAAATGCATTAAACTTTCATTAGAAGTTCACATCTCTATCTTTCCTCAGAATGGAGATTTCCTGGTTTGCTAATAGACCCCTCATATAAACATATATATATATATATATATATATATATATATACAGTAAAGCCTCGGTAATTCGAGCCCCGGTTTTTCGAGGTTCCGTGTAATTCGAGCTGGTCTTAAGAAAATTAAAATTTTCCATAAAACTAGATTAAAATCCCGTTTTTATACGGTGTCCGCATGTAATTTCTACGCACTTCCAAATGTGTTACATTTTGAGCTTTCTTTCAATTTTTCCATGTACAAAAATGCAGGTGAAACTGTCCCACTTAGGGTTTTTGTTCATAATACACAGAAATAACCTTGGCTTCAGACTGCTAATGCACGTTCATAATACACAGAAATAACCTTGGCTTCAGACTGCTAATGCATTTCTATTACAGATAGATGGAAACCATTAGGTTCGATCTTTCTTTGTCGGGACCTCGTGTCAATCAATTGTACAGTGAATACCATCCTTTCAGAAAAGAGTACTGTATTGTTAAAGTAATCCCTACTCAGCGACAATGGTAATTAAAAGTGTTTTCTAGTAGCGCCGATTTCCCATTCCACTCCATTAAGAGTCTGACAATGACTTAATCCTTAAAGGTTGCCGATGTAGCAAATTGGAAATGTTTGCCAATATACATACAGGCGTAACACAGATATGTAGGCCTACTATATTGTTTATTTATTATTTATTTATTTTTTAAACCACTATTGTGCTCGTTAAATATTTATTTATGATTTACTCATTGATTTAGTTACATTTCCGTATAATCCAAGTCTTTTTTAATTCGAGGTTGCCTCAGCCCCAATTAGCTCGAATCATCGGGGTTCTACTGTATATGAGTTAGCGTCGATTCAAAACGCGTTTAGTCCACAAATAATGATTTTTCAGGAATGACGAAAAACTTTTTGTGTCCAAACTATCAATATTTTTTTTCTGATCAGAATCAGTAATCAATATATAGTTAAATGTATTGGGTGTGTCAAATCATTCTTTTCATTTACATCTTTTATTGATAGTTAAAGTTTCGAAAGTAATGGACTTAACGCTTTTTGACCCAACACTATAATAATAATCATTTAAAAAGATTAAAGTTAGTATTTTATTTAAGAATTACAATCACATCTGATCGCACAAATACAAAGTGGACTATGGCCGAAGTACCAAATTGTCAAAATTTAAACAATTTCTGTTTTTAGGCATGTTAAATCATGGAAAATCCATGCTTCTCTTCTTTTATTATTGACCGCTAATGACATCTTTTTCGGCGTCTGGTTGAATACCGCTTTCATTAGAAGAACACCTGCAAAAAATAGACGCACCACCTGTTTCGCACGTGATCGCGTCTAAAATGTGGACTCAACGTAATTCGCACCGAACCGAGTTCTGGACTGAACGCGTTTTGCATCGAAACCCATATTTCAGGCTCAATTTTAACGGGGAAAGGTTGCGATTTGGAACAAAAACGTTATATGGGTCATTCTACAGAAAACCTGCATTTTAATGTCACAGGACAATATATTGGAAACTAGTTATAATATTTGCAATTTTTCAAAATCAGATATTAAAATACAATATTATCTATTAGTTAGTACTTTACTTTGGGGAAATTTTTAAAAACTTAGCTGTAAAAAGTTGTCCACAGAAGGTGATTTCTCACTTCCGTGGACTGTCACAACCCTCAGGTAGAGAACTTCCAAAGATCACAGATACTGTACTTCTTAACATTTGCACTTAAAAAGTATAGTATCTAGTCAGAAAATACTTCAGTTGAGCATAATGATGAATGAAATATTTTTTTTGTCCCCACAGTCAATATTTTTCAACCTGAGTTCATGTCACAAGGTTTGCCATCACTTCTGTGGACACTCAAAAAATGCCTAAAATATTCACCAGTGTGTGCTAGTTACCTTTTTCTGAGAGTCAGCTGAAGAGGAAAGGCACCCATATTGCAGAGTGGAGTGTCTTTGTTCTTCTGGATTGGATTTTTTTCATTATGTATCAAGTTTCTATTCACTTTTTGCATGTGGCATAGCTCATCCAGTCACTTCTGTGGTCTTTATTAAAGTTTAGTTTTTAAGTTAAAAAATAATTTTTAGTACACATGACTTTTAGAACGTGATAATCTCAATAACCTGAAGAGCTTTTGTTTCTGACCCCACAATGCAAGGCAGTTTGCAAAGAAACATAACTTTTTATCACTTCCGTGAACATCACTTCTGTGGACATGTGGATTCCACGGAAGTGATAACTGTCCACAGAAGTGATTTGATTCATTATTTTTAAAATTACGCACTTGCTGTGATGTATCCAGTTGACCACTAACATTAAATTTTATAACAACATGCTGAGTAAAAAAAAATATTTATTAATATTTTAGTTCCTTACCAGTATTGTAACATTTTATCTTTCATAAACAGTTAAGTCTTATTCAATGAGTACACTATCATTAAATTGTCATTTTATTAATTAATATTCTACATTAGGCCTCTTTAGTGCCTCCTGATATAGGTCTACTCCTGCCCATCATAATTAATGGGATGGCTTGGGGAGGCTACTTACTATATTATAGCTTGAACGGTAGGTTACTTATTATTTTCAAAACAAATTATAGTATCATGTATTTGTAACAGCAGGGTTTAGAAGATTTCATGACTAATATCACTATAATATGTATTATATTACCATGGACAAGTCTAATGTTCATTTTTAAAGCTTAGATTTAAATTTTTTTATATTTGCACCAGAATGGCAAGAGTAAAGAAAAATTATTTGAGGAAGAGAAGGAAACGAAAAAAAGGAAGTATGAGAAGAGCTGGAGTAAAAATGTAACACGAGTCAGCGAAGCATGAAGAAGAGAAATGAAAAGATAGGGAGCGATACCAAAGGGGGGAAAAAAGCAGGAAAGGAAACCTGTGTCACAGTTGACACACAGGGAGAGAAGGAAAGTTTGAAAAGAGTGGAGAAAACGTTCAACGAATTACAGACAATCAAAAGAACAAAATAATCACACTAGTTGATTTCACTGAGAGTTATACTCCACCTACCAGTCCAGAAATTGAAGAACCAATGCCAGGCTCCACTACTACTCCTGATTTCGTTCAGTCACACGATAAGAGCCCTTTACATTTACCAGTTATAAAAATGAGGATCAAGTAGAAGAGAAAGGGGTGAGAAGATAGTAAAAATTCAAGACAAGATATTACTTGAAATTACAGAAAGGAAAAATGCGAAGCTTTGACAGCAGAACCATTGTTTAAAAAAGCGGAAGAAAGGTAAAGAAGCTTTTAAGTGGTGTAAAAAATTTTCCAAAGTTGTGAGGAAAAAGCTAATTTATGCAGAAGTGCTACAATCACAGATAAAGTCAAAATACACAAAGTAAAAATCTCTAAAGGAAAAGAGAATATTGAAATTAATTACATGTGGAAATTTTTTTTGAAAATATCAGTGCCAAGGTTATTTTATGTCACCTCACAATGAAGAACTATGCTGTCAAATGGACAAACTTTGAGAAAAATTAAACTGAAGAAGATAAGAGAAGATGTGATAAGATTCTTAGAAAAAGATGAATCTAGCAGACGTTAACTGTTCACTGAAAGTGACAAATTGTTTTCGTTTCCTGACATGCCTGATAAAGATATGGTTCCTAAAGAGAACATTATAAAGAAATTGAAAACTCCAAACATGAACACTAGGGGATTTTATGTATTTGAGAAAGACCTGTTTTTTTTTTGTAAACCTTTAATAATTTCTAAGTTTTTGTTTTATTTTTTAGTGACATCTTTTTTTTATGAAATCTTGTGTATGTTTTACAAGTGGTTACTCTGTGGCAGTAAATTAATTCCTTGAATAGTAAACCTAAATCTGTTTTACCTTTAGAAAAAATAGTGTCACAAGCATAATTTATAACAAAAGTCCATTATTATAACCAAAAGTCACATCTGTGGACATGCAATCACTTCCGTGGACAGCATCTTTCTTTTAGATTTTTTTTAAAGAAAACCAAAAAGAGATGACCTAGGTCACTTAAACCAAAGGTTAAGTACTTTAAAACTAGTACTGTAAATATTTTTAGGACATATCTGATAAATTCGTTTTTTTATTATTCTTGCATCAAAACTGCAGGGTTCCTGTAGAATGACCCATATAGTATCATGCAGAACACCTCAGAGAATGCGAATCCGCAAAAAATTACATTACGATCAGAGGTGGACTTAACGCGTTTTGAACCGACACTCCTCATATATATATTTTTACCAAGAAAAATACCACGGAAGTACCAGTGGGGTTCGTACAATTAACACTGGAATTTTCAAACACAGCTTCATGTCACGAAGTCAGAAACAGTGCTGACGGAGTCATTTAAAACTGATAGAAGAATAGGAAAAGCAGTAAAATGGCAATCCCATTGTTGCTACAACAATAGAATAATAAATAACTTGGTAGCAGTTCGAGGAGAAACGTTGGATCATGCAGTCGGTAGACCCGGTTCATCAATCCGGAAATGTTGAACTCATTATTTGGTGCGTTTATTTACTGATCGACTTAAATGAACCGATAACTTAAAGCAGTGATTTGTATTCCCAATTAAAAGAAAACTAACAAGCGAACTAAAGCAAATAACGAAAGAATAAATAAGTATTATAAGTATGTAATGTGAATACAGTGGAAGCAAGTACCCAGTACAGTACTATGGCCAGTGCTACCACTTGTCTGACATGCGTGCTATGCGTGTAGTATGTTCTCAGGCTTTGACTCCTTTGCCATTGACGAGAAATTTTAAATAATGGAATTTTATAATAATTTAGGCGAGGTGATAAATAACTAATCTCAGTACGGCGTGGGTGGTGCTGTTGGTAAGGTACTGTATCTTCTACAATCCGTTGATTCAATCCAGGTTTAGATTTATGGCATTTGTGTGTGCGAAAAAGCGAAAGGCTAAGTAATTTGCATGATACTGGTAGAGAAAGCTGAATAGCCAGGAAATAGCATGTTATCCAAATTCCTCTAGATTCAAAATCCCCTAAACGCCAAATTATATTTTCTTTCTTTTGTACATCACCAGATTTGTATGGATGGCTTAAATTGGTTTATATATATGTTAGGTTCCAAACCCCCCAAAGTACTATATAATGCCAGGTTGAAAATCAGAGTTAAGTTCAAAAACCCCTCTATCCCACTACTTTAAACTTCAAAAACACCTCTATTTTTGAATGGCGTTTAGGGGGTTTTGAATCTAGAGGATTCCAATAGCATGTTGAAGCTTTATGAGCAGTGGAGTGGCAAGGTTTTTGTTGGAGTGCCCTAGGCACCCATTAATTTTATTAGACTAGTCAATAGAATATATCTGTCAACATTTCAGCCTCATACAACTTATAGATGGCGATGCTCATCCATCATAAATGTAAATTAAAATACTACTTTTGAGGGTTCCATACTAATATATTTTATGTTACACATTTTTTTCTTATAGAATTACTGTTCGCTTCATTAGACAGCTGACTTTAATTATTTAAACAAGCAATACTCTGGGTAATATTGTTCTTTAATCTGCTGATAACTAGGTTGTATTCTACATTTAGCACTACAGTGTACTGGTAATCCGATTCTGAAAAGGCAACAACCCATCAGGCAAACATAATTTTGTTGCTTAGAGTGATAGACCTTGAATCTCTAACAAGAAAAACCTCAGCAGAAGCTATATTCAGTTTAATAAAGGAATGGAATGTTATTGGCAATGCTCAAGCAATGGGTTTTGACACTTCTATTAATACTGGTAGTTTGAATGGTACAGCGTTCCTTTGGAAAAGAAAATCAGACGTGAATTACTGTGGTTAGCTTTTAAGGCACCATGTAATGATGAAAATATTAACACAGGTATTTAATCCGTCTTTTGACTCTTCAAGCTTTCCTGAAATTATACTCTTGAAGAAATTTAGATCTGCATGGAAGAGAAAAGAAAAGGATAAATATCAGATCATAGGGATACTACCAGATATTCCTTCTTTTAAGTGATTTAACACTTAAAAGTGTTGTCTACTGTGGACCAAAAGCCAAAAGAGGACTTCCTTGAACTTAAATAGCTTTCAATAATCGCAAAACACCAAATAATATATATTGAAGAGCACCAGAGCCAATGCACAATGCAAGATGGTTGGTGGAATTGATTTGTGTTATCAAAATCTCCCAGTTTCGTAGGCTGAAGGATGTTTTGAAACTCGCTAAGAGGGAATAATATAATATATAATATATGAATTTTGGGGCGCTTTCGTATGCTAAGGCACGAATTAAAGCTCCGCTGACACCTAATGCTCCAATCAATGATTTAATACTTTTCAGAAATCTAAACAAATATGACCTCTTCAGAGATTAGTCAATGTTGCCAAAGGAGTCCTATAAGTTAGTTGTGGTATATATCAGATGAGTTAGCAGGTATTGCGCTATTCTCTCAAATACACCTTCAGCTGAAAACTAAAATTATGAATTCAATGAGAAACAAGATAGAGAAGTTACACAGATTGCGAAGAAAACTTGATTATCTCAACTACACATTGACCAGACTCGCGAAGCACAGCTTTCATTTCAAAGTGTGAAAAATTAGGAAATACCACCAACCGGGAAATGAGTGTGAGTGTTCGTGGTGCGGAAAAAAGTACGACAGGTACCACGCAATGTGGTGTGAAAAGAGACAGTTATCATTGACTTAAATGAGTGCTAAACGATAGAGTTGTATACCAATGCATATTTTGTGCTTTACATTCATTACACAGACCAACAGCCATTTTGGTGTCTTAGAATTTATACCTATTCTTGGGTATATTTAGGTCGCTGATGCCAAATGTGCCATTAGTTTTGCCCTATCAGCTTTAGGTTTGTGAGATATGGTATTACCATTATGCATACTATCCCATATTACGTTTGATATAAATAAAAAACAGTGCCTATTTTTAGCTTCTAAATCATGTAAAGTAGAAAGCAACACACTAACAATACGTTAACATTACAATAACAATATAACATAGGGTCTTTTAACAAATTGATATTATCACATATTGTACGGTCGTTTGTGACTTATGAGCTGTCAATTTGAGGGACAAAAATAATCCAGCTTTTAGTTTTTCTGTACTTCGTACAGTTTTCGTCCTACGTGTCCAAAGTATGGTCAAGAACCATCACTAGCTATATTATCAAGCAAGATTTTGTTTCACTAGACTACAAAGAATAATCGAAAGAGCTTATAAGTTAATGGCAATCTATATAAAAGTGGAGCTGGTAGAGAAAAACTGTTTACATATTTAAGTATAATTTAAGTTTACATTTAAGTATAGCCAAAATCCGGTAAAACATCTGAGACACCAAACAGAAAGTTCTTTTTTGTTCGGCTATGTTATTATTACTAACTCAACTACGCTGACAGAGTTCATAAATCACCAAACTTCTAATTTATTTAAAAGACTTGGCATTTCTGAAACAACCCTGAACTAACCACCTGAAGAAATATAACAAGATTATTTGCGTGAACAGGATCATGTAAAAAGTGCTTTTTCATGGGCGCAAAGAAATAAAATCGGAAACTTGCGCGAACTGGGGAACACTGCCTTCTTATCATGTTAGACTATGATAACATAAGTTATGATTTTAGAGTAAGTCAGGTTTCTACTATTTTAAATACTGAGTATAGGTGGAAATTATATTTTAAAAACAAATATACAGCTCAGTCGGAAAATGAAAATAATTGAAATAATAATAACGCATTCCTTGTAATTGTTTGTTTTAATTAGCGATCTATGTTTGAACTAGTTCAGAGAGCCTCGGGTTGTTAGTACTGCAGTGAAGTCGGAATCCTTTCGTTTTGAATTCATGCAACTCTACTCAATAAGCAGATTTCTCCAACTCAATGTGTAATCAGAATGCTTTCAATGAAAGAATATTGTAACACTTTAAAACTAATTGATAAATTTCATTGTGTCCAAAGAGGGTGAATTTATTCCAAATAGTTTTCTCCTTATACCCTCTAGTTTTAAAGACAACACACTGTATCTTTAAGAAGCTGGACCTAATTTATTGTGACAGCTTTTTATATAAAGTAACATTAAAATTAAGCACTAGAAATACATATATATATATATATATAGAGAGAGAGAGAGAGAGAGAGAGAGAGAGAGAGAGAGAGAGAGAGAAAGTTGTTTGGCTCAATGGTAGGCCAATGAATATTTGTTCAAATAATTAAAATCAATACAAGTACATTATTAAAAAAACAATAAGATGAAGTAAACCACTAGGTAGGACTATGTTGTCAATAGGTAAAAAATATAATTATAATAAAATAGTTGGGCCTTACAGGCTTACCAAACTTAATGTATGGAGTGTCTATACCATGGGTGCGCATCTGTGGCACATCGTGTCACTGTGCGGTAGGGGAATTTCTCCCACTACAGTCGCCCTTGACGTCAGCACAAAGCAGTTTCGACGTGACACTGAACATGAAGAACAGGTTTCTTACGTCACAGCAAGGGATGGGGACTAAAACGTTTCCCCTCAGTTGCTCACCTATGGTCTATACAGTGTATCATCTCCTTAGAGTTTTACACTATAAATTATTTTAGGCTTGAGAACATCCAAACTTAATGTATGGAGTGACTAATTAGAACTCCTTAGAATTTAGAGTGTATTCAGTGTTCATTGATGGTAAAGAAGTACAATTAGTGCATCGGAGGAGATGATCCTATGGATCAGAAGAAATTTACATAATATGAAATTAACAGAAAAGAAAAATTAAGTAATTTTTATAATTTTTCAATCTTCATTGACATTGGTGTAAATAATGCATATATAATATATTTGAAATTATCAGCTCAAGTGGGAGTGAACTCTACATTTTTTCCTTGGAAATTATACAGAATGTTGCACGAAGTTTGATCAGCAGCTATTCGTACTGGTAAAGGTCTCTTTCCACAGCCATAAAAAATTACGAAAGTTCAGAGCACCGTATAATGAAATTAGATTTGCTAAAGAAGTGCGTTCAATGTGCTTTGAAGCATATTGAGGTCGGAAAAACAACATTTCTGAGAAGTGTGGTGTTCATCTCTGTTTTTACGACAACAGAAACTGTTTCAGTGACTTTCACAAAAATAATGAAAGCAACATAACAAAAGAAGTTCATGATACTTATTTTTCATGTAAAGCAGTATTTTCCAATTGCCTGAATTGAGAATAACTACCAAATAAAGAAAAAAATTAACTCAAAAAACCTTTTAAAATTAATTAGCCACAAATATAGCCATTAAGTAGGAAGCATTGGAGTTTGTGGTGCCTAAATGCAACTTGTTGGAGAACACTGACCCAAAATAAAGTATTCAGCTATTAAGTTTTTCGTAAATTTAAGGTACTAAAACTGCTCTGTGGCGCTACATCCATGGAGAGACAAGGCCTACCAACCGGCCGCTGCGTCATCTACCATAGGCAGATGGCAGGAATGGGGGGCATGTGGTCAGCATGCCGACACCCACGTCCGTTCAAGGTGGTTTCCGTGACCGGATCCGCTACTTCATTATCAAGTAGCTCCCCAATGTGAATCACGAGACTCGCTGCACCCCGTTCCAGACCTCCCTACTGCAGAAAAATCCGAGGAGGTACCGGGGATCGATTCGGGGCCGACGGATGTGTAGTCAGCGACGCTAACCACAAGACCACGCCGTCTGGCCATTTAAAGTACATAGGGAAATATACGTCCCAGCATTTTTCTAGTGGTTCAAAATAAAAAATTGAAAAAACAAATAACTTATAATTAGGGATGAGTCCTCGATACTTTCGATACCTCGATACTCTCGATACTTGCATGGTATCGGCATCGAGCGGTACTTCAGAAAACTCGCTCGGTACTTTTTTGATACTTTGGTAATTCTGCAATTCTGCAATTAAGTGAGAATGCTAGTATTTTTACACAAAAACTTGTAAGTGGACTGTTTAAAAAACTAATTTTAGTTTTAATGTAGAGTTTAAAAATATTTATAGGCTACTGATGATATTAAATTTTGTCTCATTAAATATGCACACTTAATTAATTTAGTTGGTATTACACTGTTCTCTCAACTTTTAATTTTTAATGTACCTATTTATTGAACTGGAAATGTTGACGGTATCGAGTATCGAAGTATCGAGTATTGAGGGAAAAAATCATGTAATGGTAACGAGTATCGAGAAAATCTGGTATCGACCCATCCCTACTTATAATGCTTATATACCTTAAAATGATTACATGCATCCACAAAATTATGCATGCAAGTATGCGATTTGGTTATGTACCAGAAAGGGTTAGAAATGTATTTACGTGAATACGGTTCACAGAAGGCCTAACATTTTCTGCCCATACACTTTTAATTACACATTTTTCATCGTAAAAGAATTAATCCAGACGGAAGTGTTAGTTTTCGAACGCCCTACTTGACCGCGATTCAAAGAATTGCTGCTGATGGCATTGGTAAACAAGTCGATTAAAGGAATGAACAAATGAAATGTTGACATTTATGGAGGATTGAGAGTCAGAAATGGATTTTCAGTGGTAGTCTTCCAAATATTGACAATGTACGCGAACTGTAATATTCATATAACCGCAGGGATACCGGTGCTCTAAAGCTCACAACACTAAAATTGCCCACCCCGAGGACATGTGTTCTAGAATTACCAATAAAAGGTTACTATGCTCTTTTACGTGATATTCTACAATTTGGTAGGATATGTAATCTACATGGAACAATGCATGTTTATTGTTTAGCCTTCAATTTAATATCTATAAACTTTTTTTTGTTATATTATAAGTGGTCTAGAGGTAGCGTGCCCGCCTCTAGATCCGCAGGGCGCGGGATCAAACCCGGCCGCGGTCGATGGATTTTTCAGGACGTAAAAATCCTGGGCACGGAGTCCTCCGGGAGGCCTTTAAGCTGGGGGTCCCGTGTCGTAGATTTACGGCACGTAAAAGAACTCCAAGCCTAAATTAGAGCCTCTGGACAAAATTTCTCGGCCCTTTCACGTCCAAGAAATACTTAGTTTCCAGAGGGGGTTTGCGAGTCGATGGGCTTACCACCTGTCCCTCTACCCTCTCTCGGAAAATAAGCATATCAAAATTAGTGTAGGTAATGAAACCTCCACTTGGAGGCCCCTTCGCCCCACCTGGGGATCATAGGGTACCAGATACAGATACAGATTATGAATTAAAATAATTTTTGGTAATACTAGATTTTTTCGGTTCGTAATGTCAATCACATAGCCCTTTTAGGACAGGAATAGGACCTAAGACATTTGACCGTCCTTTGAAATATGCTGACAGTATTATTCTTCTTTAAATCCCCTATTGATCCCGGTACTTACTGAGATGCATTTAATTATATTTATATATTTTATTATTTTTATAAGAAGGATGATATTAAAAATGGCGAATGCCAAAGTGCAGTTGTTTCACTAATTTTTTCCCCAATAAGGTCGTTAGAATTTCCCAATTTGTATAATCCTTGTCCCTGATGAAAACTCAGCCACTAAGAAAAATTATCACCAAAGAGCATTCCTTCCTTTAATTCGTAAAAATGGTGACTTGACTACCTTGGTGGACCGCGTGCCTAACAAATCTCAACGCTCAATTCTACTGTGTTTCAGAATATTCACCACAGTGCATGCACACTTTGGGAGTGTGTTCATCTCAACAGTGAATCTGTAATTACAAACTAGAAGAGAGAAGTGTCTTTTAAATCGGCTGCATCATGAATTTTTGGTTGAAAGCATATGAATTACCCTGCAGTTAAATTATTAACAAAAGTTATAGAATATACAAATAAACGTATGTATCAAATGGTTAATTAAAGTCGGGTTTACTGCAACTTAGGCCTATGACCATCACCGGTGTGCCGGAATTCCGCAGGTGTTCTTTTGTATGCCTGTAAATCAATGGAAGAAAGTTTCATCCAGTGATGACGTTTGCGAAAAAAAAGTGCACACAGTTCATTGGCAAGAGCACACCGCTGCCGCAATACTAATGCCCTCTCTTCCCCCTGTTCAATGGTGTCGAGATTTCACAAACTCCTTGCAAAAGACTGCCACGTGAAGAAGTTGACTGTACTGATGCCACAAAGTCACTTTCTCTCCTCGCCTGCTGTAAATCTACTGACACGGCCTATCACATTTATGCAAACACTGATGTCACAGACTTGGGTTGGGATCGAATCCACGACCATGAGGAGAGAAAGCCAGCGCACAGAGGATTTGTTGTATAGTGGACATTCTAATATTCACCTTAATATTAGAATAAATTTTAACGTTTTGATGCACCGAGACAATAGTGATATATGCACAAGCCACTGCCTACAGTGTCTCCGACCTAATTAGAGGAAGTGACTTTATCAGGTTTGTAGGTGGTGATAAAGCAAATTAATAATGAGTGAATGAAGTCTGTGATTGGCTGATTTCAGATCCATTCTTAAACGTGTTATTGGCCAAAATCTAAAGAAAGACGTACGAGCTATATAGTCATAGGTAATCACTAGGGCCCGGATTCTTATGTAATTACATATTCTATTCCCTTACTTGTAGACTACTAAAAATGAAAAATGTCGGATATTTGGATTTCTGATATGGTTAGAGTTTGGTTTCATTTTACATATTTTTACATATTCACAGTAACATTACATATTTTACATATTATGTAACGAGTGTTACATTTTTTTACATAAAATATATGAAATCATTAAAAAATGAAAATTTTATTATGATTTTATTTTATTTTTCAGTGACTAATAAAATAATTAGCTAATCTTCTTTTACATTTACATAATGCAATGCATACAAATAATAAATATCGTGTGTCTTCTAAACAGGTAGGCCTACTCTTAACTGATATGGGAAAATCGGGTTCAAAAAGTGAATTTTCAGGGCACGAGGACAAAATACATATTGCTACAATACATATTTCTCCAAAACCTTAAATGCATTAGATTTTTAAAAAATGCCTGAAGCATTTTTTTTTTTACTATGACTGTAATTTGGTAAATCATATAAGTTGCACTCACAGTCAAAATTAAAGGTAGCGTATAGAAGCTTTTGTAAACATTTCCGTATATTTATTGGATTAAATGTATTAATTTTAAACTACATATTTTGTGATTATTACATATTTTATTACATATTTCTCTGATATTTACTACATTTTTATATACATATTTTGCACTTTGATATTACATAAAAATCCGGGCCCTAGTAATCACACTGGAGATTACAAGTTTATCGAGAGATTTGCGAGAACGAACTTCGAGTTATTAAGATCATTCCATGAATAAAACGTAACTGAATATATCGTTAATAATTATTTTCTTACTTTGTTGTTTAAAATGAAAATATTCTTATGTCCGCTTTGAGATCACGGATACTAAATGAATGAACAGTCGGTGAATCGTTCGAGTTACCAGACTCTAACCAATGCTACCAATAATGCATGTGAGAAATAGTTGACGTAAATCAGATAAGCTAGCATTAGAACAGAATAAAAGAACATGAACTGACTTGCAACGAATCGAAAATGTGTTTTAATCAGTGCATTTATTTAAATTTCCAAACAAGTTATGTTGTATAAAATGATGTGTTTTTACTATGTTCACTGGCACCATGTTTCCAGTAACGAGCTGACGTTTTGTCAGATAAAGTCGCATCCTTGTGTTCCTAGCAAGTTCCTAAGATAAACTACGGTGATTGGCCGATACCCGAGGCATTGCTAAAATTATTGGTTAAAATTGAATGTGTGTGGTATGAATGGAATAGTCGAATTAATCATACGTAAATACATATAGAGATGGTTTCAAGCATACTATAGTAAATATTTATCAATATTAACAAAATAACAGAAAATCCAAGACTGTGAGCACAGACGAGGGTTCTTGTTGCAGGATAGGAAGCTGTAAAGAGATAACATGTGGACAGAGCAGAAATCTTAGTTACAGTATAAAAATGAAACTGGAGTAAGTTTTTTTTCAATTAGCAACAAGGTTAAAAAAAACTATCAGTGGGGGTTTTCGATAGCTTGGCACTTTAAAATTCGAGGAAATTAAATCATTGTAAGCTTCTGAACAGACGAGTTAAGTTGAAGCTTTTAAACCATCCACTTGGATAAATGGAAAAGACATTGAGATGTTCATGCCCATCCAGGAATAATGAATAATGCATTGAGCAGGAAGACAGGTAAATGGGGTTCAATTGGGAAAACATTCTCATTTTGCAAGGGAAATGCTCTCTGAGTCAGCAATAGAATACAAGATGTTCTGCTTTATGCGTACATGAACCCTGGAACTATCCTACAGAGCTCCCTACATATGTTCACTGAATATCTGAAGAAATATCTAAATCCGATGATAATTTTTATTACGAATTTCAAGTGTCAGAATGTTCGATTGACTACGTAAAATAATGTAGTTCAACTTAGTCCATCACAGTAATTTGGTTTTGGGAGTTTTTGGAAGTTGTGGTTTCAATGTTTGTAAAATTACTGTTTGAATTATTTTGTGCTTTACTAAATAATGAATCGCGAAATGAAGCTGCATTTCCTAACTTCTACCACCTTCATTGCCATAATTAGAAAGTTCTTGACTCCTGTGGCACAGACCTAGCAGTATACACACGTCGTTAAATAACCAACCAACATTGAGAACTGCGACTTATTCAATTTTATGAAAAGAAGATACATATAATCGCACTAAATCCAAGCCAAACAACATGGTGTTACACTTGTGCCACCGTATTTATTACATACATACATACATACATACATACATACATACATACATACATACATACATACATACATACATACATACATACATCGTCTGGCGAAAGAAGCAGCCAACAACCAAGAACTACAAGAATCCTACAACCTATTTCCGAGAAGTGCTGTGCTTGGTGAAGTGTTTGAAGACAGTGTCCGGGAGTGGCAAAGACGGTGGGATACAACCGAAAAGGGTGCGGTGACTAAGTCATTTTTCCCTAATGTCAAGCAAAGATTATCTGTCAAATTAAACTTATCAGGTAAATTAACAACTTTTCTAACAGGGCACGGAAAGCTCAGAGAATATTTTTACAGATTCAAAATTACAGATAACCCAAATTGTGTATGTAATAAGGAAGTTCAAACTGTGGACCACCTTCTGTGGAGATGTGAACTATTGAAGAATCAAAGACAGATTTTGGAAAGAGACATAACGAAAGTGGGAGGGAAGTGGCCTATCAGCAACAATGAACTTATTGTGAAACATAAGACACTCTTTGTTAAATTCATAAACAGTATCGATCTTGATTCATTTTAAACACTTGGCAGGCATCAGTATGTTATAACAACACTGCCATTAATATTATAATTTGTAACATGTATGTAAAATAACTTATGCATGTAATATTACAAGAAGTAATGGAGCATGCAGCAAATAAAGGGCAAAAAAAAATACATACATACATACATACATACATACATACATACATACATACATACATGCATACATACATACATATATGTTATACAGTAATTTAGATGTTATCTTTTAATTTTTAATTATACGGTAATTTTCAATGCGGCTTAGTAATTTGAGCTGTTTTAAACTGTGATTATCATAAGTAATATAACGGAAGGCGAGACAAATTGTACAATATCCTCATTGAGTTTTGGATATCAAAAAAGTTAGTTAGGCTGATCAAAAAGTATCTAACTGGAAGCTGTAGCCGAGTCAGGTAGGGAAATTTATATAAGATAGGTTCGCCTTTAAAAGTGGCTTGAAGAAGGAGACGCATCTTCGCCTTTACTTTTTAAGTTCGTTTTAGAATGTGTCATTATGAAAGTTCAGGAAAACAAGGTAGGCCTAGAATTAAATGGCAATCACCCGATTTTAGCTTATGCAAATGGCGTTTGTCTGTTGGGCGATGACATTAATACTATCGGAAGAAATACAGAAAGTCTTTTCGATGCCTGCAGGAATGTTGGATTGGAAATTAATACAGGAAAAACTAAGTATATAGTCATTAAACGTCAAAATTATGAGCTACAAAATATTATAATAGCCGGTAAAGTATTCGAACAAGTGGTGAAAATTCAAATATCTGGGACCAATACGGTATCTATTATTACGGATACAAATAAGGAAGAAATGTCGACTGAAATCAGGAAATGCTTGTTTTTATGCAGTTCAGAAACTTTTATTTTCTCGTCTTCTGTCTAGATATATAAAAATAAAAATGTATAAGACAATTATCCTACTGGTTGTATTATAGCCTATGGATGTAACACATTGTCCTCTACTCTTTGGGAAGAACATAATCTGAGAGTGTTCGAAAAACAGGGTGCTTAGGGAAAATATTTGGGGCTAAGAGTGATGAGAATGGATACTAGAGAAAACTGCATAGTGACGAGCTTCATAATTTGTACTCTTCACCGAATTTAGTAAGGATAATTAAATAACGGCGGATTAAATTTGCTGGACATGTTGCGCGCATGGGGGAAGAAAGACATATCTAAAAAAAATATTGACTGGGAGACGCGAAGGGAAGAGACCACTTGGAAAAGCTAGACGTAGGTGGGAGGACAATATTAGGATAGATTTAAGGGAAGTAGGATTTTCGAGGGATGAGTGGATCGAGTTAAAATAGATAATATTCCTTTAGCTTACACAGGAATTGTATATTGTCATTGAGTAAGTAACTAAGTAATATAAAGAAAGGTCTGGATTTTATCTACACATTCACGAGCAAGGAAGTTCGATCCAGTAATAACAAGAAAGTGTACTTTTTATATTTTCTTTTAAATTATATTTGCTATTCCACAATCAAGTCATTATTGTTATTATTGTGGACCTACTTAATATTATGAGGTACACCATGGCGTAGTGGTTGAGGCGCTGCGCTAGAAACCGGAAGGTCGCGGGTTCGATCACCGATGAGCTCGTTGGAGTTTTTCAATTTTCCTAATTCTTCTGGTGTCACTATGGGCCTGGGGTCTACTCAGCCTCAAACAGAAATGAGTACCAGGAGCAATCCAGGGGTTAAAGGCTTTCGGTGCGTAATGCTGACAATCTTACCAACTTCAAGTTCTGAATGTCTAAAATCTGGGAGCCTCAACCTCCTAGAATCCTCTGGGCCCCCATGGCCCGTATAGGGTGCACTTTACTTTTACTTATTATTATACGAGATTATTAATGCTTCACCACACATAAGACTGTATATTATTTTCGTTATTTCCTTTTTCTCATATACCCAATCACTGTGTTCAACGAGTATTTCATTTTATTAAAGAAGCTACAGGTATTAATATTTTTCTGTGTTCTGCCCTTGTGAGTTTACATAAAAATAAGTGCACGAAGAGGCGATAAAATGAAAGTGATAAAATAAAACGATAAAAGTAAGATGATAGACACTCGTGAAAGCTTCAAATTCCACATATTGTTATACTGGATTGGTCACTCATTCATGAGATGAATCGGTCAGTGTAACATTATAATCGTTATAGTATTTATTAATAATATATGTAATTTAACTGCTCATTTTTATGTATCATAACTAGGGGGCGGATTTCTATGACCTAAAAATAGGATATATGCATCCATTTATGACCTAAAAGAATTAAAATATGACTAATAAAACTTAAAATATGACTTTACCACTTACACATTGTGTATATTTTTAAGTTTCATTACAATTCATTTTATTAAAATATAATGTTCATTTTTTTAAATGCCTGTAAATTCTCAAAAAGTATCATTATAATTCAAAATTTACAAAATATGATATGAAACTTCAAAATTTCTTTAATATGCACACAAATATGCCAAAAAGATTACCTAAATATGCAGTTATATGCACAATAAAATCAGTTCCATTTTCACCAGGATGCTTGGAATCGGGTTTAAATTAGTCGGAAACCTGAAATAATGCAAAGGGGAAAAATATGACATGTCATAGAAATCCGCCCCCTAATCATAACTGTTGTAATATTAGTTGTTTTGACTCGTAGCGTTGTAGAGATGCCCGAATGACCTTATCGGTGCTGGAATAAATAAATAAATAAATGGATCCAACAAAACAAAGTTCGTCCGATTCGTATTATCACGTTGTTAGAACGGATCTAACAATTGTGTAAATCTTTTAATAACTCTGTTGTATCTTACAAGAGAGAGTTGTTAGCCAGCAATGCCTTATACAACATCTGTGGTTTATTATGTGTTCAACCCAGCTGTAACATAATATCACACACGTGTCAGCACGTGTTACAAAGCGGTGCAGCGTGTTATGTGTACACCTAACACGTGAGTGATGGCGTAATACAGTTCTTCTACCTGTTGTCTTTACAATTTAGTAATTCAGCCAATACAGCATGGCCAACAGTAATAGACCAAATAAGTTCATGAAGTTGTGTGAAGTAGATATTTTTTGGTGTCGATATTATGACCATTTCATCCTGTCTATGAAAGGTAAATTTACGCTAAAGCTCTTGAATGATATTATTTCGATTCTCTAAATCTTTCTTTTTCACTTTCAAATAATGAAAGTATAATAATAATAATAATAATAATAATAATAATAATAATAATAATAATAATAATAATAATAATAATAATATAATATAACCAATAATAAGTACATAAAAATAATAATAAAAACATCACTAATAATAAGAACAAAATAATAAAATAATAATAATATAGTAACAAAACTCAAATTTTTACAGTGCGAGAATCATGTAAAATGAATCACTATTTTTAAAGGTAATTTATCACTATTTTTATTACTGTTGCTTTTTAAAAATAAAGTATAACAGTAGGCCTATTTTCTTTTACAAATTTTAAAATGGTTGCATAAAATTGTATTGCTAATTTAATCCATGCTTTTGAGTTGTACTTAATAGCTATAAAAAAACAACGCGTGTTAGATCAAATCTAACACGCGTATGATGGCGTGACAGCCATATGCGTGAGTGATGCCGAGTTAATAGCTGAGGACCCAAAGGTGAGTGTAATGAGAAGAGGAAATTATAATTTTTCAACTTCGTAAACGCCTAACATAGAATAGTAAAATATTACTGGGAAATTGCGCAAAAGTGTATTAAGAGTGTCACCTTGTCGTTATTAGGAAACCCCTTTGGAATTTTACAAACATTGAAAACCAGTTGAAACTCTGAAGAAGTGCGCAATTACATCACATTAAAGAAGGCACTGCTTGAAATAAATGAAGAGAAAGGAATACAGTGTTTAAACAATAATGTACAGACGCGAAGCATTACTATGGATAGAGGAATATGCAGACATTACTCAAGACTTCTGATTGACGACTGCCCAGGAAAATTGGTATAACTACAGAGTGTCCCAATAAAATGTATACACTCTTTCACAGTTCATAACAACCACACTTTTTGTTCTTTTTTGAGTTGTGACTGCTTAAAATAATGGCTGGAGTCAGACTAAACTTTGAGGAAAGAAAATTCATTCTAAAGTGCTACTGGAAGGCTGAGAACATAAGTGAAGTGCAAAGACGGTTTAGAATGGAGTTTCAACGAGATCCACCAACGAGACTCACAATTACTCGTTTGCGAGATAAGTTTGAGGAAGAAGGAACTGTTAAGGATGTCCATAAGAACCACCACAAAACCAGCTACAATCAATGAGTTGAGAGCAGCCATTGAAAGAGAATGTGCCGAAATACCAATTGAAATGATTAGGAACGTTTTGGATTCAATCAGTCAGCGTTATCAGCTGTGCATGGACCACAATGGCCAACAATTTGAACACTTTCGATAATTGGCTGGTTTCTACATTTGTTCACATTATTTTGATTTTTGAAACTCTTCTGTATTATTATAATAATTATTGTCAGTGTTAAAGTCATTTAAAGAGTGTATACATTTTATTGGGACACTCTGTATATCACCTACATTACGTAGGACAATATAATTCAGACCCTGATCACATAGGATTTACTTAATATCGATACCAACTGTAATTTATTTCTGAATTCGCTGAATTCCATTCTTGTATTATTTACACAAGAAAAACACTTCCTAGAAATGAATAGCAATTAAGGATTATTATCAATGTTCTGAAAGTTATCGTCAAGAAATACTAGAAACTGTTCAGTTTTCATCACTTACAATATGAGTATTACAAATATAATCTGTGTGAATATTGGAGTTCAATTTATTAACCTAGTAATTTTAATGAATTGGAGTGGAAGAAAATTTCAGAATTCAAAGCTAATTTTGTTCGTAATATTTGTGTAGACAAAATACAATTTTTAGAAAATGTATTACAATAGCATATTATTGTATATGAATCTTTAAGGGGGGTATGTATTCTCCTAGACCTAGGACAATCTCCGTTTGGAGGAAGCAACAATAAAATAAAACGAAATACAGTGGAACAAACTGAGATAAAATGAGCAACCAATGATTAATTCAACAGGCGTAAGGTCCGCTCTCGGAAGACAGCTTGATTTCTAGACGCGCGATAAATAGACCATGGGCTATCAATAGCAAACCCTCCCCCCCGTGGGATTTTCTGACAAGCATATTTTTTTGTTGGTATTGTCGTCTAGTTTAAGATTTTAGTTGTTTGCCCCTTATCAATTACAGCATTTACCTGGAAAATCCGGAAAACCGCGGAAATCCGGAGAAAATGAGTTTGTTTAAATTTTTTATTCTTCTTTGCCCCTAATATTCCCAGGGAATTTCTGACTCACACATTTTTATTCGTATTGCCATCTAGTTAAAGGTTTCAGTTGTTTGCCCCTTACAAATTACAACATATCCCCGGAAAACCCGGAAAACCACGTATATACGGAGAAAATGACTATGTTTTATTTTTTAAATCTTTGTTCTTTGCTCCTAATATTCAAAGGGAATTTCTGACTCAAATGTTTTTTGTTGGCATTACCATCTAGATTAAGATTTCAGTTGTTTTCCCCTTATCAATTACAGCATATCCCCGGAAAACTCCGAAAACCACGGCAATCCGGAAAAATTGACTTCGTTTAAATTTTTGAAAATCTTTGTTCTTTGGTCCTGGTATACAAAGAGAATTGGTGAATCATATGCTTTTGTGTTGGTATTGCCACCTAGATTAAGGTTTCAGTTGTTTGCCCCTTGCCAATTACAGCATATCCCCGGAAAACCCGGAAAACCACGTATATACGGAGAAAATGACTATGTTTTCTTTTTAAAACTTTGTTCTTTGCTCCTAATATTCGAAGAGAATTTCTGACTCATATTTTTTTTTGTTGGCATTACCATCTAGATTAAGGTTTCAGTTGTTTGCCCCTTATGAATTATAGCATATCTCCAGAAAACTCCGAAAACCACGGAAATCCGGCAAAATTGACTTTTTAAAACTTTCTTTAAAATCGTTGTTCTTTGCTCCTAATATTCCCAGGGAATTTCTGACTGATATGTTTTTTTGTTGGTATTGCCATCTAGTTTAAGGTTTCAGTTGTTTTCCCGTTATCAATTACAGCAAATCCACGTAAACCCTGAAAAACACGGAAATCCGGAGAAAATTACTTTGTTTTAATTTGTTTAAATTTTAGTTCTTTGCTCCTAATATTCAAAGGGAATTTGTGACTCATATGCTTTTGTGTTGGTAATGCCATCTAGATTAAGGGATCAGTTGTTTTCCCCTTATCAATTACAGCATATCTCCGGAAATCTCCGAAAACCACGAAATTCCGGAGAAAATGAGTTTGTTTTAATTTTCTAAAAATCTTTGTTCTTTGATACTAATATTCCCAGGGAATTTCTGAATCACATACTTTTTGTTGCTATTGACATATAGTTTAAGGTTTCAGTTGTTTTCCCCTTACCAATTACAGCATGACAAAGAATACTGAAAAAAATCCTGTTGCTGAAGGGATGAAAGCGATTGAAAACCTGGCAGCACACCCTTCATATTCTAATTTGACATCTGTGAATCATAATTTATCTTGCCAAACCTTCTACAGTCACTATCAAACTTCCTTGACTGAAGTTATAGAAGGGACATTGGGTAAAACAGAACAATTTTGGATTGATAATAGGCTATGGACAAAGTGTCTTTGATTTTGAGATTTCAGCGAGCAACTAAAGAAAACAACTTTGACTTGGCATGTTTAGATGTTATGATTCCCCTTTTCTGTGCATGTGACCTTCACAATTATGGCAGATATCTCTTAGTCCAAATACTCACCCTTTTGAACCTGCAAAGGTCACACCTGAAGCAGAATTACTTTGAAATAACGGTTTCAGTGACAAGTTCACAAGTTCCGAGTTCTAGAAATTCCGTGGATTTCCGTGGTTTTCCGGGTTTTACGGGGATATGTTGTAATTGATAACGGGCAAACAACTGAAACCTTGATCTAGATGACAATGCCAACAAAAAATATGTAAGTTAGAAATTCCCTGGGAATATTAGGATCAAAGAACACATATTTTTAATAAATTAAAACGAACTCATTTTCTGCGGATTTTCGTGGTTTTTGGAGTTTTCCGGGGATATGCTGTAATTGATAAGGGGAAAACAACTGAAACCTTAATCTAGATGGCAATACCAATACAAAAACATATGAGTCACCAATTCCCTTTGAATACTAGGAGCAAAGAACTAAGATTTAAAAAATTTAAACAAAGTAATATTCTCCGGATTTCCGTGGTTTTCCGAGTTTTCTGGGGAAATGCTGTAATTTGTAAGGGGAAAACAACTGAAACCTTAATTTAGATGGCAATACCAACACAAAACCATATGAGTCACCAATGCCCTTTGAATACTAGGAGCAAAACTAAGATTTTAAAATCTTTAAACAAAGTCATTTTCTCCGGGTTTCCGTGGTTTTCGGAGTTTTCCGGGGATATGCTGTAATTGATAATGGGCAAACAACTGAGACCTTAATCTAGATGGCAATACCAACAAAAAATCGTATGAGTCAGAAATTCCCTTTGAATATTAGAAGCAAATAACAAAGATTAAAAAAATAAAACATTGTCATTTTCTCCGTATATAGGCCTACGTGGTATTCCCGGTTTTCCGGGGATATGTTGTAATTGGTAAGAGGCAAACAACTGAAACCTTAAATTCGATGGCAATACCAACAAAAAATATGTGAGTCAAAAATTCCCTGGTCATATTAGAAGCAAAGAACAAAGTCAAATTAAAACAAAGCCATTTCTCCGGATTTCCGTTGTATTCCGGGGTTTCCGGGTAAATGCTGTAATTGATAAGGGGCAAACAACTAAATACATAATCTAGATGGCAATACCAACAAAAAATATGTGATTCAGAAATTCCCTGGGCATATTTGGAGCAAAGAACAAAGAAAAATTAAAACAAACTAGTTTTCTCCTGGTTTCCGTAGTTTTCCGGCGTTTCCGGGTAAATGCTGTAATTGATAAGGTGCAAACAACTAAAAACTGAAACTAGATGGCAATACCAACAAAAAAATATGTGAGTCGGAAAATCCCACGGGGGGGGGGGGATGGGGGTATACAGTAGCCCACGCTCTAAAAGAGTTATGAGATAGGAACAGTTTACTGTCGTCTTTTATTACAGTTTCATATGGAAAAGGACGCAAGCAGGAATTTAGATGAGGGAAGTCCACACACGAGGAAATCAAAACAAACATCTTTTCATTATCTTTTTCCTCTTGTGAGGTATACGCCCACGCGTAGCTAGAGATATCACTAACATGAAGCATCTATATAACATGAAACCAACAAATCTCGTTTTCTCAGATTTGATTCTGGAGGAGAAGGAGAATGTTATTACGGCAAGACTACTTCATTCTTCATTCCCTGTAGTAAGAAAACATTTACCAGTGAACGAGTAGTAAGAACGGAAAATGTAGAAGCAATATAAACAAAACAAAATGTTAATATATCTCTTAAAAAAGGAGCTAAATTAATTCATACATTCGCCACGAAGCTATAATATTCATACGAATCCAGTGGTTTGACTCCTCTGTTGAATTTAGAAAAATTACGGACTCGGCTCGACTGAATATCCAGAAGGACGAACAATTTTGAATTTCAATCACAAAGATGTTTTGTTAATGTCAATCCTACATCAGTTCATATGTTAAAAACTTACGTCTATATATACATCATCATCATCATCATCGTAGATGTGTAGATGTAGATGTAGTTATCTCGTTCTGTAGATCCTGTGTTGAGTGGGACTCAAGGATATAGAACACGTCAGATTACAATATACAAGGAAGTAATAAATAATTATATATAATATACTACACTATAAACTTATTCAAACTGGAAATACTCATCCATATTGTAGAAGGTGTGAGTCATTAAAAATTTCTTGAGAGATCCTTTGAAGGATTTGCTTTTTCTTTGAATACATAATAATTTAATGTTGTTTGGAAGCTTATTGTATATCTGTATTGCGGAGTAATAAGCGCCATTCTGAAAAAGTTTTAATGCATTAACCGGTCTATGTAAATCATTCCTGTTTCTAGTAATATGTTCATGAACACTGCTATTAGTTTGGAATCTCTCAATATTATCCTACCATATAACACATAACAGAGTATATATACTCCCCTGTGAGAGTGAGGACTTTTAATTTTTCAAAGAGCGGTTTGCATGATTCTCTCCTTTTCTTTCTACACATTATTCTAATTGCTTGCTTTTGTAGCTTAAATATTTTATCCCTATGGGTCGAGTTACCCCAGAATATGATTCCATACTTCATTATCGAGTGGAAATTTGCAAAATACACCATGCGTAAGGCATCCTGTTTTAATACCTGATTCAGGACTCTTAAGGTAAAGCATGCTGAACTTAGTTTTGGAATTATCATTTCAATATGTGACTTCCAGTCGAGATGTTGATCAATTTGTAATCCTAAAAATTTGAAATCACTAATTTCTTCTATGCTTTGTGTTTGGTAATTAATTACAAGGTTTTGGGTACATCTTTGTTTTGTTCTGAATTGAATAAAGTGGGTTTTTTCGATATTAAGCGTCATTTTATTGGCTTGGAACCATATATTTAATTCGTGAAAAGCCTTTGTAGCTACTCTTGCCAGTTGTTCCTGGGATTTTCCTGTTACAAAAACACTAGTGTCATCCGCGAAAAGCAATACCTTTGTTTCGTCACTTAAGTTATGTGGCAAGTCATTGATGAAAATTAAAAATAGCAAAGGTCCTAGTATTGATCCCTGTGGTACTCCACTTCTGACTACTCCTAGATTAGATTTGTTTCCATTTATTACGACATTTTGAGTTCTATCAGACAGGTATGATTTGAACCAATTCAGTGTTAAATTATCTATTCCATAATGTTCCAATTTTTCAATTAATAGTTCATGATTTATACAGTCGAATGCTTTAGCTAAGTCACAGAAAATTCCCAACGTATATTTCTTTTTATCTAGCGCTTCCAGTATTTCTGTGGTGAGTTTAAATGTAGCATTTTCAGTAGACATGCCACTTCTAAAACCAAATTGTGATTGTGTAAGAATATTATTCAAATTAAGATAGTAAACTATGCGGTTATATACAACTTTTTCGAATACTTTTGAAAATGAAGTTAAGAGCGATATAGGCCTGTAATTTGATGGTAAATTTTTGTCTCCTTTTTTAAACAGGGGCTTGACAATTGCATGTTTCATTCTTTCAGGAAATATTCCAGTTTCTAGTGAACAGTTAAATATATGGCTAAGGGGTTTACTAAGTTCCGAACAGCAACTTTTTAATAGCTTATTACTTATGTCATCCCATCCAGATGAGCTTTTACTTTTAAGCAATTTTATTATATTTTCAATTTCTATAGAGGAAGTCAGTGTGATTTCAAATTTATGGTTACAAATTGTAGATTTTGTCAGAAGGTCTATTGCCTTGACACTGGTATTGTTGGTGGGAACACAATTCTCTGCAATATTTATGAAGTGGTTATTAAATGCATTTGTAATAACTGATAGATTGTCTAGTTTCTTATTTTTGTATATTAATGACGTACAATCACTTTTTTCCTTTGCTTTCCCTGTTTCATTTTTTACTATATTCCATATAGTCTTAACTTTGTTGTTTGATTTATTAATTATTTGTGAAAAATACCTGCTCTTTGCTTCTTTAATAACCTTTTTAAGCACATTGCAATATCTTTTATAATACACTTTCTGAGTTTGATTGATACTGGTTCTGCATTGTAAATAGAGCTCTCTTTTTTTAGCGCATGATATTTTAATACCAGGGGTTAGCCATGCTTTATTATTTAAATTAGGTATTTTAGTAGTTGTCTTTTTTGGAAAGTTGGCCTCAAAGTGTCGCAACACGATATTTAGAAATTCATTTAATTTACTATCAACAGTGTTATAGGTAAATATAGTTTCCCAATTTTCATTTGCAAGATCTTGTTTGAAACTTAAAATCGAAACATCATTCATTACTCTGATAATATTACTATGGGTATGTTTGCTAGTCGGATATGCTTCAGTATTGTTTAACATTACCATCTTCAAGGATTGGATCTATTAGCCCGTTCCGTCTCACAATTGTTCACGCCATCTTTTTTGTGGTCGGCCTACGTTTCTTCTTCCTCTTGGTGTATAATACAAAGCAGCTTTTACTATTCTGGTGTTTGGCATTCGAAGGATGTGTTCTCTCCAATTAATTAATTAATAAAGTAAAGTGCGCCCAATGGGCATTAAGATAAAATTAAACACTGTTATTCACTGCAGAGCTGCACTATTGATATTGTTCTTTTTGTGCATGTCAACGCATGGTATTTTGTGCACAAACTTCCACACCATATACACTTGCATTCGGGGCTCGGGTCATGATACCTTTTTTCTGTGCACACCTTATGGTGGAAGCCATGAATTGAAAAGCGCGTTATTGTGTGTCTTAGCTCATAGTTAGTACTTGTCCATTCGTTGCTGGTCATAGCATCAGTAGAATAGAAATCAGGTGGGATGAGATTCTTCTTTCCTTGTAGCTCTTGCAATAGAACATTGTACTGTGGAGTGGACGGTAGCAACAGCTGGTACCTCAGCTCTTCAATGAAGAAGGGTTCCCTGATCAGTTCATATATCAGTCTTGAGGGTGTGTATTTTGATACACACAACACTCTTTTCCAGTATGCTGCTTTCACCTGCTTCTCTCCAATTCATTCTGTATTTTTCTATTAATGTGATAACTGGTTCTATGTTCAATTCCTGTCTGATATCAATACTTCTTCTGTGATCTAATAAAGTATTCCCTACTACATAGCGAAGAAATCTCATTTCTGATGCTTCAATGCGTCTTAGTTGGTCAGAAGTCAGTGTCCAACTTTCACATCCATATAATAAGAGCGGTAAGGCTATTACTTTATATAATTTTAATAATGTTTCTCTTCTTACATTATGTTTTAGTGTTCGTTGTATAGTACCACAGAAGTGTCGAAATCTATTTAATTTTATTTCAATATCTTGTGAGTTTCTATAGCTTAAAGTGTATCCTAAATATTTAAAATGACTTACTTGTTCTATAATTTTTCCATTTATAACAATTTTAGCTCTAATTGGTTCTTGTCCTTTGAATGCCATCACTTTAGTTTTCTCTGTTGATATTTTCATACCATATTGAATAGCAACCTGGCTTAATTTATGAACTGCTTCTTGTACTTCATTTTCAGTTTTTCCTAAAATAATCTGATCATCTGCAAAGAGTAAAGTAGTAAAATCTGTTTGGTTAATAATCATATGATTATTTAATTTTGTCAGCCAACTTCGGATGACCTCGTCAATATAAACATTAAAAAGTGTGGGTGAAAGTGGACACCCTTGTCTTACTCCTTGATTTATTTCTGCAGAGAGTAATCCTTGTCTTTGTGTATACATCTTTATTTTATTGTTTTTATATAGTGATTGAATTGCTGAAATTAAATGTGTAGGAGTACCTATATTTTTTAATATTTTCCAGAGAATGTTTCTTTTTACCTTATCGAAGGCTTTTTCATAGTCAATAAATACATAATAAGTTGGCAGGTTAAACTCTCTTCGTTTTTCCAATATTTGTGTCAATGCAAAAATGCAGTCTGAACATGATCTGCCTTTTCTAAATCCATGTTGATACTCTTCTAAATGCGTTTCTGTTATAGGTACTAGTCTTTTGTTGATAATTTTGGCATATAATTTATAGCAGGAATTTAGTAAACTTATACCTCTGTAGTTACAACATTGAGATCTATCACCTTTTTTATAAATAGGATTTATTAAAGCTTCGTTCCATTCTTCAGGTACGTGTCCATTTGACCAACATGTATTTATGAAGTCTAGAAGTCTCTGTAATAGTTGTTCTGATGAGAATTTAATCAACTCCATATTTATTGTATCAGAGCCTGGAGATTTCTTATTTTTAGTCTCTTTAATTGAATTTTTTAATTCTTCTATTGTAATTGGATCTACACCTCCAGTCACAGTTATATTTATTTCCGGATTTTCTTCATCAGTCCATAGTGATTTAAAATAGTCTAGCCATTCAGTTTCTGAGATTGTATTCAATTGTATTGTATCTCGTTCATCTTTATTTAAATGTTTTATTATTTTATATGCTTTAGTTTGGGATCCATGAATGTCATATTCAAACTCATTTACATATCTCAGGGTATATTGAGATCCCTTGCACAGGGAAACGTGCGAAGACTGCAACGGTCCAAGAGGCGACGTGGGATTACATCCACTATACGGCTCAAGGAGCGGAAGCAGCAACCCTCTCTGTATGGGGTTGATACACAGAGGAGCTGGGATAGAAGCTTAGAGATGGCAGCCCCATCACTGTCCTTACCCTGCGCAGCGCCCGTAACGCAGCCAGGGGACATTTATAATACTGAACTTCTCAAACATTCACGCCGGACTGATTTCCCTATGAAGACCCAAGCAATGAAAAAGGACATGAATAAAGGAATTTCTGAAACATTGAAAATAGCAACCTGGAATGTACGAGGACTAACACACAAGGAACCTGAATTAGTCTATGTATACAGCAGTATTAAATTTAAAATGAAGATGTATAAAAAGATACGATGGCCATTCAATATTAAAGAGACAAACTGGCCTGGAGAAAAAACCGTTTCTTTACAAAACAAGACTTTTCCTCCTTTTCAACATAATCCCCATCAACATTTATGCACTTGTCCCAACGGGTTACTAGCTTTTCTTATTCCGGCTGCAAAGAACTCTTTGTCTTGGTGTCGGAGACAATTTCCCACAAATTTCTTGACATCCTCGTTATCCTGGAACTTCTTCCTACGTAATGCCTCCTTCAGTAAACCAAACAATTCGATTTTTAAGTGAGGAAGTTGCAACTTCAACAGGCCGGCCAGAACGGTGTTCGTCAGTCACTGATTCTCGACCACTTTTGAACTGTGTTACCCACTTGTAAAAATTTCCACGGTCACTTTCACCATACACTTTAGTCATTCTAGAGTATATATTAGCTGGTTTTTCACCTTCAGCAATGTAAAAACGAATCACAGAACGTTGTTCAACCAATGTGGAATTTTCAAGAAGACCCGACTTCGTTAAACTTAATTTTGAGGTTACAAAGAGAGCAATGTTGATCCATCAGCTGATTAGAACTGATCCCAGTGATGCCAACTTAAAATCCTAAATGTATCAAACTTGTACTACCAACGTCTTTTCCCCAGACCAATTTGTCTCTTTAATTATTGAATGACCCTCGTATATTTATGAACAAAGAACGGGCTTTTATAGTTTTATTCATCTAAAACTTGTGTTACAGTACAGTACGTTCAATCTAAGGCAAATTCCGTTTAAACTGGACTTTCGGTGATCCGGACAGGATCTGGACCCATTTGATCCGGATTAACGGGACTCTATTGTATGTTACTTGTACTAAATTATTTACAATACCAAATAATCGTACAAGAAAACATTCTGCACTTAATGTTTCCTCTGCTAAATTTATAATTTGAGGCACAGACTTTAAATAAGTGAGAGCGACGGGCGATGTGTATATATTTCAGAGCAATATCATATTAACAATCTACGTAGACAGAAAATATAAACAATTTTCATGTCATTGCCCGTACCCGCACTTTAAGGTGCATGCATGATTATTTTGCCCCATCTCCACAAGCAAGCGAAGGACTGACCATTTGGATACATACAGAATATAAATGAAAGGATCCTGTAGATTTTTAAAGTTAGTTTTTCTAGTCGAATACAACATAAAGTATAATACCAAATCTGTTCCAATATACTTCTAGCAGAAAAATGCACTTTGTGAAAACATTTCTTTTTTTTTTTTTTCCTTTTCCGAAAACTATCGCGGTGCCCAGCTTAATTTTGATGTAGTAGAAAATGAAACAACGAACGAAATAATTAATTCTTTGCAGTTTTTAGTAGCATTAATAGTTTTGGAGTAAAGACGGAGACAAGAGACAAACAGTTCCCATGTGCTAATACTTATTTCATGACCAGGCTTTAAAACTTAGTGCCCGAACCCACAGAGGGAGATGATTCCGGTTACCAACAACCTGAGTATAGGGGGTGGGGGTGATTGCGTAGGCTGATAAGACAGTCATTCATGGTAGTACTGAGAAGTCAATGCGCTCGAAGTACGGTGCCTCTCAAATTGGTCAACAGTGTACCTTGTCATTATGCTTGTTTATAAATTTATAATACGTGTTTGGAATACCGAAAGTAAAGTGTTCTAAAACGCAAACATATATTGAAACATTTGGGAGGGACTATTACACACAAACAGGAAAACGTATCGTTTTGCATGCTTGTAATGTGAGTTTAGAGAATGAGAAGTTATTTTGTGGTCTTCCTATACCTGTAATCCGGTTTGTTTACTATCACGTGAACTAGCATATGGTAGCTAGCGCATACGCCGAGCAAAGTCTGTCAGTACAGTTGCTGTTAACATATTCGATCGGGCACTAAGTTTTAAAGCCTGTTTATGACCCGACATGATTCTAAACATGAATGTAAGTGAATGCCACTCAAGGAAAACTTTTTTGAAACAACATTCGAAAGTGAATAGTTACATTTAGGGCCAGTTGTATAAACCTCACTAACTGATGGTTATTTTTGCTGAAAGTTGTATAAAAATGCTGTTGTATAAAAATCACCGTAGATTGTGTAACTCACAGTTTTAAATAACTGGAGGAAATAATAAAACATCTGGCAACAGTGTGAAAGTTGAGGGAAATTTGCAGAGACCCAGGGTCTTATATCTATGGCATTTGATTTTCAATTGTTTAATCAAATACAAAGTACCGTATTACGCATGTGTATTTGGTATTTATTTTCAACTGTATAATAAAAATGAATTTGTTAAAAAAAATTCATTGAGGCCATGTACATTTTTGCTTCGAACTGCTTTAACTGTCTATATAGGTGTTTAGGTGTGTAAATGCAACCTACAGTGCCTATAATGCCTGAAAAGTTATGGATATTGTAGAAATATAGTATAGTTTCCTTATGACACTGTCCTTAGTTGGCATTCTAATAAACTGAGGCCTTAAAGCATAATTTTCTCATGTCACATTATGGCTGTTCCTTTGTCCCCGTAACTATTTGGAAACTTCCTGTCACAATAATTCGCATAGGACCTCAGGGCTTGCTCTGAGTATCATGAACACATCATGATTTCGCTTTGTTATTGATTGCAATGGGTGACACATAACCTCTGTCTAGTTCTTCTACTCATATTTCAGTAACATGTTATTCAATACTGATAAAGGATTCCTTCTCTTATGAAATACACGAGATACATGAGGAAATTTCATTGCATCACCAGATGAGGTACTGTTTCAGAATAATCAGAAATCTATAAATAAATGTTGTTATTTTGTAACGTAGGGCTCCTATAACCAACAACAAAGCTAAGGTACCGGTATCTGTATTTTTAATGTCATTAGACAAAATGAAAGCAAACTGAATCTAAATGATATGAAAATAATAATTCATAACTCACATTGTACTTATATAATGGATTTCTAGTGCCTTTTCACTGTTTGAATTGTATTTAAAATTTCCAAAACATCAGTTACGGTTATGTTTTAACTTGCAAAAATTCAACAATTATATTAAATTTGTCATTAGAATAAGATAAATTTGGATTAATGTTTATGCAACAACAACAACAAAAAACAGCTAAAGATAACTGAAAGTTACTTTTGCATGCTAACCACAGATTGCATGTTTATACAACTGGCCCTTAGAACGTTAAATTAAACGCACGAAAACCGAAATAAACACTTCCTTAAATTCTTGCATAATAAACATAACATCATTTAATATATTAAGAGAGTGTTTTATTAAGGGTTTAGTCGATTTTTACATACTTTTTATTTATGATGAGGCTGTAGAGCAACACCTCATGAACAAAAAGCGACTTCAACTTTTACTGTGCAGTAATTTTTTGCAGATTGCCAGCCTTTTTAGCAAAACATCTGTTTTTACATTTCAGCGGTTTTCTCAAAAAGTTGAAAATATTTTTAATACAATTTTTACCACAGGTAGGTGCCAAAATAGCTACAACTTCAGCACAATAGACGTCTCTACGATACAAACAAGCCGAGTAATAAAATGTTGAAAAACCGCTATTTTTTGCACTTTTCGACTTTTCTTGCAACAAGTTATGAACCTACTTTTTATCCTTTATTATGCATTTTCTTCGTCTTTTTAAGCTCTATCTCGTGTTATTTTTGTTTTCCCCATATTTCTCTTTTACACCTTAAAATAAAATAAAAATCCTTTTCACACCTTTTTGCATTTTTTCACCATTATGCAACAAATCTATTTTTCCAAAACATGTACAATGAATGCCTGCTATTTTCCCCTTAATTATCGCATAGAGAAAGTGACCACTTTATTTTTATAAATAATGAGCTTTTTTTTTCTATTTCGCCTGGATTATCATGAACCCGTCTCGTCCCAGGCATTCTCATGCATCGACTACCGTATTTTACGGACCATAAGACGCTCCGGACCATAAGACGCACCTAGATTATAGAATAGAAATTTAAAGGAAAAGAAATTTAATGTGATTCTAAATCAAGAATTTTAAAGGGAATAATATACTTCATTGCATAAACAAATTGTACAATGGAATCCGTGTAAATCACTTCTAACCTAAAACATGCGTTGTACGAAAATCTCTTCTGTACAGGTGGCATCGCGTAAATTTTATCAACCGAACTGATTTCTCATGAAGAAATGGAAATACTTTTTCACCCTCTAATCCTCAATTTGGCGTACGGTAAGTGTAATCTGACAAGGCTGTTTATAGGTGATAGCTTTCATTTAAATCACCCGGCAGAGACAACTCCTTTCGTATAAAAGAACTCAACATTCCTTTCTTTTCGCATCGAATACCCTCATTTTACGATTGTGACAAGTGCACTGAAGAAGGCCTACAGTCCGCCAAAATTTTTAACAATCTTATCGTTTAAAGCACTTTGTTTATAACTATGGTATTCCGACAATATTTACCATAATTTTAATTTTTCACATGTACTTCAGACCATTAGACGCACCCAACTTTCAAGGCTCTTTTTTCAAAGTAAAAAAGTGCGTCTTATGGTCCGTAAAATACGGTAATTTTCATGGGCAAACAATTACAAGCTTAAAATTGCAAGCGTCCGCGTTCATGTTTCTAAATAGGCCTGCCTGAATACAGACAGATGCTTGCAAGCCTACATGAGGTTATGCCATCACATACATAGACCTACTGTTATGTCCGCATATGCTCTCACTGTAAAGTATGTTTGCTTTACACCAGCATTTTCCATGTACTCCACCACTCGTGTTTTCACAGCTGATTTCGTTTCTGTGTTCGGAAAACATTGGCACGTTTTCGCAACCCCCAACCATCAAAGTTGACAAACCTTCGCCTCTCAAAATCCATCAAAGCTCTGAAATATTCTCTGTGAGTTTCACAACAAATATAGAGTAGAAAAAAAGCAATGTAAACATGTGAGTCATTTCTACTAGTTTCTCGGTATAAATCCCACCTTTTATAAATAAAATAGTTTATGACATAATACTCATCATACACACTTTATTTTAAATTGTCCACTAGGGATTTATTTAATAGCGTTTGAAGTTGTTACGATATCCTTCAATAGAATTTTGTAAACCAATTTCACCCGCATGCCATTGTTTAAGTTTGAGCTGAAGTCGAGGCAGAAAGAACAGACTGCTTTTTCAAAACAACTCTATTACTGATCATCCCTCTTTCCTTTCCCCCTTACAAGTAGGCCTACTTATGGCTGCGTTATTCCTACACAGTACCTTATAGTACCGCTATAATATGGCGTTAATGGTATTACTTCAGGAACAATATTTTGAAATCAACAGAATATTTCAAAACAGTAATTTAATTAATAAACTTATAATTCGATAATTGATACAAAAATTATTAAGTAAACTTCTTTATCTGCGATAATTTCATAAGCATAGGCGACTTGTCGGACAAGCGCAACATCAATACATATTAGAATTCATAAATTAAATTTCACATGTTATTTTATAATTAAAAATATTAAAACCAGACAGATAGTTTGTATTATAATAGAGGCAGAAAGAATAGGCGGTTTTCTAGTTGTGTAGACAGGTTTTCCACTCGACTGTTTTTCTAAGGGTTCATGGTTCGTGAACCTGAAACTTGCCCTCGCACTGTAGGAATGTCAGTTATTGTGAAGAATTTTATCTTGGTTTTCTCCGTGCTTGTTCATACGTGTATTATTAAAACAGAAAAATAAGTTTACAAAGGAGATATTATTAATATTATTTAGGTAGATGTAAAAATAGTTCCTACGCGGACAGTGACGATGATGAGGAGTTATGATATTATTATTTTGATGTAGCCTACACGAATCTGTTACAATCTGAATCTGCTTATTTCCTTTGAATCAGTTAGATTCCTACACGAATCTGTAACATAATGAACCAACTATTTTTTTTTTACAATTTACAGTTTAGTGATTTTATAATAAATAAGATTTGTACTACATGACTGACAATTTACTATCAAATGTAAAATGAGAGTATTATTATAATTCAGGACTAAAGAATAGGTGACTTTCTGGTTGCGTAGACGAGATTCTCATTCCACTGTTTTCCTAAATGTTTATGTTCCGATTACCTGAACCTCGTCCCCGTTCTACATAGCGAAGTCAAGTGATGTGATTATTGGACTGTGTTACAATCGAGGATTGAAGAAAATGTGAGAGACTCTGAGAGACTCCAGGAAGAGGCCTCCACAAAGGAAATTGGCAGAGATGACATTATTGAAAGAATTGTGATAAATTTAGATAGTAGTATTAACATTTCTGACGAGGAGTTATGAGATAGTGCTGAAATCGGTTTTACAATCTGACATAATGAACCAATTATTATTTGTTTAACAATTTCCAGTACAGTAATTTTATAGTAAATAAGATCTATACTACACGACTGATAATTTATGATCAAATGTGAGTTATAGTGAGAGTATTATTTAATACGAACTATCTGTTTCGATTTATTTTTTTAAATTGAAATATGATATTTGAAAACTAAATGATGCATTTTGATATTTATTTTATGTAGCGCTTGTAGGAAAAGTAGCCTAGGTATATGAAAATAACGCAATTAAATAACTCTTTTAATAATTCTTTTAAGTTAATTATCAGAATATTTGAAATAATTTGTCCATTCGAAAATAACATTACTGAAGTAATAACAATAATACTTTCTAGGTACAGTGGTATTAAACAGAGGCGGCAGCCAGATGCGCGTGAGAGAGATGACGTATGTAGGAGGAATCATGGGGGGGGGGTAAGAATGTTGAACTGCACTAGCGACAGAGGAGAGGCGATTGTAACAAGGACTCTTGTTTCTTAACTGCATTTATAAGATCTTACTGCAGTGAAAGCAACGACACAACTGACCCATACACCCCTCCATGCAATACGAATGTTTATTGGACTCGTCTGCATCTACTGCGCATCCATGCTTGGACTGCCACGTCTGATTAATACCACTGTATACAGCTACACGTTCATGCCCTACTAAAAGCATGAGAGAGTATGTTTACACTTTCATGTATGGGAGATAATGTTTATAATTCACAGCCATATATACTTGTACAATTGGAATGGAAAGAAAAGAATTCTGTGGAAAAGGTTATTCTGAGAGACCCGCCTTTTCTTTCATCCTTGACTTATCCATGGGGTTCCAATGGTTTTATTAATACCGGATTTATGTTAGCTACGCCTTAAGGGTAGATAGGTCAAAACTTCATATCATATCATAGCTTTAAGTCATTTATTTTTATTATTATTTATTGTTTGTATTTGTGTTTAATATGTTTTGTCTCCTTTTTATAAATTTGTCTTTTTTTTCTAGCTCTGTTTAACATTTTTCACATTTTTTATAAGTGTGTCATTCTTTCTCACTTTGTTTTTTGTTTCTCCTCTTTCTCCACTCTGATGTTCTGAAACTACACCCGAGCACGGGCAGTTTGCTCATTCGGGTGTATTTCTAAATAAATATTTGGTTCTTTTCTTTCTTTTTCTTTTCTTAAAAAGTATTGTACTTTAATTTTGAAATTTGTAAATGTTTTTTGTTTATTTGTGTATTTTTGTATTTGTATTTGATTTGATTAAAAATAGGCAGAAATGAAATAAATAAAAATAAATAAATATTAAGGACCTAGCAATAGAAGTGGTTCTGTTAAGTAGGCTTAATTACTGACAGGCAAATTTTGAGTGTTCATCCAACCAGTTTCCATAACCTTATACAATAGGAACTTTGTTTTGTTTTCTGGTTGTCGCAAAAAATGAATAGCTTAAAGCAAGAAAATTAACATTCGTGGAACAATAACCTTTAGAACTGGTAACATAGCTGCTGGTAACTGTTTTATCGTTATTGATATTAGAGGGAATTCCGCTCTTGAGTACAAAGCAAGTCTGGTGCTCGGAAACACTCGCTGAAATAATTCTAGGAGAATAATGCGGACGTTTCCTGCAATTAGATTTCACGGAATTGCCCATTGTTTTTGCCAACAAATTAGTAAACTAACTGTCAAGTTCGTGTACATTAGCGATCGATAGTAATTATTGTGTCAACTGACTTAGCTCTCTACCTACAGAATTAACCTTAAGGAAGTTAGAACCAATAAAGAAGTTTCCCATAATACAGGTATATTCCAAAACTCTTCACTCTCGAGGCAGAAAGAATAGGCGGGTTTGTCAGAACAACTCATTCCACCCTCTACCCCTCTTGCAAGTACTTATGTCTGTGTTTCAATGAACGTTTCCTGCAATGAACGATAGCTTATAGTAGGACAAGAAAGTATAGCGCTATATAGTATTAATGTTATTACTTCAGCAATATTATTTTCATATGTACAGAATATTTCAAATATTAATTTAATTGATAATTTGATAACACCGTTCTGCATGGATTTTGTTTTGAAATAAATGAGCGTTTTTTAATTACAATTTCACACTGATTGCAAAAATGAAATCCATTTTTGCGTACCACATCAGAATTTTTCACAATTCAAAAGTTTATGTTTTCAATATCTTTCGTAATATACTCGTAGTAAATCAAAATTTAAAAGGCGCAACAGCATATAATATCAACTGTATTACTTAAAATGTGAAAGAATATATTTTATTATGTTTATATTATATATTTATTAAAATCTACTACCTATATCCGCCCTTTGGGGAGGTACACCTTAGACAAGACATTCCTGTCGTCTTATAATTGTATAACATGAACTATAATTCCAAAGAGTGGAGGTTATTCATAGATTCTTCTCAGAAAAGTCTTAAAGGTGTTTTGATTCATAATGGAGATATAAATCCTTCCATTCCTGTGGTCCACTCTTTTGTTTTAAAGGCGTCATATGAAAATGCACAGCTTTTGTTACAAAAACTGCAGTACGAAAACCAATTATGGTTAATCTGTGGAGATTTCAAAATTATTGGACTATTACTTGGTCAGCAGCTGGTTTTACAAAATATCACATAATATGTGAATGGAACAGCAGAGCTAGGTCAGAACATTGGGAAAGGGAACAGTGGCCATATAGGACTAATTTAACACCGGGTGAAAAAAAAACATAAAAAGTTAGCCTCTTATTGATCCCTCAAAAGTATTGTTGTCACCTTTCCATGTAAAATTAGCTTTAATTATACAATTTGTGAAAACTCTAAATAAAGACAGTGAGTGCTTTAAATGCCTTTGTGTTACATTTCCTTTATTATCCTATGATAAAATTAAAGCTGGTATGTTCGTTGGCCCAAAAATTTGAAAATTAATGATTTTCAGTTAGTTCGAGAATACTATGAGCCGAGATGTAAAGGATGCCTGGAATATTTTCAGAATCGTTGTTTTTAATTTCCTTGGATATAAAAAAGGCAAAAATGTTGTTAACATACTAAGTGATGCCACAAAGTTTCAAACAGATTGGCTGCAACATGAGTGTCAAAGTATATTTCCTTCATTCCCATCAAAATTATTTTCCTGATAATTTAGGAGATTTTAGTGAGGAACAAGGTGAAAGATTTCCCAAGGATATAAAAAAATATGGAAATGAGGTACCAAGGGAAGTGGAGTGTTAATATGATGGCTGACTATTGCTGGATGTTAAAATCAACATTCCAGGAGGTCAAAGAGGAGAAAATTTGAAGTGCATTATTGAGGAAAGGTTATGAATGTGTTTATAATTATTAATTAATTATTAATTAGTAGCAAATAACATATTGTGGCCTAGATTTTCTCGCAAGATTCTTGTTGTAAATAATTTTATGACTTTTCACAAAGCTATAATTTCATTTCTGGTTATTCATTAATTGTTTAAACACCTGACGTGATGAGGGAAAATGAAGATTATTTTATAATTCAGCACAAAAATTCCGTTTAGAATCACCTATCAGATTCAAAACAACAAAAAATAAGTTTCGAAATGCAGATCGGTGTAATCAATTTAAAAGGATTATTAAATAAAAATCTTTACTTGAGTTGTTTTCTTAAACCTAAACTACTTATAGGACAAGCGCAACATTCAATAAATATCACAATTCATCAATTAATTTTCACATCTTATATTTGAGATGCACTTTGCTTGCATTTCACTTCTCAACATTGCATTGCTCTGTGGAAAACTTTTCAGACGAAAAAGTAAGTGAAAAATACGAAATTTGATAGGCCTATCTAAGTTCAGAAGAGTAATGCCTGTATCGTCTGATTTACAGGAAGAAATACGCCTAAAGTAACATAGAGGCCAATGAATTTAACAGTTGCAGCAACGGTTGGGCTTTCCAAGCATTGGCGTCTTTATTAATCCTGACCTAATTCTATCAACTTGAGTAGAGGGAAAAGGCTTTTCACATTTCATGGTGGATAATTCCGAGCGGGACGTCTCTTGAAAGCTATGTTATCGAATTTGTGGAGATGAATAGAGGACTCTCCACGCTTTCTCACATTTTCAAGTTCTAACTTTCATAAGACTTGAACATTTTAAAAGAATGTTAAGTCATAACGCTACTGTCATGGCGGAAATGTGCTTCATGGTTATGTAAAATATTATTGTTCAGTACTCATGATTTGTCTTCATTCGCAATTGAACCAAATGCGAATAACGACGTCGGTAATAATAATAATAATAAATAATAATAATAATAATAATAATAATAATAATTATTATTATTATTATTATTATTATTATTATTATTATTATTATTATTATTATTATTATTATTATTATTATTATTATTATTATTATTATTATTATTATTATTATTATTATTATTATTATTATTATTATTAGGGTTCGGATGTTTATTACATGTCATATTTTTATCCTGACCTCCGTCTTCACCGCAAACACAAATTAAACACGAATTGCACGCTTGTTATCCTAATCGGACCGTGTTTATTTTGCATATAAAGTCATATTTTGGGCTTTTTTGTGGTCTTGGTAATATTTTGGCCATATTTGTAATTTAATGTCATATTTCAGTTATAAATTCGAAAAAATAGCACAATTATACAGTGTATGTACTACATGGACGAGTTAAATTTGAAATGTATTTCATTAATTTAATGTTTATGCCAAATTAATAAAAAAGTAAAGTGTTCCCTATTACAGGCCATGGAGGCCCAGAGGGTTCCAGGAGGTTGAGGCTCCCAGATTTTTAGACATCGGCACATGAAGGTGGTAAGGTTGTCAGCCTTACGCACCGGCCGCCTTTACCCCCAGGATTGCTCTTGGTACTCATTTCTGTTAGAGTTTGAGTCGACCCCAGGGCCATAGTGCCACCAGAAGGATTAGGCCAATTGAAAAACTACAACGACCTCATCGGGGATCGAACCCGCGACCTTCCGGTTTGTAGCGCAGCGCCTCAACCACTACGCTACGGCGTACCCCCTATGCCAAATTAATAGGTAACTTAAATTTCAAAATTAAAACAATTGTTCATATTTATAAGTGACACGCAAGGTCTACAAAATATTACGAGTATTTGGAGCTGATGACGCGAGCAAACAGGAGAAAATTCTTTAAAAATAGAAGTTCATTACAAGTGAAACTGTAAATAACCAAAATTGTTAAAAAGTGATTATCTGATTGAATTCATGTGATGTGAGAATTTAGTGTCTTTAAACGTTTTAAATTTGAACATTTATTTTTGTGAAAATACGTTATTTTATCAGGTCATATTTAGGATTTTTGGGTCATATTTCGTCATTTTTAAGGCCATATTTTCAGTCATATTTTGCACATTTTTATAGGTCATAAACATCCGAACCTAATAATAATAATAATAATAATAATCGGACAGACTCATGATTCAGCCGTTCACTGATACGGCCTACCGATCCTAGTAATTATAACTTTTGTAACTCGGGACCATAATTTAGGAATTTAATGGAAATTTCATTTAATACAAACCCGATAATAGGATTTCTCACTGTTCACAGAGATGCAATTGCAATGTTGTATCCATGTTGTGGGGGGGTAACAACTGGATTTTGCGTATTTTGCATGCCTTTGTGTTTACAGGCAGGTGGCCGAAGCGCATTCGGGAGGTCATATTTCGAATCCCATAACTCTGACCCCTTCACCTTTTTAAATGTTATCTGAAAGGCTGGCTATCACAGGTAAATGCTTGTTTCTCCGGCCACAAGACAATTTCAATCGCATTCTAAAAATTACAAACCATTATCAAGTAGTTACAATAAAATTGTAATAAAAGACTTGTTAACGTATATTGTAGAAGATCTAGCGATCCAGAGAGTTGTGGACCAGGATTGTTGAAGTTCAACAACTCTAAGAAGTTCATACATTGATAAGGGGTTAATGTCAAACGGGAGAACATTTTTAATTTTTTTAATGCATATGTATTAGCTGATATGCAAAAAAGGCTTCAAAATTTGTATTTTTGTAAAGGAATTCCCTGAAAGAAAATGTGGTTGATCATTTTGACCCTTGTGGATGAGCACTGTTGAATTTGCTACCTTTTTAAATTTTCTGCATTTTTAAAATAACTATTATAAAATGTATTGTATTTCATGAAGTCCAAACTGTTCTGAATGTAATAAATGTATGTAAAACAAAAAATATTTTTTTAACCAAAAAATCTCACACAAATTAGAGCTATTCTTATCTAGCTGGTCATTGGTACAGAGTTTATTATACGGTGATTCCCTGCTGACATCTTGCTGATGTAGCTAAAATCTAGACAGTAGCCTATAGTGCTAGGAGCGGGTGCTCTGTAGAGAACGTGAATTGAAAAGACTCCCTCGTGACGCCGAAACGATAAGCAAACAATGATCAAACTATTCCATGCTAAAGTATCTCAAGTGACGATACACAGTCTGTTCTCATATTCCGTTCCGATGCAAAAGTATTCAGTCAGTTCTCTACTGGTATTTTAAGAATCCCACAGTGCATCATAGAGTAGCCGAACCCACATTTCCATAATATGTAATAATTCCACTTTTCCAGGGCAGATTTTCATATAATTTTGAAAATTTTACTCTTCAAGCGTATATCTTTATTTCAGTATGCAAATAGTGTATTTTGATTTTTCTAAAAAAATCATACCATTCATTAAGAATATATTATATCACCGGAAGTGAGAAACATGTCAAAATTACAATTTCCCCCTAAAATCTGTCATCATTATTGAAAGGATGGACCTCACAGCATCATATCTGCTTTAATATTACGTATATATTTTAATTTACCTTAGACTTTATTCCATTTTGTAAGATATTCTAATCTTCACGTGAGTCATTCAATATTAATTTTTTTTTCACTGTGGTCCATTGTTTAGAATAATGTTCACAGACTGAAGGAAGAAATTGCAATTTATAAAGTAATAACTTTTTCGTTAAAGGTGATATGTTTTTAATGGAAAATTCAAAACGTGAATTATTTAGATCATTATTACATGTTTTAAAAGCCAAATTAAATTTACATTAATGAACGATCAATTTGAAAAATTATATGAATATCTGTCCAGTCACTGCGAAATTAATAAAGATTTCTTCAGTAGAAGAATACTGTAATTTACAGTGGCTACTCTTATGAGCCAGCTTAAAGGACAAAAACAGGATACCCTCCAGCCACTAAAAAACAGAAATTTAGAAAACCAGAAGTTAATACCACGCTCAAGAAGCGACCTGGTTCCTAAGAAGGGGTTTATACCGGAAACAAATTTTCCCCATTCGATACGAGTTTTCTATATTCACAGGTTCAGGCCATGGAACTATACCCTAACCCACTAGCTGGCCAATGTAAACATAAATCCATAACCATGACACTAGACAGGAAGCAATAATATTCAAACCAATAAATGCAGAACATTGAAGTATACAAAATCTCCTATGCACACGATTAGTCTTGTCATTAACAAGTTACCAACTGAAATAATTGATGTAAGTGAAGTAAACTCATTTAAAAGAAAACTTAAACATTATTTGTGCAGTAAGACATATTATACTTTTAATCATTTTTGTCATGACTTTAGAATTTCTGTAGTTTTTGTATTATTGTTTCATTATTATATTTAAATTGCTCTGTATTTTCTACATATTTTATTGTTATTATCATTGCTTTTTTTGTTCAATGTAATGATTGTCATGTTGTTTTTACAAAGACACTGTGTACTTTGACTATGTCTACCGATACGTTGTATAGGTTACAGACGTATTAAAATAGTATAATAATATAATATTATACATGAATCACAATAACGATGAATTTATGATCGGGACGTGGAATGATAATCCAACACGGCATTCGAATCATGCAGTAATCCATCGATCAGTACCAGAGATTCTCAAGTGCAAGGTTAAGCATTAATAAAAGTAAGAATGTACTATAATTAAAAGGCCTACAGCATAAAGAGAATTGGAAGGAAACAAACACGAGAAGAACACACAAGAGAAGTACTCATGACGTCTGTACTTACATATAATAATATTAGAAACAGAATGGGATTTCCACATCAACGTAAATCAGCATACTGGACTTACCTGGAAAAAGAAATAAGAAGTCACATTAGAAATTCAAGATTTGTATAGGAGTATTATCATTACTGGGGCCCGGATTTTAAAGTTTTTATAAACTATGTATTAGATTTTTAAAACATTAAAATAGATTTTTTTTAGTTTTTACCATTTTAAGACTTGGTTTAAGTTTCACTTTAATACTTACAATAAACACACTAAAACAATAAATATATTACTTTTATTTTTGCTTACAATTTCCATGGCTACGAATCACAAAGCTATATGAACCTTCTAAACGTTTTTCAAGTAATCAACCAGCTTTTAGAATACTTCACTTTTGGCATTTTCCTTGAACAAACACTGTGAATAAACAGCAAGTGTACGCTTCTTAAGGGGGGACATACAGCTTTCTATGCTGAAAAATAGGTGAAGTTCACTATTTTTTTTTCTCAGCAATGAATTGTTCTGTAGCCTTGTAATCTGGTATGCTCTATATTGACTAGTTATACAACTGCATAATATTTTCATAATTAATTTACTTAATTATGGGTAATTATCATTACAAAATTACAGTCAAATTTTGTGCACTGAAGTGCCGTTTCCCTCATAACTCAGTGAAATTTTGCATGCTAGTATATTTAATATTAGTGAACAACACTATTTAGAATCATTGATTTAACTTTAATAGTTTATTTTTTTAAATATTTCTTTTGTAAAAGAAATTAACAAGTGATGAATTATTTTTTTTAAATTTATACTGCAGATAATCCAAAGATGATAGATTATGTTGTGCATATGATATTTACAAATAGATATAAAAATAATCACTCAGATATATTGGTATTTATGAAAATTGTCAGGGAAAAGGCACTTCAGTGCACAAAATTGGGCTGCCATTTTGTAATGATAATTACCCATAACTGTAACAGTTAAGTTAATTCTGAAAATTGTATGCAATTGTAGAACTACTATATAGAGCATGTCAGAATACAAGGCTACAGAACAATTCATTGCTGAGAAAAAAATATTTAACTTCACCAATTTTTCAGCATCGAAAGCTGTACGTCCCCCCTTGAAAATGTTTTTAATTTGCTTCTAAAGAAACCAGGGATTTTGGTTCAATAAAGATTTCCTTTACCGGGACAATGGGTTTTCAAAATGTAAGGCTATATTTTCTCTTACAAATGTACTAGTAACAATTATCAAGATGCAAACCGTAAGCAGATATTAAAAATGGAATCTTTAGTTTGTTAAGTATTTCATCTTATTTTAATTTTTAAAAGTTTTACACATTTTTAGTTTGTAATGCCTTTTTTAGCCATTTTTAGGTTTTATAAGATTGAACTATGAGACTGCCATACCAATGAATCGGACAATTATGTTAAAGTATCACAGTTAGCTTGCAAGGAAAAAAATAGTTTAAAGCCTAAGAACCCGGGCGCTATTCATTCCACTTGGTCTATCTAAGTACACAATAAATATAATTGGCAGTATTTCATTGAAGTATGCAACCAGCTATGCTCTTGAAGAGCTCGCTTGGTGGAGAAACCAGGAACCTCAGTGCTTACGTATTTGTGTGTGTGTGTGTGCGTGTGTGTGTGTGTGTGTGTGTGTGGGTGTGGGTGTGTGTGTGTGTATAACACGGTGGCAGAGGTGACATAACATTCCTGACAAACTAAGTTCTACAAACTACTGTTTGTGTTGACATAATGTAATTATAATACATTGTAACAGTATCAGTAGGATGTCAGAATGTAATGTTGTGGGAGGCATTTCGTGCGAAAATAAGATTCTTTCTTTAATCTAATGAATTGAAGGAATTTTTTATTGTAATTTTATAGTGTGATATTGAGAGTTATCTCATCTTAATTGCAATGTGCATGACAGGATTCAGTGTATTGTACAGTGTGTTTTATTACTTTATGTTCATAATTATATCTGTGATAGAATAAATTGACGTTGTCTATTGTCAAAATGACTTAATGACAATAAAATCTATTATTATTGTTATTAAACTATTATTACTATTATTATTATACATTGTGTGCCTACGGCTTCGTCAAAATTGTCTTAGGCCTACATCTAAAACTTAACCTAAATTTAAAAATAAGAAACATCTAGCCTAACCATTTACTTAGCAGCTCTTCATAATCACTAAGGCCCGGATTCTAATGACATGTCATCTTTTTATTGATGCTGCACAGACATTGCCAGCTTGTAGATAAATCCTAATCATGGCCTCTAGATTATAAAAATACATATTTATTAGGTCATTTTTGTCATTTAATGCAATTTTATATTTTTAGGGCATTTATTTCAATTTTAGGTCATTATATTGTCATTTTCATGTCATTTGTATCCTTATTTAGTCATTTTCATGTATTTACATTGAGTGTATTAACTTTTTTCGTCACTAGCGGTGCTGTCTTTGAAGTGTTGTTTCTTTAATGCAAGAAGGAAAAATTCGGCGTTAAGTGTTGTCATGTCTCAGTCGGATATGAGAATCAAAGAAACGCCAAAATTTTGTATTATATTACTATTGTTATTAGATTGACTTGGCACCAGAGTCTGCCACCTGCTTGGATTTGAGAGTGCAAACTACTGTTTACCCTCAATAAACAATAATATAATCCGGCAGACCACAAAAGTATAAATTTCCGTGAGAAAAGAACATTCACAACATTACAGTTATTTACAGATTTTACAATTATGTACAAACTAGTCTATAACTTTGTGTACAATACTATTTCTTTATAAATAAAACATCAGTTTTTAGGTATTTTTTTATAGTTAATAAGTCATTTTCTTTAAAATATAGGGTCATTTTATAGGTCATTTTTCAAACAATTTTAGGTCATCAGAATCCGGGCCCTGATAATGACAATACGTGTCATAACTAGTAACTAATATTTCCATAAGTTAATTACTTTTAGTCGATTTATTGTAACATATTAATAACAAAAGATTACAATGTGGATATGTTACAATATGGCAGCTTGTATTTTCAGGTAGAGTTTTAAAATAAAAAAGAATAAAACTGAAACAAGATTATCTAAACAAACGCAACAGCATGTGCCATCGACATCGCAATCAATTACTTGAATGAAATAATTTCCAATTACATGTTTACCTGAAGGCAAAGAATGGACTTTGTCGGTTTTCAACCGTACAAACAATGGGAGTGTCCAAAGAGATGTTTGCCTGTAAATTTGCTCTCAGTATTAAAATACTACCTTTCGTGTTAATAAATGAGTTAGTCGGAAATAGTATGTGATATTTCAAAATAACATTCTACTCATTCTGGTTTAATGTCAATGTAAATCTGTATAAAACGACCGAAAGAACAGAATGATCCGCTTTATACCAGTTTTCGGTTATACGAGGTCCACTTTACTTCGGTTCTACTGTTTATAGCAGGGGAAGACAGAAGCTTGCTCTGTGACGTCACTGCCTACTGCTCTACTGCTCGCGTTATATCTCTGCGAAGAGCATGTGAAATGTAGGCATCAGTGAACAGGGGGGAAGAGAGGGGCTTTAGTATTGCGGGCAGCGGGAATTTAGGGGGTTAGAACTTACGTAATACGTGTTTCCGAGTTAATGAAACATCAACCGATTTTTTTGATAGTTTATCGGTTAATTACAGCGCAGCAGTTTAACATATTATAAATAATTCTATTTTTATATTCTGCGAGAACAATTGCCTTTCCACAAAATCTATGCTCTTTGACAAAAATAGACAATAGGCTACTATCATTTGAATTAACATAATTCACTACAGTAAAAATGATAAAAAAATAATGAACTGAATTAATTACCATACAAGCTCGTCTGCACCTTAGATGATACAAGATTACAGTAACAATATTCTGACTTTCCTGTCTCTTTTTCTTTAACAAGTGTATCAATGTTGGGACGTAATGTTTGAGCAATATTTAATCGAAGACTACATTTAGGTTGTGATTTAACAATGTACTTCTTGATTTGAGCTTTGCACATTTCATTAGTGAAAAAAATTGTTCGGCCACATATGTCGATCCAAAATTACATAATATTCGTGCAGCAAGTCTCGGGAATCTGGTTTCAGAGAAATTTCTGTAAAAGTTACCCAAGACCACTTTACGTTCGTATTTGTCCTTTAACAGATCGTCGCATTGTAAGTTTAGCAGTTCCAATTGATACCGACAAGGAACGTCTTTGACATTAACTGAATATGGGGTAGCAAAAAGTTTAAACATTGGAGAAAGGTTTTCCACATCCTGAAACCTCGATTCGAACTGAAGAAGAATGTTTCGCAGAACTAACACATGTTCTGCAGAGGGAACACTATCAGGATCGCGTACTTGCAATAACTTTGAAAAATGCTCCGTATTTCCAACCAGAAGTTGTTCTACCCACAGAGCTAAAGTGAATAGGTCCTCTAGTACCTAGCTCTAGCGTACTCTAAACACCCCTACTACCGTGCGCTCTTGCTGACGTCACACACAATAGCCCAGTCAAATTAGATAAAAATACATGGTTTTGCTGCAAAAAATCATGTAGTTCCAAATGTTTCAGGAATGTGTAGTGGGAGGTCCCCTGAAGAACGCCTAATGTTTTCCCGCCAATTTTAGGTGCCGCGGGGGGTGGGGGGGAGGCTCAAAGGTCCCTTTTTTCAGTTTTTGGCGCAAATCTCGAAAATAGTGCATCGTACAGAAAATGTTATGGTATTCAAAATTAAAGCTTATTAAATTCCCGACAAAACGGTATATTCATATTTATCTTTATATGTTACCGTCTCCGAGAATGAGCCGGCGAAAATGGAAAAACTGCAGAAAAATTTGTAGCGCCTCACGTTTTTCGTCGAACTCGCCCTTCCAAATCTTTAGTTTTCCATTTTACAAGAAACTTGTAAGAAAAGAAGTTGTAGAGAATTACATGTTCTTCAAGAATATACATACATTTGATAATTTATCTTCACGTAGTCAAAAGTTAGACCGTTTTTAAATTTCGGGGTCGATTTCGAGATTCCGCTAGTAAACTGCCCATCATTTTATTTCCGTTTTCAAGTGCTTTAACTCTCTTTATCACTTTATGTATTGTTTATGTAGACATAAATGGTATTTATTACCCATATAACTAATATATATACATATATATGTATAGGCCTATGCATGAGAGCCTTTATACTAGCATGTATAAAATGTGAACTTTTATGTAGGCCTACATTATTTATTGTTTACATAATCGACGTAGTATACATAGTTAGTGTACGACTGTTTTAACTAAAATACTACTATTTCCAAATGTTGGTAAGACTGTGGTCTGATATGGCAATTGAAGTGACACTGATGCGTGACATGAAAAGTGAAGGTGGACTTACACGAGGGAGAGGCATGAGTGATTCTGTGTTGGCAAAATGGGTTGGAGGGGACGCACAGCTACAGCCATATGTTCTTCATTAGAGCAGTTTTCCGGCGTCCATTCTGTGAGTGGAGAACAGCATGTCGACTTTCGAGCATCACGAGTTAGCAGAAATGACCAAGACAGAAGGAAACTTGCTCAGTGGTTGGCTGATCACCCGCCATTTTCTGTACGCGATTCTTTGATGTCCCTTTCAACCGGAGTAATAGGAACCAATAACATCAACAAGCAATGAAAATCGGAACCCGTACAATGGAAACTTTTGTTGGAATGACCTTCGCAGAAATGAAGCAGTGTAAGAAGAACGCAGTAGTCCCATTGGCTGCTATGAGCAACACTGTCAAACTGGAAAACGGAGTGGTGGTGATCGAGCCTTTAATGATTTTCCAGAGGACCATAATAACCCAGAAAACTAAAGAGGATGTAGAGGAGCTGTTGAAGTGTGAGTTAGCCCCATACCCCATGACTCTTTTCGACGAAGGGACCATGAGGAAAACGAAAAAGTCAGCTCTCTATGATGCCTTTCCTTCAAGCAATAAAATGGTCAACTTGAAGAACAGTTTCACGGTAATCGATGGAGGGTTCCTCCTTCATAGAGTAAAGTGGAACAACAACACCAAGTTCGCCTCCATCTGCGATCAATATGTGTCTTACATGATCAACCGTTACGGCTACAACTCTGCTGTGGTTTTTGACGGTTACGAAGACACGAATTCCACGAAAAGAGCCGAACAACATCGAAGGGCATCAAGTAAAACATCAGTGGATATAGACTTTGATGAGAACATGGTGGCTACTGTTCAGCAGGAAAACTTCCTTTCCAACGAAAGGAACAAAACCAAGCTGATATGTATGTTAGCGCAGGCCTTGGGCGCAAAAGGTGTACAAGTCATCATAGACAAAGGAGACGCTGACTGCAGCGTTGTTAGGTGTGGACTGGAAAATACCTCTCATTCAACTGTGGTGGTAGTTGGCGAAGACATAGACCTGCTCGTCTTGCTCGTGGCACTCACACCACGAGACACGAATGTGTTTTTTATGAAGCCTGGACGAGGCAACACAGAAGACAGGTTGTACTCCTCCCAACAACTTCAGTCCTTGCCATTCAGCCCATACATTCTGTTTATCCATCGCTTCACTGGATGCGATACCACTTCTGCGATTTATGGAAAAAGTAAAGCAGCCTTACTTAAATGTTTCCAACGGTTTCCTAACGAAACCAAAAACATCGCTGAAGTGTTTTACGACTCCACATCCACGCCAGGAGATATTGCTGAAGCTGGGGAACAAATGTTCCTACTGATGTATCAGGCCCCACCCAACGAGCATGACCTCAATCATCACAGGTACATTTCATTTTGTATTGCATGTACTAACTTCATTGAATCATGCTGTTTGATAAATAAATATTCTATTCTATTGTGTTTTATCCACAGGTACATTTGCTTCATCAAATCAAGATGAAAGCGAACTTGTCTTCATTGCCACCTACAAAAGATGCTGCTCTACATCACTCGTGCAGAGTGTTTCTACAGGTCCAGCAGTGGTTTGGAAATGAATATCTCGAACCTGAACGTTGGGGTTGGACAAGAGAAGATGGGGGATATCTGACTCCTATTAAGACCAAGGCCCCTATTGCACCTGACAGCGTGCTCAACTCCATATTTTGTCATTGTGCCACAGGCTGCGGTATGAGATGTGGATGCCGGAAAGCCAGCATCCACTGCTCACCTGTCTTTGGCAATTGCCACAGTGCTTGCACTAACAATGCTCCCGTTCAAGAGGACTTTGAAGAGTTGTACGATGAGGAATATGAGTATGAAGAGCTTTTAATGTGTGACAGGATGGAAGGGTGAGCGGAAATTAGGTTGTGTAAGTCTCTTTTATTACTTTTGCATTATTAGCTATTATATATATATATATATTAGTTATATGGATAATAAATAACATTTATGTTCACATAAACAATAAATAACGTGATATAGAGAATTAAAGCACTTGAAAACGGAAATAAAATGATGAGCAGTTTACTAGCGGAATCTCGAAATCGACCCCGAAATTTAAAAACGGTCTAACTTTTGACTACGTGAAGATAAATTATCAAATGTATGTATATTATTGAAGAACATGTAATTCTCTACAACTTCTTTTCTTACAAGTTTCTTGTAAAACGGAAAACTAAAGAATTGGAAGGGCGAGTTTGACGAAAAACGTGAGGCGCTACAAATTTTTCTGCAAGTTTTCCATTTTCGCCAGCTCATTCTCGGAGACGGTAACATATAAAGATAAATATGAATATACCGTTTTGTCGGGAATTTAATAAGCTTTAATTTTGAATACCATAACATTTTCTGTACGATGCACTATTTTCGAGATTTGCGCCAAAAACTGAAAAAAGGGACCTTTGAGCCTCCCCCCCACCCCCCGCGGCACCTGAAATTGGCGGGAAAACATTAGGCGTTCTTCAGGGGACCTCCCACTACACATTCCTGAAACATTTGGAACTACATGATTTAATGCAGCAAAAAATCTAATTTGACTGGGCTACAAGGGATCCGCATGCTCTTGCTCCACAAACGTCATCATAAGACGTAGTTGACTTCCCCTGGTTTATAGGCTACATAATAGTTAATATATAATGCGAACAAGTTTTAAAAGTAGGAAAATTCAATTACTTTTTCAAAGTATAAATGAAACAAAAGAAATTGAGAGAATTGGAGTTTAAGTTTTCTGGAATATTAAAGTGTAAGGTATATTACACCTACTATTTTTTGTTTGTTTGTAGTATACATGTTTTTGTTTAGCCTGAAGAAAAATGCCAGATGTCCGTATTTAGCAGGACATGTCCGTATATTTCTATTTCAAAACCTGCAATATGTCCGTATGTTTGTGGAAGCAATTATTTTTTAAATAACTGAAAAAGGAGGCTCTTGTTTCCAGATTTTACCAAAAGATGTCTCTGTGCATTGTATGACAATCTAAATTCTACTGAAATTGTAATCTCTTTGCACACTTATGCTCATTTCACTTTTATTATTGCCGGTATTAATCTCTTTGTTATAATCTCTTTGGAGGAGATGCCAAAGTTCATTACAATAGTATAAAACATTAAAGTTCTCTAATTTTGCAGTAGTTAAAATTGTTGTTATATAAAGCGAAGGATTTCGTCACTGAAAACGAATTTAGTTACTCCTATTTTCTTGAAAAGGGTTGAGTAACAGGTGGTAAGCATGTCGACTCCACAGTCATCTAGGAGGAAATTGAGGAATTGCTCGGACATGAAATGGTCTGGAAATTTAGCCTAGAGTTATCATTTCTGATTGGAGTTCTTTAAAGATGTCGTTAATCTACCTCACGGGACCCTCCCGGAAAACTTCGTCCCCTGAAATGTCCATGAAACTAGGTCAGGTTTACCTCTGCGGAATGCATTTTGCACAAATAGCAAATTTGAGAATCTAGGCAAGTATTTTTGACATCCCTCGTTGCATGTCGATCCAAGTGGGATTTATTCATTAATTGAAAGTTAAGTCCGAAGCAGAGCTTCACAGAATCGAGGCAGAGTTAATTCCTGCATACTCGATGTGATAATGTGTTTGGAACAGAGGTATTAGCTCTAAACCACTCCTACTAATTAGCATGGAGTGTTAGTATTGTTAACTAATGCCACTTTAGGATTTAGTTCTAATCCAAGCAATGATGGGATAAATCCGAAAGGGACCTACTTTCTCTCTAAGAACTTAGTATGGTATTAAGGTGAAGTTTTCAAGAGATCTTTTCAAATATATCATTTTTCCTGTTACTGTTACGTTTGACGCTGATACATAAATCGCTTTTAATTTTGTCATTTAGACATTTTAAATTACTTTACAAAATACTAGGAGATGTGGCATTATAAGTATTTTCTAAAATTATAATAACTTGGGTTCGGATGTTTATGAGATGTCATATTTTTATACTGACCTCCGTTCTCGACGCAAACACAAATTGAACACGAATTGCATGCTTATTATCCTAATCGGACAGTTCTTATTTTGCATATAAAGTCGTATTTTGCTCTTTTTGTGGTCTGGATCATGTTTTGGCCATATTTGTAATTTAACGTCATATTTCAGTTATAAATTCGGTATAGGAGCACAATTTATTATGCAGTGCTTGTACTACATGGTCGAGTTAAATTTGAAATTTATTTAATTAATTTAATGTTTATACCAAATTAATAGTAACTTACATTTTAAAATCAATGCAAATTGTCCATATTTTATAGGGACACGCAACGTCTACTAAATATTACGAGTATTTGGAGCTGATGAAGCGAACAAACAGGAGAAAATCCTTTAAAAATAGAAGTTCATTGCAAGTAAAACTGTATATCACCAAAATTGTTAAAAAGTGATTATCTTATTGAATTCATGTGATGTAAGAATTTAGTGTTTTTAAACGCTTTAAATGGGAAAATTTATTTTTTGAAAATACGTTGCTTTTATTGTGTGATATTTTGGGTTTTTGGGTCATATCTAGTCATTTTAAGGACATATTTTCGGTCATATTTTCCACTTTTTTAGGTCATAAACATCCGAACCCTAATAATAACTATTATATAAAGTAAATCGTATACGTGGAACAGACATTCAGGATATAGCAAAGATTTTCCCGGAACGCTATGACGTGAACTCAATTATCGGAAACCATGTAACGCTCAATTCCACCGCATTCAATTATTCGGCATTTTATCTTGTATAAATTCCTCATCATATTTATGATTTATCCTCTGTCCGAATTCCATAAACAATTTCAACAGTTAGATAAAACATTAATAATTAAAGAAAATATCATTTAAAGACCATCTTTCTATAATTCTACCATGTTGAATATAAAACACTTGAAATCGTTTTGAAAAATGAAGTGCGAAACTCTAAATTTCAAATTTACATAATAATATTGGCAGGGTTTAGAGTTTCGAAATAGTTACGTTCTTTTTAACCTTCATTCATACACGTTTCATCGCAGACTACAGATCCGTCGGCCCGGGTTCGATCCCTGGTACCTCCTCGGATTTTTCTGAGGTAGGGAGGTCTGGTAGGAGTGCACTCAGCCTCGTGATTCAAATTGAGGAGCTACTTGAAAAAGGAGTAGCGGCTTCGGTCATGGAACCCACCATTAACGGCCGTGGGTGTCGGCATGATGACCACATGCCCCCAATCCTGCCATCTGCCTATGGTAGATGACGCAGCGGTCGGGTGGTAGGCCTTATCCCTTCTGGGATGTTAGCAACACGGAGTTAAGTTCATACACGTTTCAACTGACTGAATTTTCATGATTCTGATATTGAATAAAATAATGACGATGAATACGCTAAGTGAATATCCAAACGGCCTTGGTGACGGGGAAACCATGAAAAACAAGCCAAATTAGCCGACAACGGGACTTCAACCTGAGACTTCCGGAATGTGAGTTCAAGACGCTACCGTCTCGGTCACATAGCTAACTAATTTTTTAAGCTTAAAATAATTAATTTTAAATGAAATTAACGATACAGTGGCACGTCGTGCTCATGAACCTTCAAAATCAGTTTTGATTTTTCATTAAATGCTGTATTTTAACTTTTAAATGTTCTGTTTTTCTTCAGCAGCAGTACACGCGGAGACATAAATGCACCAGCATTCAGAAGATTTTGCAGAACCGGGATTTAATCTTATTTATAAAATCTGAGCACCCATGCAAACCTTTTTGGTCCTCCTCTTACAATACACCGTGGTACGCCGTAGCGTAGTGGTTGAATCGCTGCGCTACAAACTGGAAGGTCGCGGGTTCGATTCCCGATGAGGTTGTTGAGATTTTTCAATTGGGCTAATCTTTCTGGTGGCACCATGGGGCCCTGGGGTCGACTCAGCCTCTAACAGAAATGAGTACCTGGAGCAATCCTGGGGGTAAAGGCGGTCGGTGCCTAATGCTGACAATCTTACCACCTTCACGTTCTGAATGCCTAAAATCTGGGAGGCTCAACATCCTGGAACCCTCTGGGCCTCCATGGCCTGTATAAGGATCACTTTACATTCACCTTACAATACACCTCTGTTATAATGTTATTTGACCCCAAGAACTTCAACATTAATATTATTTTCTTTCACTTGTATTACATCTTATAGAACATATGAGCCGATGATCTTTAGTCACTGATGCTCTTTAATCTCGTGGTTATAAAACCCCCATTCAACTTGTTACTCTTATGATATAGCCTAGGTTAACTTTCAGTGGTAAAGGTAGAGTTATCCCTTTATGGGCCATGGAGACCCGTAGGGTTTCCGGGAGGTTGAGGCTCCCAGATCGAGACATCGGCCAAGAAGGTGGTAAGGTTGTCAGGCACACGCACCGGCCGGTTTTTACCCCCAGGAATACTCCTGGTGCTCGTTTCTGTTAGAGGCTGAGTCAACCCAGGGCCATATAGTAGGGGGGCCCAAGAGGGGATTTTGGGATTTACTCGAGGGCGTCAGATTAAGGTAAGGTGGATTAATTACATGCTGAAAAGTGTGCTTTTCAAAATTCTCACGATTTGAGCGTGACATAAGGGAGTGGGAGGGTCACAATCTTGCAAAAAAAAAAAGTTACCTTGACATTCTCAAGCGCGGTCGAGTTGTTTTTTATTTTGAAGGAAATCATGAAAGAATAACGGAAAAAATATAATCTGCTGATTTCCACAAGCTTTACTCCAGTTGCACGCACTAAACTTTATTGACGATTTTTGCTGCTTCGGCTTGTGGAAATCGGCAAGATTATATTTTTTCCGTTATTATTTCATTATTTCCTTCAAAAAAAAAAACTATTCGATCGCGCTCGAGAATGTCAACGTGACTTTTTTTTTCGTGTGAATTTTGAAATTCACAGTTTTCAGCATGTAAATAACCCACCTTACCTTAATCTGATGCGCTCGAGTAAATCCCAAAATCCCCTCTTGGGCTCCCCTACTAATAGTGTATCAGAGGTAAAGCCTTCTAAAATTATTGAGACAACTGTTTACGGTGTAACTCAAACTGTTAATATTGTAGTGGTTACTATACACAGAAGCATTTTACATTATAGTCATACATGCACACAGGTAAAAGGTAAAGGTAAAATGATCCCTATAGAGTTTGGAGTTTGGAGTAAGGATATTGTCCAACTTAAAAATGAATGTAAATTTTATTTTGAATGGTATATCAATACTGGTTCTGACAATATAAAGAAAATATATAAGGGATGTAAAAAGAATCTATATAGGTTAGTAAAGGAGACCAGAATCAAATTAAATGATAGTATCATAAAGAATGCTACAAATAAGCCAAAAACCATGTGGAATATTATAAAAAAAGAAAGTAAATTGTCATCTGATGACAAGAATTTTAATAGTCAAGTAAGTCCTTTTAAATTTAATGACTTTTTTATAGATAAAGTTGAAGAACTTTTAAATGTAGTTTTAACAATGCCTAAAGATAATGACTTTAGATTCTATTTAAATAGGTTACCTAAACCAAAAACTTCCTTTAATTTTCGGTTGGTTGAAGTAAAGGATATTGAAAAGGCTATAACAAGAATGAAACCCAGCAGGTGTGAAGATATTTATAATTTAAGCTCAATGATTTTAAAATATGGTGTAGAATTTATAAAAGAAGCATTGACTCACATTATTAATTCTTGTATACTTGATTCTATTGTTCCTGAAAATTTTAAATTAGTTAAAGTAGTACCAGTTTACAAAAAAGGAGACCATTCTCTTGTAGAGAGTTATAGACCAATATCATTGGTTCCTGTATTATCAAAGGTAATGGAGATTGTCCTGAATAGCCAGATTGTAGATTATTTTGAACAGAATGAGTTATTTGATTCTTCACAATTTGGCTATAGATCTGGATTGGGCACTGTTAAAGCAGCAATTTCATTCCTATCTAAGTGTATTTCGGGGATTGACAACAAGGACATTGTCAGTGTAAAATTGTATGATTTATGCAAGGCATTCGACACTGTGTCCCATTCACTTTTACTTAAGAAGTTAAGGTATTATGGCTTTGAGGAAAGTGCTGTATCTCTCATGCAATCTTATTTAAGTGGGAGACATCAAAAGGTAGTGATAAATGGAACAGAATCTGGTCTTCTGCCAGTTGTGCATGGTGTTCCACAAGGATCCATCCTTGGTCCTATCTTGTTTATAATTTATATTAATGACTTACCAATTAACATCTCAGCACCTACAGTTAATAGCTATTTATTTGCAGATGATCTTAGTATTTGTTTTAATGGGAAGGATCGCAAGACGTTAGATTTACAAATAAAATCAACATCAAAAGTGGTACAAAACTGGTGCAATTCAAACTTACTGTGTATTAATACTGGTAAAATACAAGAATCAGTTCTTACATACAGCACTAACGCCACAGATGATATAAATAGTTCACTAAATTTTTTGGGTTTCCTCATTGATAAAAATATGAATTGGAAAGATCATATATCAAAAGTGTGCTCTAGAGTGTCGAAAGGGATATTTCTAATACGTAGATTAAGGCAAAGTCTGAGCTTAGAAGTTTTAAAGACAGTTTACTATGCACAAATTTATAGTCACTTGAGTTACGGTACTTTGCTTTGGGGCAATCAGACAACAGTTTTAAAATTATTAAAATTACAAAAAACATGTATAAGGTTAATGTGTGGACTTCCTGCTAGAGGACATTGTAGATCAAACTTTGTTAGGTTAGGAATTATGACAGTCAGGGCACTTTTCATTTTTCAATGCTTATTATATATTAAGGAAAACATTCATCTGTATGAAGAAGTGGGATCTACACATAACTACCAGACAAGAAATAGGAATGATTTAGGGTCTCTTAGGTGTAGTTATAGTAAGACTCAGAAAACTTTTTATTACATGTCAACTAGATTTTATAATTTTCTTCCTTTGTCATTAAAACAGTTGCCCTTTAATAAGTTTAAAAAACAAATACATAATGTACTGACAGTGAATTGTATATATAATATTGATGAATTTTTTGATATAAGTTTCACCAGTTGAAATTGATTTGTACAATATGGACAGAGTGGAATCAAAGTGATTACTAGGAACGAGAATCAAAAATGGTAATGCTAATTTATATTTATTGCAGCCAAACTGGCAGTTATAGTTTTTGACGATTGTAATACATTTGATGTTCTCATCTGTTCTTACAATAAAAAAATATTTCTATTTCTATTTCTATTTCTATAGAGGCCATGGAGGCCCAGAGGGTTCCAGGAGGTTGAGGCTCCCAGATTTTGGACATTCGGCACATGAAGGTGGTAAGGTTGTCAGCCTTACGCGCCGGACGCCTTTACCCCCAGGATTGCTCCTGGTACTCATTTTTGTTAGAGGCTGAGTCGACCCGAGGCCAATAATGCCACCAGAAGTATTAGGCCAATTGAAAAATTTCAACGACTTCATCGGGAATCGAAACATGCACACGGGTAAATAATACAATTCATATTCATCATAATAATTGTTGCCGAGAGGGTATTTTTACCTCATTTATTAATTAAGGACCGACGAAAGCAATTCAACTCTATGCAAAGCTCATGTGAATTTGTAAGTCTGTTTTTTCTCATAACACAAAAAGGTATTCATAACTCTAGTCTTCTTAGTTCTTTACAACGTGCTTAGGTTATTTTTACTTGGAATTAAGTGTGGTGGCTTTAAACACGAGTACTTTGGTTCTCAGAATGAAGTCGTAACAAAACTTCGAAGCTGCGGCGGGCGGGGGAACTGCGAACTTGCCATGGTCAAGGTGGAATAATTCGTTTCCTTCTTCCTCACACCCAACTCACTGGTGTTGGTCCAGCCAACCCTATTTTATAAAATCTTGAATAATTTCACTTTGACTGGACGGATTTTCATAAAAGTTCCTAACTTCCTAAAAGTTTAAGGAGGTTCATACACCAACCAGTGTCAAAATTTTCAATTTTTTTACACTCATATTAAAGAACACATCTTTCTGAACATACTCTATAATTTTTATATTTAAATTCGGTCATTTACTGTAGATATACAAGTTTAAATCCCAGTATGTGCGTCAAGTTGATTGGCATGTTGAATTTTCCCGTAACTTAATATTTTCAACACAAAAAAAACACAATATCTCTTAAAGTAATGGCCCAAATTGCATGAAATTTTGCACACACATAAATTTTTGTGTGTTCTAGAGGACACATCTAAATAATCTGATCTATTTGTATCGCAAGATTATTTCACTTGTGAACATAATGTGAAAAAATTAGTAACAATTTGATATTGAAATTTTAAAGTCCCTGAAAATTGTATCAGGCATACCATATAATTCATTGAAGGTTTAGCCTCTAGATTATAGTGTCAGCTGTGAATAAAAAAAAATATTACACCAATCAGATTGGCTCTTTGCAAGAAATCAGTTTCTTAGGCCGTACCGCATTTTGCAAAATTAAACATTTTAATTTTCTAATATCAACCTTCATATTTGTGACATTATAATAATTTATATGCACATCTCAAGCCCCAAGTGTACACTTCTAATATCCAAAATTTCATTTTGTTATTGCAAATAGTGTTGAAGATATTTAACTTTTACTGCAATGCCTGCTCGGGCATGGTCTCTTGGTGTATGAGCCCCCTTAATATGTCATAATATGCCATAATAATATACGCGTATTATATTATAACATATATTTATGATGGTTTCTCGGGATTCCAACCGGGTGAAAATTTTTATGTAATCCGAGCTAATAACAGCCGAAAGCTCAGATTACACAAACATTTTCACCGGTTGGAATCCGAGAGACCATGATAAGAAACCTACGCCGGGAAAGCCTCAGGTCTCCTATAACACATATTATTCATTTCACTTAGGGCTAGGCGAGACATATTGTACAATATCCTCATTGAGTTTGGGACAGGGCCGTAGCTAGGCGGTGGGGAGATGGGCCCCCGCCAAGGGCGCAGGTATAGAGAGAGCGCAAAATTAACCATGAAAAATCCCGCCTTTTTTTAGACTGGTGCAATTTATCAAGCAATAATAATTCCACGTTAATGGAAGAAATCTTTCAGGTTATTAAAAATTACTGCACATGAACTATCTGTAGTATTATGCCGATTGTCTACAAACGTTCTTTAATTAACACGTTTTTTACTGACAGAGTATAACATAAATCATGAAAAGTATGGAATTTTTAAAAATTAAAATTAAAATGTACGTTATTATTGAGATGAAAGTGGTTCAACTATTCAAAAAAATACTTTTACCTATATTAATGTGTTAATCATTTTAGTAGGACTCAGGCCTATTATGTAATTTACTTTTGATTCTAGATTTTATTATTTAATTCTTTTTTAAGTAGTTCAATCGTCTGAAAATAAGATTTTAGTTCCTTGAAAGTCCAACACTTAGTTCATTTTCAAATTGAGGTTTAGGTTTTCTTTGATAATAACAGTGTTTTTATATTAAAATAATAAACAATTTTACAAAAATTAAAAAAAATTGTTTAGAGGGCGCAGATTTGTCAAACTCGCCAAGGGCGCAGAAGGACCTTGCTACGGCCCTGGTTTGGGATACCAAAATAGTTAGTTAAGTTGATCAAAATATGTCTAAATGAAATCTGTAGATGAGTTAGAGTAGGAAAACTTATATCACATACTACTATTAATAGTAGTTTGAAGCACGGAGATGCATTATCGCATTTACTTTATAATTTCGCTTTGGAATTGTCATTAGGAAAGTTCAGGAAAACAAGGTAGGCTTAGAATTAAATGGCAATCACCCGATTTTAAGTTGTGCAGATTATGTTTATCCCTAGGGGGATGATATGAACGCAATCGAGAGAAATGGAGAAAGTCTTTTCGTTGTCTGCAGGAATTTCGGATAAGAAATTAATACAGAAAAACTACGTATATCGTCATGAAACTATATAATGCCCTACAAAATAGAATAGCCGGTAAACCATACAAGTGGAGAATTAAAAATATCTGGAAGCAATAATTAATTGCAGATAAAATAATATTAGAGTAGAAGTTAAATGTTTGTTTTTATGCAGTTCACAAACTTTTATTTTCTCGTCTTCTGTCTAGAAACCTAAAAATAAACATTTATAACATGATTATTCTACCCGTGTCCTATATGGATGTGAGACATGGTCCCTTACTCTACGGGAAGAACATAATCTGGGAGTATTCGAAAACAGGGTGCTTAGGAGAATATTTGGACCTACAAGAGATGAAAATGGGGACTGGAGGAAACTGCATAATGACAAGCTTCATAACCTGTACTCTTCACCGGATATAGTAAGAGTAATTAAATCACGGAGGATGAAATGGGCTGGACGTGTTGTGCACATGGGGGAGGAAAGACATATCTCAAAAGTATTGACTGAAAGACCCAAAGGGAAAAGGCCACTTTCAAGACCTAGACGTAGGTGGGAGGACAATATTAGGATAGATTTAAGGGAAGTAGGATTTACGGGGGATGGTTGGATGTAATTAGCACAGAACAGGGTTGAATGGCGGGGTCATGTAAACGCGGCAATGAACCTCCGGGTTCCATAGAATAAACAATACTCCTTTAGCTATTGTCATTGAGTGAGTAAGTAAGTAAGTAACTGTCTTCATAATTTGTATCATGAATAAATTATTAAAAAGAATCACATCATGATTATCATTAATACCCAGAATTTAATGCTCTATCAGAAGACGTAATATGCATTGAAATACGAGAATACTCTAAAATTTGTAAATATGCTCCGGAACCAATGAATTATAAAAAATATATAAATTACAAAAAATAGTAGAAGTTGTATAAATTGCTGTACAACACTTTTTTAGAACGTCGCTTTTATATTATACAATCAGTTCCCAAAACGTTTGGCTATGTACTGTGAATTATTAAACAGTCGGCTCTCAAAACATTCCCTTATCCAAAAATACTTTAAATCTTTGAATTAACAGGGGCACAATATTTTATTATATGTCAGAAATATGCATTTTAAAATGTTAAAAATTAATAAAATATGAATAAATATTTTAGTTTCAAGCAAATATGGTGCATTACGGCCAAAGTAACAAAATATGGAACAATATGCAAAATGAAACCGTCAATTTTCTGTTATTTCTTTCAAGTCTTGTACATATTTTAAAACCAGCATGTAGTAGGGTGCATTATTAGAAATATGATTTTTCATAAACTTCCGGGCTCTAATTATCGCCTTCCACTTCGGCGGCCCGGGTTCGATTCCCGGCCGGGTCGGGGATTTTTCAGTAGTGAAAAATCCCTTTCCCGGGTTCAGGACTGGGTATGTTAAGTCTTAGGTTAAGATAATGCACATTGTGCGCGATTCCTTAATTATTTATTAATTATCACCTAAAGTGAGGAACTTATTCCTAATTGCAAACTATCCCTTTTTATAATTCTATGTTTTGTATTCTTATTATTTTTATCTACAAGTTAGTCATTTTAGTTAAATAGTATCATTATGGCCCATCCATTAAATATTATAACTAAGAGCAACTGTGCAAATTTTAGTGAAATTAAATCAGACAAATAGATTTTTTCGTATTAAAAAATGAAACTTCCAGAAAAAAAAAGCGTATTGTGACACTGTATTCTAGTTACACCCGCCACTACAAAGTTTCCTCCAAAACCTCTACAAATAAATGGAGTTGTTACCTAAAAATGTATAATTGTGTACAGGGAATGTACACATGGTTGTCATGATGAATGGCGCAGTTGGACATTTAAATACAGTATTGTCAGAAAAGGTCATTATGCAGCACTTCTAAATGTAGACAAGGACAGGGCAAAACAATTTAGCAGTTAAGTGATTAGTTTATTAAGTTAATTAATTTAGGAAGTAAGTGTTATGTTAAATGTTAATGTACTATATTATGTAGTATATTTTGCGTGCCATCTTATAGTCTATTAAGCTAATTCATTTAATAAGTTATTATGTATACTTTACTTGCCATCTTAGCATTTTGTAATTCACACCTACAGTTCCAAATGTTAGTACAAAACATAATTTATTTTGTATATAACTATAACCCTAATATACCAAGGTGAAATAGGGTTACACTATTTGGGAAATAAATAAATAAATAAGGTCATTATGCCGAATTATGTAGAATAAGCTTAGTAGGAAGAATTAGGTCGCAATATGAGAGTTAAATTGCCGAGCTGCTGGACACTATAGTGAAGGCAGATGGAACAGAATAGAATAAAAATATTTACTTTTTATGTGCTTAAAATGTCAAAAATATGTACTAAAAACTAAAATATTTGGTATTATCTGAAAGGTTGAGTATGCCTAAATAAAAATGTGCGTGATACTTGCCAGACAACATACCTGGAAGGAATCACTGAGCATTGAGGAATTAAAGTATAAGACAACATACTCCCCCAAATTGTCCAACACGAAGAAATGACTTGAATTTGGAAAATGACTACTCCACGTCCAAGAAGTAGGTCTGGTATATAAATCACAGTTTCTTCGTGAAACTTGGGAAGGTAATATTTTCGCAAAGCTCATTCAGGATTTTTTTTTTAAATGAGGTCGGCCGCTGAAACTATCTGCAAAAATCCTCACAATTCACTGAGGTACGGGAATTCCCCGCTCCTATCTATCCGGTCATTATTCACTGGGTTATAGTGTCGATTGCTTTCCTGCTTTAAAAGCAAGCAGGATGTTAGTTTCAAAATTATATTACGACGCAAACAAAATATATATTTAGCCTACCTAAGAATCTGATGATACTGAAGAGGAACATGAGATTATGTATAAAGTGTTAGAAATAGCTTGGTAACTTAACATTATGCTTAATGAAAACAAAGTGCAATGTAAAATAGCCTGTGTTAAGTATCTGGGCAACGTATTTAGAGAAAAATGTTCAACTTAATCTAGAAAGAATTAAAGTGGTAAAGACATTTGACAATGAAAATCCTTTACTCCTTCATTTAGACCCACATTAATACTAAAATATTGTGGTGAGAAATACAAATTTATTGCAAACCATTATTTGGCAATAGAAATAAATTTTAGTTTCTCTGTTGAAAAATAAAAACATAATTAACTAGGCTTCCAGTAAGCCTATGCCTTATTTAGGGATATTTTAATTTTTGGATCATAGTAACAGCGAAATTTCAATTTTCATTTTAACCTAAGTCTTATTCTTTGTATCACTTTGTACATGTGGCATCTTCTAATGGGGGAAGTTTTGTGCCATTTGCAAACAGACATGTCAATCGCATTCCAGACCATGAAATAGGGAATCTGTAGAATACCGCATAAGCTACGAATCAAGTATCTATAACTTCTCAGCAGTCATAGAGATAACGCAAAAGGAGAGCAGGCTACTAAGATAATTTGAAAAGGAAATATCAAATACTAACCATTACAATTGTTTCTAGTCAGATTTTCGGTCAGATTTCTCAATATTCGTCCTGGAGGGGACGTATTTCGCTCTTATTTACACATTTCGTGGAATCCAGCAAATTTCGCGATATTTCCTGGATATATATTTTGCTTAGCCAAATAGTGTTAATTAAAAATTCTATGAAGATAAATACAGCTAAGGAAAGCTGCTTCTTAAAATTTCGCGCTTATCTCTGTTACAAACCTATTGAATGGATCCAGATTAGAGATGGCCAGAAATTAGGCTATATTGAGTATCTCAATGAGGATACGCCTACCTTAAAAACTAACAAGAAATTAGGTCTCTGGAAAAGGGGCCCAAATTGACAATTCTAAATACTTCAGGAGAGACAAAAAACGAATTATATAACTTCTTGTAATTTGTACAGCTCAATGTTTCTCTCTCTCTCCCCCTCTCTCTCCCCCCTCTCTCTCTCTCTCTCTCTCTCTCTCACTCTCTCACTCTCTCTCACTCTCTCTCTCTCTCTCTCTCTGATGGTAGATAAGGTATCACGTCAAGCATGTAATGTTTGAATGTTCTATATGATTTAGTTTTTCAAACAACTTTGTTTTAATTCTGCAAATTTGGCCCTTTTTCTGCTGACTTACTTTAGACGACTTAAAATAAGAAAATTTTGGAAACATACCTTTTTATTATGCTATCACTGAATAAGGAACAGTTACTACTATTTAGATACAAAATATGTACCAGATATAGAAATAAAGGAATAAAAATATTAATTTATATGCAATGAAAATATCATAATTAAAGACCGGTGCTTAAAAAGTCCAAAATAGGCAGGGAAGAAAGCATAAAAAAAATGCAGAATAAGCAGTTTAAAGAGGCATTAAAACCATCAAATTAGGGCCTAATGCCGGTTGTCGACCAAGAGCTAAGCTAAGTTAGTTTAGCTTAGCTCATATACAGTGCGGGATTTCATATGTAGTTGTGCGGACAAAATCCAGCACAACTATATATGAAATCCCTCACTGTATGCTAGCTAAGCTAAGCTAAGTTAGCTTAGCTCTTGGTCGACAACCGGCATTAAACCTTCACAGCAGCATGTAATAGGAGACAACATGTCGAGAAATATGAACACATTTTGGATCACTCTTGTTATCAATTGAAATAATCACCCAGTATTTAATCAAAATAACTTACCTTATACATGTAGATTAACATATAATATAACACTATACACGTAGGCCTATAGTGTTTCATAACCAAAACACTGTATGAACAGTATTGCTAGTTTCATTAGTGGACTGTATCACTTTAAACAAACAATACTTTTGCCAATTCTAATTCAATGATTGCACATAATAACGAGATTTTTTTCAAATTTTCCACTTTTAGGTCTCCTATTAGAGAGGAAGTATGACAATAAAAACAACTACCTCTAGATAAACGCGGTAAAAGCACTTATACTTTAATCTTCATCATCATACGATAAATAAAGAATTCTAAAAAAGTGGACATTTAAGTCAATTTAAGTATCGTAGGCCTTCTACATGACATGAACTAGTGAGATGCAAATTGCGTGCTTTTCAACCGTGTTTATCAAATATTACTAATTTTTCAATAAAATATAGTTCTTTATCTCGGAAAACCAGAAATAAGCATTATTGGCACTATAACTTGAAATAGACAAAAATAGGCAGTTTTCACTACTTGAAAAACAGCTCTAAGGGCAGTGGATTGAACTTATATTAAATCATTTTTGTGATATCTATAACGGTTAAGAACATGCATTTTGCCTAACATCGGTTTCTAATCATAATGTATCATAATCATAATGTCTTGCTCAATGTCTTCCGCAGTTATGTTAGTCTGATCCGATCTGATTTTCCTGTAACACCTACAGTGGGGCAAAGGGCCTCCAATTAGGGGTTTCAGCACCTAGAGTCTAAACTAATTTTGTCACGCTTATTTTTCGTGAGAGAACAGGCCTCACAAACCCCTTCTGGAAACTAAGTTATTACTTGGACTGAAAGGACCGGAAAATTTTGTCAAAGAGGCTTTAATTTAGGCTTGGAGTTCTTTTACGTGCCGTAAATCTACGACATGGCCCTCCCCCAGCTGAAAGTCCCTCCCGGAGAACTTCGTGCCCAAGATTTTTGCGTCCTGTAAAACCCATCTACTAGGCCCGGATTGATGCTTCAAGATAGGTGCTCGCAGTTAAGCTTTTATATTGGACAAGAGCACGTTTTAGGTAATGTAGTTGTGTTTTTAAGAATATATTTGACTTTATTTGCATGTATAGGTAACATGGAGGTACACAAAGGCTGTGCAAGGTGAATATGAGATGAAGAGAGTGAACAGAAGAACGTCCCATATCCTGGAAAAGGGACCTTCTCCTAGTAAACTCAAACTTTAACAGCAATTTTTCTATGATTAGATTCGGTTTGGAGGGACACATTTCCTCTCAACAGATGCGCGCTTACATCTAGTAGAATCATATACAAAAAAAGTGAATCAGAAAAAGTAGAGTTGGGCTCTTTTTTCTTATGACCTATTCATTATTCCTTTCATTCCATGGACTAGGAGAACAGCAAACACTGATTCTTTCTGCATGGAAATCAGTAATCGGTTACTCTAGTAATATAAAGTAGCACAGATCTGCTGATCACCTCTGCTCGTGTCAAGACATGGAGGACCTCCATTGGAGGTATTCACGTGTGTATGGTCAGCACAACGGTGTCCTCCTCATAAGACTTTTATAACATACAGACAAAACGGATTGGGGACTTTCAGTGTAGCTGTTAAGTATATCCTAATCAAGCACTCGTATTTGCAAGTGAAGTACTCCGTCAACCCCAACATTGAAATTGACAGACATCGGGATTTAAACTAGCTGCCTCCCTGTATTTTGGTCGGACACACACAACTAAGCTCTGCTAAGTTTGTCACACTTTAAGATATTCTCACTGCCACGCATATTTTCCTAAATTAAGATTCTCTACTCCTAATTTACATTATCATTTCTTTAAGATTGCACCACAATATTTATTTCTTTAAAAGATAATAATAATCATAATCAGTACTACGGATTCAATATAGCGGCGTAGAAATGTATTCTCAAATGGTTTAGGCCTATATACAGTATTGAATATATTTTAATGATCCATCTTTGTTTCGTTTTTAAATATTATCTTATAAAATTTCGAAATTTTCGTATGAAAATTATATTTTTGTTCGAGCATATTATAATACACGTAAGTTATTACATGTGACGAAACGGTATCATATTGATATCACTTTCGAAACAGATTTTCATTATAGCACTGGTGTGTTATCTATTATTATCGAATGTTCTTGAAACCTTAAGAGCACAAAACAAAACTGCGTAAAAAAAACAGCTAGCATTTAAAATAAAATAAATTCTGTTCGTGTCAATTTTAATATTATACTGAATTGAGTTAGTCTCGTCTTGTAAAATATCCGTTCGTTTAGAAAGAATGCCAAGAACAAACTTTGACTTGATATACGCCATCAGCTGCCATCTACAGCAGAAGACAAGAACTACGAGAACTTTCTAACAACTGATTGAGCTAGGTCAGCCGATTTCGGTTTTTTAATGAACCTAAAATCTCAATGCTCAAACATTTAATTATGGTCGAACAAAAAGTCGTATGCAACTTGCCTGTCATGGTAATTAACACTCGTATGAAAATTTCGCTCGTTTCATAAACGTACTTGTTATCTTAATGTATGTTATTATTAGACCTGGGATTTTAGGCTCTACAAAAAATAGTTTTAGGCACCTAAAATAGGCTTTTAAAACAAGTAAATAGGCTTTCAAAAGAGAAAATAGGCACATAAAATAATCTTAAAAAATGTGTAAATAGACAGCAAAATAGACTTTAAAATACTACAATATGCTCTTAAACTGTAACGTGATCTTTTTTTACTGTAAAAAAGTGGTATACCTATTCTCAACAGAAATAAATGCAAAATTAAGACAGAATTAAAAATAAATTGATCAAAAACAGTTTTGGATTATATGAAAAATTGACACTGTATGTCTCTTCTTACTATATACACCTGCTACTTGTTGTTTTGAGCGAATCCTCCCCCGTAAGTCAGCATTCCTTGGGCGACAAATGTTCGGGAAAATCAAGTTTCTGTGAAAAACCCACCCTCTGCTGTTCTGCTCTTCATTCAGGGATGTCCATTAAATGATTGTAAAAGTTACAGAAGTTGGATTTTATTTTAAATGTACAAAATAGGCATTTTAGGCACTAAAATAGTAAAAATAGGCTCCTAATGTCCAAATAGGCATTTTAGGGCACTATAAAACTCTATAAATATAAGTGATATATCATGAAATGGCAACATATTTAAAAACTGTCAAGGAACAAAATAGGCATTTGCCTTAAAATCCCAGGTCTAGTTATTTTGGACTCGTTGCGTAATGCACTATTATTTTCTTATTTATTAAATTTCATAATTTCAGGAAGTCAATACTTCAATTACTATGAATTAACAGGAGCACTTATGTTCAAGTTAATTCATATTAGAATATTTCAAATATTTTATAAATTGTGAAGAAAATAGAATTCGGAAAGAACAAGGCATTTAATGATTCTTCATTATTTTATTCCAAAGCCGTAAAGAATCCCTACGTATGCTATATTAAAGTGCTTACCACTTAAAAGCAGATAAATAAAGGATTCTGTTAGGGCCTTTATGCCAATTTTCGCTATTATTTGAAAATGATAATTTGCTACTAATTTGTTTAAATGCCTCATTTTTTTAGTTTTCTCAAATTTAAAGGATTTCTTTTTTTTAATTTAAAGCTTGGTTGAATCTCCAAGAGATTCTCTTACATGCTTTAAGTAAACTCCAGGGGTTTCTGTTCAAATTTATAAGTCTTTCACAATGCTTTTCCATTGAAAATCTCCACTATGTTTTCATTGTGCACTGTAACTCATGTATGTTGTACAAATAAAATCATTAGGACATAGTTCTGTGTAAAATTAAAGTGATCCCTATACAGGCCATGGAGGCCCAGAGGGTTCCAGGAGGTTGAGACTCCCAGATTTTGGGCATTAGGCATATGAAGGTGCCTTTATCCCCAGGAATGCTCCTGGTACTCATTTCTGTTAGAGGCTGAGTCGACCCCAGGGCCATAGTACCACCAAAAGGATTTGGCCAATTGAAAAATCTCAACGACCTCATCGGGAATCGAACCCGGGATCTTCCGGCTTGTAGCGCAGCGGCTCAACCACTACGCTACGGTGTGCACCACAGTTCTATTTACTGGTATAAAATATAATTATCTAAATCAGAGCGATGTCTAAAGTGCCCATTATTAGAATACGTATGACCTCCCCCCCCCCTCCCAACAAACACACGGAGATCGAGAGCAAAACGCTTTGTTTGTTTTCTATATATAGGCCTATAAAACTACGATATGTTCCTTCCCGCTCCCCCAACCAGCTAACGTGATCTATCCTTCCGTTCAAAAGACATAAATTTCCGCAAAGTTTGCATTGACCGGACAGATTCAAACCTGCGAACTAGGGACCATAGATTCAGCGCTTTACACTATTGTTATGGAAAATAATAGGAATAAGAAGAAGAAGAGAATATTTGCACTATTTCATTGTCAACTGACATCATCACGTAGAAAAATCCCGTCAATTATTGCGACTAAGGAATCGAATGGCAATCTTATCGGGTCTCTTCCAGGAGCTGTTGCATTACGAGTGTGTGTGTGTGTGAGTGTTGTTTTGGCCCAGTGTTGAGCGTTACACGACCAGTGCTTCGTCAACTCCTGTGAGAACAACCACGTAACCAGAGCTACGCGACGTAGTCTACCCAAGGTAATTCCCATGCTGGTTTTTCTACACATAATTTTTCTACTTGTACATACCTAGGTATAGTAGTGCACAAAACAGTCCCTGGATTTACCTTCATCTTCCTGGATTTTATATTTTACACATATTAAAAATTCAAATCTTAAACAATCATTTAGTAACCGAATAACCATTGTGTTACCTTCAGAACTTTGTCTCTCCAACTGACAAAATGATTCCCAAATAAAAGGCGCGATTATTGTAATGCATTTCTGTACCCTCTTTAGTTTGTGGCATGGAGTATATTTAAGGCCGCCGTGGGTGAGTCGGTAGCACGCCTGACTTCCACCCTGGCGGTCCGGGTTCGATTCCCGGCCGGGTTAGGGATTTTTCAGTAGTGGGATATCCCTTTCCCGGGTTCAAGATAGGGTGTTTGTGTTGTGTTTAAGTGTTAGATAGGGGACTGGCACACCACGGAAACAAATCCACTTAGAATATCCCCTCAAGGGATCACCAGGGGTCGCTTGCGATCCGATGGAACTACTACTGCTAAAGAATATTTAATTATGGTACTTTTGGCAAAGTCAAAGATAACTCGCAGTTCGCTGCTTCGCACGTCCGATACAATTGACCAACTATGATCGACGCAGCAGTAGGATGGCCGCTGCTAGATTCCAGGTTAGTGACAATTAAGTTTACGAACAGTGATATAAAGTGTTAGTGACACGAAGAGCTAGGTTGGTGGTAGTTAGGTGATATTAGTGTTAGTGTCACGTAAAGCTAGTTTAGTGGTAGTCAGGTTAGGATCAGTGATACTAGTGTGACATGTAGAGCTATGTTAGTGGCAGTGATATTAGTGTTAGTAACACTAAGAGCTATGTCAGTGGTAGTTAGGTTAGGAACAGTGATATCAGTGTTAGTGTCACGTAGAGCTAGATTAGTAGTAGCTAGGTTAGGAACAGTGATATTAGGGAAACTGGCACGTAAATCTAGTTTAAAACGGTAGGCAGCTCCCAGCAGTCTCTTGAAGATGTCTTCTTTTCTTATAATTGCTAAGGAAAAGAATCTCGCACGAGGTGTTACCTGTAAGAAAATTATAATATACACGGACTGGCTTGCACCGAATCGAAATTGTGTTTTTAATCAATGAGCATTTATATTTTTTAAATTCACAAACAAGTTATGTTGCATAAAATAATGTGTTTTCATTCTGCTCACTGGCAGCATGTGACGTATTAATCATCGCACGATGATGTCTTACGTGTCCAGTGACGAGCTGACGTTTTGTCTGATGAAATTGCACCCTTGCGATCCTGGAAAGCATATTATCAGACGAACGATCGTGATTGGTCTATATCCGAGGAATTGCTAAACGTTATTGGTCAATATCAATCACGCGTCGTATGAATATAATAGTCATCAAAATAGAGCGCTATGGTTGATTCCACGCAGTAGTCTATATGAAAACTTTTAAAATTTATATCACTAAAGAGATTCACGTTTAATGATATAGAGGAAAATACGTATGAGACTAAGTTCGGCATGATCTCAGTGCAAGCGTACCAAGGTGATAAATTTAGTCTCATTTCCCTCTACACAATATAAAATAATTCTTACAACTCTCTGGTTTACATTTTCAACATAGGCCTAAGCACACTGAAGTGTATACAATAACAAAGTTGCAGTAATAAAAAGCACGGTGAATATTTAATTCCAGTAATGAGTGGCTCTCTTGCCTCAACTCTTCAAATTCAAACAAGCTTTAATTGCTCCATTTTACAGTTAACCCTTAACCATGGACTTGCGGTCTGTGTGACAGCAGTAAAAATACAAACGGTTACTCGGCTACTCTTCGGATATCTATATCACAGATAAGTTATTTACCTTGCCAACCCTTCTCAAGACCCTTTATCACCCCATTTGTGTCACTTACCTATCAGTGTTAGTGGAGATGTGCTAAGAACAGTTTATTTTTCTAGCGTTCTATGAGATCTTACGTCCAAGGTTATGTACTTTTTTCATGTTACTATTTTGAAACAATGAGTGAAAAGCTGGGACTATACAAAAACTGTTAGGCCAAAAATTGTAAGATATGTGATGACAGTTATGAAGACTTTACGATCTCTGAATTTCTGCAGAGAGAATGACTGTCTGCATTTCTCATTACTAAGGGGAAAATATTGTAATTTAAACTACTGCTATTTGGAACAAACCATCTACTATGGTGAGGTATGATTAATACAGTGACGTGGGGGACGATGCTAAATAAGATTTTTTGAATATTAGCTATTCATTTGATAAAAAAAAAATCTTCGAAACTATGCATTTCATTGCATTTGTGATGCATTGACTCAGTTGTGTGCCCTGAAAACCCCCATACCATGATGGTGTAAGAATAATGCTACGTAAATTTAAAATTTTTGGAATAAATTTGCTTGAATAATAATTAAAATTCGAATTTTCACGTGTTTCGTTATTACAGGACCCTGAACCATAAGCGGTCACTCAGACCGCAAGTTCATGTTTATCTAACAGAATAATCACATCCACGGTTAAGAGTTCATTTTTTTATATCTAAATTTGTGTTTTTAGCAATTTACAAAATAAACTTCTTTTATTCTATTTATTTACTTCATAATACACATCTGTTTTTCGAGTCTTTTCTTATACAAAGAATTGTCTCTGTTGATCTCTTAGAACAAAGGTTTACACCGTCGGAACATGGACTGTCGAAAGTGGAACGGAAGAGATAAACCTATTCAATGGCCCCCACGATCTCCTGATTTCACTCCTCTGTGTGGGGTAGCATGAGACATAGTTTTTACTAGATCGCGGTTGAAACGGAAGACCAATACGGTAACATTAAAACAACAAGTCTTAGTCTATGTCCCGACTGTTTGTGAAGTAATCTATTTGAAATTTCAGATGGCCTGCAGGAAGTGGTATCACTGTTTTAAGTGTTTCTCCTGCTGCTTGCTATTTCAGTCACGTAAGTATTGTACAACTTCCCTCTTTTTTCCTGAAGAATTCAGCATAGTTGCTATTGTATCTTCGCCATTAACATCTCTCCACTTTATTCACCCTGTTCTTACTCTTCTTTCGACCACAATTATTAGTATTCATGTTATTTAAACTCTTCTACTCTTCCTTCATTTTTCTTCGTTTCTTTTAAACATGTTATTCTTTTCAGTCTCCCTCACCATTTAATTATTACTTCCCTACCTACTATAATGGACCATCATTCGAAATAAACTATGTTAAATATGTGTTCTCTATATCTAGCTTAAAAGGCCTAATTGCTATACTGTTTCTATGAATATCTGTATCTCTTTATATACTGTCTACCCATTTTCCGTTGGATTTTCCTCTGTAGTTACATTGTTCATAGTGTTGGTGCAGAATTCACGAAAGCAATGGCAAAAAAATAAACGAATAACACCGCTCTAGAAACACGCCTCCTATATTCTCTCATGGGAAGGTTATCTCTGTTTTATAACCAAATAAACAACCTACAACACATGTGTCAACAATACAATAGCCTATCTAACATCTCTATAAGTATGGAAGACAACAATATTATACTGAAATATTTCTTCGCCGTGCTATAAAATTATACGTGATTGGATTGGAATTCCCTGAACGATTGTTCAGGTATCATTAGTTAGACCAGTACATTGTAGTTTTGAAATTTAGAAATTAACTAATTCAGGCAGCTCATACAGTATCGAACGCATAAACAAAATCTTCAAAAGTTTGACTTTCATCGGGCATTTTTTCATATTCTATTGATAAACTCATAATCTCTATGAAAAAAATAATTTGCTATAAAATATTGGAATACAAAGAATGCAAACGATTTTTAACAAATGATTAACTACAATTACAGAATCACTATTATTAGAAAACCAAACAGGATTTAGAAAAGATAGATCCTGCCTGAATTTCAATTAACCAAATCATCGAAAAGAGATGGGAATACAATCTTGAAACACATATAGCTTTCCTCGACCTAGAGAAAGCATTTTGATAAGGTAAGCAGGACTAGACTCTGGCAAGTTTTAGATAGAAAAGGATATCCAAAACACTTAATAGATGTACTAAAAAATATGTATTGAGAAACAAAAATAAACATTGTTTTAGGAAATGGACGATTATCATAACAGATGATAATAAACAATGGCTTAAGACAAGGATGCAGTTTGTCTCTGCTGCTATTTAATATTTATATGGTCGATATTCTCTGAAAATTAAAAGAAGAAATACCATACGGGATAAAATTAAGTAATAACGACACAAAAAATACACTACTCTATGCAGATGACATGATGATAATTCAAGAAAGAGAAAATGAGCTGCAAATCAGTAGGTAGGCCTACAACTTTACAAAAGTTAATCCAAGATTATGGCCCAAACATTTCGGTTGAGAAATCAAAAGTTATGGCGTTTAGAGGAAATCAAATTGCAAGATCAAAGATAGTCTTAAATGATATAGCATTAGAACAAGTTGGAAACTTTAACTATCTTGGATGCAAAATAACATATAAAACAAATAACGAGGAAATAAGCAATAAAGTGAATAAATTCCAACACTTCTGTGGAATAATAGCAAATACTTTGAAAAGAAAAACCAGAAAAGAATAAAATTTAAAATTGTACAAGACAATGCCAGTTCCATGTCTATTTTATGGTTCGGAGACATGGACTATAAAAGAGGGATTGGAATCAAATACATGCGGCAGAAATGTAATATCTCTTTACAGTAAAAGGCTGTACAAGATTGGATCAAATTAGAGAAGAATTAAGTATATTTTTGCTAAATGAAAATATATTAACAAATAGAGAGAAATGGAAGAATCACATACAAAGAATGGATTATATCCACATTCCATTTCAAACATATAAGTATAGGCCTAAACCACCAGGCTTACAGAAATATAGGAAGACCTATAAAACGTTGCAGGGAAATATGAGGAGACAGGAGATTATCTCCTAAACCGTGAAATGTTGATGATACAAAGAATGCTGCCGTAGCAATGGCGATGTATTTTCAAAGTTTTGGGCTCAGTTACCCACAGCATAGTACTGTGTGCTACACAAAGACTCCTATGGCATGTAATAGCTGCCCATAGCCAGTGATGAGAAGTAATTGAGTAAATTGGATTACATGTAACAAATACTTTTTTGGTACCTTCTCTTGTAGTTGTTACTTTTTGAGAAATGCAATTTTTACTTGTAATTTACTTCTGGAAATAGAATTGCAATTGTTACATTTTAGTAGTCTAATCATTACGTTATAGTAAAACAACCAAATTGAGAATTTGGCAACGTGGCTTCCTTCTACTTGCTTACGGTTGCTGCAGCAGGAGTGAATCGATCTAGATCTTGATTTATGGGTTAAGATCATTCTGTATTATCATGAAAATCAGTTTTGAAATGAGTGTCATTATGATACCGTTATGTCACACATAATAAGCGTATTATAGTACGGTTGAACTGAACTGTCCATGAACTGTCATAGCCTTCTTTTTTACCCTAGTTTGCTACAGCAAAGCTGAAGTGCTGTTTGTTCATTAATATTTTGAAACTCGGTAACAATTATTGTATCCTAATCCTTCTATTACTTATTGGAAATCATCAGTGGAATGGTGGAGTTTCACTTTCTATTATAAATAATGGGGTTACTAAGATAATGCTTGTTAAGGGAAAATTATTTAGGGAATAAAGATTTTCATGAAATATTTTTATCAAAATAAGAAATCATATAATCTTACTGAAGAATAGGTTTGGACGAGGAAATATTTTAGGGATGTTTCAGTTGTAAAATATTATTTATGTTTGTCCAGGCAGCTTTACCACTGAACGGCCCAACAGTTCCTGAGTTTCTGGCGCCATGTGCCCAAAACAAACAACATAAAAGGGGATTTTTAGGTACTCCCATTTTGTAAAGTAATTGTAATTTTAATTTTATTTATTACTTTTTGAAAAAAGTAATCCGTCTTTGTAATTAAGTAAAATGTCTCTCAGGTAATTGTAATTCAGCCCAATAACTTTTTTTGTACTTTTCCCATCACTGATAGGAATTGATTTAGTAGAGTACTATAAATCAAGACTTCAAGATTGTTCAAGTACTGTATCATTAAGTACTGTAGGTAGTGTAATAATAATAATAATAATAATAATAATAATAATAATAATAATAACAATAATATTTATTATTGTCGTTGCACATTTACAATGATGCAATAGACAGAGTCTGATAATAAAATGTAGGTAGATTACATACCCATGTCAGACTTAAGGCCGTAAGAAAAATATTACAATTGTAACATATTGTCCTACACAAAGTCTCGTAAGGCATGTCACAGTTGACAAAAACATGGTGTAAGTTATTTTTCATAAAAGACAGGAAGAGCAATCCTTCGACATATTCATTCAAAGAGAATTATTTTTAAGTTATAATATGGGGTGGTCCGGTAGTGACAAAAGTTTTTCTTTTTCAAAGTGTATATCTACTTCACAAATTGCTTACGGTTGCTGCAGCAGGAGTGAATCGATCTAGATCTTGATTTATGGGTTAAGATCATTCTGTATTATCATGAAAATCAGTTTTGAAATGAGTGTCATTATGATACCGTTATGTCACACATAATAAGCGTATTATAGTACGGTTGAACTGAACTGTCCATGAACTGTCATAGCCTTCTTTTTTACCCTAGTTTGCTACAGCAAAGCTGAAGTGCTGTTTGTTCATTAATATTTTGAAACTCGGTAACAATTATTGTATCCTAATCCTTCTATTACTTATTGGAAATCATCAGTGGAATGGTGGAGTTTCACTTTCTATTATAAATAATGGGGTTACTAAGATAATGCTTGTTAAGGGAAAATTATTTAGGGAATAAAGATTTTCATGAAATATTTTTATCAAAATAAGAAATCATATAATCTTACTGAAGAATAGGTTTGGACGAGGAAATATTTTAGGGATGTTTCAGTTGTAAAATATTATTTATGTTTGTCCAGGCAGCTTTACCACTGAACGGCCCAACAGTTCCTGAGTTTCTGGCGCCATGTGCCCAAAACAAACAACATAAAAGGGGATTTTTAGGTACTCCCATTTTGTAAAGTAATTGTAATTTTAATTTTATTTATTACTTTTTGAAAAAAGTAATCCGTCTTTGTAATTAAGTAAAATGTCTCTCAGGTAATTGTAATTCAGCCCAATAACTTTTTTTGTACTTTTCCCATCACTGATAGGAATTGATTTAGTAGAGTACTATAAATCAAGACTTCAAGATTGTTCAAGTACTGTATCATTAAGTACTGTAGGTAGTGTAATAATAATAATAATAATAATAATAATAATAATAATAATAATAACAATAATATTTATTATTGTCGTTGCACATTTACAATGATGCAATAGACAGAGTCTGATAATAAAATGTAGGTAGATTACATACCCATGTCAGACTTAAGGCCGTAAGAAAAATATTACAATTGTAACATATTGTCCTACACAAAGTCTCGTAAGGCATGTCACAGTTGACAAAAACATGGTGTAAGTTATTTTTCATAAAAGACAGGAAGAGCAATCCTTCGACATATTCATTCAAAGAGAATTATTTTTAAGTTATAATATGGGGTGGTCCGGTAGTGACAAAAGTTTTTCTTTTTCAAAGTGTATATCTACTTCAATAATATACTCTTCTTTTTTACAGGACGAACAGAAAGGAATGTGCTGACAATTGACGGTATTACATATATTTTTGATGGTAAGTAATTTTCTTAATTCACATCTTTGTTTCAATTATGGTGAAGGAAAAGTGAAAATTATGAAAAATGAAGTACCTCAGAAAATGCATGTCTGTAATACACTGTATGGTCAAAACATGTCCTAAATACGAGTATAAGCTTGTCTTGAGAAGTTAGATTGCTTATAAATTTTGTTGTTCGACCGTACCATAATACGCTTATTATATGTGATGTAATGGTATCATAATGATACTCATTTCAAAACTGATTTTCATTATAACATGGAATGATCTTGAAACCTTGAGACTGCAAACTGAAATCTGCTTAATAAACAACCTGTATTTAAATAAAATTAATTCTGTTCATGTTAATTTTAATATCATACTAAAATGAATACATTTCATATTCTCAAAATCCGCTGGTAACAAGAAAATGACCATAAAGAAGCTTCAATTTGACCGGATGTCATGAGCTGCCATCTGCAGCAGAAGGTAAGAACTATGAGAACCTGCTGATGTGAAGGGCAGCGTGGCTGTTTGTTTAAGTGAATCTAAAATATCAAAAAGTAAACATTTAGACTAATTATGGTCAAACAAAAACAGTCGTATGCAACCTACTTATAACGGTAGTTAAGATACTCATATGAAAATTATGAAAGTTGCTTTGCTCGTTTCATAATGTACTATTGTTGTGTTATCCTTTTGTTTTCTTATTAAATGCACAAGTATATTTGTTTACATTATAAGAATCTTAATATCTCAAGGATAATTTATTAGAAATTATGTTTAATGTTTCTGTAGGCCTCTAGTTTTGATTCTTTTTTAACCTTCCCAACATTTATGTGAATTATGAAAGATTTCATAAGGCAATTAAGTTAATATCGCACAATAGATAATCCTGAGTTCCTATTAGGGTGCAAGTGACACTTTCAGTAATAATGCATTATACAGTGTCATGCTGAGATTGAAAAATCATCCAGGAATATTTATAATATATCTGTAATGAATTTTTAAGTGATGTAGAAAACTAAGAAAGTAACGTTGTCCAACAAAAGAAAGAATCCATCATACCTCTAGAACTACCAGAATCCTCTAAACAAACACTTCAATTCATATGCAGTGAGTCTCCTGAACAATGGGACAAGCACTTGTAGGCTCAATAGAAAAAGAATACTAGACTTCATCTTCAGATTTGTTATGGTATGGAAATATTAACCACTGTGCTATATATGAGGAGCATCGGTTCAAAACGTGTTAAGTCCACCTCCAATCGTAATGTAGTTTTTTGCGGATTTGCATTCTCTGAGGTGTTCTTCATGATTCTACATAACCATTTTTGTTTCAAATCGCAACCTTTCCTCATTAAAATTGAGCCTGAAATATGGGGTTCGATGCAAAATGCGTTCAGTCCAGAACTTGGTTCAGTGCGAATTGCGTTGAGTCCACATTTTAGACGCGATCACATGCGAAACAGGTGGTCACCAGACGCCGAAACAGATGTCATTAGTGGTCAATAATAAAAGAAGAAGAGCATGGATTTTCTATGATTTAACATGCTTAAAAAACCGAAATTGTTTAAATTTTGACAATTTGGTACTTAGCCAATAGTTCACTTTGCATTAGTGCAATCAGATGTGAGTGTAATTCTTAAATAAAATACTAACTTTCATCTTTTTAAATGATTATTATTATAGTGTTGGGTCAAAATGCATTAAGTCCGTTACTTTCGGAACTTTAACTATCAATAAAAGATGTAAATGAAAAGAATGATTTGACACACCAATACATTTAACTATATATCAGGCGCGGCTCATGGCTGGGAAGTTAGGTGAAGAGCTAGAGAGCAGTCTAACTAGGAAGACACCTGACACCGGTAGGGGTAGATTGCATGAAATGGAAGTCTACCATTGCATTGCATTGCACCATATGAAGAGCGCATGCATAGGTGAAGTAGCAATTCACCTACTTCCCCTGAATAACCGCCACTGCTATATATTAATTACTGATTCGGTTCAGAAAAAAATATTGCAAATTCGTTTGATAGTTTGGCCACAAACAGTTTTTTGTCATTCCTGAAAAATCATTATTTGTGGACTAAACGCGTTTTGAATCGACACTCCTCATATTTCGTAACTATGTTTGTAATTCTTGAATCTTAAATACATATTGTTCACCAGTGGACAGACTGTAATGTTAGAGATAAATAATTTTGTCTTTACAATGTTCCACTATTCCAGTCCTCACATTCCGATGCAGATTCAAGTCTACAATCAGAATGTGACTCAGGTTCAGTGTGTTAAATTTTTGTGTATCTGGGATGACTCTGCTTTATCTTGGAATGTTCATAAGGAAAAAAAAAAAACTGCAGTTAAAATAAGTCATTATATATGCATTGAGAATCCTGAGTAAATTAACACCAAAAGAAGAATTGAGATCAGATAAATATATTTTGACCATATCCACTCCCAAATTCAATATGGCATTGCCTTAGTGACATGTCTAGTACATCCTAGAGCAAAATTTTTTTTCTTTCGACCATACTACAATACTCTTATTATATGTGATATACTCTAACGGTATCTTAATGACATCCATTCTGCATGGTCTTGTGATTAGCGCCGCTGATTTCAGATCCATAGGGCCAGGTTCAATCCCCAGTACCTCCTCGGAGTTTTCTGCGTTAGGGTGGTCTGGAACTCAGCCTCATGATACAAATTGAGGAGCTACTTGATAGAGGAGTAGCGGCTCCGGTCTTGGAAACCATGGGTGTCGGATGCTAACCACATTCCCCCAATCCTGCCATCTGCCATAGCGTCACAGAGTTTAGTTTTAGTTTATTAAATTATAGATCTTCATTAAAACACTGGTGTGGTATCGACTAATATTGAACACGGAACAATCTTGAAGCTTTGAGAGCAGCAAATCAACTGCATAATAAACAACCTGTTTTTAAAATAAAATAAATTCTTTTCCTGTTAATTTCAATATTATACTAAGTGGAGATAATTCCGTGTTTTAAAGTCCCTTGATTTGAAGTTAAAACAAAAAGAGAAACTCCGATTTCCCCGCATGCCATCTACTGCAAAAGATAAGAGTGACGAGAGCTTACTAACAGCTGATTGCCAAAGTCAGTCATTGAATCTAAATATTCAAAACTTAAACATTTAATTATGCTCAAATAAAATCAGTCATATGCAACTTGCCTACGATGGTAATTGAGACACTCGTATGAAAATTATTAAACGAGAGAAGCGAGTTTCATAAACATACTCATGTCTTAATAAACGCCATTATAGGTTCATTGCATAATGTACTATTAAAGAATTAAAAATGATACCACTCCCTTGTGTATATATTTTAGAAAGTATCTCTTTCATTCACAGACAAGACCATTCAGAAAGGCAATTACAAGAATGCTCCTGTATCATAGCCATACACCATTGATGAGTTCTTGAACATGGAACTCTCAAATTATGGATTCAGTTTTTGAGATTTTCTGTTGTGTAGTTGATAAACTGATGAATAATTTCCTGCCTTAGTTACTAAGTTGTATGATATAACACTAACTTTGTAATTTAATCTTTTGTACATATCCACACACTTGTATTATTTTTAATCAGTCATAAGTAATTATTAGCTCTTTAACATAGCTCCTTAACATAGCCAAGTAGCATGGTTGGACAACATTGCACCGGAAGCCTTGAAAATGGACATGAACACTTCAGTAGAGATCTGTTTTCATTTTTTAAGAAAATTTGGAAAGAAGAAGAGATACCAAGACTGGAAGAAAGGGCTGCTGATTAAGCTCCCAAAGAAGGGAGATTTATTAGAAAGTGACTATTGGAGAGGGATTACCCTCCTCTCGACACCAAGTAAAGTACTCTCATGAGTAATTCTAGAATGGATAAAACAGCGAGTCTACTCGAGGCTGAGAAAAGCACAAACAGGATTTAGACAAGGTTATTCTTGTACGGACCAGATCAATAAACTGAGCATAATTAGAGCAGTCCACAGAGTTACAATCCTCACTATACCTATTATTCGTCGATTTCGAAAAGGCATTTGATAGTGTAACGACAAAGAAGATGTGGAAAGCCATGAGAGAGTTTGGGATCCTAATGAAAATTATTAAGATGACTCAAGAAATGTATAAGAACTATACATGCAAAGTCTTACATCAGGGGATGTTGTCTGAGCCCATCCCAGCAAATACAGGAGTCAAGCAAGGATGTTTGCTATCACCTATGGTATTTCTCATGGTGCTGGATCTCATGATGGAAAAAGCAATGAATCGCCGAAGGGGAATTCAGTGGGGACTGACAGACAGATTGGAAGACTTAGACTTTGCGGATGACTTGTGCTTGCTCGCCAGTAGCTATAAGGACGTGGAAGCTAGGCTGAATGATTTAAAAATGGAAGCATTGGAGGTGGGACTGAAGATAAACTGCAAGAAAACCAAAGAGATGAGATATAATAATAGAAATAAGATGCTATTATACGTAGGAAATCAAGAGATTCAACAAGTCAAGCAGTTTTGCTATTTGGGAAGTATAGTCACCACCAATGGGGGAACCTCAGAGGATATTAGAAATAGAATAAGCAAAGCAAAAGGAGCTTTTGCAATGCTGAGACCAATCTGGAAATCAAAGGAACTCAACATCTGCACAAAACTACATATTTTTAATACAAATGTTAAGACAATATTGCTCTATGGATGTGAAACATCTGTATCTGTATCTGTATCTGGTACCCTATGATCCCCAGGTGGGGCGAAGGGGCCTCCAATGGAGGTTTCATTACCTATACTAATTTTGATATGTTTATTTTCCGAGAGAGGGTAGAGGGACAGGTGGTAAGCCCATCGCCTCGCAACCCCCCTCTGGAAACTAAGTATTTCTTGGACGTGAAAGGGCCGATAAATTTTGTCCAGAGGCTCTAATTTAGGCTTGGAGTTCTTTTACGTGCCGTAAATCTACGACACGGGACCACCAGCTTAAAGTCCCTCCCGGAGGACTCCGTGCCCAGGATTTTTACGTCCTGAAAAATCCATCGACCGCGGCCGGGTTTGATCCCGCGCCCTGCGGATCTAGAGGCGGGCACGCTACCTCTAGACCATCACGGCCGACTATGTGAAACATGGAAGACCAATAAACAATTGATTGACAGTCTCCAGACATTTGTGAACAGATGCCTGAGGAACATCCTGAGGATATGGTGGCCACAAGTTATCTCCAATTAAGAGTTGTGGAGAAGAAGAAAACAAACCCCCATTGGCATTGAGATGCACGAAAGAAAGTGGAAGTGGATTGGGCACACTTTACGGAGGGATAAAGATAATATAGCAAGGCAAGCCCTGGAATGGAACCCGCAAGGTAGCAGGAGAAGAGGTAGACAAAGAACACTTGGAGGAGGAGTGTAATGGATGAAGAGTTTGAGAAAGGAGGGAAGACCTGGACCGAGATTAGGACCATGGCGCAGAAAAGAGTTTGTTGGCGGAAGTTCATTGATGCCCTATGCTCCACTTAGGAGATACAGGAAATTAGTCAAGTCAAGTTTAACATAGCCAATACTTCTGTATAGAAAATTATGTTGACTAAATCTTATTTTATCTTATTAAAAAGAAATCAGTCAGAATAGATAATCGTAAAAGGAATAGCTGCACTGAATGGAAAATTGTCATCTTATTTGAGGTTGCTTGTCAAAAGCAAGACGAGATGGAAACTTTAGTAATAATTCTGGATATTAAAATGAAGACTAAACTAAGTTAGCAACAATTCTTACATAACACTGAAAGTTGGATTATTGGAATACTGTGAAAATCTAACAAATCATGACTGAGTTGTGTTTTGACTCATTGCCCAGAAAAGACATGAGATTATTGTTCTCCTTCATTTAATATTGTGACATGTTTGCTGCGGGTGTTCATCTTATGCTACTGTTTATCTTCCAGGTTATGGAATACTCCTGGGAGTGATTGGCAACAAAGAGATGGAGAATGAAGGACGCACACTGATCAGTGAGGATCAGGTATTCATATACTTGCTTTTTGTTGTTTAACTTATAGTATTATGATGCTCAAAATACAGTAAGGTTACTCCCATTTTGTGGTATGCCATAGCGTAGAGGTTGAGGCGCTGCACTACAAACCAGAAGGTCGCGGATTCAATTCCCAATGAGGTCGTTGGAGTTTTTCAAATGGCCTAATCCTTCTGGTGGCACTATGGCCCTGGGGTCGACTCAGCCTCTAACAGAAATGAGTATCAGGATCAATCCTGGGGGTAAAGGCGGCCGGTGTGTAAGGCTGACAACCTTACCTCCTTCACGTGCCGAATCCAAAATCTGGGAGCCTCAACCTCCTGGAACCCTCTGGGCCTCGATGGCCTGTATAGGGGTCACTTTACCTTTACTCCCATTTTATCTTTCATAGAATGATTCCCCTGTCCAACATGGTCTGGTTAGTTAGTAAGACTTTAGGTTTAATCATAGGATTCATATCATCACCATCATGATCTCATCAGAATAATGTAGCTCCACCCAAATAGAGAAATGGAGCTACACTGCCAAGCCAGGAGTGGAATATCACAAACCCTATCAGGGTAGGAAAGAAAAACTTAGCCCTATTTGAAGAGAATCTCTGTACCACATAAAGTCAGAATACAACAGATGCTATTTTTGAAAGTTTCACCAGAATCAATTTGCTACAATGTAATTTTCCTTCTATTCCAGATAACAGTTTAACTTAAGACTATACATTTCCAAACTTCCTTCAGCCCCTTGTATGCTGTGAACGTCCGTAAGCACACACGATTTAATTAAAAGATGATAAAATACTTCCTTTTTTTGGAAATATTTCTTACAGAACCCTCTCTGTATACACAAAATAATTCTTGACATTTTGCTCTGATGCCCTGACACATTTTATATAATTTAAACAACTCATTGTCCTAACCAGATCTCCCTATACCATTTCATCTCAAACAGATTAGTGGTCAACACTATTCCTTTTTATGGTGGATCCATAATGTAGATCGCTGGTCAATTTAGTGTTTATTATATTATGGTTCTGTCGGCTGCAGTGGTCTAGATGTAGCGTGCCTGCCTCTAGATCCGAAGGTCGCGGGATCAAACCCGGCTGCAGTCGATGGGTTTTTCAGGACGTAAAAATCCTGGGCACGGAGTCCTCTGGGAGGGACTTTAAGCTGGGGGCCCGTGTCATAGATTTACGGCACGTAAAAGAACTCCAAGCCTAAATTAGAGCCTCTGGACAAAATCTCTTGGCCCTTTCACGTCCAAGTAATACCTTAGTTTCCGGAGAGGGGTTCAGAGGCAATGGGCTTACCACCTGTCCCTCTGCCCTCTCTAGGAAAATATGCGTAACAAAAATTCACATAGGTAAACAGAAACCTCCACTTGGAGGCCCTTCTCCCCAACATGGGGGCATAGGATTCGAGAGAAATATTATGGTTCTAAAAACCTGATTTTAGTAGAGTTACCTGAAGGAGTAAAAATCTAAGTTTCTATCCTTCTGTATTTTTAAGCATTAATCTTAAGTCAGCAAAAATCAATTTTATAACTTTACTGATCTTTCTTAGTGTTAAAAAGACTGATATGAAATATAATAAAAAGGACAGAACTTTAATACTTTCATAGTTAACGTGAAAAATACATTGAAATCATCTCAGAAATTTTAAGGAAAAAAACTCAAAAGCACTTCATGAAACAGTAAACATATTTTTAAAGAAAACGGAATCTTTTCTTCGATTAGATTAGATAAGATTTATATTTAGTCCAACTGAACATATCCATGTTACGGGACTCATAAAATGATTACAAACGAAAGTATAAAGTGCAAATTTACAGTTCCACAGCAAAACTTCAAAACAATGTTAAATTAAACACCTGCTTTACAGTATTAATGATAGCTTAAATAAATAATGATGAGTACAGAACAGCTTACTTAGAGTGAATGATATCATATTAGCAGTAGCTGAGTAAAGTCTCATGTGAGGCAGTCATGTCTCTAGCTGAGAAACCATCCCTAATACCCAGAAATGATGACATTACAAATTCAAGTCAGTGGCATGTGTTGTTTAAATCCCACAAACATTTTTGAACCATGTAAAAATGCAGGTACCAGTAGTTCACAATTTCCTCAATTCCCCACTTCATTTTACAAAATTACATTCTGCTGACTCAGCATTTCTATCTACAACACACTTGTGTTGCTCATATATAAAGTTTAGAAAATTTTCCAACTCCCTTTTCATTTCTTAGATGATAAAGACAATAAAACTTTATATGACTATTATCTTGCCGGTCGTATTATATGGATGTGAGACATGGTCCCTTACTCTGAGGGAAGAACATAATCTGAGAGTGTTCAAAAACAGGTTGCTTAGGAAAATATTTGGGCCTAAGAGAGATGAAAATGGGGACTGGAGAAAACTGCATAACGACAAGCTTCATAACCTGTACTCTTCACCAGATATGGTAATTGTAATTAAATCACAGAGGATGAAATGGGCTGGACGTGTTGTGCACATGGGGTAGGAAAGACATATCTCAAAAGTATTGACCGGGAGACCCGAAGGGAAAAGACCACTTGCAAGACCTAGGCATAGGTCCAAGGCCAATGTCCAAAAATTCTTTTTAGATGAATACTTTAAGGTATAACTCAGAGCTATTACAGATAAGTTATTTATTCATGTAATGCACACTGTTAAGGTAAATTATACTGCAAACCAGCTTATCATAATGTTTTACCAACTAATGTATTAAGTTCTAACAACCAATGTTTTGAATTTTTACTTATTTTATGTATTTTTACTTATTTTATGTATTTTTTTTACTTATTTTATGTATTATCACACTTATCCTTTGTATTATATGTATGTATATTGTAACAGTCCCTAAGCGCGAGCCTTATGGCTCATTGGGCCAATTTATGATGAATAAATTGATTGATTGATTGATTGATTGATAGGTGGGAGGACAATATTAGGATAGATTTAAGGGAAGTAGGATTTGCGGGGGATGGTTGGAAGGAATTAGCACAGAATAGGGTTGAATGACAGGCTCAGTTAAGCGCGACAATGAACCTTCGGGTTCCATAAAATAAATAATATTCCTTTAGTTTGGGAAGGGATTGTCTATTGCCATTCAGTAAGTAAATAAGATGGTAGAGGATTGGATGAGGGGTAACAGTGTTGCATTTAAACATAACTTATTTATTTCTTATTTATGTATATGATGTGTCTGATGGGCTTAGTGTAAGAATTTATGAGTGATTGAATATCATCATCACATACTTCCTGTAGCATTGGGGGAGGATACAGCGAGCAAGTATTCCAGTCAGTAATTTCAGTGTGATCGGTAGCTTCAAAGTTAGTCACAGGTTTCACGAAATTTCTAACACGTTTCACTATAGAGTTGAATTGTTTTCCCTTACAAATTCTCCCACATCCAAGTTCTTGAAAATGCTCTTTCATCAATTAACATGGCCAACAGTAAACTTTTTGACTTTGCAAATAAAGCATTGCAATCAGTTATTACTGGATTAAGAACTTGAAGTTAGCCATCAGATAAATACCGCGATGTTTTAATTGCTAGAAACCATGTTTAGACCTGCCAGTAAAATAATTGCTACTTTTTCATCTTGAACTAAACAGGCGTTAAAAGATTTCAACATGAACAAAAAATGGTAAATATGTCTTTCAAGTTCTTTGAAGGGCAATGTTATGTATAACGTAAGAAGTGTACTCTATTGGCCGCAATAAGCAACTTAAAATATGACACAGGACTAGGTCGAATTGACAAATCTTGAGACAATGTCCCGACAATATTGCTTTGGATATGCTATTATGCTGTCTACGTCTGGACCCAGAGTATCTTCAGATTTGTACTCATCCACTGGGAGCTTTTCACACCCAGTAAACTGATGTTCAATGGGCCCAGAGAAAGATTTTGTCCCTTTGATTGCATCTTTTATATTCCGGAAAATATGTCGCTATTTATCACTCAACTACAAGTTGTTAATCCAGCAATTGATCACAATGCATTATTTCAACACTCAAGAAAATTGGCTGTTGGCTATGATAGTTGATGAAAAAGAACACATTTGAGAGCTTGGATTTAGGAAGATTGAAAAAACAAGACAATCCACCTCTAAAAGGAAACCTATTAAATGTTTTGTGAAACATGTGATAAATCTGGAAGCTACTGATTATACTGAAATTATTGATTGGAATACTTGCCTGATGTATTCTTCTCCAGTGCTACGGGAAGAATGTGATGATGCTATTCAGTCATTCATCAATTCCAACACTAAGCCCATCAGAGATATCAAAATGTTTCCATCATACTCAGGCAGTCAAGAGATATGTCAAACTTGTTATACTGGGAGGGCCTTGACAAATAATGTGAATATGAAGCTACATCAAATCTAGGATGTTATAAAAGTCGCCTGTGCCTTATTTCTTCCAAAAGTCTCACTAAAACGATGTGCACTTTGAAAGGAATCACAGTCAACAGTAAACCTCTGAGTCCTAGTCAACTTTATAAATATTTAAAAAGTAAATGTAAGTCTAAATAACACACCTCTACTTTGGATGGTTGCATGGGAAGGATGAGGGTGGAATTTCATGTGTTTCCACCTCCTCGCCTTGAGTTCTGGCTCTTTTGATCTGACCAAATGGGTAAAGATCTGCACGATAAAACTTGCAAATTTTTCTTTAAATTCTTGACTTCGAGCACATTGCATGAACAGAAAACATTAAAATATTAATGATATTCTATATACAGTGAATGTCGCTTAATGTAATTGTGGATAATGTTATCAATCAAGTAATGAAGTCCCATACAGATCATTACTGATACATTGAAAAAATGCTGTTTATTGTGATCAAAATTCGGTTTGTGTTATCACATTTTCCTTTTTGCGGCTTTATTTTCAAGTACTGCATGTCATTCAAAATTTCATTTTTAAGGGTTTCGTTTCTAAGTCAACTGTATTCTGTTGTACTGGAGCTAGCAATTCTGTTCCCAGCTCACAGGATGAGCAGTTCGAGGGGGTTGCATTACCAGGCATTACCTAACATTCTCTTTTAAGCAATGAAACATGTTTCACCCCACAGTTAAGCTGCAGATTTATGAAGATAACAGTGTTGACATACAGTGATGGCTGGTGTAAAATGAAAAGACTTCAACCGACAGGCATTAGATGTTTTGCTATGCAGTGTTCACCACAAATCAGTATAGACTTTCTAAAACACTCAGTGGTGCCAATTTTTGACAAACTTCGGGTGGGCTCAAAGATTTGAAATTTTCATTCTCCTGCCTCTTATTTGGTTCATCAAACGGACTTGTATAATATTATTATGACTACGGATAAATATAGAACTCTACAAAGAATGATTTTTTTAATTGTAATAACAATAACAATATTGCAATTCAACTGCCAGGAAAGTGTTATGTAATCTAGATAATGGAAATTGTTTCCAGTTTATAATGTTATAAACATTTTTTTTAATTTTGAGTTTTAGGTAACTAAGAAAATATAACTATAATAATAATACACGGCAAATTATTGGGTGGGCTTGAGCCCCATGGGCCCATATAACTTGGCACCACTGAAAACACTCGTAACTTGTAACTGAGTATGGAGTATTGGTTAATGGACTCCTAAAGGAAAATAAAAACAATTAAGAATTTTGTTACTGGTTGAAAAATAGTTGCATGCAGTCTATTGCTGTATTAGCCTATGAGTGGTTCAATGATTCACAGTTACGTATTACTTTATGAATAAATATTTTTAATGCTGTTTTGTAGTGAATTATCTTATATACGAATTTTTTTCTGTGGCGCTACATCCGTGGGGGGTTGGCCTACCACCCGATCGCTGCATCATCTATCGTAGACAGATGGCAGGATTGGGGGCATGTGGTCAGCATGCCGACACCCACTGCAACTTCTCTATCAAGTAGCTCCTCAATTTGAATCACGAAGCTGAGTGCACCCCTACCAGACCTCCCTACCTCAGAAAAATCCGAGGAGGTACCGGGGATTGAACCCCGACTGATGGATCTATAGTCAGCGACGCTAACCACAAGACCATACCGGCAGTCATATATGAATAAATATCCTTCAATTAATTCCTTTGGCTACTGTTATCAATCGTTTATTAATATCAAATTAGCTGCATCCCGCAGTGATCACAATAAGCGTAACATACTATAGCATTATTCAAAAGTAGTCGAACGTTTGAAACACTTTTAGCTCACTTACGTACCTTTACTAGGACATGTTTCAAGAGAAGTACCCTCCCATCGTCGGCTAGCGGTCGACCGCTAGCCGACGATGGGAGGGTACTTACCTCTTGAAACATGTCCTAGTAAAGGTACGTAAGTGAGCTAAAAGTGTTTCAAACGTTCGACTACTTTTGAATAATTAGTATAGTTTCACTGTCAAAAAAACTTCATTCCTAAACTTTGTATACTATAGCATGTCTACCGTGGAACTTTAAGTAGTATTAAACATATTATGAAAAATGTTCAAATTCGTCAACTTTTATAAACTTTCACTGTAATGCGCAATCAGAAGATGTCAACAAATTATTCATGTTTTTAAGTAATTTTTATTCTTATTATAGGAGGCAAGTTTTCCGCACTATAGAAATTCATAAAAAATAAATAAAAACTTATTTTTTCGACCCACCCTAATACTGAACCTTACAGTGAAGAAGCATCCTATCTGGACACCCATGCCAAACCTCACTCTTACAATTACTCCGGACATACTGAACCTGACATCATCCTGGGACCTTTTCACTCTTCGGTTGTAAGACACTAAATTCTAAAAAACTGTAGTACAGAACAAGTTTCCTATGGCATCTTCTTGTGTGAACTGGCAGGAGCTATCTAAAGACTCAGTACGAGGCATGTTTTTAAAGTAGGCCTAAGTACCAATAATTTTTTAAAACATAACAGAACATTATTTTAGTAGCTTTTTTTATGTATCAAGTATGCAAAATAACTCTTTAGCAGATAAATCTAGTATTGTGGCCAAGGTGTAAGCCAAGGCTGAAGTACTGGATGAGTCCGCTAAAGTTTTTGCGTACGTGGTGCATACAATATTTTTTAGTAAAAGTTCTGCAATTTTACTACTAATGAGATCAGTTTTTCACTAATTTTCAATGATTCTGCATAAAGAAAGCAAAGATAGTGGCGATTGTATCAGTAGTGAATGTTTATAAACTTCGCTTGCTGTGGATTGTTTCTTTTCCTTAAAAAAAACGTTTAAAGACATCATTAAAATAGTAATGTTGATTAATTAAACTAAATATATTTACATCAATTGAAATTATGCGTAATTTTTATCATATTTTCTGCAACAAAACTTATTATACCTTGTTAAAAGAAGCAATCGTACAAGAGACTCATTTGAAGTCATATTTACAACCTGGGCCCTATTTCATAAAAGTTACAATTTTACAGGTGACAGGTGACATAAAATTGTCTTACAGGTTTACATTTTGACAATTGTGTTTTCCATAAAAGCTGACAACTTTACATAAATGTCATGACAATTTTGTAGATTTGTATGACAATTTTACATATTGTTGTTTCTCAAAACTTTTGAGTTTACAGGTAAAAGTCTGACAAATATGTAAAATCTTAGGATACCTATCATTTATGAAACATTAATTTTTGCTGAAATATTTACAAATTTACAAAAAGTGTAGAATTGTCATTACAGAAGTGACAGGCAATCTTTCATATGTAGGCCAACAGAGTAGGTTATGTAAATGTGTGGCATAACTTGGCAAACTTTCTTGAGGTTTAAACTTTGTTAATAAACTTGCTAAATTGTCTTGTTAATAATGAACACTAGTAGTAGTGATATTGGTAGTAATGAAATTGGTGGAGAAATAGACATGAAACCACCCAGTGTTTTTAGGCAATGGATTAACCTAACTTTCAATTTCAGTGACTTTCTATCAAAAGAGAAATACAATTCAATTATCTTCGATAGTAATAATCGATTGCTTAGGTATCATATAATAATGTGAGAGCCATCTACAGTGTACTAAAGTAATCTTTAGGTTTGACATAAAATTGACGCGTTTATGAAATGGGTTCTTTTAGTCTGACAATTTACATTAATTTGCCTGTAATGTAAGCAAAAGTTGTAATATTTATGAAAAATACAATTGTTGTGACATATTGACAAATTTGTCAGACTTGACATAATTGTCGTATTTGTCACACCTGTAGAGTTTTATGAAATAGGGCCCAGGACTCATGGTCTAGGGGACCAAGCGATGGCTTAGTAATGCAAAGTTTGTGCATTTGTGTCCACCACAAGTCATAAAAAGAAATAAAAATTATTATTATGGGATTTACTTCTTAAATTCAAGATTTTTAAATGACAAGATTTCCTATGCTTTTTAATAGACAATGAACAATAAAACCCTTTAACTTCACTGAGAGAGACTGTAGAGACATCTAGGAGCCATAGTTGGAATTACGTCCACTGGGGGTTTACCGGCCTAGTACGGTAAAATTACTTTACTGGCCTAGTATGGTAAAGTTCTACTTTACAGCGTGTTAGCAGTTCGAGAAACAGCTGCTTTGTGGAGCGTGTACAAAAAAATACTTTATTATTATTTATTACCTTACACTACCTACATCTCCACATACCTTACTTATACCTTACACCACTTCTCCATACCATCACCACCATTAATCAGACATTTGTCCTAACGGGAAACCAGTTTTTGTATGCCTTCGTCAAAGAAAGATGCTGCCTGTGATGAAAGGCAAGTCTGCACTTCTTGTTTCAACACATCATTGAAATGTTCTCCAACAAGGAATTTCTTCAGATGAAGAAACAGATGAAAATCGCTTGGTGGCAAATCCGGACAGAAGGGAGGGTGGTCGGATTGTTCCCAACCAAATGTTGCGATCAGATCTTGAGCTTGTTTGGCTGTCTAACCCACTTCCTCACCATTCCATCGCTCATTATTGTTTCCCCATAAACCTCACACAATTGGCGATTAATTTTTGCTGACATAACATTTCTTGCATTCAAAAAAGAAAATTACCGATCTGACTTCACAGTCGGCGAGTCATTCGATTGTTTTGAACGTTTCAAAATCCTCTGTCAATAGAAAAACACAAAGTGACGATCACTTACAGCTGTGTCTGGCTTCCTAATGAATGGAGGAAGTGATCGTGCATGCTCAAAATCGCAACTGCAATGCTGCAGTGGCAAAATATTTAAACAGTAATTCCTAAAGACACGCCTCATACTACTATTTCTCAATCTTTTCATGTTCACTCAATCATCTAAATCTTCAAGTTACAAAATGCCTAATCTCCTAAATTTTTTAGTATGCTTAGACTCAATTTCTTAGGTACGAAATCAGGGGCTTCAGCCCCCCCCCCCCCCCCGAAACGTTGAGTCATGCTAAATCATGCTAATATGTTTCACATGAGGACACTTTAATTTCTCAGATAGTAGACAGTTTATTTGCACATCTTGACTCATAAAATGTGAAAGGCGAATCGTGAAATCGAAATGCCAACATTACTTGACCAGTATGTAGAAAATTCAGCCTAAGACAAAAATTTTACCTAAGCAGCTCAAGCTGGTACGAACACTAACAGCTGATGAAGCTGGCAGTATTGCATCTCGGGTATATATTAGAGCGGCATAGCGAGCAGTGTTTGAAATGGTGACTGATAAATTTTCCAATAGTGGGGAAGCAAGAAAACCTAATTTTGTTCTAAGACTCAGCTTTTAAAGCTTTTATTTTATATTGCGACATACACATCAACAAAGAAACCTCCTCGTTGTATAGTTATGTTATTCTAACGTGTGAAGATTCAATATAGTGTAATTTTGTGTGATAATTAGGGTTCGGAAGTTGATGAAATTCATCATTTTCTATGAGACATCACAGACAATGCAGAGTGTAGTATAAATTCGTCTCGCCTCAAAATGAGCAAAAATAGCTTAATTTTATTTTGTATTTTCGGTATTTTATTGTTTACAAGTCAATTTTTTAGAAATGTTCATTTTTTTCGTAGCATTTTCCCTATTTTGTCTTCAGAATGAACTTTTCCAATATTACAGACAAAGCGATCTGATAATTCCTTAGCTACGAGGCATGCATTAATATAGTAAACATAACAATAATAGAAAACATAATATTAAAGTAGTAGGCCTAATATAAAATACTTAAATCTTGTACTCTGTTTATTATTATTTATGAATATACTACTGTATATTTCCTTTTTCAAAATATGTATTTAGAAATATTAAGTAATTCTTTTTCTTCATGTCATATTTTCATAAATTTAAGGGCATTTTTCAGGCATTTTTAGGGCATCAACCTCTGAGCCCTAATGATATAGTGTCAGGCTTATCACAGCCCCTCCCGAAAAAAAAATCTTGGATACGCCCCTGTATGAAATTGAATCCAGTCCTTCAAGGAAACAGTTGCTATATTGGCTTTTGAATATTATTACTGTATCCTATGGCATAAGGAATTTATGTGAATGAATGAACTTTGTGTAACCAGCCATTCCTGATAATGTTTCCCTGTTCTGCAGAAAGTTCAAGCTGCAGACGTTTCTTCTGCCCGTCCTACAGACAACGAAGAGGAACTTCATCAAGATAAGAACAAACCTGCTTCGTGGAGAAGGAAGAATAGGCCTGCTCCTAGTAACTTAGAAACCATTATTGAAGAGGATGAACATTAGAGGTAGCAAGATGTCATATAGTGACAGAAATATGGTGCCAAAAATTAAGTTAAAATCCTGCCAATGTTTGTTCCTTATTTGTATTTGTATTGTGTATGTTGAGCACTGTATATCAGTTTGAACTCTTTCAAAGACAAAGAAAGACTGAGTCTTCCATACCAAATAAAGTTTATCAGTATTATATCTAGGGATTACAGTATTATATCTAGGTACTGGTATGATAGTATATAGGTGCTACAGGATTATATCTAGGTACCAGTACTACAGTATTATATTAAATATATTTTATAAACTGTTTTATTAAAAACTATATTATATAAACTATATTGCATTACATAAATTAAATTTTAGTGAAAACCAGGGAGGCTATATTTTTTACTTGTTATTTCTAACAGTTTAAATAGCATGATTTTAGATTATAAAAGACAATAAGACCCAGTCTAATCTAGCTAGTAAGAGTGAACTTCGGTCGATGAAAACTAAATGGCCATAAAACGAGTTCATAATGTTCTGTTTTTAGTTCGTTATAGTCGTATATAATTTATAATTTCAAATTATGTATTTTGTTTTGAGATGTATATTATTCTTGCTTTCAACTGCACATTCAACAAATTGTTCACTTCCCATGTATTTACTGTGTACCAGTAGCGAACTTGATTTATCCGATCTAAATTCTGTAGTCAACACTGGAAACCTGGTCACAAAATGTCTAAGTTAGTGTTCATTAGAATGCTGTATATGACGTAGGCCTAAACGTCTTTCGGTGAGGTCAACTACTAATGGTACTCATAGGAGAAATAGTCCATCTGCACTGTCTCCCAAACACTGGCTACCTCAATTGGTTGAGCATTGGTACGGAATGTAGGAAGTTTTCTTCTAAATATTGTCATAAAATGTTGAACATAACCATCAGTCTTGGAAGCATGAATATATATAGGCTACTGTATATCTATATCCAGGAAGCCAAGTGTCATTTTTAACCCTCTACCATATCATCGGTCTCTCAGACCAGTATATTTTCTATTTTTTACATATGTTGGCAAAACTGTTAATATTGGCAGTATGTGATTTTAGCTATGTACTGAGCTAGTCTTTAGGTAGGCCTGGATCAGTAAAGAAGTTTCTGTTGTAGTAACATATCATTGTTATTAAGCGTTAATTGCAAGTCTGGTGGTCCCTCAGACCAGTATGTTGTATTACATTGTACACTTTTGATGGTGTTAATGTAATGTAAGTGTTTTTATATTTAATAATAGAAAAGTAATTAAATTTAATTCATTTTGTAGCAATGGCTAGTACTTCACGCCTTTCTTATGATTCAATTAGAGACACTGATCCTGACTTTCAGGCCCGGATTACACAGTGGCTGAATTAGGCTAGTTTAAAAGATGTTATGGAATTCTATGTTATATAGGTCTACAATAAATTGTTTGTTTGGGCATAACAAGAAAGTAGAATATTTAGGTATTTCTGTGCTCTCTTTTGTAAGAAAAATACCTTACTGTATTGAGAATTGTCTTAAACATATTAGAATTAGGCTAATTTAAATTATGTTATGAATCTCTATGTTATACACTAATAATATAATAAAAACATAGAAATTGTGCCTTTAAATTAATATTTACTTATATTGCTGCTATTTCTAACAAGGAAATCATTGATAAATTTCATGTATCAAAATTAGACTACTGGTAGTTCACATATATTTGTAATTTTTATTGTTCTGCCATTACAGCATCGATCATTTAGCAATAAAATATACTAAACTGTTTTAACAATAAAGCAAATTCCATTGGTATCTTTAAAAAAAACAAACAAAAAACAAAAAAATTAGTTTTAAAATGGACATTGTCCCACAGACCAATGTTACGAATGGTGAAACTCTGACCAGTCTTATGAGTAGACTTAGGATTTTTAGGTCGCTAAAAATGCTGTTTTAGGTACCTAAAATACGCTCTAAAAATTGGAAAATAGGCTCTAAAAATCGTAAAATAGTATCTTATAAAATCGTTAAGTTGCCAATTTTCTAAATTATCTCAATTGCAATGCAGAATATTATATTTGTTGCAGTCACCATTAATCAATAATCATGATAAAACACAGATACAGGCCTATGGTACACAATTATATAGGCCTATTACTTTTTTTTTGTGTGTTACTGGATGTGGGAGTCGGGAGAAAAACACTACATTTTCTTTGGGATTCCAAGGAATTTTTCTACTGAAGACGAAACATTCATTACTATTTAACCACGTCACAAACGTGTATGTACTGCACATTCCGAGCTAAAAAATTAGTACTTACTGAAAATAAATGCTAGAATTTATAACAAAAAATGACTTATTTTGAACTTGACAGGAAAAACAAGCAAAAAGGCAATATTAGGCTCTAACGTAAAAATAGGCTGTTTTAGGTCCTATAAAAGTATCAGTTTTAGGCATAATCACTTATGAAACATGCATGTACAAATTTTCGTCTATATATCACTTAAGGATTAAAATAGGTTTTTACCTAAAATCCGAAGTCTACTTATGAGTAGAGGATTAATATTAATTGTGGTCCATTGTGTATCCTACTTAACTGGAGTCAGTTTGTTGGGGGATGTTAATGTCCTCATTTTCTACTTAGTGTTTTCATATTTTGTATACATAATGAACACTGCTCACTCTTTCTGATAAAAAATAGTGCCGTAAATATTGTCACATTGGATGTCAAAAACATTCATATTAATATGAAAGGAACATTACCTCCATAACCAATAGAGAATTAAACTTAGTTTCTGTCTTCATAATGTACACAATATATCATTTAAAGTCTAGGAACTTACAGTTTACTTAATCAGTGATTACCGGTACATTTCACAGAATTTATTTCTTTCTTTCTTGAGTATTTTAATTAACTCTTTCACTGCTATAACTGTATATATGTGTCAGCTTGCATCACTGCTGACCATGCTATTGACATGTATATACGATGCTTCACTTTGCATACCAATAACGATAAAATTTTCCATGAGTGTGATTCAAAATGAGTCAGTGTATAGTGTCATCTGTTGTCTAAATCCTCTATTCTTGGCTGCCATCTGTAGCTAAATATTTCATGCAATGTATTGGGCTATGCATTGAAATTGCGTTATAACCCTGCTGTGTTGTAATGACAAACAGGCAACCCCAGGGTTTCATAAATCAGTCTAAAGTTCAAGAAATGCGTGCTGTGCTGTGTTTTAAAGGGAAATTTACAAATTATCAGCAATCGTTTGTCCATGTATGATTACAAAAGGTATTTTCAAATTAATTCAGCACCACCCGTTTGCACAGTAAATAATATCTTAGCAGTGAAAGGGTTAACTACATCCTAACTAACAGTTTAGTTAATAATATGTTTAATCACTGTTGTGCCTGACTTTAACGTTGTATTGTAGAATCACCGAATGGCTGAAGATCAGGGACACCACCTGTGAAAAGGCTGTCCAGAAGTTTACCAAAGTAAATACAGTTGGTTTAAAAAGTATTTTTAATTCAGTAACAAATTTATTTCATTCAGTCTAGTTCCTACAAGTAAAGTCCATGTCACAAAGAAATCTTGGAATTTCCAAAGCTCTAGTCTCACTGGTTGCAAATAAAAAGGTACACTTATAAAGTGTCAATAAGAAGAAAAAGTATTTATGTTTTTTTAGCACACAATATTATTTGCTTGTAGAATGGATATTTCTAGTTAATATATAAAAAAAGATACTTTGTTGAGTTAAAACAAACATGGTAAGGAATAGAAAAACATAATAAGCTAATCAAAAATTGATTTTTTTTAAATATATTTTACGATTGATATCTACCTTTAAACTGAGATTTATTCAAATACAGTGAAATCTCGATACAACGATTTCGCAGGTACCAGAAAAATATATTGTTGTAGAGAGATGTATGGTTATATCGAGAATTTACAAAAAATGTTCAAATTTTGGTAGTATATAGGAAACAACTTCAATAGCTGAAATTCTTTAAGTATTTAGAGAAATAAATAATTCTATCACAAGAACTGCTATACTGTACTGTATTCGCTCCACCCTTAAATGATTACACTATGAGCAAACACATTTTACATTGCATTATAGCACAGCACCATGAACAGGATGACTCATTTTTGCCTTTGTTTGTAAAAGTCAGAAATGACAGTCTGTTTAGCTTTTTTTATGAACAGGGATACACACAATGCCCTTATTTGATTCGAGGTTCACTAAATGACATTCTGGCACCGATGGGACACTCGACAGAAAATTCTGCAGAGCCTCGCAAGCACAGAACACATACATAGAGGCAATGGCTTCGAGTGCGATTAAGGTTGGTAGATGCACACTTTGTTCTACCTCCTCTTCTTCCTGCTTGTTTTGGATTTCCTCAATGTTTTCTTCCGTTAGCTCCGGGGAGTTCATGATTTGCACTTTCACGATCTATTTTTATCCTTGTAACGAGAAAAAGGTATTTTACGGGGATTCTAAATGTAATCGTAATGGAGAGGTTTATCGTTAATAGTATCATAAAACCGAGGGGAATTTTACATTATTTTAATGGAAAGAATGCCGGGACCAAAATATTTTAACGTTATAAAGAGTATTATCGTTATATCGGTAATCGTTGTACGGGGATTTCACTGTATATAATAGTATTTAACACATGAAATACAACTGCAGAATAGCCAGAGACAGAATGACGTGTTCAGCAACATGAATGTAAATTTAATCCAAAAAGAAAGGGATGCTACAACTCTTGAGAATGTGCTAATGTTGAATCAGTAACATTGGCAACATACTGATGGTTACCATGCAATGGTGCTGTAGCACTCCTTTGTTTTTCCGATTGCAGAGCTAATGTCAGGCCACACCTCTCAAAAATCACGGTATAGATCATGAATGTAACACTAAAAGTAGCTACTTTAATGCAAACGATGTGTACAATCACTTTCATTATTTTGTTCGGCACAAGTTTCTCCAGATTACAAACAGTAGGAATTATTTCCTCCGATATGAAACTGGAAAAATCTTTAAGAGATATGTGTACCCCTGCATACCCCCAGAAAAAAGGCACTGAATTTATATGCATACATATACACATGGGGTACGCCATAGCGTAGTGGTTGAGGCGCTGCGCTACAAACCGGAAGGTCGCGGGTTCGATTCCCGATGAGGTCGTTGGAGTTTTTCAATTGGCCTAATCCTTCTGGTGGCACTATGGCCCTGGGGTCGACTCAGCCTCTAACAGAAATGAGTACCAGGAGCAATCCTGGGGGTAAAGGCGGCCGGTGCGTAAGGCTGACAACCTTACCACCTTCATGTGCCGATGTCTAAAAATCTGGGAGCCTCACCTCCTGGAACCCTCTGGGCCTCCATGGCCTGTATAGGGATCACTTTACTTTACATATACACATATCGTACATATATATGAAGCATTTTGTTAACTTTCAATAATTTACATTAAAATGCTTATTAAGATTTCCTGTTCTTATCATGAGCAAAGTTATCTGTTATGTTGAAATTCACATTTAAAGTTTTCTTAACACCAAAATATAGTAAATTACAGAAACAACATGTGGCAATGCTATGGGTATTATGATAAACTGATTCCGCTAAAAGGCTTCCCTCCAGAAGAAAATTTGTACCGGTATGTCTTAAAAGAATTTTAGAATGAAGAAATTAACCAATTTTTCAGTATTTTAGAAGCAGTTTGTGTAACTTTAATAATAATGTAAGCCAGTAGAGGAAATGATTACTCAATGAGTACATGATCCATATTTCAGCCATATCAGATGATTTTGCAATACATCAAAATGTTAGTATTAGATTTATTATACATTGTTTCTTGTTTTGTTATGTGTAACTTATTAGTGTTGTATAACAAAATTCAAATTTGTTGCATTAATGCCTACAATAAATATGAATCTCTTTATCTGAAATAAATGTCAATTTTTTTTATTTATCATGATCAAAACTGTCATTAAGTTCATTTCTACTCTAAATAACTTATCCTAAATCCTCTTACATCATTGAATACTACTGAGATAAGTACCGACTTAATGTTATGTTGATGGCAACATATTCAACATAGGACTAAATCTCATGCTTTTTTATAATGTGTCTTTTTTGGGAGTAACTGCTTCTTGAACCATATACTACCAGCACGCAATTTCTTGGGCACTCGGCTCCCTAGTCCTCATTCAGTAGGTTTCGTTCAACTTCGTAGGTAGAGTTGACAACATTGAAACATGAAGTACACTATACACCCTGACATCTAGTGACTTCAATACTAAGCTTTCATTCTGTCTCAAGATCCTTATTTATTTATTGACATTATCTTTTCTGACGCATTGAGTTATGGGAAAACACAATCTTTCGAATTGCTGATTTCACAAACACTTCATTGTACATCCAACGCTTTCCTCACCTCTTTAAGAATTGTGTATGTGCTAATTTCTGACGATCCTGTTATCTCTGATGTCAATTTCATGGACTGAAAGTTGAGCAAACTTTTCACAAAACGTATTAAATACGTTTAAAACTAGGCGTATAGTTTTCTCCACTTTTAGATGCCTTACCTCTCTTATGTTTTACAACATGAAATGGTGAAGCATGTTCTGCTAAGACTCTTCTTTATGCTTAAAATTAATCATTCAATGTAAAAATATTGAGCCTATATTATGTATAATATTCTTATTTGATGCCTTATTTGATAACCAAACCCTTATGACGTGTAATTAATTGTTACGCAATACTGTCACCACGTTATATTATTGGACTGCATTAAAATCGTTGTATATTAAATGTCACTACATAAAATACCATATGTGAGATTCTGCTGAAACGTGAATTTTTTGGTTGACAACACTGCAGAAAGACTGGTGGACTAGCTATGTTTTGTTCCCCCCGACCCTCACCTCCCCATAAATCCAGCGCCCAAGAAATGGTGTGCGGGTAGTAGCTCTTCAGATGTATTCACAGAATTTAAGTGCATGCTGTAGAAGACCTCCCTATGGTAGGCAAATACCAGGAGGTAATGGGGGTTAAACTGAGACCTATAGATCCATTCAGCACTATGGTTCAAGTGTACCAAGTTTATACGAATGTTATCATAACGTAATAGCGACCGAGAGCAATCAGCCTGGTACCTGCTACTTAAACATGCTACTTGCCAATGATGAAACCTCGATTTAATGATTTTCTAGGGATACAGTAGTTTTTGCTCTAAATAGGGTTTTACACTACATGGAGGAGTTGCTATTTTTAAGGAATGAAATACAGTTTATGCAAAAATTGATTTTATTTACTGAATGATATGTATATGTGTATCCAATGCCAACCTCGTTTCTCACCAGCATTTGGAGTCCACCCTGAGGTGGATAGATGGTAATAGTGTGGCCCATTTTCGAATTATGCACTGCTTGGGAGGGTACTGGCAGAAGTGCGTATGAGTAGTGATGATGATGAGGTGAAGAAGGGTGGTGAGGAAATATCCCCATCCAACAGACGAATCATTATCAACAATGATATATGCCTGCATGTCATACACACTGTGGAGAGGTTTGGGATTGGACCCAGGTATATTTGGTGCACAGATTAGTGATTAAAGCTGTACACCACCACCTCTCCTAAATCCAGCCCTCGGGGTCAGATAAAAAAATTACCTTTACCCGGAATCATACCCGAGCTGCCGGGGTGGAAGCAGGCATGCTGCCTCACGCGCTATGGTTGTGGATCAAATTATAATTCTAAATTAGACTAACTTTTTAAAAATAAAAAGTGTATGGTTTTTACTGAAATGTGGTTAAGCCATTTTCAATGTTTTTAACTACTGGAATATTTTTACTTCATGTTACAATATGCACTTTTTCATTTAGGAAGTTTTTCTTTCTGCTTCCATCACTGAAAGTTCCCAGTTCCACTTAAAGCACAAAGCAATTCATAACTGGTTCATAAACTGTGTTAAGTCAAAGCCAACTTGCCATGATTCATACTAGGTTCTTCACTACAAGCACACCAAGGTAATGCTAAGGACCAGATAAGAAATCATAATAAACTTGATCTGGTTAGGTGTAGGATAAATAAAACAAAAGGATACCATAACATTATTGGGATAACATTATACAACAAATTACTATACAAACTACAAGAAATGTCCTCAAATTTATTTTCAGAAACCTATATTCCTGGCTTCAAAAAATATCCTTTTTATAATGTTCAAGAAAAATTAGAATCAGATATATACAAATAGAATAGAGCAACATAGCGTAAGTAATTACATGATGTAAAATGTACGTTTATCAGTATAATCTGCAAGTATATTTTGTTCATTTAGTGTTACTTAGGTTATGGCATTAGTATAATAATTTTTACTAATATAATTAAGTTCGTAAGCTTGTAAATAATGATAGATTGAATTAGCATAGCTTAAGTTGTTGATGTGTATTTCTGTAAATATCTAATGTGGCTGATTGCAGTTGGTACTGCCTAAAGGTCTTATAAACGAATATGAAAAAATATGAAAGGCTGGAGCAGCAAGCGCTTTCTGTTCACAGATTGCAACGTGTTGACATTTATAGAGCTATCAGTATTATTCTATTCCATCTTTTTGTGAGAAAAAATTTTAATCCCAAAGGTTTTTTTTTTAGTACATTAAATAGCAATACCATTAAATTGAAAATATTAACATACAAATTATACGTGATAATATTTTGGATTTTAATTTTCTGATGTAAAATGCAGGAAAATGTTAAATCGGAATTGTTAAATTGGGGTTACTGTATTTCATTTAAACAGTCATAAAATTCTCACAATCTGTAATAAAAGGATAAAACTATAGTCAGAGAGTGCTGCCTACTAAGGTAAAAGGCAGTAACTGCATGAACTTGAAAAATGAGAAAATTGAGATCAAAGTTTAATCAAATTCTCCTTACTTTCTACTTTACGGATGACACTGAAATTTACACATTAACTATAAAACAAACAGAAAAATTTATTTCTGGCATCAACAATTATTTTTTCTTGAATTATTGAATGACTGCCCTTTTACTGTAAAATGTGGGATTTGGCTTTGATTGCTAAACCAATTGCAATTTTGTAAATTGGCTACTGTGTTCAAGAGCCATCACTTCTCAATCAAAACAAAATTAAGGTTTCTATGTTACTACTATTTTCCATCCTTTTCTACGGAGAGCTTAGACCTGGACTTTGACCAAGAGCTAAGACTGTCATGAACACATAATATTACTAACAACGACATTCTCCACAAAATGAAGAAAGAAAAAGAAGTCCTAAGTACAGTAAAATGCAGAAAACTACAATACCTCGGCCATATAATGAGGAATGGAAACAGGTATAAACTGCTGCAGAACATTCTTCAAGGAAAGATCCCTGGTAAAAGAGGACGAGGAAGAAGAAGAAAGTCTTGTCTTGGAAATTTAAGGATATGGACTTGACACACGAGTGAGGAACTTCTTTGAACAAGCAAAAGTGATATAGCTATGATGGTCAGCAACATCTGGAATGGATAGGCACTAGAAGAAGAAGTATCTAAAGTAATAAGTGGAAGTCATTTACATGCTCAATGTTTTATATTTTCAGTGCGTGTGACAAATAAAAGCATAAAACACCACTGCGTCCTTCCACTCCCCCAAAATTGTTATCCTTAAACTTGGATTTGAATACACAAAAAAGATAAGCAAAAAGAAGCAAAACTGACAAAACATAACTTCAATAGGCCTATAGTTTTACATTGCCAAAACATTACTAGATTGTATTAAAAACTGAACTCCATGGCATAACATCCGTTTGAGAAACCAGCCTGCCATCCAATGCAGAGTCATCTACCATAGGCAGATGGCAGGATTGAGAGGCATGTGGTCAACATGCCAACTCTCACGGCCATAATTGATGGCTTACTGAACCGGAGCCCCTACTTCTTTATCAAATAGCTCTCAGTTTGTGTAATGAGACCAAGGCAACACCGTTCCAGATATTCAAACCTGAAAAAATCTGAACAGGTACCAGGGATCGAACCAAGAATGCGGATCCATAATCAGCAACACTACTAGATTATATAGTTTTAAAATATATAGAACTGTACAAAACTTGTTATTGAACAGACTAATAGAAGTAGCTGAAGCAAAAGGACAACACCGATAGAACCTGACTCACATTATACGAAGGTTACCAGACGTCCCCGTTTCCCAGGACAGTCCCCGGTTCCCAGGACAGTCCCCGGTTTTACAAATCTGTCCCCGGACGAAATCCATCCCCGGAATGTCCCCATATTTAAATGTATGTCTCCGGATTTTTATTCTTTGAGAAGTGTCCAGCCATGCTGAAAAAGTAGTTCAATGATGCCTGCATCTATTTATGGATGTATTTTGTTGCCTCAACTCTGCCACTTTCCCAAGATCCCATACTCCATGCCGAAGAAGGAGAAGTAACAGCAGTGGAATCTTGCATGATTCTCAACAGATTGATTGAAGAAACTTCAGGCTAGGAGTGAAGAGAGTTTTATTCCAATCATGGCGAAGAAATTTCGGTTACCTCTCCAAAAAGAAGGTTCCTACAAGAAGGAAGAATTTATTGCCATATCACGAGGCTTCTACACTATTGCTATTGAATATCCAACTGTTCGGAGCTTCCACTCTGAATATATTATTTAGGTGTATGGAGTTTGTTTTGCTAAGAACTTTTCCACAGAGAGAAAACTTCAAAGAGTGTCTTCAGTATTTTTCATCAAAAGTAGGAGGAGGTGATCTAGATCAGCTGTTGGATGATTTTTTTTTTTTTAAAGAATATGTTACAAAAGAAAAAATCACAAAATGGAATAAAGGTAGTGCTAATGTGTGTTCAAGATGGAGTGAAATTTTCTCATTCTTCTCTCAGAAGATGGTCCCCTCATCCAGGGCTACAAAAGTTGGTTCAACTTTGTCTCTGTCTACCAGGAAGGAATGTTGCAATGGAAAGAGTGTTTTGTTCCATGAACATGATGTGGACATCCCAAAATTCAAGACTTGTTGTTGACAGTATCAAAGCTATGTTAGATGTCAGTAACTTTGCCATGACTTGTCAAGAATTTGCAACAAAACTGGAGTCAAGAAGAGATCTTCTCAACAAAGTGCATTCTTCAGATAAATACAACTAGTTAAAAACAAAGGTAACTTCTGAATTTCATTAATACAATTATTTTGATGTGTTATAAAGGTAATAAAGGCAAACTTCCTATCGAATTACCATCTCGACTGAAGTTGAAATGTGTCCCCGGATTCAATGAAAAAAATCTGGTGACCTTACATTATATAAATTGCTAGTAAAATTGACCTCTGCATCACAATAGCATCTTCAACATTAAACCACATTGCCATTATTTTACAAAGAGTTGTAGGGGAAAACAGATATAATGTGAGCCTTTTTTACTTGTAACATAATGTTAGTAAGTTTATGAAAGCATTTGCGACAAAAACTAAGTATTAACATGTTATTACAGAAATAATACCTCAATAAAGGCCAATCATTAAATCATTTTTCTGTAGACTACATATTTAAATCCACTGATAATATTCTGAACAGTGTCGTGGCCAGAAAATAATTTCGGAAAGGGTCGAAAGTGCTGAGGGCTACGGGAGTCCACCCATGTAACATTTAAAAAAATTGAGCTAATGAAAATCACATTTTACGCTATTTTAGCACTGAAGAACTAGACACCAAATTTGTTTACTATACTCTAAGGCATGCCAACTTAAACAAGAAATCGTTACCTAAGTTATAATACTTATTACTATTTATAAGAAAAGGCAAATAGCACATGTAACAGTGGAAATAATATGCCTACATTTACAAGTGCACTATTTTATTATTAAATAAAATAACAAAATAGAGCTTAAGTAACTTCAATAGAATTTTAGGTCACTGATTCAGAAGAATTTTGTAGACAATCATTGTATCACAAATTACCATTTGATTGTCCCTTATTCTGATATTAAAAGATATAAAGAAAACTCTGTTTCTCTTTTAATTCCTATTAATCTCAGTCATCTTCATTTCTATACACTTTGGTCCGTGGATGGACAACTCAATGCAACCCATGGGGGACAGATATTCATTATAATTGAAGGGGCCGGAGGGAGATAGTGCCAACCCCCATTTTGTAAAAGTTGAGATTATTGCACTATCTATATTTTTTTATTAGTCACTATTTATTTAAATGTTTCTGAGCAGAGACTAATTATGCCAATAAGTCTTGTTAGTAACATAACACATAACAACAAAAAATTAAAAATTAAATTTGCAGATTTGAGCAAATTTAAAAACCTAATGTCTCAAAATAAGGTTTGGTAGGTTAGCAATATCTTCCCCCGACCCCTTAATTCAGGATGGTGATAATATGAATGCAAGATTTTCCCCATAAAACTTAAGGTCCCTTAGATTAGATTAATGAGGGGTAGTGTAAGCCCTTCGACTTCTCAACACTGCGACCTTAATAGATCAATTGTGAATATCCTATACCCTATTCTAGCAGTCACCACTTTAATTTAATGCTTTTTAATATAGCCTAAAATTGTCCTCGGTGATGTCCAGTCCTGAACCCGGGGATTTTTCGTTACTGGAACCCCAGTACCCGGCCGTGAATCAAACCCGGACCACCAGGGTGGAAGGCAAGTATGTTACTTATACACCCATGGCGGCGGACTTAAGGTCCCTTATATTAATATATTAATATTCGCCTGGAAAGTTTCCGAGCTTTATATACTTTACTTGGCGCAGTATTTTGAAGCGAATGTGGGGGCGCCACCAACAATGCCAACATTAAACTTTAAACAGAAATTAATATATTAAAAATCATTTTTCAAATATTATGTACTGTTTTCCATAATAAATGAAAAATACACGCTTATCATGGAAAAAAATATTTTATTTATTTAAATTTATTAAGATTTTTATTCGCTCATCAGTTCCGACTACGTGATTGGTCGGTTGTCTGTAGGCCCTACGTGGCAGGCAGGCCCTATCTCCCTTGCAGACCTAAACACAGCGAGCGCATTTGCTTGTTGAAGTGCGCAGTGAGAAGTCAAAATGTCTCGTGAAGGAGCAAAAGGAATTTCAAAGTACTGTGAGTACAACAATTTAATTATATAATTTATGTAACTAATAATAATTAATAATACAATTACCTGGTATCACAATGTCATCTTCTGAAGTGGTCTTGCTTTCAATTCCACTCGCATATACTGCATACCAATATGTCATTACAGACTCCATTGAAAATATGAAAAATATATTTTTAGTAAAAGGACCTGTATTGACTAGAGAAGTTTACAGTGATTTAGATGTGGTGCGTGTGAGAAAAGGGCTGTTCGATTTTTTGACGTTGGGTGTCCCTTCTAAATAGGCCTGTTATGTACGTTTAGTTTGAAGTTTATTTTCTTTTTAAATTTCGAAATTTGACTTTTGCGTAAACGAAATGCAAGACGAAAATGTAAATTTTATAAAGCAATTAAAGTTTAAGAAAGAAGTTACCGTGACTTGTGAACGCGAAATCCCACTTATGTATCATGATTTTATTTTATAAGATGAATGAAAAGATTGCAACATCATTACTTGTGAAATGGTGATTTGAATCTGTGCGAATTAAAAACTCTTAATGGAAGGAAATACAGACGGCAAACAGTTTGGTCAGAATAAATGTAACTTAAGGTTACAAAAAAAAAGGATTATACTTCGGTTGTAAAGATAGGAGATGTACCGCATTTGAAATTACCTAAAATTACTTATACAGACATAAATAATGTTTAAAACGCATTAAACATAATTCGGCCAATATACTCTGTTTCCTGTGCTAGTGAAGAAACTGTCGCAGAATCATGTCGCAATTGATGAAAGCAAATTTATATAGTGGATCTAATTAGAGCAACTTTTCTTTCATTTAGAACATTCAACACATTTTTGGAACCAATTTTGAGAATACATTTCGCCATGGATACAGGCTAATTCCCGAGTGGAATAGGAACCGCAACTCTAGGGTTTCGGATGTTTATGACCTAAAAGAGTGGAAAATATGACTGGAAATAAGCCCTTAAAATGACTACATATGATCCAAAAACTCTAAATATGACCTAATAAAACAACGTATTTAAAAAAATAAATGTTCCAATTTAAAACGTTTAAAGACACTACATTCTTACATCACACGATTTCAACCAGACAATAAGTTTTTTTAACAATTTTGGTGATTCACAGTTTTACTTGAAATGAACTTCTAATAATTTACTCCAGTTTGCTCGCTTAATCAGCTCCAAATACTTCTAACAATTTGTAGATCTTGCATATCCCTATAAAATATGAACAATTGCATTAATTTTAAAATTTAAGTTACCTATTAATTTGGCATGAGTTAAACATTAAATTATTGAAATAAACTTCAAATTTAACTGGACCAAGTAGCCTATGACATACACTGTATAGTTATGCTCTTTTACCGAATTTATACCTGAAATATGACGTTAAATTACAAATATGGCGAAAATATGTCCAAGACACAAAAATGACAAAAATATGACTTTATATGCAAAATAAAAACAGTCCGATCACGGTAACAAACGTGCAATTCATATGTAATTTGTGTTTGCGGCGAGAATGGAGGTCAGGATAAAAATATGACATGTCATAAACATCCGAACCCTATTAATAACCATAGTAGAATTGTAATTAATTCTATTATTATTATTATTATTGTTTAATATAATGGAACGTATATGAGGCGCGTCCATAAAGTAAGTTTCCCTGGGACCGTTTACAGAAACAAAACACAATTTCATGGACATATATATTCCAACAGGTACAGCAAGTGTTCAGCTATTTTTCAACATATCGTCACCGGAACTGAAACATTTGTCATACTGTGGAACCAACTTTTGAACACCTGTGTCGTAGAAGTCTTTCGCCAGGGATTTCAACCACTGTGTGACAAAAGTCTCCGCCTCTCTATCATTCTCTGCCATTCACTGTCATCTCTTTAGGTGAAGGAAAAGATGGAAATCACTGGGAGCGAAGTCCGGGCTGTAGGGTGGATGTTTAAACACCTCCTAGCAAGTCTCCTGCAGAAGTTTAAACATTCACCCTAAAGCCCGAACCTCGCTCCCAGTGATTTCCATCTTTTCCTGCACCTCACGAAATGACAAAGAATGACAGAGAATGATTAGAGGCGAAGGTGGTTGTCACACGGTAGTTCAAATCCCAGGCGGCACACTTCTACGACAACAGGTATTCAAAAGTTGGTGCCACGGTAAGACAAATGTTTCAATTCCGGTGGTGAATATGTTGAAAAATAGGTGAACACTGGCTGTGTCTGTTGCAATAAATATTTCCTTGAAATTGTGTTTTGTTTCTGTAAACGTCCCCAGGGAAACTTACACTTGGCATCCCCAAATACATAGGGGAAAAGACTTCAATAAACCAAGGTGTCAGACAAAAATGTACTTTATCGGCTACTCTTTTTAATATGTATATAGACGATGCCATCCGAAAATGGAGAGTAAGAGCGCCAGAAGGGATCCATATAAACAAGAATAAATATATGAACATACTATTATATGCTGATGACATATTATTGACAAATTCTGAAGACGAACTACAAAAATCAATCCATCTTTTGCGTTTAGTTGGAAAGGATTATAATTTTAATATAACAATAAATAAAACTAAGACTATGACATTCCATTGGAAAAATCCAGTACGAAACAAAATTTTAATTGGAAATCAGATTCTGGAACAAGTTCAGCACGTCAACCACCTAGGGAGTTATATTACTTTCAACGAAGATAAGGATGTAGATATTAAATTACACAGATATCAGAGTGTATGTGGTACTATGAGTAGAACGTTAGAAAATACAAGAAGATATACAAAAATTAAATTCTATAAGGTGATGGTAGTAAATGTTCTACTATACGGTAGTGAATCCTGGGTTATGAAGAGAAAAGATTCGAGCTATGTTCAGGCGGCAGAAATGAAATTCTTACGAGCAGTCAAAAGTTGCACTAAGTTGGACAGGATTCCTAACGAAAACATTAGACAAGAACTGAATATGTTTGCAGTAAATAAGAAAATAGAAGAACATACCCCTCATTAATCTAAATTTATTATAAGGCACCTTAAGTTTTAAGGGGAAATTCTTGCATTCACATTATCACCATCCTGAAATAAGGGGTCGGGGGAAGATAGTGTTAACCCACCAAACCTTATTTTGAGACACTAGATTTTTAAATTTGCTCAAATCTGTAAATTTTATTTGATGGCCTTACAATATAAACCTAAAGGAAAGAGGGACATAGGACGTCCAGTTAAAAGATGGAACTGAGGTCAGTACAGGTCGTTAGGCCTAATCTGTGAAAGGAAGAAGAAGAAGATTATTGTTTAATATTATTAATGAATTGACCAAGCAATAACATTCTTGTTACTCATAACGGTAATAGAGGCGAAAATGCATTTCCGAATCAAGACTAATGATAACTAAAGTTAAATCAAAATTACCTAGAGAAGTAAAAATGGTATTTCGATTACTTTTGTGTGCAATACGTTCAGCATGTGAAACATATTACAGGTTTATTGTTTATAGTTTAGGATAAAAGAAACACGTTAAGAAAATATTTCATAGTACGCCTACGCGTCAAACTTTTAGCTGTCCGGACATCGAACCGGGCCTTCTCTTTTCAACACAGCGAACGTAATTCCAACTATACTGTTTTATGAGAACTGTAACTCCTGTAGGCTATATGGTACCATCAGGATGGTGAGGGGTCTCCGACTCCCGCTCCCATTACTGATGACTAGGGCAAGGCATTTGATGATTTTGCATATTTTTGCATATGAAGGTTAAAAGATAGCTCTAATATATATAAATGAGTATAATGAAATTTTTAAATAAGGGCAATTTGTTTTTGGATTTTTTTTTTTTGCTTTATTTTGCATTTTTCGTTATTTTTAAGAGATAGGTCATTTTTTCGCAATTTTTAGGTCGTTTTCTGCATTTTTAGGTAATTTTTGGCATTTAGGTCATGTTTCAGTGGAGGTAGAGAAGAGCTTTTCCATGTATATATTGTTACTTTCAGACAGCAGACAACCGTTTTTATTTCAGAATTTCCGCCAAGTGTTCATAGTTAATTTTAATTCAGGTTTATTGTGAACACCATAGCAGTTTGTCTTCTAGCAATATTTTTTTTCTTTCTTTCTAAATGCCACATATTTGCTAGGGGAAATTTGATGGTCATGACAGTGCAGAAAGATTTTTATTTTCTTTTTTTATTTTTATTTATTTATTTATTTTGTTTGCTAAGGGTGTCCAAGTATTATAGATTTACTACTTCTTTAGTAATAAAATGAGTGTGTTTTATATGGTAAATTCATAGGCCTACCTTACTTAAACTTTAATTTGTATGTCGCCGATGTTGATAATCATTTTAAGGTTGAAATTTTTTGAAGATAGAATTATATGGTATTTCAGGTCAAGGTGCAGTTTTTAGTTAACAGGAAATGGATTACAATATGAATTTAATATGTGGGTTATTTGTTGAAATACTGTATAATTACGAAAGTGGAAATTAGAATGTGACACTAACTCAAGAGAAGAGAATCATTTATTAGAAACCTTAAAAGAAGCTTTAATGAATTTCATTTTTATTCTTTGAGGGATGGTAATAGTTAAAGATTAGTGGGTAGTTTTTCGTCTTACACCCTCAAAAACGAAGTATATAAACCAAGGAAGCTGCCTGCCTCTACGCAAGTTGCCATTGGACACAGCTTAACAATTCCATCTAACAAGACAATTATTAAGTACTTGGCGTACAGTTTTACAGTAATCTTCTAAACAGAAGCTCACAATTACTTTTTGGAGTATGGTGATTCAAGATTGATATTGATGCTTTCTGTAAGATGTTTGTTTCTTCTTTGGTGATCCCTAGTTTTTGCAGTTGTTGTGCAACCGAGCGATAGATCGTACCTCCGGAACCAAACAGAAGACCATGTACTGAAAAATGAGAGCCACCAAATCTTGCGAGGTATTTTTCTTTAAGGAATGTAGCTCTCGTATATGCTCTTTTTCTCAATGTCAACATTTTCGGCTTGATTATCGTCGTTAGATTCATAGCGAATGGTTGGATAAAGGATATAAGCTGTTTTAGCTCCTTTCTTGAATGCTATAAGATTAGATTAGATTAGATCCTAATCCATCTAGAGCATGCATTTCCTCAAAGCATTCATATCCTTTAGTGGTCAGGAGGCTGGACAATGAGTGTTTTACCCGATGATGTCTCTGATTAAGAAGCAGTGAATTAAATGGACATGATCCAAGTACGTGACTCGGTGTTACTGACTCCTTTGCACACCTTCTGCAAAGGGATGATCCATTAATAACACAATTATTACCAGGGACTCCTTATTGATGATATAGGTCAAATATATTTTAATAAAAAAATATTGAATTAATATACGGGGCTCCAGCTGCACTAATGGACAGCTAAGCAAATTCCAAATCCACCAGTAACAAACTGAATACTTATTCCAACTGTTGTGTGTGTGTATGTGTGTGTATATATATATGTGTGTGCATCAAACGGAGAAATAAACAGAGATAATGAAGGAAAGGAAGACAAAGGGATAGAAGAATAAAAAGGTGTGGTGCAGTGGCGGACGCAGAATTTTTTCGGGGGGGATTTGAATAGGTAGAAAGAATACTAAAATAATTAATTAACTTACACACATAATTAGTTTATAAAACTGGCCACTTAGAGTGCATATACAACCTTTTTTTCCAAATTTCGGGGGGGGGGATAAATCCCCCCTATCCCCCTGCGTCCGCCACTGGTGTGGCGTGTATGTGTCTAAGTAAGTGAGAGAAGGAGAGAGCAGACGAGAGTGTGTGTGTGTGTGTGTGTGTGTGAGAGAGAGAGAGAGAGAGAGAGAGAGAGAGAGAGAGAGAGAGAGAAGTGTGGGAAAGAGATAAATAGTGAATGTGTAAGAGAGAATATTTGCAGCCCCCTGTCAATTTGAATAACATGTCTTATCACTCTCATCAATATAGAATTAGAGTTATTTTTCTCATTAATATAGAATTTTAGAGTTATTTTTCTTAACAAAATAATGAGATACTCAAATCATCATTCTTTTCACAGTGAAATGGAAGAATGTGGAGTACACCCAGGTCGCAAGTGAGGAGGAAGAGGTAAGAGATTAAGTACAAAAATTAATTTCTCATAACTTTTATATAGTAAGTAGACCTTGAAATCAAATGGTCAATGGTTCTGACTATAGCATGAAGTAAGCATGCATCTATAGTTTGAATTGATTCAGTTATGAGTTCCGAGGACTGAGAACTATTATCAAGTTAAGGGGGGACTTCCAGCTTTCGATGCTGGAAAATAGGCGAAGTTTCGTTATTTTTTTCCTCAGCAATGAATTGTTCTGTAGCCTTGCAATCTGGCATGCTCTATATTGACTAGTTCTGCAATTGCATTATATTTTTAAGAATTAATTTAACTATTACAGTTAATGGGTAGTTATCATTACAAAATGGCAGCCAAATTTTGTGCACTGAAGTGCCGTTTCCCTGATAACTCAAACATTTATTAACATATTGCTATGAAATTTTGCATGCTAGTATATTTGATATTATTAAACAACATCATCTCGAATCATTGATGTAACTTTAATAGTTTTCTTTTTTTAATATTTCTGATGTAAACATTTCTAAAAAGAATTAACAAGTGATGAATGATTTTTTTTAATATTTATACTGCAGATAATCCAAAGATCCTAGATTATGTTGTTCATATGATATTTACAAATAGATAGATAAAAGAATCACTCAGAAATATTGATATTTATTAAAATTATCAGGGAAACTGCACTTCCGTTTTGTGATGATAATTACCCATTAACTATAATAGATCAATTAATTCTGAAAATAGTACGCAATTGTAGAAGTAGTCAACATAGAGCATGACAGATTACAAGGTACAGAACAATTCATTGCTAAGAAAAGAAATAATGAACTTCACCTATTTTTCAGCATCAAAAGCTGTATGTCCCCCCTTAAAATGAAGCAACTCTGACTGAAGACCTGACCCTTTGCGGAAAGGCGGGCTCCTTTCAATGCAATGACCTATATAATTAGGAATAAACACTCCATTCAAATTTTACATCTCCTGGATTTTTTAAAAATCAATCATGAAGTAGTATCATGGTTGGTATTTTCCCGTCCCAGTGAGAAAAACTGGTAAATACCGGGCAAAAGTGGGAAAAACTTGAAAACATGATATGTAAACAAATTCTAACTTTGTGGATTATATTCATTATTTCATCCATCTTTGGAGAGTATTTGTTTTTTGTTCAAATTTCTCATTTATTCACAACAAAATTAGAAACAGATTAGGCTTACAAACAGGTTCTAAATTAGTGTTTTGTTACTTGATGTTGAAGTCCAATATGGAAACTGAAACTTTAAACTGGTGAAGTTCAAAAATTCCAACACTCTATTTATAATTACGTTGTGTAGAACCAACTGTCATTTTGGAGTTATTTTACATTTCCTAGTGCTTTAAGCAACGCAGGCCGCTATGTGCAGTAGGCCTACAATTTTAAAAAGAAAAGTTGCCTGTACACTTCCCGAAGGTTTTTAATAAACATGAATTTCATTTGCTTTAGTGTTCATCCTCAGAGTTTACTTTTATATAGTTTGCAATTTCCGAGACTGGTGAAAAAGGTCAATATACAGTGAGTCCCACGCAAGAGTTGGCTAATGACGCGGGTTTCAGCGTCGCGGCTGGCACAGCTCCAACTCCCGAGCGATCGGGTGAAATATCTACGCAAATAATGCCGCGGTCGGTGTAATGATTCAGGTTCTCACATTTACAGTTAAAATTACAATGAAAATAACCACGTACCTCATCACAAGAGATGTTGGAAATGTTCTTCTCTTGCATCCACACAATACTGACACCTTATTAGGAAATTTTCTTTCACGCGCATAAGTTCAGCTTCCGAGATAGGCATATGTGATATTGTCTTTAAGTTCTTCTAACAGTATGTAAATATTATTTATGGGGAAACTTGAGAAATAACGTGTATAGGTCAATTTCCCATACATAAGAAGAACTTAAAGACAATATCACAACAGAAATTAACCCTATCTCGGAAGCTGAACTTATGCGCGTGAAAGAAAATTTCCTAAAAAGGTGCCAGTATTGTGTGGATGCAAGAGGAGAACATTTCTAACACCTCTTGTGATGAGGTACGTGGTTATTTTCAATGTAATTTTAACTGTAAATGTGAGAACCTGAATAATCACACCGACCACGGCATTATTTGCGTAGATATTTCACCCGATCGCTCGGGAGTTGGAGCTGTGCCAGCCGCGACGCAGAAACCCGTGTCATTGGCCAACTCTTGCGTGGAACTCACTGTATATGGAAATTATGTAGCCTATTACCAGGATTCTTTTCTAGACTTCATAGGAATCAAATCATGGCATGACTCTATCAATTCATTCTAGCCTGTCTTTGTTTTAGAGTCATATAAAAATATTTCTGCAGCTGGATGGCCCCAGTGTATGTTGTATATGTTGTAATTAATTGTAATGATACATTTACCATGGTATTGTACAACGACAAGAAGACTTAGAAAATAAATGTTGTTACAATAAAGGTTGCAATAAAAGTAATATATTAGGCCTACCCAAAAAACTTACTAATTAAAATTGTTTCAGTAATTAATTTTCCCAGTTTTTCCCATATAGAGAAAGCTGAAATTTCCCAAGCATGGTAAATACCGGTTTTTACCATGGTATTTAGCGGGGATGTGAAAAACGTTACATTAGAGTCTTAACATGTTTTCAAAATGTCAGCATTAGAAAAATAGGTTGCAATAAAAGTATATATTAGGCCTACCCAAAAAACTTGATAATTAAAATTGTTTCAGTGATTAGTTTTCCAAGTTTTTCCCATATGGAGAAAGCTGAAAATTTCCCAGCATGTTAAATACCGGTTTTTACCATGGTATTTCGCGGGGATGTGAAAAACGTTACATTAGAGTCTTAACGTGTTTTCAAAATGCCAGCATTATAAAAATAGCATGGGAAGATCTGTTCCAAATCCGTATTTATAAAGCAGATATCTAAAGTTTGGAATAAGGAATTGGATAATTTATGTAGTGTCTTCTTAAAGACAATATCATAAGCTAAGTTAATTCTGTTTAGGAAACTGAACTATTACGCATGAAAGAAAATTTACCAAAAAAGGTGCCAATGTTGCGTGGATGCAATGGGAGGACATTTCTAACATCTTTTGTGATGAGGTTCGTCCTTATTTTCATTGTAATTGTGACGGTAATTGTAAGAACCTGAACCATTACACCGCTAGCAGTTTTATTTCCTTAAGGGGGGACATAAGCTTTCGGTGAATTTCACAGGTGAGAAATAGGTGAATTTTATTATTTTTCCCCTCAGCAATGAATTGCTCTACAATCTTGCAATCCGACATACTCTTTATTGAATACTTCTACAATTGCATACTGTTTTCAAAATTAACCAAACTGTTAAAGTTACGGGTAATTATCGTTTCAAAATGGCGGCCACATTTCATATACTGAAATGCCGTTTCCTTAATGACTTGTGCAAACATCAATATTTCTGAGTGATTATTTTTCTGTGTTAATATCATATGAACAACACTATCTACAACCATTCATTTAACAATAATAGTTTTTTTAATATATATTTTAATGAAAAAGATAATTTAAAAAATATACATTTAAAAAAATACTTGTAGGCCTACTGTAGATATTCCAAAGGTTGTTGATGATATTCATATGATGTTTGCAAATAGATACAAAAACGTATTACTCAAAAATATTGCCATTTGTGGAAATTATCACGGAAACGGCATCTTAGTCACGAAATGTGGCTGACATTTTGTAACGATAATTACCCGTAACTGTGACAGTTTAATTAATTTTAAAAATAGTATGCAATTTTAAGAGTAGTCAATAAAGATTATATCAGATTGCAAGATTGTAGAGCAATTCATTGCTGAGGAAAAAATAATGAAATTCGCCTAGTTCTCAGCTATGAACTTCACCGAAATCTATATGTCCCCCCTTAAGACAGAACAGACAGTGTAATTCACTACCAGATATGTGTTTTGATCCCCGACAAACGTATTAATTCTCCTTTAAATCGTTTTGATAACATTGGATGACTTGCGGCCTCAAGTAGAGATCAGCAAACAGGGTGGGGGAAGGAGAAAACCCCATTAAAAAACGTCACCGGTAAACATTTACTGCACCTCACTTCTGAAAAATCTCCAACCCGACCGAGAATCGAACCCGTGCCGCTGAAGCTGGAAGGCAGGCACACTACCGACACACCCTCGACGGCGGATGGCTTAATATAAATTATGCTTCAGACATTGTTGTCTTCTGCACTACTGTTTAGAAAATAATCGTCTGCTGCTAGAGTGTTAAAGTTGGTAATAGGTTTCCAAATCACATTTATCAATGAAATTGAAAATATAGGATTGCTAGAGAAATGACTAATTTAAAAGGTAGAGAAACAATATAATTTGATAAAGGTGACTTCACCCGTGTAATGCGAGAGCCACAATGAACTTATCAGCGACGGAATGTGAAACCAACTACTGTAGTGTGAAACATGACACAGAAATCTCGCGCAGAATAGGGAGGAATGATTCATTTTGCTATCTGCTGTCCTTGTCATTCCACAGCCTTTTACACCAGTAGAAGCACAAGAAAAGCACGTGATTTATAAAAATCAATATTACCTTCCCCAACAGTGAATAATTTTTTTTTCCAATGCGCATCCAAAGCCGTGTTTCAAGAACTATGGGACGGCTTCTATAAGAAGGGATTTTAACACAACTTAATTATCCAAGTTTATTGAATGATTTATAGCGTTTTCAAAGTCTCGTACCTCTCGCCTTCTAATAGTCTCCAATAGAATTTATTTATTCTCATTCTTCATGGAATAACGTAACACATTATTCTCTTTACTGCATCTTTTGCATGTTTTCTTTTTGAGGAATAAAACACGAGTTTTCCTCATATATAAAATGAAAACCTGTTTGTAATGGATAGAAAAAAAATCAAACGCTATTATAGCAAAGTAAACAGTAGACTTCGGATATTAGGTAAAATTCTATTTTGATCCTCGAAACACATAAACACGAAATGTTGTACATACGAGTTACATAAGTGACAATGTCTGAAACTAATGCCTTTATAAGACTAAAACAGCTGTTTTGATGTTAGTGCCTAATATTGCACCTTTTTCTTCTTAAAGTTCCAAATAATTTATTTTTTCTACTTTTTTGTTATAAATTCTACAATTTATTTTCAGTTCATATTGAATTACTGGCACGGACTGTACAGTACATATCATACTGACTGGTAGGACTATGTCTAAGGAGTATCACTATATTGTCCATGAAAATAATTCCTTGGTTTTAAAAGTTTCCTACAGAAATATTGCCACAAAAATATCCCACCAAAATCCATCACATAACAAATTCTTTAAAAGATTTGGAGCGCTCATTTTCAGCCTAAAAATTAGTGTTGAGAATTAGAGCAAAATAATTGTTGTTGTTCATAAACCAATTAGGTCTGTTTGATGAAGTTAGTCTTTTTAAATGTAACTACATTATGAAGTTCTCATGTAAAATATTGTATATTAGTGACAGTAATATAGGCCCGAGTAATAGTCTTATACACAATATTTCCGTGTACTGTATGTCTGTGTTCATCGTGGTCATTATTGAGTGGACATATTAATAAATATAATTCTGTATTATAATTGAGATATTTCAGAAAATTAACAAATTAAGAAGAATTAACGATTTTATAATAGAGCCTATTTTCCGATTTTAGACCCTATTCATAATCATTTAGAGCCTATTTTAGACAACGTAAAATTGCACTTAGAAACCTGGAAGTTCGAAGTTTAGTTATCAGTTAGAAATTTCGTTCGTAGAATTAATAAAGTGCACCTTTGCCTTAATTTCACCAGAAGTGGATAAAGCACGTTCATTTCCAATGTTATTCGTTTACTATACAATCTTTAAAAGAATTATCTGTAAACAAAAATTAATTGACGAGCGAAGCGAGGTCCGGTTTTCATTCGACAGTTCCGCATTTCGTCTATAAGTTTGTTTATAAGGCAGTCACGACTAAACCCGTGTTTCGATTTTCTTCAAAATTCGAATATTTTTTTTAATCATTAAAATTGATGTAAGTGCAAGGATTTTCATTTTATGATTCCGTCTCAAAATGGTGGCCGTTTTAATGGTTCGGTTTAATCATGCAGCCACGATCAAACCCGCTGTTCGATTATCTTACAATTTGGTTTGAATGTTCCTTGAAGTAATTAAAAACGACGTATGTGTAACGGGATTGGCAACGAGTGTCCCACCCCCGGTAAATACCGTGGTAAAAACCGGTACTTAGCATCCTGGGAAATATATATAGTTTTCTATATTTAGCCGCGTTTTATGTTGGAAATTTTATACACATTGATGGGATGTCAAAGGCGTTCTGTGAACTTTGGTTAAAGAATAAAGGGCTGCCAACACGGGATAGCCTATTTGAATTATACGTGTGGTTTGGTAAAGAAAGAGGGATGGATAAGGATAAAATATTCGATGACCTAAGAACATTGGGGTATTATTTCCACAATATCAGAGAAGAAAGACTCCACAAGGAAAGAGTAAGAAGAAACTACAAGTTATGAAAGATAAGGATAGGCACTATTAATGTTAATGTTAATTGTAGTGGGACACTGGAGCAATACTTTGAAAGCAAAGGTGGCCCATTAGTTGATTACAATTACAATTACAATTACAATTTATTGTTCCAAATTACACGAAAAATACATACAAAAGTTGATACACCACCCGAAGAAGCAGAGCTTGTGTTCGGGGGTGGTTCAGTTCAATATATTAGAAAAACTTATACTAAACAATTACTTAAAACAATACATAATTTGGAGAAGTATGACAAAATATTATGTATAAAAGGTTAGAACATGTTCTATTTACAATACAAAGGTACGAGGTAATACTATAATAATACATAACAATTTATTTGTTCAAATTTTAGTAAAAAAACAAAGAAATTAAGTTCTATCCAAATTTTAAAGTTTAATATGAAAAATGTTATAACAGTAATAGTAGATAACAGAAGTAATAATTATATAAATTTTCTAATTTTAGACCTAAATTGTTTGTTGCTTAAGCTATTTAGATCAGGATGGTTGATAATAAATGAATTGAATAGTCTTGGGCCAAAACTTGAACAGTGCTTAGCTCCAGCAGTTGTAACACTTTTTGGTTCAAGTAATAAATTAAATTGATTCCTTCGCGTGTTATATACGTGAGATTCTGACTTGTAATTGTCACGATGTTTATGAAAATAATCCAGTATGACGTATTTGTAAATTTGGTCTATGGTGAAAACGTTAAATTCAGAAAATAATAATTTGGAAGAATAGTCAGGAGGCTTAGATAAACAAATCTATTTTTGAAGACAAAGCAAAGGGCTGAGGATCGTTTTTGCAACTCCTCCCCACCAAATTATGCCATATTGAATAATAGAATGAATTAGGGCTAAATAAATCGTACGTAAAACATGAGCTGGTAAACATGAACGGAGAATAACGAATTTATAAATGACTTTACGTAGCCTATTGCATAAATATTCAATGTACTTGTCCCATCTTAAATGTTGATCAATTATGATGCCTAGATATTTAACTTGATTTGATTCACTTAAGGAGGGACAAGTGCAGCTATTAATACAGCAACCTGAATTGTGTATTTTTGATATATATGTTGTTTGTGAACTTCTGAATAATTAATGAACTCAATATACTTAATATGGTTTTCTCTACAAGGGAAAAACTGGGATAACTTATTACTGAAACAATTTTAATTATAAAATTTTTGAGTAGGCCTAATCTATACTGTTATTGCAATACTTTTAATGCAACAAAACTTACTTTTAAATTTTATTGTCATTATTAGGGGCGGATTTCTATGACATGTCATATTTTCCCCCTTTGCATTATTTCAGGTATCCGACTAATTTAAACCCGATTCCAAGCTTCCTGGTGAAAATGGAACGGCTTTTATTGTGCATATAACTGCATATTTAGGAAATTTTCAACTATTGTAGCATATTTCGTATGAATATGCATATTTAGGTCATATTTTTTGGCATATTACAGAAATTTTGAAGTTTCATATCATATTTTGTAAATTTTGCATTATAATGAATAATGATACTTTTTGATAATTTCTAATATGAAAATGCATTTATTCAAACCATAACGACCTGAGATGAAATCTGATAAACTGCAAATATTTTCAGTATAGACAGATATTTTAAATAATTAACAGTCTATTTTAATAAAATGTATTGTAATGAAACATAAAAAAAAATATATACACAATGTGTAAATGGTAAAGTCATATTTTAAATTTTATTGGTCATATTTTAATGTTTTTTAGTTTATAAATCCATGCATATATCCTATTTTTTAGGTCATAGAAATCCGCCCCTAGTCATTATACAATGCCATTGCAAATGTGTCGTTCTACTTAATGGCAACATATATCAACATAATATGCCCAGGCCATCCAGCTGTTGAAATATTTTTATGTGATTGTAAGACAAAGACATGTATGTTTCTGTATTAAATTTATAAGGATCTTTTTGTATGTTTTGTCGATATAGAATATCATCGCACTGGTGTAAATGGGGATTGATATGAATTGCTTCATGATTTATGTGCTCTCAAACATCTCAGGGTTGCTTGATCAGACATATTCATGTTTGTTTAGCAGAGGGTGGCCAAGTATTCGGGCTTCCTAAGTGGTAGATTTTCGTTATGATTTGCATAAGTAAGGAAAAGTATTCATCCTAGCAGTTCATTGATTAGGACACAGCCTATCTGCAGTGTGGTTGGTATTTGCCCCTAGAGAATAAATGTTCAATATAAAGAAACCCGATTTATATAAAAGCGTCATTTAACACTCACTGAAAATAGCTAGTAAGCTTTAATTCGATTATTGAAAACCTAAAATGTTTATTAGAAAGCATATGTTATGATCAAATTAGTGGCCACACGTCAACATTCTTTATAAAGTGCAAATGTTATAAAATACGTACCGCATAAAATCAATACTTCGTATAATGTAGACAAAAACAGATTATCTGGGACACCCCTTATATACAGTAGAATACATAATGTATCCTTCTGTAAGCAACACAGAAGAAAAGTAGAACATAGGTCCATGCAAAATTGTGCCAGGAAACTTCGTTAAGAATATATTTAAACATTGAGCCTACTGGAGAAAAATTCCCTTTGACACTGGGATTCGAACCCATAACCTCCGGCTTTCCGTGTCGATGTTCTACCAACTGAGTTTGACTCACAATGATAGATGGAATCCTTCTCCCTAATGGTCCACCACACTGAATGACACTTCTCTTTATAAACAAAGGCAAAATAATTTAGTGATTTTGTGACCGGGTAGAGAATCGGCATTGAAAGGGTTCGATTCCCGGTATCTGAGGGATTTTTCTTCTATAGTATTCACATGTAATGTTAACAGAAGCAATATTCTGATGAATATTCTCTACAGAATTGAAGAGTGGGAAATTCAATATCCCTCATCGTGATTTCATCGTTTTTTCACAGTATACTTTCGTATGGTCTTTATATCTGGGGTAATGGTGCTGATATCTATAGAGCATTATTATTACAAAAAGGTATTGAGAATTATCTCTGGTGCATCTTTTGATGTTCATTGTCGTCCATTGTTTCATCATTTTAAAATTCTTACTGTTTTTAATCAATATATCTACAATTGTTCTGTAAATATTAAGACAAAATTACCAGTAGTCAAAATGTTCACTACAATCTCCATCAACACAATACTAGGAATAACTACCTCATAGATACTCAAACTTTAAGATAAACTAACACAAAGAAGTGGCGTAATAATATAGGTATTAAATTGTTTAATAGATTACCCAAAACTGCACCACAGTCAGTTAAATTTAACAGGTTTAAGGCTGTTTTGAGAAACTGGCTTGCTTTAAATCCATTTTATTCTATTAATGAGTTTTTTGAAGTTAATATTGATAATGTATTTTGAATTGTCTTATTTTTTATTTCTTATCACTAATATTGTACTTTAAACTGTCATATTTCCACATTCTGTTTTGTATATAACCTTTTATTCTGTAAATCATATGTATGTTAATAACTGCATTTTGATCTAGTTCAAAAACATAATAAATCTTGAATCTTGTCACATCGGAAGGTTTTTTTTTTTTTTTCAGAAATGTAATGACAAAATTCCGCATTATAAAATATTAGAGTTGTGTAATGATTTTACAATGTAGTTCTGATAAAGGAATGTTTCATTGGTCCTCACCTATTATACCAAAGAATCCTGTTTTATTCTCTCAGAAATTTTACTGCATGAAAACAGTACTATAAGCGTATTCAAATCTCTTGAAATCTTACTGCAGCAAGTTGAGATAATTGTTAGGAATGAAAAGGGTTCCAAGATATGGAAGGTGGTCCAAGTTATTTAACAATATGTGAAACGTGCTTATAGAAATCTTGTCATGAAAGGAAGGGTGTTTGGGGGAAAGAGGTTCTAACGACCTCTTAGGTGTCTATAATTTAAAGTTTGATTTTAGATCTGTTTTATTTGTCTGAAAGTGTAATCTCAACCGTTATGTTTTCTTACTTTCTAGAATGACTTCGTAGTGCAGAATTTTGTTGAAAAGCAAGATACTCAAAAAAACGAATCTGTACAAGAAGTATCAACCACTTCCTCTGAATCAAAGGACAAATCAGGCAATTCCAATGAGGAACAAGATAAATCTAAAAGGGAGGAATTGCAAAGTCAAAGTCAAAGTAAAAAATTAAGAAAACCAAACTTTCTTCAGAAATTTCTCTTTGGGGAGAAAGGATTATTTGCTAAGAAAATAACAACTCCCAAAGAGATGATCCATGATGAAAAGAAGAATAACGAAGATTATTGTTATTCCAATAAAGGACAGGATTCTGAAGATGACGAAAATGTAATGACGCGAGACAAGGACCAGGAGAGTCCTCAAGGTCAAGCAGATGAACCAAAGCGTGAAGAAAGCATTTTTGAAAAGGAGGCTAACAGCCCAACAACTTTCCAAAAAGAGGAACCTCAAATTACAGAAGTAGATTATAGCAGGTTCTCAGAATTCCTACTATATAAGTCTTCTTGGATGCAATCTTTCGGTAAAAGCAATATTATTTACGAGAGGAATACCAATAATGCTAAGGACAAAGCTAGACTCCTGGATGAAGCTCCTGGATGCAGCTACGAAGCAAGACCTGGCTTTGATGAAGGAGCTGGATGCAGTCACACTGAACTAAAACGTCACCCTTCTAAAAAACCTTCATTCAGGCTAGGGGCTGACTGGGATTTTAGCGACTCTGATTAACTCAAAGTGAAGTTTGAATGTTTAAAAATAAACATTCAAAGAGTTGTTAATGTACGATGATTTTTTTTTATCTAGACTGAAGAATGAGATTTAAACATGAGCCATATAAAATGAGTCATATCAGAGCAAAACTCACATTTCGTGTAAACTACTTTTTTTTGCAGCAGAGGTACTTTGTTATCTTGGAAAGTGTACTGTATATTTAAGTTATATTTTGTGAAGTTAGTCTACCTGTTTCAGTTTGAGAAGAACCCAAGTTTAAGTGTGACAGGAAAATATATATTATAATATTAAAATCAGTTAACAAAGTTTTGAAACCAAATAAAAAAAAAAAAAACTTCAATTTTAAAATTCTAAATGTAATCTAATAACTGTTTTATGGATAGTTTTGCATGTTTTAACTAAAGATCAGGTATTTTAAACACAAAATGACAGTAACACTGGTTTGCTTGTCTTTTGACCATTCATTTTGAAAATTTATACTTTTCTTAACATCAAGAAACACGATGTCCTTTTAACATATTTGATAATTTTCTATCTACTCCAGTTCCGCAGACTTCTTTTAAATTTTTTTGTTCCCCCTCTTTCTCTCTCTTTACTTGGTGAAAACTGAGATTCCATACTTTTAAAATTTTCACAAATTAATAAAAAACACGAAAATATTTAAAAAATTAATGCTATTACTCCTGGGCTTCTGTATTTCTTTGTCACCTGTGTTAATATTGATAATCTATTATTATCTTTTCTAATCAATTAAATAATCTCACAATCTGATTGATCATTTAGATAACTGCAAGGTTCACTATAAATTGCAAAAAGAATGCAATAATTTGAATTCAATTTTCTAGCAACAAATGTGAATTTTGGCTCGTAACACAAGCACAGCTACACCTATCTAGTTCATACATCTATCTTTAGATTTGGAACAGTAACATGTAAGACTGAACCTGAAATCAGCCAATCAGAGACCTGATACACTAAATATTTATCAAATTTGCTTTATCACCTACTACAAAAGTAATAAGGATACATCCTTTTTTCTTTGTATTCCAATCAGGCCGGATTCTCTGTACAGTAAGCAGCAACTTATGTATACATCATATGTCTGCCATGCGTAGGCTATGCCTTCTCTTGTTCCAATCATTTTCTCTATTGAAGATTTGTATTATTGCTCTTTCCATTTTGCCCTGGCATATTTGAATTATTTTCTTTTCCTTAGACATTAGGGATCAGGTCTGGCCACTGTTCAGTAGCAGCGGGTGCACATAGGTTTCTAACACTTCCCTCTTCACTTTAAGTTTTATGAACTTCTCAAAAAGAACAAGTTTTAGGCTCCAGAATTTGTTCCATTCTAGACCTATTCTTCTCTTTACTTCTTTCCCCGATCTCCTTTATAATGAATCAATTTAGCCTAAATATGTGTATATATTGACATACTCTATTGACATACTCTGTTGCATTTGTCGTCAGTAGGGTTCAGATGTACAAGACCTAAAAAAGTGGAAAATATGGAAGCAAATATGCCATTAAAAGTTACTAAATATGACTCAAATATTCTAAATATGACCTAATAAAAGAACATACTTTCTAAAAATAAATGTTCCAATTTAAAACGCTTAATGACACTAAATTATTACATCACATGAGCCCAATCAGATAATCACTTTTTAACATTTTTACAGGTGATTTACAGTTTTACTTATAATGAAATTCTAATTTTAAAGAATTTGCTACTGTTTGCGTTAGCTCCAAATATTTTTAAGACCATTCGTGTCCCTATAAAATATAACAATATTGCATTCATTTTAAAATTAAGTTACCTATTAATTGGGCATAAACATTAAATTAATTAAATAATTTCAAATTTAACTCGACCATTTAGTACATAAACTTTATAATTGTGCTCTTTTACCGAATTTATAACTGAAATATGACGTTAAATTACAAATATGACGAAAATTTGACCAAAACCATAAAAATGACCAAAATTTGACTTTATATGCAAAATAAAAACGGTCCGATTAGAATAACAAGCATGCAATTCACGTTTAATTTCTGTTTGTGATGAGAATGGAGGTGAGGAAAAAAATATGACATATCATGAACATGAACATCCGAACCCTAGTCAACAGTTTCGTTTTCCTAGGGTTCAGTGAGAGACAAGCCTCATTGCAGATTCTGCTTATGTCATGGATCATACTCTCTAGTTCTTACCCGTTTTTTGCAAAGAGAACAATGTCATCTAAAAATATAAAATTGGTTAGTAATCTGCCATTTATACTGATTCCACACATGTCATCCCACTCTAGCTGATGAAATTGGTTCTCCAATAAGCAGGTGAAAAACTTGGGTGACAGAGGATCTCCCTGCTCGACTCCTCGTTCTAGCTTGAATGTGCTCCCCTCTTTTTCTGTCCTTCAATAATATAATTATGTTTTACGCAAGGTGTCTTCAATATTAAATTTCAGCAAACAATACTTGAATAAATGGATGCTTATTAAACGATCATATTTTGTACACTGAAAACAGCCACACTGATTATATTCCATGAATGTCTTTTAATAGTAGGCCTACCATGTCAATCTAAAATGCTATTCAAATAATTCAATTTAATTCATTTTATTAATTATTTATTACATATTATTTGTTAATGGTAATTATAAGCGCAACTTCTGACTTTGAACTCATCTAGATAAATTCCAAGTCACTCATGGCATTACCTATCATGTACGATAACTTCTACAAGAAAATCAAAATGCCACCATAACCCGGAATTAGAAAAATTGTTTGAAACGTGAGTTTTTTCTATATGACTCAAATGTAATCGTAATAGAGATTACAGGAGGCATTCAATTTCTAAGCTTAGTGATGGAAAAAAGTATATGTAATGTATGTAAGCAGGCCTTGATATTTACGTGTAACATGGAAAATAATAATGCTTAATGAGGTTGCAAAAGTAGCTTTTTCTTAGAAATGAAGAAGACACGATGTAAAAAAAATAGAACTGAATACATGAGAAAGAAACTTGAGAACCACTGAATTACTCTTCTCTTTCTGACTTTCAATTATTTTTTATAAGTTTTTCATATTTTTGAGATGCCTTTGATAGAGTACTTATCCAAAAGTAAAGATGATCTTATAACTAGGTAATGAGATGTTATGTCGCATAAGCTATGCATGTTTATTATAATCTATACTGTATCTAAAAGGAATCTACAAAGATATTGTTGATGGTACAACATCACATGGTTAGAGACCTACTTTGTTTGTATTTGCAATAAAACCAACTGCTATTAAATACACCATACAAGTCATAGGAAATTATTTCTAGACAATATGTGTATTAATAAATTGGAAAATAAGGTGTTTCATGAAATAACGCAAAATCTGAAGTAATGCAAATTTGCCAAAATTTTGAATTCAGTCTAGATAATGGCACACAATCACAATGTTTGGTCGATTTCCCCGCCACTATGCTTGACACTGGCAAGTTACAATATGCCCTCTAGTTTTTCTTTAATTACATTCTACATCTTTTAGTTACTAGAATGATAGAAAAGTTTTCTTCTCTTACAAAGTTTAATATTTATCCACGCAACAAATTTTTCCTATGATCATAACATCTTTAAAACCCTAAAAAAAAAAAATTAAAAAGGAAAAATAAATAAAAATAAAAAAACACAAAAGAACCAAAAAAACATTAAAATGTATCTTCATAACGTTAAAAAATTGTAACAAATATTAGATATTCTCTAAAATTCTTAAATTGCTTAAAAATAACGCAGAATTCCTAAAAATGGAGAAAAAAATCCTGTAGAAATTTTAGTTTTCAATTCTTGTTTTGAAATTAAAATGCAGTTCCCCCCACACATTCAAAGCAAAATACTGATTATGTAGTAAGCTTACTTCCAGTGTCATCAAATGTTCATTAATATTTTTACGAATATATTAGACTAAGTAGCCAACATTAGACTATATAGGCTACTGAACTTGCCTCAGAGAGCCCACAATATTTTCCTCTTATAATCTGCCACTGATGATCATTGCTAAATTACCTCAAAGTGTTGAAGGGAAATGAAGTTTGTGAATTTTAAATATTTAACCAAAATGTCGTACTTATTTACATATTTGGGATAGAAACTGCAAACTTGATGGTGAAATTATTGGAAATGAATGCAGTATATTATTTCTGGTGTGTTAAAAATTTTGCTTTAAGTAATAATTATATGATGTTAAACACCAAACCATATGAAGCATTAAAAGAATTACTCAGAGAGAAATTTAAAACAAAGTCTTAGAAAACCCAAAAAGTTATATATGTTGGGCAAATTTTCCAAAATGTTGTTTGCACAAAAGAGCATGGTGGTGTAAATAAATGGCAAATAAGGTTTTGTATATATTGTGTTTACAAATAAATTAATTTAGATATCTTGTCCATCATTTGGCCATACGATAATATCATAAAGTTTTGTTCATAGGTATTCTTAACGTTTTGCAGAATGAGAAAACATATCACGGTTTTAAGTATGCTTCTGATCTGGCTTAGGAAACACAATGTTTCATATTGAGAAATTAAGGTAGTTGTACACTCCTGAAATCTGAAAAATGATGATAAATGAATTTTTTTGAAAACAGCTTAGTTGGATATACAATTCTTTTCTTTTTAATTTCTTGTATCAATTTTTAATTTCTGATTGTTAGTTCCTGAGATACAGCCTTTTTTCCAAAGATATGATACAGGAGGTTTTTAGCAAATCGCAACTTTCAACCTTTATTTCCCATAAGTAGTAAATCGCAAGGTATTCAATTTTTCAAAAAATCATAATTCTTCTATAAATTAACATATCAAGGTGATTTTGGTGTCATTTTGAAGCTTGAAATCTTCTCTAGTGCTTGACATTGATCAATTTCTGATATACAAATATTCTGTTGTGTTATAGAATTTTGTTTATAAAGATGTGATCAAAAAAATAATTACAATTTACATTAATCAATATAACAATTTGAACTCTTAAGTAATCGAAAAAAACAAAATGTCAGGCACTAAAGAATTATTTCGTCTACAAAACAGTGAAAAATTGGTGTTTGTAACTTAAATAGTTTTGGAGTAATCATGTTTTGAATTTTAATCAAAATTTACAACAAAATATTTTTTATAAACAAATTATAAACAAGTACAAAACTTTTTTCTTGCAAAATGTCTTAACATGTAGCTGTATAACATATACAAAAAAATACTCCTAATTTGAAAAATAAAATTTTCATACCTAAAGTGTACAACTACCTTAAAATAAAGCCTTAAAATTAAAAAAAAAAATAAAAATATGTATATATGTGATTGTACATGAGGCAAGTTAATAAAGTACTTTTATATTTTGTACATTTTTTAGAATTTGTCTCAGCATACATCCATTTCTCTCCCTTTCAACATCCCAACTGAAGGAAGAAACCGAGAGAAGAGAAGAGCAAAGTATTTATGTTATTTAAATCAGTGCTATTACTATAAGCAATGAAGAAGACCTGTTCATAAAGACTTTGCAGCGTCTGTTGAATGAAGATACACTGCCCAGTAATTTTTTAGACATATTTTCCAAACCTAATGATCACAAAAGACCTGAATATCCCCACAAAATTATTGAAAGTGATTTTCTTCTGGAAAATTATGTAATTGATCAAGTAATCGTCAGAGCTATCAAAATTGATACTGTGTGAGAGATTATTGAAATTATTGCAACAAGAATGCTAACATGTGGTGTGGTTCCACTGATTTTTAAGGAAACTCATACCATTCTTATTTACAAGGGTGGGGGTGTTAACAATCCAACTAATTTTCACCCAATTACAATCTGTTCAGTAATCCGATGAGTAAATGTGAGGGCTCTTGATAACCAGCTTCGCAGCTATGTAACATTTCATGATATTCAGTGAGGTTTCACATCTTCGCCCTGTACTTACATAAACACGTCAATTTTGAAAGCAGTTTCATAACATGTACGAATAAACAGGGAAGATGCATCCGTTTTATTTCTGTATATTCACAAAACCTTCAATAACATGAGACACAATCAACTAAGGCAGCATTCCTCAACCTATGGTCCGCGAAGATGGTGCAGATGGTCCGCAGAAATAATTTAAAAATATCATAAAGCAAGTGAAAAGTAAAGAAGTAAAATTTTTTCACATATTTTGTTATAATGACCTATAATTAATACCCCAAATATTAAGAATATAGGCCTTCTTTTAAAAATGGGATGTAAAATTAGGGGTCCGTAAAATTTTTTAGACATTTTAGAGGTCCTCGGGTCCAAAAAGGTTGAGAAACGCTGATCTAAGGTGTACAAACTTAATCATCATTCTTCAAGAAGGAAATGTAAGGCAGATATAGACATCTAAGGGAGCATTCACACCAAAGTAGCATAGCAAGCAAGTCGCAATAGTTGGATGCAGGTTGTGAGCTACTCATTAACTTATAATCCCAAATAAACAAGTTCAAGTCTTTATACCGAAGTAGCGTGGCAATAATGAATCTCGCACAGTGGGACATTCATTTCTTCAGATAGATCTGGACTTATTTCATGCAATGCTACTCGGGATGATGCATACGTACAGTTGCCTTTTCAGCTGTTTTCTAATTGTTAAGAAAATTTAACACCTACTCACTTGTGTAGTGGTAGATTATGGCAAAGATGTCATGAAAACTGCTGGAAAGAGAACTACAATTTGTAAATGCATAGGCTATACAATATGGCAATTGAAACTAGTAGGAAAAAAGCCTGGATTAAAATTGCTGAAACTTTATAATCTTTATTTAAATTACATTATTTTAAATAGGTTTCTCAGTACTTCAAGTGAAAATATATAATTATGTTAAACTGCAGATCGCATTCGCTACTTCAGTATGAATGCAAAACTGTGAACCATGCAACTCAATGTGCAGCCTGCATCCAGGTAGTGCGATTCGCATGCTATGCTACTTCGGTGTGAATGCTCACTAAAATGAAAACAAAACCCAACCAAATAAACCATGGAATGTTACAAGGTTCACTGCTGTCCCCAGCATTATTGACTATTGCTATTGACCATATTGTGGAAAAACTATCAGAAAAACACTCAGCAGAAAAATATGGATGCTTACTAGTCAAAGAGCAACCTAACCTCACAATAATGAGTTCTGCCAATGATACGGGACGGTAATCTTTGGGAAGAATTCAGAGGCTGCCACAGAGCTGGTGAAGATTGTACTCAAGAGATTTCAAAATATCGGTTTAACTATCAATACCAGAAAATCCGTTTTCTTTATCATCAGGAAAGGCAAACTTATAGAAGAAGCACTCATCATTAATGATAAATGAAAAATTAGATCACAATGCAATGGAGAAGCAGTTCGATATTTAGAAGTGAATTCCATTAACAAGTTCAAATTGGATACACTAGCTACATTAGATGAAACACGCAATAAGGTCTAGATTCTTGCTGCTTCACCATTGTAGGAGGCAGATCAAAAATTCTCCATCTTGAATAATTCAGTCTCACCCACTTTCATATCCTCATGGCTTCACAAAAGGAAAATCAATCGAAACCGCAGTATACAAATTTTTCGAATATGTCAGATGCACTCTCGACTCCAGCCACAGCTGCATTGGTCTATTCCTCGACTTATCTAAAGCTTTCGACATAATAAGCCATGATTTACTACTAAAGAAATTAGAAAACTATGGGGTAAGAGGAACAGCGTTAAGCTGGTTCAATTCTTACCTATCTAATTGCTTTCAAGTCGTCGAGATCACCCATCTCAACAAAACAAATCTAACACTAGAAAAATACACTTCGGAAAAGAAACAAATTCAATATGGAGTCCCACAAGGCTCAATTCTCGCCCCTCTTCTCTTTATATTATTTATTAATGATCTACCCTTAAACAACGATTCAGAACTCACCACACTCTTTGCAGATGATACTAACATTTTGGTTGGAGGAAAAAATGAACATCAGCTTAAATGCAAAATAGATACGGTGGCACAACAATTAATAGATTGGTTTAGAACAAATGGCCTCATTTTAAATGAAAGTAAATCAGCAGCTATTTCCTTCCACCACAAACGAAATAACAATCCACTCAAGCCTATCATTACATTTGAAAATCCCATCAATTACACATCATCCGCAAAATTTTTAGGCATTAACATAGATGAACATCTGACATGGAAACCCCACATCGAAGAAATTAATAGAAAGTTAGGAAAATTTACTTACGCAATGTTCCACATTAAAAAATTCACAAACTTACCCACAATCAAGACCCTCTACTTTGCGCATGTTCAGAGCATCTTAAGATACGGAATCATCTTTTGGGGAAACAGCACCTACAGTACATCAGTCTTTAGACTACAAAAGAGAATCGTTAGAAGAAGAATCGGAGCATGAAATGATATGTGCAGACCAATATTTAAGGATTTACATATCATGCCTCTGCCATCTCTGTACATGTATGAACTTCTGCTACATGTCAAAAAACACATGGAGGATTTAAAAAAAAACGAAGCAATCCATAATCACAATACTAGACACAAAACCAACCTATCTATACCTTCCCATAGTACATCCTTATTCCAGAAAGGAGTAATTTACACTGGAATCAATCTATTCAACAAACTACCTCACCATTTGAAAAACATACACTGCGCAAATAAATTCAAGAGTTCACTAAAAACTTTTTTTAATAATGCATGTTTTTATAGTATTGAGGAATACTGCAATCATGTCCGCATTAGTCACTAAGTCATACTCACAACTCCATCAGAGACTCATCAGTTAAATATCTAAAGTTTTGCATTTTGTAATATGGATTATTAGGTATACCACTATTTGTAGATTATTGTATTATTTGATGTACTAGTTGTAGATTTCTGTATTATTTGTAGATTATTGTATTATTCTAATTTGTATTGGGTCGAGTATCTCGATCTACACTGTCCCATATCAATGTATATTGAGTACGTAGGACGTAAATAAATACAAATACAAATACAAATATAAGTTACTCGACATAATAAAATCCCGCAGAATTTCCTAACAGATGCAGATAAAATTCTAAAAAGTGGAGAAAAGGAAATCTTACGGCTACTATATGATCTACACTCAAAGGAGACATAAAGGCATTGGTTTGTTTTACACTACCAGTACTAGACAACTAAATTGCAGCATATTAATATATGCAACAAGAGCTCAGGCAGGCTAACATTGGATATATCAATGCTGCTCAAAATCTGGAACAAGAAGGCCACAGATGCTTAAATGGCCTAGGTGTAGACTTGAACGAACAGCTCTATCTCCATGCAGTTCTCTTCCCAATGCGAGGAAGGTGCGGCAGTTCCTAAGGGACAAGAAAATCGAGTTGTGGGCCAAACTTCCACACAAAGGAAAAGGTGTAGAGCTGTTCCAACACTATACACCAGTGAAGAAGTGGATGAGAGATCACCAAGGCTTATCCTGTACTGAATGGACAGAGGCCATAAAGATGACTGTGAATGTTTGTGTGGTGTGTTCCCAGATGCCAGGACAATACCCTCTGTGGCGCTGTCATAGATAGCATGAAACCCTCGCCCATGTCCTGGGCACCTGTCCCTACGGGGTCTGGAGAAGTACTACAAAATCATAGTCATTATATCATCTGACATATGATAGCCAACTCAAAGAGAAATTATGGTTACTTGGTATATCATTTTCATTGTAATTATCTATGTTGTCTTCATTTGTATTGTATTATTCATTTTGTTGTCCATTTCAACTGTACTGTATCACAACTTTATTGTACAACACTTCTATCAAGATGTGTCCCATATCAATATGTAATGATTCAGAGGACGAAATAAACCTAAACCTATGAAGAAGTTTTCAGTCAGACCACCGATGGAAGTAATAGGCATATAGACATGATTGCTTTCATACAAGCAAAGAATGATATATTTTGGATCCGATGATATGTTTTGAGACCAGCCTGAAGAAGAGGATGCTGAGAGAAAGTCAATATGAATCAACCATGGATTTCTATAAGAACAAATATAAATCAGGCCATATCTCTGCCCCTGAGCTGATGATCAGTGTACAAGGCAGAATACCACACAACACCTTGTCCGGCTTTGGGATTCCTTTAGCCTCAATAGGATACAGCTCCAAGATATGGCCATCTTTGTCATACAGGGTCCATTAGCAATTTTTTCCAAACCACCTACATACCAAGTGAATTTGTTCTTTACCTGTTGGTTTATTTATGTACTATGTTACCTAGTGTATATATTTATAGTGTCTATTTCTATGTCTGTTATACTCGTCATAATGGCAGCCTAATTATGGGGTAAGTTTTCTTAAATATAATGCTTTTCTTTCTGGAGGTACATGGGGGTACATATACCCCTTAAAGATTTCTCCAGTTTCATATAGTAGAAAATCATTATTTTCTACAATTTTGAAATCTGGAGAAATTTGTGCCAAACGAAGTAACGAAAAAAATAATACACATCGTTTGCATTAAAGTAGCTATTTTTAGTGTTACGTTAGTTATCTATCCCATGATTTTGTAAAGGTGCGGCCTGACATTAGCACTGCAATAAGGAAAACAAGCAAGCGCTACAGCACCACTGCAATTGTAACTGTGTCTACATGTTTCTGATTAAACTATAGCACGTGCTCAAGAGTTTGTTGTCCCCCTTTCCTCTTGTCTTGATATTACATTTATTTGCATCAATACTGCGGCAAATCTCATTCTGTCTCTGGCTATTCTGCAGTTATTTTTCATGTGTTAAATCATATGTGCCCTTGTGAAAATGACTCCGCTTATATACATGTCAGATGATCAGCAATATCCGACAGTAGTTCCAAGGTTGGCTGTAAACCTGCCAGGCCCCAACTCTAAAAAAATATAGGTATAGCTACTTTTCATTTTAAATTTAGCATCTTCTGGTGAAAGGTGTAAGAAACCCTGTGAGTGTATCATAGACTAAGTTGCAGCTTATGGGTAGAATTGATATGTACGAACTGAATTCACCTCAAAGGATTTAAACTCGTATAACCTTATGCATATTGTGTGATTCCACTTCCATTCTAACTGTGTGGGTAGATCTGGTAATGTTCCATCAAGTCAAAAGCGAGAGTATCCCTTAAATCTATTTTTAGAAAAAAAGAACTGTTTAAATAAATAAATAAATGCAATTAATTGCTTTTGGAAACTTCAATAGCCTTCATGATATTCATGCCGCATGAATCACCCAGCTCATGTTTCGTACAACATATGGGAACTGGAAGAAAAGAAAATCAAGGGGAGAAAATGGAAATGAATTCTCTATGTAATTTTGGCACTGGTCCTTATAACAAATCTCTTCCTACAGCAGGCCTAACTATTGATAGCGAGAACTAGAACAAAATATTTTCATTGTAAAACTCAAAATGACCTAATATCTCTTTTGACAAATTCAGTTTCAAGATCCACTGTAGAAGATACAGTCAGGACAAGGTAAAATAGAAAGAAAAAACTAAAAAAAAAATTTTCGAGGTGCATTTAACGAATAAAGTGTGCTGGCCAGAAGAAAAAAAGACCTCAGATTCTAGTTCCCTAGCCCAAAATACCGTGCATAGTGTGTATATCATGGTGTAAATTACCTCATAAGGGAAATGGGGTTGAGATTTATAAGGGAAATCCAAAAACAAATTCTTGGATAAATAATAGAAAGACCTTATCCTGTTCTGAGTGGACCAATGCCATAAAGATGCCATGTAACATTTCGGCAATAAGATCAATACCTGGGAGAAGTCAGCAGACAATGGCATGTAGGCAACCTGGTTGTGAAGAGGTTGAAACGCTTGGTCATGTTTTAGAATACTGCTCAAAGGGAGAGTTATTTTGTAACACCCGCCATCACCACGTGCGCTCCTCAATATCTACAGTTCTTTGAAAAGAAAAGTGGGAAGTTTATGAGGAAGTCCATTGCTTTTCTATGGAGGGCAGTGACCACATATCTGGTATAATAGCCATTAACAGGAAAGATAGAAAAGGCCTTACTTTGGATCCAATAATTCAAATGGAACAACACCTCGAACAGACTAAAGAAGTTAGCTATGAAAAGAAAGCCATTTACCGACCATGCACCCCTCACCTTAGTGAGAGTTATAATATTTCTGAAAATACATGGGAAGTGAAGGGTCTTCTCTTCGGAGTTTGTGGAAGCTGTTTCAGATATATGAGCAATTATTATTTGAAATGAGTGGGCTTTTCGTGGAGTGATGTAGAGGATATCTCTATATACATTTTGAAGGACTCTCTATGTATTCTACATAATCATTTGTATTTCCAGTATTGGATTTCTTTGTTTAATTTTTTAATTGTTTAAAATCTTTGTTTTCTTAGGTTAGATACAACTAGTTTTAGAAAAATCATGTCTAAATAATGTTAAGAATTTATCATGCTTTGTATTCTGGATCTTTATGGTCACCTGAAGTGTCAGGCAGATGTCATCTTTGTGAAATATATATATATATATATATATATATATACAGTATATAGAGTTGGCTTTTACACTCAACTTCACCAACCTCCACTGTGACAACTGACTGTTCTTCACGTTCATTCTATGCCATCATCAAACACAACCATGCCACTCCCACCAACTTCATTAGGGCCAGCAAATAGCGGAAATACAAAACAATTGGACTTAAGGTGAAGACGGTGACAAGTGCGGTTGAAACATGTTCCTAGCTAATCAAGTAAGAGAAGCTGAATGTACTGGCTTTCCACTTATAGTACCACTTCATTGCATAGAAAAATAAATCTAGATTAAATTTAGAATATGTCCCTGGAGAATTGTTCCAAGTTTGAAAGTTTATAGTACCCAATAGTACCCAATAAATACCAAAGGTTCCTAAAGTCTTTCCTGAAGTGCAGAGACTATCATCAATGTAAGCAATATCTATAGACACTGCTGCCAATAGTGCATATTATGTACCAAAACATCAGACATATGTTCTGCAAGTAGTGTAGGGTTTAAAGATTTAGTTGAGCTGAAATTAGCATATTCAGTATTGTATTGTTAACCAGCAACTTTTCCATTTTGTAAGTTCTGCCCCTCTGTTTTATTAATGTTCACTTGTAAATTTTTTATTATTATATTTACATCGTTCCGCCGCTGTGGGTGAGTTGGTAGCGTAACTACCTTCCACACTAGCGGCCCAGGTTCGATTCCCGGCCGGGTCAGGGATTTTTTCAGAGGTGGAAAATTTCATTTCTGGGTTCAGGACTGGGTGTTGTGTTGTGTCCTTTCATTCCCATCCCGCGAGAGGCAATGACAAATCTCTACAGTATCACCCTTGCCTGAATCACCTCAGACAAGTCGTGGTCATCACCCCATGGCTTCGTCCTGGGTCTGGACCTGCCTTCAGGCAGAACAGTCATCATCATCATCATTTAAATTGAACTTTTTATATTCCCTTATTAATTTCACTGCAGTGTCCATAATTATGCCTACAGTTAAGTTACTGTATTTAAGTTTTGTAATTAACAATGGTATAAAAATTGCATATATTCATAAACATTCCACATACTTAATGTTAACTCCTATAGGCTCTGATCTTCATTTTGCATATTATAATAAGTCTGGTTACAGATCAAAACTTTCCTCATGTGTCTGACTTGAAAAAAATTCTTGAGATACACAAACATTTCAGGGAGCCGAAAAATTCTCGAAGGGTGTATATTGAACACAGTAAAAATCCCACTTCAAATACTATGAATGTTATGGTAATTTGATAATTCAAATTAGAGGCAGGAAAACATACAACTATCAATGAACCTTTTATTGGGTTCTAAGAAGTGAAAGATCAAAATTGAAAATCTTTTGAAAAGATATCAGTGGGATTTTGGAGGGAAACAATCACCGTAGCTCTAAGCTAGTCAACACCTCAAATGTAAACTTAGATGGTCTTCATGATTTGACAGCGTATTAGTTTATTTGCATTATGTCTTAAGAATTTTTTACCCACTAGTCTTTGGAAAGAATACAGGATTATGATTAAAAATGAAATTCAATTCTTTTGAATTTGTAGAACTACAATCACGTTGTAAACTAAAATATTTCATTTCATTAATATAGCTTTTAAATATTGGCAACCAGAAGTCTATTAACATAAAGACAACACGTAGAAAATCTTCTCGGGTTTGCAGCCAGGTGAGAAGTTTGTTGTGGTCCAACGTTTCCGAGGCTGACGCTGCCTCCATCCTCAGGGAATCTGAAGTGTCGAGTTTTAACATGTGAGGGATACATATACCAACCCATGTTGGGCGGAGTCGACCAATCAGGGAGCAGCTGTTCTGTTTTCGGTCCTTTTCCGAGCCAAAATGTTCCTTTTACCTTTCAGGTCCTGAATGCATTTGTTCCAGGCCTGGTTGACAGTGAAACCTTCATCCCTGTTAAAGTTTGTGTCTTCCAGTCTAATTTCAATTGCCTCTCTGATGATCTGGTCCCAATAGCGTGTTGTCTTGGCGAGTACTGTTGTGTTTTTAAATTCTATTCTGTGGCCCGGTCCAAAATTAATGGTGTGGTCTGCAACTGCTGATTTGTCCGAGTAGAAGAGTCTAATGCATCTCTCGTGTTCTTTGCAGCGCTGTTCAATTGTGCGTGAAGTCTGTCCGATGTAGGCTTTACCGCATTCACACGGGATGCGATAAACACCCGGAGTTCTGAGTCCCATGTTGTCTTTCACTGGTCGTAGGAGGTTTTTAATGTTCTTAATGATTCGCCAGGAAAGCCTCAAATCTTACATAAAGACAACACATCACTGGAAAAACAAGCAGGAAAAAATATGACAGAATTCAGATAAAAGCTTTCTACTTTTTTGTCAACTCCTTGAGAACTGTTCTACGCGTATGTTTGAAAACATTACAACAGTCATGTCAGGAAGTTAGCGGTGAATGAGGTAAAAAAGAACTTAGAAGAAAGGTTCCAAACAAGGAATGCTTGGCAATTGTAATTGAACAGTAGACAGTTTGCTTTGAGAATGTGTTACCCTGGAAAAAGTTAATGAGTGATTGCCTAACATTACTTTACTATAACAAATGTTAAGTTTCTGTCCCTTATATTGGAACAGATTAACCAACTGACAAGACGTATCAAAGAACTGGCTGAACTATTATTAATATAAATTACTACCAAAGCCTGTACGTAGTGTTTCTGATTTCTGTATATCTCTACATCTTCTCCTCATCCTACCAACCAAGAGATCTTTTAGCAAAAAAAAAATATATATATCAATATATGCACCGTATATATATTTGTAAAGTACTTTGTCAATCACAGATGAGAATTAATTCATTAGCTATATTTTCCAATAAAAGCAAGAATATTAATGTCATGTGGGTTGTGTGGTCTCCTCGAAACAACAGAGCTTCAGTCAACCATCCAATATGGGTGTTATTTTTGGTAAGACTATACCTATAATATTATATTGAGAAATTATAACATAAAGCATGCAGTACTTGAAATAATAATGTTTTAATCACTGAGGTCTTGTTACATCACAGCAAACTACAGATAATAATGTATTGTGTGTAGCACCACAATCCAAACAGTAGATTCCGTTACAGATCTTACTATAAAATATTCAGTTAAAGTGTTTTGAAATGGAGGAGGAATTTTATAGAAACTATAATAGACAAGTCAAATAATGAAATTAATACAGTACCGATAGGCTTAGCACAGACAGTTTTGGATTTCTTACACTGTCCAGAGTAACGTCTAGGAATGCAAAATATACTGGTACAGGGCTTTGGAATTGGTATAATTTTTACTCTTTGGATGTTTAATATCTTCTTATTGAACTTCTGTACGCATTCCCTATATTATTAAAAAACATACAAATTTATGTCAAGGGAGTCATTCTGCACTGCATTGCTGGGAACAGCTTCCTGTGTAGTTTGCATTGTGCAAATGAACGCTATGTAAGCTTGTCTATTTGTGTGTGTGTGTGTGTGTGTGTGTGTGTGTGTGTGTGTGTGTGTGTGTGTGTGTTTGTTGTGAAAATTCAAAATGGGAAAAATGAAGTGTGTATTAGTAAAAAATTGCAGGAAGAATACAATTTTCAAAACTATGTGAGAATGTCAGTGATCATATGCAATTGAATATCTTCTGTTGATCAGAAAGGCAGAGAAGAGATCGAAGACAATATGAAGACTGATAAACACAAGAAGGAGATTCTCAGTGTACAATTTCATGCCAAGTTTTCATGCAATGAATTTTCTAGACAGTCGAAGGTAAAAGAAGCACTTTTAACGATAGACAATATTAATTAAAAGGAGAAACATATGCCACTGAGTGTTATAAAATTATGACACTCCAGGGTGACCAACTTTGATTGCTTCACATGGAAAATACTCTTTTAGTTCAGAATAATTGCATGTGATTACTAAAAAGACTCAGTCCAACGTAAATTTAAAATGTTAAAATTCAATGCGCCTTTTTAAATGCTAAATTTTTCACGGTAGTTTCAAATATGTTGGCTGAAAAGCATTGTCCATTCCATCTCTTACGTTAGCAGCCATGTACAAGAAATCAATAATTTCTGTCTGCACAAGTGCATACTAGGTGGCAGGAGAGTTCACAAACAGCTGTAAAGCTCCCAAAATGTCTACATCGTATGTATTAAAAATTTATTGTTTTACAAATATTAACACCTGTCTAAAAAATAATATATGATACACAAGATAAAACAATTTTATTTTGCTTGTAAGATTGCTTCACTCGCCCTTACGAGCTCATTCCGCAGACATACCGTGAGTGTAGGCATGCTGACCACATGCTCCCCAATCCTGTTATCTGCCTATGGAAGATGATGCAGCGGTCGGGTGGTAGGCCTTGTCCCTTCAGGGATGTAGCGCCAGGGAGTTTTTAGAGAGTTGGACATCCTGCAGTTTGTTCCTCCATTATTTCACAACTTCTACAAGGAGCTTCCTACAACCAGTTCAGCATGAGTCATTACCGAGGTTCAAGATGAAGAGGAATAAGAACTCATTTCAAAAGTGCTGCAAAAAACTAATTTCTAGGAATATAATGCTGAAGATTCAGGACAACATAAATATAGTGTATGAAAACTACTATGTCTGTGCTCCATCGTTGGCTCAAAGAAACAGATACAATAGAGATCACTACTTTTCAATAATGTATAGTGCAACAGAATGAGTGCATACAGAATGTGATAAGTCATTCTTTTTTAGGCATGCTGTGAAAAATTTATGTAAAAAGACTTGAAATAATGTTGTACAATGTGAGGTGTATCGGTGATGTTTATGATTAATTAATATTACAATTCATAATTTCGCCAGAGAGGATTTTGGGTTTAAATTTGATTTTCTCTAAACTACTATTTTATGACATACCACACTATGCACACCCACCCGCCAATTAAGTTAAAACTATTTCTCATATGCACTGTTGGTTGCATCGGTTTGTATCTGATAACTCATTTGATAACATATTGTTAATTCTTTTAATATGCTGTGATCTGACTGCTGACATAAAGGTGATTTGATTTTGAGCAACACAAGTAAGAAAGTAATTATTATTTATATAATCATTCTCAACAAGGTTATTATTTGAGAAATTACCTATTTTTAAAGCTAGATATATTCCATTTTTTTTTTTTTTTTAAGTTATAACACGTATAGGGGAAAGTTGTCTATGACCTGACACATTTTCTTTCACTGTTGGTTTGTATTTTTATTAGACTAAGGTTTAAAACTGTTCAAAACTTTCTCAGTGTACTGTAGAACATTATCCTAAACAAAATAAATCAGTGAATACAAATAGAACATGTTCATGGCAAGATCCTATTAGCTCAAAAAGTTTGGAAAAGAATAACTTCACCTTCGGTTTGTTGAAACCCACAACTCACTTCAAACTCGTGGATTCCGGTGTCCTTAATGCCATTTTGGAGAACCTGTGTGGTACCCATAATTCTTCAGCCAAATCAAATTACCAATTTCAAGAACTCTTTCTTTGTTGAAGGTTTAAATGTTATCTACTTGTATAATATGTTGAAGGAGTTCTTCTTCACAAATCAGATCTTCCTTATTATGCAGCAGTAGAAATTCTTGTTCCCCCTTTTTGGTTTTGAAACTCTGCCTACAAAAGTGTTCTTTGGAACACAGAATAACCTTGTTGCTTCCCTAATACTAGTTTTTCCAGTCAATGCAACATCCAGAGTGAATTGCATGTTTTCTTCCGTCCACAAGCTATTTTATTTTCCCTTTTTCTTTATTAGAGAATATCATTAATTCCAATTTTGAGACCTGTAACACAGGAACTCAAATATTTTTCTGACTACCCATCATACTGGTGACTGGTCATACCCGACACATGCATTATTATAAGAATTCTCGCTCATCTTATAATATTCTGAATTTGTGATATTAATATAGCGTATAACTTAGCAATTGATTGTTTAACAACGTGTCTCGCTATCAGTAATCAGAGATAAGATATTCTCTTATCCTTTTCAAAGCAGTGATGTCTTCATTGTTGGACAAGTTATGCAAGCAAATGAAAAAAAACACAAAAGAAGCTGCTGCACCTTAACTACAAAGACATTCTTGCAGAGGCGCCAAGTTTTGAAAAATATTGGGTGGGCTCAAAGATTTAAAAATGTTCATACTTCCGTCCCTTATTTCGTTCTTCCCTCTGGTTCATTGTCCCTTGATGATTTAATGAATCTTTCTTAATTAATTCTTTCTATTTGTTCGTATCACTTTGAATTGTTATTTTTCTAGTCGCTGATATTTTGTACTCCACACTCTTGGCTTATATCACAATTCTTTATTTTGTCAATATCCTTCCTGTCATTTTTCTTAATCACAAGTATCATCTAAATTCTAAATCGATCTTTTCCAGGCTCTCCTCATGTATATTGAGAACAGCAATGTGATTAAGTCCCCCCCCCAAACCCAAAAAGTCTCTCTTTTTTTTAAGCGTAAAATATATTTCGGCAGTATCTTAGCAAAATGCATAAGACAGAGGAAGCCGTAAATAAATTAATGAACATAGGAACAATTTTAAACGATCATGGGTAATTGTAACAAAAGCCCTTAATATGTATGCCAACAAGAGCCCAATTTTTTGCTTTAGAGTGATTCAACAATGAAACACAATTTTTAGTATTAGCAATAAATAGTTATGGTAATGATACATAGCAAATTATTGGGTGGGCTTGAGCCCCATGGGCCCATATAAGTTGGTGCCACTGCATACTTGCTCACCCTTCTGGCCAAGCAGCACTAGTAGGGAACAGTTCAAGGTAATCACAAGAATATGCTTCCATCTACTTGCATTTTCTAAAAACAAAGCATGGCCATTGCTACCCGCCAGAATGTCCTACCTGACACAACCCTACAGGTACCTTCAAATTATAAGCCATCTTACAGACCTTGTCCTGTATGTCTGCAATGACTTCATGAGTATCGTGGATAAACATTAGCCTACATGAGAAATGGATTAGAACAAAAAGATAATAAATTGTGGCAGTGAAAGTGTTAACATCACTTTCTGAAATATTTGTGAAACAATGTATGATGTATGGTTTATGTATGTAAGCCTGTATAATCATACTCTCTAAACACACAAAATAAATCGAGTCACAATATGGATTTGGCATTGTGCATTGTCTAGAAATGGTTCATAATTTGTAATAGCGAGAGAAATATTAACTATCACAAATAGAAATTTGTGTGACTTGCATAAAGCTACTCTAAAAGTTATAATCTTATAATCCAGATGAACTCACATTAGCTGGGCAGGTGTTGAGCTTGGTACGCTGATGCAGAAGTCACTCATATCTGTGGAAGAGATTTCATAAAAGTGTAATCTATAATGAACCTGACTCAGATGTTATTAGTATTTATAATGGACTTGACTCAGGTGATATCTATTATATTGTACTTGATTCAGGTGTTTTATTACAATGAACTTTACTCGTGTTATTAATTATGATGAACCAGACTCAGGTGTTATTTGAGAACATTATAGGAGAAAAAATTCCTCTGACACTGGGACTTGAACCCAAGACCTTTGGCTATTCATGCCACTGCTCTACCAACTCAGCTAAGCAAGAGTTCACTTCACAGCGCCAGATGGAACCTCCCTCCTATGACTGATTGCCCTTAATCGTCTACCTCACTGACAGACAAATTATGTCATATGAAGTACTGTGAGGCTAGAGGAGTACAAATCTCGATTTTAGCTTGACCATACCCGCTTGAACGCCAGGCAAGCAAGTTGCCAGCGTCATAGCTAGGAAGCAGGCAGGTTTCTTTAAGCTTGGTGTAGGGTTGCCACCTGTCCCGAATTAGTAGGCGGGACATCCCGCATTTTAAGGACATTTTCAGCGTCCCGAATTATGCCTAAGAGGGACGCATTATATTGCGGGACGCCAAATTATTCCAAAACAAAATATGAGACAGCAATTCTTGGTGGCGTCTTTTGTGAATTTCGTCTCATGGTCAAGATATCGATGTCGTTCCATCGCTAAAATGTATCGTGTTGGCAGCATTGAAATCACCGCCCATGATGTTATTCTTTGTAATTTATTTGTAAAAGTCACGCGGGCATTCTTGGGGTATGTCCGTGATCTGTACAACCAGCGTGCGAGCCATTAACTGGTGATCCGACGGGGAAGTACCGAAAACAGATCATATGACACTACACTGATTTGCCAAGTACAGTTCCTTCTGGAATTATAGCACAGCAAGACGTGTGTAGTGTTATCAGTTGTAATTTGAATCCACGTTCTCTGTGTGTTTTATGTGTCGTTCGTTGAGTAAGAACTAATTAAATATTTCTCCTGTTATTCCTGAACTTAGTGGTAAGCCATTATCTAGTCAGAGTCTGGATTGCCATTGTTCATAATTTTTTCGAAACATGTCTATGAGTGTACATTGTTTTTTGAAATTCTATGAGAAATCTTTAAGTTCCTTAGAATCTTAAGAGTTCACTATCTTTCAAACATCTCAAAGATTCTGTGAAGGCACATAATGTAGAATCTGATGTTAATTTGGATGAGTTAGGCCTATATGAGTCCGCCGGCGTGGTCTTGTGGTTAGCGTCGCTGACTACAGATCCGTCGGCCCGGGTTCGATTCCCGGTACCTCCTCGGATTTTTCTGAGGTAGGGAGGTCTGGTAGGGGTGCACTCAGCCTCGTGATTCCAAATTGAGGAGATACTTGATAGAGAAGTAGCGGCTCCGGTCATGAAAACCACCAATAACGGCCGTGGGTGTCGGCATGCTGACCACATGCCCCCCAATCCTGCCATCTGCCTACGGGAGATGACGCAGCGGTCGGGTGGTAGGCCAAGTCCCTCCAGGGATGTAGCGCCACGGAGTTTAGTTTAGTTTTAGGCCTATATGAGGAATTCTGCTTTAGTTCAGATATAATAAATGCTACTAAAGTGAACTATACAGAAGGAGAGACTAAGTATGAGTATGAAATGGAATAAAATTATTAAGGAGATTGGTAAAGAACACATTCCCAATCTCAAATGCTTTGTTCTGAGCGTTCCTGGTAGCAATGCCTTTGTGGAAAGAGTATTCTCTCTCTTGAATCTAAAATGGACAGAATCCAGAAATAGGTGTTCAGCTGACCTCATAAAGAGTGAAATCATTTCTATAAATGTTACAGATACCTGCAAAGATTATTTAGTGAGGGTGAAACAGAACAAACAACTATTAGAAGCTGCCAAATCAAACAAGAAATACAGCTTCAAGTCAAGAATTTGACCATTTTTTTTTTATTATTTTGCTAATCTTTTCTTTTCCAATGTTAGTGTTACTGTTACATAGCCTATTCAGTTTTGGCTTTGTAATATATTCCGTCTTTCAGTTATTAATAAATTGTTCCGTGTAGAAATTTAGGTATGAAGATCGGCGATCTGCATATATTCTACCTAGGTATAAGTGTCCCTCCTTAGCCTTACCAAAAGGTGGCAACCCTAGCTTGGTGGGTCAGGTCAAATCCAGCCTAGGCAAGCCAGAATAAGCTTGCGACATCCCTATCAGCTAAACAACTGTAGTTGCTAAGTGTAGGTAATACTTTCTTGCTTTTCTACATGCTGGTAGAAGAAATTCACCATGCAGATAAATAAAAGGTGGATAAAGTATTAAAAATCGTTTTAGCGTCTTAACACAATTATTATTTTTATTATTAGGTAGATTTCAAAGAAAAATCTACCTAATGACTTTCAAAAAATTCGTTCATATCTTTACGTTTCATGCCTGCCTAAGTACGAAACCACCGCCTGTTAAAAAAAAATTGAGATATTTATATTTATATAAAGTATATGTATATGTATATATATATATATATTTATATATATACATATATATATATATCTTTACACGCTAGCGGCCGTAATTTTCAAGATATTTGAATCAAATTTTATTATAATTATTTTTGTTGATATAGTAAATATTTCATTGGAAGCTAAGCTTTGTTATTTCTAGGCCCAATAGTTCAGACAAGTTCGTTAATGAGCAAAATTGGCGCAAGAGGGTGGTCGGGGGAGGGGGTTGAAATTTTAAAACATTTATATCTCGGCTCCTATGAAGTATAGAGGGAAACTTTGATTGAATAAATTAGAGTACTCCTTATGGAGTTCACAGTGACACCAACGATTCGGGGGTTTTGGGAGTACGAGTGGGGGTGGGGGTATGGGGATGGAAATTCGAAATTTTCGAAACTACGTCTTGTGGGGTATCGTTGAAAAGCTCTTGATGAGTACTCTACAAATCAATAACTAGTTTCTTGATAGTTCTCATTTAAGGCGAGAGTTGAATGTTTGAAAAAGTTCTCTTTCCTCTTTTTTGCAGTTATTATTGTGGGTTTGTCATGCCAAGGCTAAAGAAGAAGAGTGCTACGCAGCGACAGTAAATTAAAACAAAAGCACTACGAAATCTACCTCAGCTGTAGGCTTGCCTAAAGGGATTTTTGTTATTGTTATTAATGATTTTATGATGTTTTCTTGAAAATGTTTGAAAATTTTTCCCATGCCGGACTAGTACCTTTGTTCATTGATAATTCAAACTGTCCACATTTTAGTTTCTCCTCGGCTTCCTTCAGGGTAAAATTCTCTAACACATCTGAAGTTCCTCAACTACGTAACTGCACGACTTACCTGTGCACTGCTATACCCAGTTTCATATTCTTTCCGCCAGGCCTTGCTGTTTCCTTAGGTCCTGTGCAACCCACCAAGTTATGAAGAGCTTGTGACTCATAGCGACAGTATTTCTTATCATCGTTGTAATCTGGCTTGCTTTCAAGTCAAGCAAGTTAAAAGCTGTGACTGGTTGCAGAATTTCAAAGGGGCAAGCAAGCTAAAATCAGAATATGTACACCTCTATGTGTATGTGAGGCACACTAATTAGGGATTATTGTGATCGGGCTTCCACTGTTATTGTACAGTAACATTCAAGATGGATATATATGCATTCATGAACCACAGACAGTGCTTTAGTTGGAAAAAAATATTTGGGGGAGCTCACCAAAATACGTAACATCAAATATAGAGTATATTTGCACTGATCTACCTAGAAACTGACCACTGCCACCACCGCTATTCAAAATATCTCACCAAAGATGGTGCCTAAAATAGGGGTTAACCCGTAAACAACTTTCACCCTCAAGGCCTCAACTCCTACAACTGCAACCTTTTCTTGCAGTCCAAGAATTCAGGATCAGTCAGAATCCTCTATTGGAAATGAAAGACAGAGACAAAGTGGCCGAATTATTTATACAGTGGAACATTTCTTCAATGTTCAATTAATGTCTGTGGAAAATATGAGATCTCCGATTTAAAAAAAATAGAAATAAGGAACATTGAGCCAAATATTTCCCGGAGCCCAGCTCCAGTGAGCTTTGGCCCAACTAAAGCACTGACCACAGATTATTGTCTCTGTTGGACATTACATGAGAATATTATAGGAGAAAGATTCCTCTGACACTGGGAATTGAACCCAGGACCTTTGGCTATCTGTGCCACTGCTCCACCAACTGAGCTAAGCCAGAGTCATAGGAGAGAGGTTCCATTTGGCACTATGAAGTGAACTCTGGCTTAGCTCAGTTGGTAGAACAGTGGTACAGATAGCAATAGGTCCTAGGTTCAAATCCCAATGTCAGAGGGTTTTTTTCCCTATAATATTCTCATGTAATATCCAACAGAGACAATAGTCTGTGGTTCATGAATGCATATATATACATATATTTTTTTCAGGTGTTATTAATAAATAAACATGTTTGAGGTTATAATAAACCTCACTCAGGTGTTAATAATTATTATACTGACTCGTGACTAATGACTAATTATAAAATTTAAATATTATTGAAAATTAAATTTTTTTAAAGTAACGATAACTAGTAAATGGGACCAAAAAAGGAATTGTTACATAATTTGACTACTTTTACTCAATTACCTTCCATCACTGGGAACAATAATCTAATAAATAAAACAGCAAAATATGTACCAGTATAACCTGAATTACAATTAACATTGTTTTACATCTTCGTTAATAATTTTAATACATTTTGTGAATGTTCGTGTTCATTTTTCGTTTACACTCCACAAGACAAAACATACTGAAATTCATATACACCGGTAACCGAATTGAAAACGAAAAATCGCCCCACAATTCCGGGGTGCGCGGCAAAGAGAGTTAAGTCCACCATCCTAAAAAATAAAAATGTTCTCTACATTTGTGTTAAGTCCAGTAAGCCATAATCAAAATTGTATGGTTGTTATGGATGTGTGCCTCATGGTTTTATCCATCTCTAAAGCTACGTTGGGCTGGTATAGTGTGTTAAGTCACTCTAATTCTCAGTAACAAGAAAGTGGACTTAACTCTCTTTGCCCGCGCACCCCGGAATTGTATGCCTTATTGAATAATGTTTTTATGTAGATTAAGTGCATTTAATACCTCACATAATGCTTACCCCAGTATGCATAAATTCTAACTTAAAATTTCGCACACGCTAAAATATTATGAACAAAATTTTCACAGTTACATTTTCACACGTTCAAATCATCACACCATCTTCTTCTTCTTCTTCTGTAAATACCAATATAAAAAAATGTCCTACAAAGCAAGAAATGTCCCAATTGCTTATACAGATGGTAGCACATAGGCCTATATTGCAAATGCAAGTAACAACAACAACAACAACCTGTAAGAACTAAGATGGAGTGTTTGGGTAATCTTATTGAAAAAGAGGAATTGTGTTCGAAAAAACATTCTTGGTTGTGACTGGATAAAACAAAGCATCATCGGGGATAGTCTTAGAGAAATGAAGGAGACTTGAACAAGCAGTGAATGTAAAAGTCTAGATTTGAACTCACAAAACCGTCCACATTGAGGTGGCTAGGTTATGGATACTTTAAAGTTGTGTTCGTTAAAAGTGCCAGATTACACAATGGAAAATCAAAGTGTGAATTTAAGACGGCGACCGTTGCAACTTGCTGTCGGTGGTTTGCTAACTGAGGTGGGGTTTGATTCTGTCGAACGGATGGCCCAGGAGACCCTGGTTGAAATGGCCCAGAGTTGTAAGTATTTTTTTTTGGGGGGGGGGGAACAGTTTTAGGTCACGCACTAGGCTCCTCCCACCAACTCTCTAACGGGACCCGCCTAAGAAGGAGGGGTTTAGGGTGGGGAGTAGGATCAAATGTCGGTATCGCCTTCTAGATGATTACTATTTTAAGTACGGTACTAGCAACGCCATCTATTATGCAAAGGTGAAACCGGAAAAAATGTAATAATTTATACTTCCTTTATTCTATTTTTCGGGAAAAAATAGTTTTATGCTGCGAACTAGGCTCCTCCCACCAACTCTCTAATGGGACCAGTCTCGGAAGGCGGGGTTTAGGGTTTCATTGCAGAAGAGATTCAACCCAATGTGAGACATAATAAACCTCGCGCTATTCAGTATATTGCTCCTAAACTAACATAACGTTGCTAACCTAACAATACCTGTCGCTGACCTAGAATTTACCTATCATTATTTAACCAAATGCAGAAGCTTTTTACCCTTCCACACCTTTCATAAATCATTGTTACGACTGTCAAAGGAAGCCATGGTACAATAGTGAGCTGCGTGCGCAGGCTCGGAAGCGAGGGGAAGGAACCGGCGGGCAGATCTTGCCTGGTGTGCGGCACAAATCTATCTTTTACCAATATTTGTTTTATTTTGTGTTGCTGTCTTAATTTAACATGCTTCATACGTAGGTATAACAAAGGCTACAACAGTGAGCTGCAGTATCGGCACTGAGCTAGTACATAGCCGTGATAGGAGATGTAGGGGAAGCAAGCAGTAGCATGCGCATCGGCTCGGAAGCGGTGGTCAGCAGGGGAAACGAGCGGGCGGGTGGAGCTTCGCCAGTGCGCAGCATAAATCTATCTTTCGCCTCTTTTTCTCCTCCCTTTCTCCCACATTCTCCTCGCCCTAACTACCTATTTGGGACCTATTCATAACCGTAAATTTTGGATCGACTGGTATACGAACCCGTAACCTGCAGCCTCTGGTTGTTTTACCCGTTGCCTTCCCCTAGCTGGCCTTCAAGCTGCTCGCTGCTTAAAAGGCCAGCTGCAACCTTTCCCCTCTATACTGCTTATTGTGCTATGCAATAATAATTGTAATTAAAGTACAATACCCTTGCCCCAAAACTGCTATTTTCAGAGCCAACATAATATTTCATGATATTTTGCTAGCGAGAGTGGGCAGAGCTTTGCTGTTGCATGACCTAAAGCTATCTCTCGCCTTTTTAATTGCTATGCTATTTGCAACTTGATATGCATAAGCTTATGTTATACTCCCCACAAACTCTTTTAGGCGAAAGATAGTTTTAATTCGCCCCAGAAAATCTGCTACTCCCTAGCTCCCCACTCCTACTCACTAACAGGACCCGTCTGGGAGACATCTATCAGCAACGTTTGAACTACTAGCAATGCCATCTATTATGCAAAAGACGAAACAGATAAAAATTAAATAATTTATTTCATCTTTCTTCTCTTCCTTTTCCTCTTGCGCACCAGCAAAGCTCCACACACTCTCGCCCACCGGCTCGCTTCCCCTGCCATCTGAGCCTTGCACACACTGTTGCCTACTTCCCCTATTCCGGCTATGAACCCGCTCGATACCAGTGCTGCAGCTCACTATTGTACCCTTCATCGTATACACATAAAAATATACAAAAATCACAGCGTTATGAAAATGACCCTTGCACAATATCAAAAGTACAGCATTATTAAATGTTTCAGGATGAAGCCGTACTCATCATACTATGAAATATAAAATATACAAAAATCACAACGTTATGAAAATGAAGCTCGCACCATATCAAAAGTACAGCATTAATAAATATTTCAGGATGAAGCATCATAGGCCTACTTTGCAAAAGTCAGGGAGTTTTGTAAAGTAAAGGAAAAAGTCAGGGAAATTTGTAAAAAAATATGGAATAGTCAGGGAAAATAACTAGCCATAGTAAGCGAAATGTGAGGGGCCTCTGTTTTTTGCTCCAGTCTGCTGTAACCCAAACTTTGTAAGCAATTTTCTTTTCAGTACTTGAGTTTCTTTTTTCTTTCTTTTTTACTTTTGTTATGGGAATGAAGTAGGCTGGATTTTTGTTTGTTTCTTTGTTGTTTTGTTTTGTTTACAAATAACCTTGAAAACATGATTCTTGTGGTAAGGGAAATGTAAGTAGGCCTATTGGTCGTGGAAAGTCAGGGACATTTATTTTGAAATATCTGTTTACATCCTGTAAAGCACAACATTATTCATAAGTTGAGCACTGTAAATAACTGTAGGCCTAGCTTATTGCATATTTGTAAACATAGAACAAAATTACATGGCACAGTATTTTCCCTTTTGGTCTCATCTACTTAGAGTAGCAAAGAATTTACTAGTCTATTTACAATTAAACAAATCTAATTTAAAGCATGTTATATGGTTATCTGTTATATCTAACAGTATGTTAGGCTGGGCAGCCTCCCTCCCAATAAAGGACACTTCCCAGATGCAGACAGATTGTCATGTCCCTTCAATGTCCTTAAATGAGAGGTTTCATTTTATTTATAAAGGCTATATATATATATATATTTATATTAGGGATAGGTCGATACCAGATTTTCTCGATACCGATACATGATTTTTTCCTCGATACTCGATACCGTCAACATTTCCAGTTTCAATAAATAGGTACATTAAAAATTAAAACTTGAGAGAACTGAGTAATACCAACTAAATTAATTAAGTGTGCATATTTAATGAGACAAAATTTAATATCATCAGTAGCCTACAATTATTTTTAAACTCTAGATTAAAACTAAAATTAGTTTTTGTTCAAAAATTACAATAGGGTTTGGACAGTCAGATTGCTTGTTGGTTGTTATTGAAACGTTTGACAGGAAACGAAACAGTTAAGAATCTCTTCTGTTTGGATTTTAAAAGTCGGAGAGTCTTTATTTATGATTAGACAAAAGTCGCAGATTGGTTTTCTCCATTTCAAGGAGAAATAGAAGTATTTACTATATTTAGTGGACTACTAAACACAGAAAGAGATATTGCATTTCCTTAAATTGCAGAATTACCAAAGTATCGAAAAATTACCGAGCGAGTTTTCTGGAGTATCGCTTGATGCCGATACCATGTATCGAGAGTTTTGAGATATCAAAAGTATCGAGGACCCATCCCTAATATATATAAAATAAATAATAGTCTTGTCACTAAAGGAAAAGGTAAATGCATGAAAGCTATCTGCTATATATTGTTCCCTTATGTCTGATATTAAACCTGGCAGTGGTAATTATATATATATTTTTTTTCTCTCTCTTTCAGTAATTTGCCAGATCGGAATGAGTGCTCGGTCATACTGTGAGCTCTCGGGTCGCACAGAACCTGTAATTGGGGATGTGATCATAGCTTTGGTGAACATGGGCATATCCTTCGAGGGCATAGATGCTCATGCAAGACGACCGGGCCGTACAGTACTTCCGGCTCTAGTGTCATCAACGCAGCCAAAACAGCTGAGCATTCTCCAGGCTGGAGTGAAACAAAATCACCCATCACACATTCCAACTCATCTTCCTCCATTTCCAGATCCTCATGCATACATTCGTACACCAGTGAGTACTCATAATAGCTTAATCAACATATGAGGAGCGTCAATTCAAAACGTGTTTAGTCCACAAATAATGATTTTTCATGAATGACGAAAAACTGTTTGTGGCCAAACTACCAAACAAATTTGCAATATTTTTTTCTGATCAGAATCAGTAATCAATATATAGTTAAATGTATTGGGTGTGTCAAATCATTCTTTTCATTTACATCTTTTATTGATAGTTAAAGTTTCAAAAGTAATGGACTTAATGCGTTTTGACCCAACACTATAATAATAATCATGTAAAAAGATGAAAGTTAGTATTTTATTTAAGAATTACAATCACATCTGATTGCACTAATACAAAGTGAACTTTTGCCGAAGTACCAAATTGTCAAAATTTAAACAATTTCTGTTTTTTAAGCATGTTAAATCGTGGAAAATCCATGCTTCTCTTCTTTTATTATTGACCGCTAATTACATCTTTTTCGGCGTCTGGTGAATACCGCTTTTATTAGAAGAACAGTTCAACGCACCACCTGTTTCGCACGTGATCGCATCTAAAATGTGGACTCAACGTAATTTGCACCGAACCAAGTTCTGGACTGAACGCGTTTTGCATCGAACCCCATATTTCAGGCTCAATTTTAACGGGGAAAGGTTGCGATTTGGAACAAAAACGTTATGTAATATCATGCAGAACACCTCGGAGAATGCGAATCCGCAAAAAACTACATTACGATCGGAGGTGGACTTAACGCATTTTGAACCGACACTCCTCATATATTTATCCATATTTTCAATGTTTCAAACTTAGGTATATATTACGTACATGTGTAAAGAACACTTTTACTCTTTATTTTTAGTTTTTGCTATGAAGGTTCATTGGCTTAGCTTCTTTATTGGATAGTTTTAATCATATTATAACTTGTAAGTTGGAATCACAGAGTGAAGTAGTAATAAATATTAATAAATACACTTATTACATAATGATAAGCAGTTGCTTATTAATCATCCAGCACAAGAGTGTAGAGGCAAACAAACATGCCCGCTTTGTACAGGTAATCATCACATGTGAGACTGTACAGCAAGAAAAGAACAGTACAGATGTATAAATTGTGCTAATCACAACAAATACAATAAAACGGCACTGGTAAATGAGAACCACTCTTCAATTGATAAGGAATGCACGTGTTACAAGGGACTGCTGAATAAATATATCCTCAACACGGACTACTAACATGAGCACAAGACATAATACAGCTCTGAATAAGAACCAGCCCAGGTCATTATGATGTCTACAACTAAACTTGCAACATTCTCAGATTGCAACGAGCAATATAGCGCAAATAATAAGCGAAAAAAGCAGACCTAACCTTCATGCAGGAGCTGTACATCATCAATAACCAACTGGCAGGACAACCTAAAAACTTTGCAACATTTACTGGAGGGAACGGAAAAAAACTTACAGCAATAATTGGGAACAACAACTAAATAGACATAATAGCTATAAACCAGCTAAGTAATGAGGACTGTGTAGTAGTAGAAGTCATTACCAACAAACTGAAATTTGATGCTGCAAGTCTATACTTCGATATCGAAAGAGACATTGGAAGAGATATTAAACAAATTGAACCAGTATTGAGTCATGATAATGGCTATGGACTAATAATCGCACTTGACACAAAAACAAGAAGCACCACCTGGTTTGACAGAATAACGAACCAACAAGGTAAACAACTTGAAGAATTTGTAACTTCTAGTAATTTATTATTAATTAACGATGATAATGGACTCCACACATTCGAAACTAGCAGAACTTGCAGTGTAATTGACTTGATGATCTCCACCCCTAATCTAAATTCCATTATCGAACGGACTAGCAGAGAGCAGGAAAGCTGCTCTGACTGCAAACTGATCTCCTTCAAAATAGCAGAAAATAACCATCCTAGAACACTTGAAACACCAGACCAGGGTAATCATCCACGATACATAGTAAAAGAGGAAAACTTCAAAAAATTTGATGATAGATTAGTGAAAAACAACAGAAGCACTTTTAATTGCACAGCATTAGATTTGGCAACTGCTGAGAGAGAACTAATTGAGAAAATGAAGAACAAAGACTCCACTGAAAAGATCATAGCAGATTTCTTCTCCTGCATTCAATCAGCATGCAGTTCTGCATTCTACTTAAAAACCACAAGTAAAATAAGAAAAGACAGATCGGTCCCATGGTGGACAGATGAATTAACAATTCTACGTAAAAAGGTAACCGCTATGAGGCAAAGATACCAAAGAACACAGAATAATTCAGACCTAAGAGAAGTAGAAAAAACTAAAGATTAAATATCTGCCCATGATTAAAACTTCTGCCTGCCACCTTTAAAACTGGTACACAAAGGTCTCTACACGATGGGAAATTAAATAGCAATCAGATGGTTTAACTTGTGTAGAAAATCTTCTCGGGTTTGCAGCCAGGTGAGAAGTTTGTTGTGGTCCAACGTTTCCGAGGCTGACGCTGCCTCCATCCTCAGGGAATCTGAAGTGTCGAGTTTTGACATGTAGGGGAAATATATACCAACCCGAGTTGGGCGGAGTCGACCAATCAGGGAGCAGCTGTTCTGTTTTCGGTCCTTTTCCGGGCCAAAATGTTCCTTTTACCTTTCAGGTCCTGAATGCATTTGTTCCAGGCCTGGTTGATAGTGAAACCTTCATCCCTGTTGAAGTTTGTGTCTTCAAGTCTAATTTCAATTGCCTCTCTGATGATCTGGTCCCAATAGCGTGTTGTCTTGGCAAGTACTGTTGTGTTTTTAAATTCTATCCTGTGGCCCGGTCCAGAATTAATGGTGTGGTCTGCAACTGCTGATTTGTCCGGGTAGAAGAGTCTAATGCATCTCTCGTGTTCTTTGCAGCGCTGTTCAATTGTGCGCGAAGTCTGTCCGATGTAGGCTTTACCGCATTCACACGGGATGCGATAAACACCCGGAGTTCTGAGTCCCATGTTGTCTTTCACTGGTCGTAGGAGGTTCTTAATTTTCGAACACTTATATCCGAACATCATAACAATAAAGAACTGTTATGTTTAGCTTTAACACCATGGGCTGTTGACATGGGGTTTTTTTAGAAAACCGATCCAGTCATGTTTAAAGGAGCATTTCCCTCAGTGTTAGTTATACTCGTTCTGTATGTTGATGGCACAGGCAGCCTAGACTTTTTTTCTTTCTTTTTATTTCAGGATTTCTGAAAAATTAGATATGCCCTACTGTTTACCATCTGAATCTTGTAGAAACTATGTTGTCTTCCATTTTTCTGGGAATGTTTTAGAAATCTCTTCATGTGTGACAAAGCCAAAATACTTTTGGAGTTTAACAGTTCTTGTATGCTTTCCATTATTGTTTTTCATTTATATGTAGCTGTTGTAATATCATACTAAGAGTCACTGTAGCTCTTTCCCTTTCATTCATGTATTATGTTTTATTGCAGACTCACAAACAACCTGTGACGGAATATGAAGCCATCAGAGAGAAGTCGGCATCTCAGAAACGTGACATAGAGAGAGCACTAACAAAATTTGTGGCAAAGACCAGTGAAACTCACTCGCTTTTCCTTACGGAGGACACAATGTTTCCATGTAAGTTATTGTGTTGTTTAGATATGATAATTACCATGCTGTAAAATAATTATTTCACTGGTAAGGGATTGATCTTTGAAATGACTCCGTTACTGTGGCTGAATTAATATTATGCGTTATATTACATAAGAGTTTGTTTTAGTTCAATAGCCTACTTTAAAGATGTTTATAATCAGGCCTATTTGAAGGTCAAGTTTTATTTTTGTTGTCAGTCTTAAATAAATAGCCACTAACATTTCATTCAGAACTCTTTATTTTTATTTTTATTATTCACTAGGAAAGTGAGACCAAACACAATTTCTGAAAGGAGTAAGTCATTAAGCAGCAAATCTTTCCTAACATTAGGTATTAACTTTGAAAGTGATTTTTCTTTGCATTATAGCAATGTTAGTGACTTTTCATCAAGTCTGACGATGTGACTATTCATGTTTATTTCACCAGTTTTAGGTAATGTGTTCTGAAATAACATTAAGAATACTAACAAGGGAACTGTACAGGTTGTCATGTCAAAACCCATCCTCAAATTTTGCACATCGATTTGTCTTCATTATAGATGGACATATGCAAAAATTTAGCTGCTCATACAGATTGTAAGTAGGTGAAAACGTGTTTGTTATGGTCTGTTAGTAAACAACAGCAGGCACTTGTAGAGCTTGCTTAAGTAGCCTGCACGCTAGGTTCATGTGGTAGCAGGGTTTGGGTGTGCAATAGAGGGAAGGAGCTGTTCTTATAATTTCCGCATTTTAAAAACTATATAATCTGTGTAGACACAGGGTGTTTTTTTTTTTTTTAATCCTTTATTTGCTACATGCTCCATTGCATAGCGCAATATTACATGTTTGGTGTGTTAATTACAGTCTATGTAGTAAATACTTAGCCTAGATTACAATTTTGTGTAGCGTGTCAAAATCTATGCTGTTTACAAATTTCTGAAAATATTTTAAGTATTTATTCACTAGTTCTCTTTTGTCTGCTGGCCAATGTCCCCCTAATCTAAGGATGCTTGTTTGCTTATGATTGTTAGTGTGTGTAGGTGTTATAGAAGTGTGACCCCTCAATTTGCATGATATTTGCATATATTTCCCATGCACAGCTAATCACAATACCAGTGCTTCAATCACCTTATTCTCAATGTTGACGTTTATTGTCCAGACAAAAGTCTTTAAGTGTTAAGAACTCGGACTAGCATAGCATGTGATAAATGTACTCATCATTAAAGGCCAAATTAAGAAAATTAACTAATGTAAACAGAACACGAGATTCACTTAGCTAATCCTAAAAATGTAAGCAGGTACTAATTACTTCGCAACAACTACTGGAATACAAACATGTGTATCAGAGGAGGAATTATTCATTATTACTATATTATTCCTTCCCGTTGTGATAAGGAAAGGGAGAAATAAGGCAAAATACACATCTGACGTGGGATTCGGGAACACTATGACACCTGATGCCAAGCACGCGCTAGTTAGGGAAGGCCAGTATCCCCTCCTGCTGACAGCTATAAGAGACTACTCAATATTTCGAATTTACGAGATTCGCAATTCATCTTCACTAGCTAAAAGTTTATACCGTGTGAGCAGCTAATTTTTTTGGCATGTGTCTATGTGCAGTGAAGACCTAGTGATGTACAAAATTTGAGGGTAGGTGTCGATATGACAACTCGTACAGTTCCCTTGTAAGAAAACTTGATATTTGCATTCCCTATGCTATTCATATTGTAAAAATATTTAATTCAAGGGAGAAATATTGTACTGAAGAGATTAGATTATATTGTAGAGTGAATGAACATTAGAATGAGCAAGCTTGCAACCCTGCTATTTTTATTTTATTTTATTTCTATTATTTATTTATTTCCTTGGTCAGCATCCCCCATTACCATGGTAACATTACATGCATAACATAGCCTATTTACATGTTATATACTCATTATAACATAATTTTGTCCGTATTCATTTTGCCCTTATACCGTATTGTATACTATTGTTCTTAAGTATTTCTTAAAATATCTTAAATACTTTTGTATAAGGTCTTTCTCTGGAACTGGCCATGTTCCTCCAGCTTTGCAGATTTCTTTCCTCAAAATGTATTTCCCCCCCCCCTTCCTTTTTGCTGCATTTTACAGTATAGAGCAGATGATCCACAGTCTTGAGTTTCTTTCTGAGATGGGCAGGTTGAGCCATTTAATATTCCAATTCGATATGGAGATGCGATTTATTTTTGCCATGACCAGTTACTATTGCAGAAAACTCTGAAGTTATATTTAAGTTTTAGTCTGTCTCTGTCTCTTCTTTTATCTTGGGTAATTTTTTTTATTATTATTCTTTTAATCATCAAGAACGAAAAAAGTGTCATTAACTATGAAATTTCACCAGCAGACAATGTCATCAGACTCACAACCAGGAAGGGGGAGGGCAGCACAAAGCAGACTATAGTTGGCCAAAGCAGAGAACTTCTCTGCGGGGTGCACTGCTAATTAGAGGGGCAAGAGGAGGTGGTAGTGGAGGAGGCGGTGAGGGCTGCAATCACAGGTGGCTAAACGATTGCTTATTGGCTGCCGTGCGCGTGATTGTTGCCACCGCACGTGCCGAGATGCTCTATTAGCAAAGTTAAAAATATTTGGCAAGCACTTCAGTTGCTTATAATTTCTGTGCAGTTTTATTTTAATTTTCTTATAATTTCTGTGCAATTAGTTTTATTATAATTTCCGACTCATATTTTTTTTGTTGGTATTGCCATCTAGTTTCAGTTTTTAGTTTTTTGCCCCTTATCAATTACATCATTTACCCGGAAAACTACGGAAATCCGGAGAAAATGAGTTTTTCTTTGTTCTTTGCTCCTAATATGCCCAGGGAATTTCTGACTCACATATTTTTTGTTGGTATTGTCATATAGTTTAGGGTTTCAGTTGTTTGCCTCTTACCAATTACAACATATCTCCGGAAAACGCGGAAAACCACGTATATACCGAGAAAATGACAATTTCTTTTTATCTTTGCTCCTAGTATTCAAAGGGAATTGGCGACTCATATGGTTTTGTGTTAGTATTGCAATCTAGATTAAGGTTTCAGTTGTTTGCCTCTTATCAATTACAGCATATCCCCATAAAACTCGGAAAACCACGGAAATCCGCAGAAATTGACTTTGTTTTAATTTTTTTTATCTTACAATTAGTTCTTTGCTCCTAATATTCCCAGGGAATTTTTGACTTACATATTTTTTTGTTGGCATTGTCATCTAGATTAAGGTTTTAGTTGTCTGTCCGTTATCAATTACAGCATATCCCCGGAAAACCACGGAAATCCACAGAATTTCTAGAACTCGAAACTTGTGATGTACAGTCACTGTAACCGTTATTGCGAAATAATTCTTCTGCTTCAGGCGTGTCCTTTGCAGGTACAAAAGGGTGAGAATGTGGACTACGAGATATCTGCCATAATTGTGATGGTCACATGCAAAGAAAAGGGGAATCATAACATCTAAACATGCCAAGTGTAAGTTAAAGTTCTTTTTCTTAGTTGCTCGCTGAAATCTTAAAATCAATGACACTAATTTCTCCATATTACCAATCCAAAATTGTGCTGTTTTATCCAATGTCCCTTCTCTAACTTCAGTCAAGAAAGTAGGGTAGTGACTGTGGAATGATTGGCAAGATAAATTATCATTCACAGATTTCAAATTAGAATATGAAGGGTGTTCTGCCAGGTTTTCAATCGCTTTCATCCCTTCAGCATCTGGATTTTTTCCAGTATTCTTTGTCATGCTGTAATAGGTGAGGGGGAAACAACTGAAACCTTAAACTATATGGCAATAGAAACAAAAATTATGTAATTCAGAAATTCCCTGGGAATATTGCTTTCAAAGAGCAAAGATTTAAAAAAAATTTAAACAAACTCATTTTCGTGGTTTTCGGAGTTTTCCGGAGATAAGATGTAATTGATAAGGAGGAAACAACTTACCCCTTAATATAGATGGCAATATCAACACAAAAGCATATGAGTCACACATTCTCTTTGAATATTAGGAGCAAAGAACTACGATTTAAAAAAATTAAAACAAACTCATTTTCTCCGGATTTTCGTGGTTTTCGGAGTTTTCCGGAGATAAGATGTAATTGATAACGGGCACACAACTGAAACCTAGAACTAGATGGCAATAACAAGAAACAAAAATCCCTTGGAATCTTAGGAGCAAAGAACAGAGAATTTAAAGAAATTTTTAAAAAGTCAATTTCTCTGGATTGCCGTGGTTTTAGGAGTTTTCTGGAGATATGCTATAATTCATAAGGGGCAAACAACTGAAACCTTAATCTAGATGGCACTACCAACAAATAACATACGAACCAGAAATTCCCTTTGGATATTAGGAGTAAAGAACAAAGATTTAAAAATAAAACATAGTCATTTTCACCGTCTATACGTGGTTTTCCGGGTTTTCCGGGTGTATGCTGTAATTGGTGAGGGGCAAATAACTGAAACCTTAATCTAGATGGCAATACCAACACAAAAACATATGATTCACCAATTCCCTTTGAATACTAGGAGGAAAGAACAAAAATTTAAACGAAGCCATTTTCTCCGGATGTCAGTGGTTTTCGGAGTTTTCCGGGCTTATGCTGTAATTGATAAGTGGAAAACAACTCAAACCTTAATCTAGATGGTAATTCCAATAAAAAACATGAGTAAGAAATTCGCTTTGAATATTAGGAGCAAAGAACAAAGATTTAAAAATTAAAACATAGTCATTTTCTCCGTATATACGTGGTTTTCCGAGGATATGTTGTAATTTGTAAGGGGCAAACAACTGAAACCTTAAACTAGATGCCAATATCAACAAAATGTGTGAGTCAGAATTTCCCTGGGAATATTAGGAGCAAAGAACAATGAGAAATTAAAACAAATTCATTTTCTCCGGATTTCCGTGGTTTTCCAGATTTTCCGGGTAAATGCTGTAATTGACAAGAAGCAAACAACTAAAAACTTAAACTAGATGGCAATACAAACAAAAAAATATGTGTCGGAAATTCCCACGGGGGGGGGGGTTTCATATTAGTGGCCCAAGGTCTAGGAGGAGAATGTTTTCATAACAGATAGTGTACTGTACTATAATGTTAATAATAGCACGGCACGGTTCCGACTCTTAACGTAACGGCCACATTCCTCGCATTCCTCACAGGGATGTTCTTTGCTTTGGAACACAATACATATACTACCAGCCATGATCGTCAAAACACCAGTTGACTGCTATCCAAAGATGGGAGGAATTCTCCCAAAACTAGTCCTATTTTATAAAGTGACGTAAGCGGAGCAAAAAGTGTTTTTTTCATTTTGACTATTTCACAGATTCAGTACTTTGTTTTAATTCACTTTCCCACGCTACTGTGATCAGTACCTTTTGAAACATCTATGTCTTCTCCAACACCAGTTTTAAATCCTGGGTCACCAACATATCGAAGGAAAATGTTCATTTTCATTTCAATATCTAGAGCCCCTCCGCTTCTCTTATTTGGGTCTTGTAGGAAATGTTCTTCTTCTTGAATCGGTAGGCAACAAATCTTTATAACTCTCTACAAACGTTTCTCTATGAGGTTTATACCTTTTTCTTCTATTAATATTTTAATAAAGTTCCATCTTAACCCTTAACATAAAACTTATCTGGATCCACTCAAATCAGCATTTATGTTGTACAACCACTATATACTCTGCTATCGCAACTCTAAACTTCTTTCATCCACTGTAAAACTATTATTTCGGTGTCTCAAAAGCTGAGTAGTTACATGAGCGAAATGTAAATTTTATTTATACCAAATCCTGACTTAAGCTCATCTGTTGTGTCATCACCAGTGACTATCACACTGTAGCTGTTATTTATTTTTATTTTTATTTTTTTCAGATATGAGAATTCAGTTGAGATCTTGAAATAAGATATACATCCCATTTTTATTAATATGACCCATTGTCTTATAATCAAAGTGAAGATATTCTTAATAAAAGTGTGTATTGTTTTGGTCTGCCCACAGTGGTAGCTTGCAAACCTCAATGGCCTCCGTACATCAAGGCCCTCCTGCCATCTGATCAAGTATTTGAATTTGAGGATGAATTTGCTGTACCAGCCATTGCAAACAGATCTGGTGGAGCAAACAGGAAAACTCGCAGTGAAGCAGAAAGGGAAGAAGAGGAAGGGAAAGAAAATGCAGATGAGAGTAAAGGAGGGGAACGAGACACCATTGATAATCCTTACCTACTGCCAGTTAAGATGCCTCGGAAAAAGAAACAAAAGACTAGTAATGTATTTGTATGATTCTGTATTGATGTATGTATTGATAGGTGGCGCTGAAGTACAGTCGCATGTCTTCCACCTATACTGCAGACTGGAAACTCTTTTTCAGTTATGACATAACAGTGAAGTTTGACACACATGGCTAGTGTAACTATTACTAGCTACATGCAGATTTTAGTGAAGAATTTGGTCTGAACTTATGTAAAACTTGGAACGCAATCAAGACCTATATCAGTAAGTTTTATTAGTAAAACTGAGAGTAAGTTGCACTGTAATACTGATGCCAAGACCACTCCTCTCTAAACTATAATTAAAATCTTGTCAGTAAGGTCTAATGCAAAAATTGTTAATTAGTACTTAATGCATTTGAAGTGATAGTGCAAACTGAGATGTTGAAAAAACTCGATAGTAGAATAATAGTGAATGTATTGTTAGAGTCTACCATTGAGGTGACTCCGATATGACTTGAATACCCTGTGTAGAGTACTGCAATGAGATGAAGTGACATACCATATTTTCTGGTGTATGGGATGCACTTTTTTTACCCGTAAAATAAGCCTTAAAAACGGGGTGCGTCTTACATAACAAAAAATCCTAATTTTAATGCCCATATCAGTAATACAAAAATTTTCATGGTATGTTTTCCTCGACATTGCACGTTAATTGTTTAGTCCCATGGTACAATGAAGCTTGGTTTTATGTGGGATTATGACAGACTGCATCATAAAGCAAGCTTCTAGCTCCACTTCCACAAAAATATTGCATAGTAGCATGAGTCAACTTGAGTCCAAGTAATTCCATTTGACATTGCACTATCGATCATTAGCTTGCATATCTTTTAATAATACTTTTTTCCCCCCCACTAAAATGTTTTCCTTGCATAAAGGATGCATTCTAGTTTTTTTCTTTATAATATCTGAAAAAACAAGTGTGTCTATTAAGTGGGTAAATACAGGGGAATGATGATGAATAGGGAAGACGGTACTTTGCGACTCAAGCTGGTCCCCTTTCCACATGCCACTCGCCTGGCCGCTTCCCCGCAGTGCCTGCCACCATGCCTGTAGCCGCTGCTCAGCCTCAACGCCGGTAATGCATAATTGCAATTGACATGTCACCTAATATTTCACAATAAAAAAAAAGACCCTTGCACCTCCACATAATATTTCACAATGATAAAAACGACCCTTGCAACAAAATAGACTATTTCACAATACAAAAATACCCTTGCACCATACATAATATTTCACAATTATAAAAAACGCCGTATTATTACATAAAATATGGCTTAATTGATGCAGGAAAATTCCCTTGCACCAACACTACTCTTTTCATAACTAACAAAATGTCCCAAAATTATATAAACCAATTCTCGCGTTAAAACTCATGAAATCCTCCCTATCATAACTCAAATATACGAAAGCTTCCTTCATTCCTCAACAGTCACTCCTGGCGTAATGGTTAAGACTCCTAGCTATAATGCTAGGGGTCCCGAGTTCAAATCCCGTTCGATCCAAAATTTACTAGTAGGAATAGGTCTCGAATAGGTAGGTAGGGTGAAGAGGAGGTGAGAGGAAGAGAGAAAGGAGACGTGAAAGGAAGAGAAGAAGAGAATAAAGAAGAAATAAATTATTTTTTCTGTTTCATCAGTTGCGTAAGAGATGGCGCTACCGTCGCTGATAGTAGTTCAAATGCCGCCGCTAGGGGAGGGATTGAGAGTAGGAGCTCGGGACTCGGGTGTGTCGTAAAGTACCATTTTCCTGATGAATATTATAAAGTTATATCATATTACATTACCTTCAGTGGATCACATGTTTTAAACTTCACAACGTTTTGACCCGAACCTCCAGGCCTTCCTCAGGTGGCTGCTCGTACCCCACTGCCTGCTGAGAGGTGTATGTTCTCTCATTGTCCATACATGGCGTACCATTATATCCACGTGATCCACTGAAGGTAATTTAATGTGATTTAATTTTTTAACGCTGTTTAGTTGAAATCAAGACCAACCTTGTCAAGAATGATGAATATTATTATTAGATTATTTAGAACAGTCTGATTTCAACACTGATGATTTACCCTATAACAGCAGTGCTGAAGGTATCATGATCATGCCAATATAATGGTGACAAATATGATAGAAACATATCGTGATATCTAAATTATGCATATCTTTATTATTATAATTAGAAAACGTTTCTCACAGGGGGTATAACTCTGACGTTTGTGAATATTTTTCAACATTTTTCAGTAGGGGGAAGCCAATCGTATTGGTGCCTGACATCAAGAGGGTTAAATATATATTTTGCTTACATACAGTCGGTCTTGGCATACAGTATTATTCTTTGGGGCAATGCCACCTATATAAAGAGGGATTTTATGATTTAGAAATGTATCTTGGGGATAATTTTCAGTTATTGTAAGACAAGGGCTTCTCTTAGAGACATTTTCAGAAGAGTCAAAATTTTAATCGTTATTTTAATAGTCTGCACTCTTTTATAAGAATAGTGGTCATGTTTTAATATGAAATACAGATATTAAAAGGATTTTACAAGAAATAGGAAAGACATGTTGTTTGACATGGTGCTACTCTGCTAGCCACATTAAAATCCATTTTAATAGAAATCTCTGAAAGGATGGTGTTAGAGACTTTGTTTTCTCCATGTTTTTATACACTTCAAGAATTTTATGTATACATTAATTTATTCTTTACTAAATGAAATGTTTATAATTAACATATAAAAATTATTGAAATGAAATTAAATAAAAAGTTATTGACATTGCATTCACAGTCACACATATTGTTGAGTGTTTTGATTCACCAAGAACTATACCATACCATACACCCATGAACAAGGTTTCAAGCAGTTATATTATATATATAGTGAGCAATGAGACCTTGAGATCCTATATAAATATAGTCATTTTATAACTAGGGTTCGGATGTTCATGACATGACATATTTTTATCCTGAACTCCGTTCTTGCCGTAAACACAAATTAAATACGAATTGCAAGCTTGTTATCCTAATCGGACTGTTTTTATTTTGCATATAAAGTCATATTTTGGTCTTTTTTTGTGGTCTTGGTCATATTTTGGCCATATTTATAATTTAACGTCATATTTCAGTTATATATTCAGCAAAAGAGCACAGTCGTACAGTGTATGAACTACGTGGAGAGCTAAATTTGATATTTATTTAATTAATTTAATATTTATGCCAAATTAATAGTAACTTAGGTTTTAAAATCAATGCAGTTGTTCCTATTTTATAGGGACGCGGAAGGTCTACAAAATATTACGAGTATTTGGAGCTGTTGAAGCGAGTAAACCGGAGGAAATTCTTTAAGAATATAAGTTCATTACAAGAATACTGTAAATCACCAAAATTGTTTAAAAAATTGATTATCTGATTGAATTAATGTGATGTAATAATTCAGTGCCATTAATTGTTTTAAATTTGGAACATTTATTTTTTTAAATATGTTACTTTTATTAGGTCATATTTAGGATTTTTGGGTCATATTTAGTCATTTTTAAGTGCATATTTGCAGTCATATTTTCCACTTTTTTAAGTCATAAACATCCGAACCCTAATTATTACTAATAATATTATTAATAATAATTTGTTGAGGGCTCAACAAACCATTGTCTCTTCAAAAAAATGTAATGTTTGATGTTTCAGCCTATGTAAGTGTAGGCCTATTGCGTTTGTCAGCATTTTCTAAAGCCAATACCTCACAATCCAATTTCTTTATTTAAAAGGTTGTCTAAAGTAGCATTTCTATACAATTATTTCTGGCTGTGCACTCAAGAGTGCATTTTGCTCCAATACCATTAGCTCTTTACCCAGAAATAAAATCTATCGCTAGTACAATCGACATATAGGTTGGTATGCGCACACTAGCTACATTTTTTTCCAAATCTATTTCATAACTTTGAGAGCACCTCAACAAATATGCTGGGCCCTATTTCATAAAAGTTACAATTTTACAGGTATCAGTAAAATGTTTTACAAGTTTACATATTAACAATTCTGTTTTTCATAAAAGCTTACAACTTTACAACTGTTGTGACAATTTTACATATTGTTGTTTCTAAAAAACTTTTGAGTTTACAGGTAAAATTCTGACAAATATGTCAAATCTTAGGATACCTAAAGGAAGGAAGTTACTCCTCTGGGTCGCGAGCGACCCCTGGGGATCCCGTAAGGGGATATTCACAGCGGATTTGTTACCGGGGTGCGCCAGTCCACTACCTACTTAAACCTAAGGACACATACACACACCCAGTCCTGAACCCGGGAAAGAAATTTTTCACTACTGAAAAATCCCCAACCCGGCCGGGAATCGAACCCGGGCCGCCGGAGTGGAAGGCAGGAGCGCTACCAACTCACCCACGGCGGCGGACTTAGGATACCTACCATTTATAAAACATTAATTTTTGTTGACATATGTACAAATTTACAAAAAATGTAGAATTATCATTACAGAAGAGACAGGCAATCTTTCATATATAGGCCAAGTCAGTAGGTTATGTAAATGTGTGGCAGAACTTGGCAAACTGTTTTTTGTGATTTAAAATTTCTTGTTAATAAACTTGCTTGTCTTGTTAATAATCAACACTATTAGTTGTGATATTGGTAGTAGTGAAAGTGATGAAGAAATAGACATGAGACCACACAGGGTTTTTAGGCAACGGATTAACCTAACTTTCAATTTCAGTGACTTTGTATTCAAAGATAAATATAATTCAGTTATTTTCGATAGTAATAATCGATTGCTTAGGTATCACTTTCGATGTTGAGATCGATTATAGCAGGCGTGTACTAAAGTAATCTTTAGGTTTGGCATAAAATTGTAGCGTTTATGAAAAGGGTTATTAGTCTGACAATTTACATTAATTTGCCTTTAATGTACGGAAAAGTTGTAATACTTATGAAATATACAAGTGTGATGACATCTTGACAAATTTGTCAGCATTGACATAATTGTCCTATTTGTCACACCTGTAGAGTTTTATGAAATAGGGTCCTGGTTGTAATAATGGTTGTACAGTAGAACTCCTATAATCCAAACTCTAGCTATCCGGATCGCTAGTTATCCAGATTTGCTTTGAGATCGTATTCGAGTTGTTTTTGCAGCAGCGAGCATTAAGAAACCCTCTTTCAGGGCTGATTATTTACAAAAAAGAGAAACTCTTAACCGATACAGTGGCGGCTCGTGGCCGGAAAATTAGGTGAAGAGAAAAAAATGCCAAAATAACTGAATTCTTGTATACGAAAACAATCCTTCGGTAGCCCCTTAAGGCTGCAAACTTGTCGGTGATATCATCATAGAATGGCTGCTTTTCTTCTAGCTGCAGTAGAGGTTCTTTCTGAATTGAAATATTCGCTAAACAGGATACTTGTCTGGCAACATTTTTGATCCTTCATTTAGTAGGCCTACGTCGTGATCTGACAGCTGGCACAATGATGATTTGATTTTAAACAATGCGGGTAAGAATGTAATTATTATTTATAAAATCTTATACATTTTATTCATGGAATACTCTTAATAAATCCCACTCGGGATTATGAGTTTCATGAGATAAATTTGATCCTGCTTCTCCGCCGCGAATCTATCGATGTTTATCGTAATTATTATTCTCCTAATCATAATATTCAGAATATTCCATTCATGCGATGCGGACTTGATATTGACTAATAATCTTTACCAATCAACCAATGACTTGCGAGGGTCGGAAAGATGCAATTTTATCTGATAAACTTTAGCTCGTTACTGGATACTTCAAGGCATTAATATGCAATGATTAATATGTCCCATGCCGTATGATTACCTTTGAAAAATATGCATTGTAGGAATGAAACGTCATGATCCACGTTCTCTTCGGAGTATAAATTGGCAAATGGATTGGGATTAGAAGAACAATTAGTCAATTACAGTGTAATTATATTTGTAGTGTTCAACGCATTAACATCAAGGCTGTGATGGATAATATATGTGCATTATGAACCCTGTATTCAAGTGCAAACATGCCCACCTCTTTCTCCGAGCTGACAGTGTGAGGTGCCGGCACGGCGAAGAATATGCCTGAACAAGGGGAACTGCTTCGTGGGTAGTCTGTTCTCGTCACCTAGCGGACGTGGGATAAGCGAGAAAACTGCTGCTTGCCATCCTAATATTTTAGTGGAACAGACTACCCATGCAACGAAGGGAATAGTATCCAGTTCACCTTCACAAGGCCGACTTGAAGCGAGCGCAGCGCTTGCAGGATCTCAGTGTCTCCTAGCTTTGACACCAGGGTCAAAATTACAGAAATACATTATAACTTAAAAACCAACATTCGTGACTTGGAAAATAAACTTTAAAAATACGTATTGTACAGGAAAAATACTGGTGAAGTGCTACTTCACCTACTTCCCCTGAATAGCCGCCACTGAACCGATACAATCGACAGTTCATCAGCAACTGACTCCGACCGATATATTCAAGATGTGACACTTTATGTTAGCACAGTACTGCACAATTTAGTCTTTTTTTTTTAAAGAAATTACCTTTTTCCACGATTATCCAATTATCTGGATCTGGTCTGGTCCCAATTAATTCGGATGAAGTGCACACCGCTTATTGTGATCACTTTGAGATGCAGTTAATCTGATAATGTTAACAGACTGATAACAGTATCCCAAAGAATTAATTGAAAGTTATTTATTCGTGTGCATAAGATAATATACTACAAAACAGAATTAAAAGCTATTTATTCATAAAATAATACCTAACTGTGAATCATTGAACCACTCATAATACAGTAATAGACTGCAATCAACTATTTTTTCAACTAGTAACAAAGTTTTTAATTGTTTTATTTTCCTTCAGGAGTCCATTAACCAATACTCCATACTCAGTTACGAGTTACGAGTGTTTATGGAAGTCTATACCGGTACTGATCTATGGTGAACACTGCGTAGTAAAACATCTAACGCCTGTCTGTTCAAATCTTTTTATTTTACACTAACCATCACTGTATGTCAATACTGTTATCTTCATAAATCGAAAGCAGCAACTAAACTGAGGGATGAAACATGTTTTATTGCTTAAAAGAGAAAGTTAGGCAATGCCACCTCCTCGAACTGGTCATCCTGTGAGCTGAGAACAATAGGCTACTGTTACTTTCAGAATGTAACACAATTCAGTTGAGTTAGAAACAAAACCCTTAAAAATAAAATGTTGAATTACATACAGTACTTGGAAATAAAGCTGTAAAAAGGAAAATGTGGTAATGTAAACAGAATCTTTGATCGCAATAAACAGCATTTTTTCAATGTATCAGTATTAATCTGGACAAGACTTAATAAAAATGATGACATTACTAGACTGATAACATTATCCGATATTACATTAAGCGGCATTCACTATACAACGTTTCAAAAAACTTTTCCAAAACGGTGTAATTGGAGTTCTACTGTAGATAGTATTGTTGAAAATTCAAAATCTGCTTTAGCATCTGTTAATGTTCTTGGCTCTAATATTTCATTTTATCTTCTTGGTTAATGTTCATATAATCAGCAAAGGAAGCTGCCTTGTTTCTACATCATGTAGGTCATTGGTCAATTTCATATTTTCGTTAGGAAATTAGAAACATTCCTATTCTGTTTTATAAAATGCAATTGGATGGAAAATATAGGATGAAACTGTTAACAATGGCAGTCGTCAATGTCACACGATCCAGTTTGATGGTTTGGACCATAAAGTGAATCATTGCATTTGGGCTTAGGGAGAGATGCATTGCAGTTTGATTCTCATGGTGTAGGGGGGCACGTTGTATTCCAATACATTATAGTAATAAAAGACAAAAGATATTCTTGTAAAAATACAGTATATTGCTGTACAAATTGTTTCAAAAAGATTCATCTGAAAAGGGCTATACACAGAGATGGGGAATATTTCTTGTAACTGTTAATGTATGTAACAGTAACGACCTTTTATAAATAATCCAAAGTAACAGTTATCAAAGCTTCTGCCTAGAATATTTTCACCTCATTCAAGGGCGGATCCAGAACTTACTGAAGGGAGGGGCCGACATATACGAAAGTTTCCAATTACTGGAGGTGTGGGGTATGAAATTCCCCAAACAAAGGGGGGTTCCAGGGCCCTCCCCCAGGTTTTTTAAAAAAACTTAGTGCAAATTTTAGGTTCTCTGGATGGTTCCTCCAAATTTCTCACCAGACTCTTTTCTTGCTCAGAGTTTTAGTTCTGTTGAGAAATTTGTTGATTTTAGATATTACATAAAAATTAAAATATTTTCTTGATAAGTGCATTGAACGTATGTATCATGAACGTATCGGGTAGGGAGCAGGTTGGAACCGACCCTAAGCATGTAGGCCACATGTCCGCATCCGTTGTGCCAACCTCTGGTAATGGGATGAGTGCATGCCCAAGCCCCCCTCCCCCCGAAGCAGATTCCACCACGAGCCCCCACAGAACGCCCCTACATCCAGCAGGAACCTGAAAAACTAACCATGCACCATGCCCCAAGGTCCCTCAGGATAGACTATGTGCCATGTCCCCCGTTCCCTCAGAGTGCCTGTAGAGCAGACATGGGCAAACCCCTATCCATTGACACGCAACCCGCAAACTTTTGTCAACTTACACATAGTTCGAAAAGAACGGGTAGATGGAGACACAAGCAGACAATAAGTGCAGTGGCGGTTGCTCATTCTTAGGGAAACACTCATTTCACTTTATAATGTACACTACAAGAAACAAATAATACAAACAATTTTGTATTTTTAATGATTCTTTTACGTGTGCAATTATTTCATTATACAAAGGCTTAGAATGTGTCATAACGCCTTTCCAATCGCAACTGTGTCGCGACCCATCACTGCTTGCAAAGAGAGTATGACTCATGAATAGGAATAATCCATCACGTACACCGAATGTCCGCAATGCCATCTTGTGTGTTATGCGGGAAGGTCAAAAACCACTAGTGGTTCCCAAGTAAATGCCCATGTATGCTGTAGAGTCATGGTGCACAGCACACCAGGAGCAATCCATATGACCACAAGCCATGGGGCAAGACGGGAGAGTCCCGCAGCCAACGCTACAACAGGAGAGGGCTGGGAAAGGGAACGGGATGATAATGAGGGGGAAGATTGAGGGTGAAGTGGAGAGTGTTGATGGAACAAGAGTGGGAAATAGGAGAATCCCCGAGAAAAACCTCCAAGTCACGGCTTCGTCCACCACAAATAACATGCCCGCCTACCTTGGGATTTGAAGCCGGTCCCGCTTGTTATAATAGTAACACTAACTTTTGTTTAATAAATACGATAGCATTATTATTTTCATGCTTTAAATGTATAATGCTGTCTTTAAAACCATGTATTTTCTTTTCTGCAGTAGTGTTTTTCATCCTTTTCCTGTTCATGTTATGTAGATACTGGTGTGATGTACTTCCAGATATTGAATTGATATAGATGAGCCTCTAAAGGTTTATGTTGAATATGATAAGGTGGCTGTTTTCAGTAGGTTTTTATTGACTTGTTTCAATATGGACATGGTGACGATTTTACTTGCATAATAATATAAACACTAAAACCTGGCCAGACAATTCATCTATATATATGGTAAATAAACTACTTTGTTTACAGTATGTGATTCTCGCGTTGTAAAAGTACAAAAATACAGGAAGGCAAACAAATTGACTTTCCCTTTTATAATTTTGTTCACGTGAGTTCTTCACTTTTCTTAATTCGAACAATGAATATGAGCAAAATCAATGGTATGTGTATATATAATAAAATCAGTTAAACTGATGTAACAAGGTGCCAGAATACTTTTGTTTATTCAGTGATAATTGTAATTATGATATGCAGAAAATAAGTTATTCTTTTAATCAATTTCAGAGTTAAGCTCCAGATTGGTTCATTAAGCAAGGCTTACGGAAAAACATATTGATTCATTAAGCAGGGCTTACGAAAAAACAAAGGTCTTGTTTGTTAAGTAATATGTGGGTAGAGTTATTTGTCATAGCTAACTTCCAAAGTCATATATGAACACTGTAAATCAATATGTTGTTATGAGAATTGATTTGCATTTGGTAAGTTCTTTCTACTGTATTACCAGTACCGGTCAATCGATTTGGTCCAAAATAAATAGGCTTTTTCCTGTGGACATTATATATGCGTATACCAAGTTTCATGAAAATCCGTTAAAGCATATTTGAATTACCGCGCGTACAGACAGACGGACAGACATACATTTTTTCGGCAAAGAGAAGCAGTTATTGGTATGGAAAATTGTAATGTGAAATGAGTGATCAATTAAAAAATGTCAAATTGTTATAATATTATCAGCTGCAAATAGGCCTTTCCTTTGTTATCTTCCTCTGCGATGAGAAATTTTCTTACAAGAGAAAACGTGAGTTTTCTTAACAACATAAAGTGTGAGTCACTGGACGAGGAAAATATATTTTAACCCCAACTACAGTTGTGACATACCACAAACCAGAGTGCTTCTCTTACTTTTTACCCCTCCTTGGTTTTGACCCTATGGCTATCTCACTTTCAGTACCTTCCTCAACTTCAGTGTGCTTTTAAAGCATGATGGGAATGGTTGCATTATCTGCTTCTTTGGTGTTTTCTACTTATATACTATGTTTCCATGAACATCATAACTGTGTTTATGTCTATACCATTTTGTTCTCACTACATACCATCTTCCGATTCAAGGTAAGTGGCCGTTAGGTTAAGAATAGTGTTAGTGACATGTAGAGCTAGGTTAGTATAGGTTTAGGTTATGAATATTGATATAAGTGTTAGTGACGGGTAGAGCTAGGTTGCTGTCAGTTAGGTTAGGAACAGTGATATTAATGTTGATCACCATTGCAGCCTTAAGATTCTGGGTCTTGTGACCCATGCTTAACTAACTACCAGTCGTAACGCTTGCCTTCCAACAGCCATTACCAGTCAGAGACTACATTTATAGGTTAGAAATGTTACATCTTCATTCACATTTTCCTGATGTTTCGAACACGTTCCACAAAAACTAAATTGTGATATGGTTACTACGGTTTGTGAAGAGCATAATCACTGATTTTGAACCTTCTTTTCCTGTAAACAAATATAGTGTGTATCCTAATCATGGAAACCATCCCCTAAAAGTGGAATATGTCGAGCAATGTGGGCCCTTCTTATGTGAGAAATAAGTGATCCGATCGAACAGAAAGTTGAAAATATGCTTGCCAAGATTTCAACCAATGTGTCAGACAATTTTCCAATACAGAGGATGAAGAATTAATTCAAAGTAATCATGACACTGATTCATAATCATGGAAACCATCCCCTAAAAGTGGAATATGTCGAGCAATGTGGGCCCTTCTTATATGAGAAATATGAGAAATAAATGATCCAATCGAACAGAAAGTTGAAAATATGCTTGCCGAGATTTCAACCGGTGTGTCAGACAATTAATTTTCCAATACAGAGGAAGAAGAATTAATTCAAAGTAATCATGACACTGATTCATATGTGTCAGCTGACCGATGTGAAAACATCTGCAGATTTTTTAAATTGTAGCATATACTGAATAGAGAATGAAGAATGAATATTTTGGCTTAGTGAATTTGTTTTTCCTTAAATTCACAATCTAAAACTATTTTTTTTAAGAAGTAGGCTACTGTAAAAAACGTTTTGCCCCCAAAACTATTTGATTGTGAGAAGTGAATATCAACATGATTAAATTCACACAACTTAAAATATGTCCTGATATAATTATATTCCTTTTTTCTTAGAGGTCATATGGACTGCATGACTATGTTAGTGCCTAAAACGTTCACAATTGCGGTTAAAGGTCAACTCTGAAAACTAAGAAAGTGAAAAAATACCTGCAAAAAAGACTCCAGTGGCTGTGTGACCCAGTGCTCCACCATGCCCCACTTTTAATGATTTTTTACGAAAAACTGGTCTTGTTTCCAAAAACAAAGTATTTCTTCCAGCACCTCTTCTGAAGTCCGGTTTCTGATTTTATTCACAACAAATAAGTCACTCCTCTGGACAATGTCTTGAATTCTAAAGTCTGAATTGTAAACACTTTACACAAAATATCCTAACCATAAAATCCAATATAAATTTAGGAATTATGAGTCATGAATGATCCCGCTTAAAATCCACTTTAAAAGCCCGCTTTGTATTTAGCGGCGCATAAAAGCCCTCCGTGGGAGGGGAGCACTTGACAGAGGCTTATACACCTGCCATCTGCTAGGGAAAACGTAAATTTCCAGAGCTAGACAAAGCATTCTTATTGAGAGGGCAGCACCTGACTCCATGTGGATTTGTCAAGTTCTGGAAGTTTACGTTTTCCCTAGCAGATGGCAGGAGTGTATGCCTCTGTCAAGTGCTGCCCTCCCACGGAGGGCTTTTATACGCCGCTAAATATAAAGCAGACTCGTAAAGTGGATTTTTTAAGCGGGAACATTCATGGCTCATAATTCCTAAATTTATATTGGATTTTATGTTTAGGATATTATGTGTAAAGCGTTTACAATTCAGACTTTAGCATTCAAGACATTGTCCAGAGGAGTGACTCATTTGTTGTGAATAAAATCAGAGACTGGACTTCTAAAGAGGTGCTGGAAGAAATACTTTGCTTTTGGAAACAAGACCAACTGTTCGTCATAAATCATTAAAAGTGAGGCATGGTGGAGCACTGGGTCACACAGTCACTGGAGTCGTTCTTGCAGGTATTTTTTCACTCTCTTAGTTTTCACAGTTAACCTTTAACCACAACTGTGAACGTTTTAGGCACTAACATAGTCATGTAGTCCATATGACCTCTAAGAAAAGAGGAATATAATTATATCAGGACATATTTTAAATTGTGTGAATTTAATCATGTTGTATTCGTTGTTATTCACTGGACACGGTTACATTGTTTTGAGAGCAAAAGTTGCTTTTTATGGTAGGCCTACTTCTTAAAAAAAATATTGTTTTAGATTGTGAGTTTAAGGAAAAACAAATTCACTAAGCGAAAACATTCATTCTTCATTCTCTATTCAGTATATGCTACAATTTAAAAATCTACAGATGTTCTCACATCGGTCAGCTAATATGTATGAATCGGCATCATGATTACTTTGAATTAATTCTTCATCCGCTGTATTGGAAAATTAATTGTCTGACACATCAGTTGAAATCTCGGCAAGCATATTTTCCAATTTTCTGTTCGATCGGATCATTTATTTCTCACAAAAGAAGAGCCCATATTGCTTGACATATTACATATTCCACTTTTAGGGGATGGTTTACATTTTCGGTAGCAGATGGCAGCAGCATATATGCCTCTGTCAAGTGCTGCCCTCTCACAAAGTAAAAGTTGTGGAAGTTCTCGCTAAAATATAACGTCCATGTCTGAGAAATGAGAATACAGGGAGGGACATTCAATTCACTTCAATTCTTTATTCATTCTCTGGATCATATTACAATGATATGGGAATCGTCAATATACCATTACCATGAATTTAATATTAACATTCTACTATTATATGTTCCCTCTATTTAAAATGAATTGTTAATTGGGTATTGAGAAATGATGGTCGGAAATTAACTTTGAAATTATTCTTTCCAGGAGTTTGCTCACTGTGTTCAATAACGTGATTGACCGTAAATTTTCAGGATATAGTGGACTCTTTCCAGGTTTTGGAAGAGCAATATTAGTACCCTACCTTTTTACCATTGAGGTGGGTAGTAGCTAAAACAGAGATATGAATTTAAAATTTTACAAAGATGAATCAATACTGACAGAGGAAGATGTTGTAGCAGTGAATTTTGTATGGAATCTGTACCTGGAGCTTTCATAGGACATTTCTTTATTATGTTTCTTAGCTCAATAGGAGAAATGATGCCAGCAGTATTTCTTGGAGTTTTGTTGAGGTAGTCTTTTACAGCAGTTTCAATGTCTTTGATAAGATGATAGTTGCTATTTGGAAGATTATGCGTTTAAAATCTTACCTCCAGTATGTCAGCAATGACATCAGATTTGTCCTTATACAATTTTTTCATTGCAATCTTCCAATGCATGGTTTTCGAGTGTTGTCCTTTTTCCTCTTAATGCAATGGTTTATAATGATTGACTTCATTGCCTTCATTTATTTGTTTATGAATATATTAATTTTTAGCACATTATTTAGGTAGACTCAGTCTCAAAGTCTCCCCTCGCGCTACGTCACTGATAGAGTCAGTAATATTTTCTATATCATAACTGATTTCTGTTTATCACCAGTTGGAACATTTTCAGTTTTATCTCCCTGCTGAATTTGTTGCAATAATATTTTCACTCTAATTAAGTATTGTAAATACTGTCATACAAAATAATATCCTGTTGTTTTCCTGTCTTTTGTGTCCAGAGTTCACATTTGTTCCTTCACACAAACATTTAATACAAAATTATATTTGTCATAAAAAGATAAAAACTAGAAACAGAGGCACTATTAAATTATCTGACTGAAAGAGAGATAAGTTGTTTATTTTAGTGGATCGATATCAAATTTATGCAAGCTACAAGTGAACTTAATACAGCAGCTGAACATATCAGAGACTTGTATAAAATGGCTTGCTCTTAGTTCCACTGACCGAGCAGTAAGATTGAAGTGAAGCTTGTACATGGGTCGAACGTTTAAAAAAAAAAGAGTTTGTGGATAAGAAAAAAGACAGATTCAGGAAAGAGAAAAAACATTAGAGTCACTGAACCCTATAAAAGAAAAATTTTGTTTTGAAAAGATGTCTTAACACTCATAAGCAAATCGCAAATTTAACAGGATTTTCAAAGAAAATAATATAAGGGTGGACCACAGAAAAAATTCAAATTTGAGACACTGCTATGATCAGAATTGAAAGAAAAAATTCCTTCTAGAAAAAAATCAGGTGTTTACAAGATTATGAGTAATGACTGTGATTAATTAATAATAATAAAGTTAATAATCATTATAAAACTATATCCAGTGACGAATACAGGTTATGTAGAGTCAAGTAGCAACAGCAACAAGCAGCAGTCAAAATGGAATGAATATGGGAGAAAAAATTTCCCGGAACTAGTCTCCAAATAGAGAACTCAAGTGAAGTAAGTGTCACAACAATTGACTCAATTCTTATATTGCTATAACAGGTTATGAAGCTCATCATTATGCAGTTTTCTCCAGTCCCCATTTTCATCTCTCTTGATCCAAAATATTTTCCTAAGCAGATTATGTTCTTTCCTAAGAGAAAGCGACCATGTCTCACATCCATATAATACAACCGGCAGGATAATTGTCTTATAACTTTTTATTTTTAAATTTCTGGACAGGAGACGAAAAGATAAGAGTTTCTGAACTGCATAAAAGTGGGCATTTCCTAATTTTAGTTTACACATAACTTCGGCCTTAATATATCTTGTCCATCTGTTAAAAGTTATCTTTTTGCTGATGACCTTAACATTTGTTTTGATTCTAAAGCTTTCCATGAAATTAACTCATTAATTGAAAATGTATCAGGCGTTGTACAAGACTGGTGTACAGCTAATTTGCTCTGTATTAATACCGATAAAATCCAGAATTTAGATATGGAGTACGGTGATGGAAGACAGTTAAATGCTGAAACTGTAAATTTTCTTGGGTTTTCAATTGATTCTAGATTAGACTGGAACAAACATATAGATCGCTTGGCATCCAAGATGTGCACAGGAATTTATTTATTAAGAAGACTGAGAACATGTGTTAGCTTAGGTGTTTTAAAAACTGTTTATTTCAGTCAGTTGCATAGTCACTTGTCATATGGAACTTTTCTCTGGGGTCATCAGCCCTCTGTAATAAAGTTATTCAAACTACAGAAAAAAGCTATAAGATTAATGAAAAAGCTATAAGATTAATGTATGGCCTTTCTCCACAAAGTTATTGCAGGCAGAGCTTTATTAATAATGAAAGAAAATGTTTTTAACCATGAACAGCTTGGGATGTCACACAATTATGGTACTAGGTACAGAAACAACTTAGCATTATTTAAATGCAATTATAACAAATCACAGAAGACTTTTTACTATGTTCCTGTTAAGTTTTTTAATGCACTTCCTGAATCTATACAATCATTACCTTTTAATCGTTTTAAACTCAGAATAAAGAATTTATTTACCAATAATTGTATACATAGTTTTAATGAATTTTTTGAATTATTAAGATCAGGGAGCTGATTGATTAATTATGTATATACTGTACGCTTAACAGGAGATTACCTGTGTTTTTATTTGATTTTGACGATTGTAATATGCTTGATGTACTCAAGTGTCTCTGCAATAAAAATCTATCTATCTATTATTTGTATCTGTAATAATTATTGCTCCCAGATATTTGAATTTATCCACTTGTTCGAACATTTTACCGGCTATTCTAATATTTTGTAGAGCATTATTTTGACGTTTCATGACCTTGTACTTAAATTTTTCTGTATTCATTTCCAATCAAACATTCCTGCAGGCATCGAAAATACTCTCTGCATTTCTCTCCTGCCCAACTCCACTATAAATCTATTGCTGTTCTCGCCATAAGAAATGAATTATTTAATATTCTATTTGCACACAACATTTTACCTTGCCACCTTCATGTGCCGTATGTCACAATCTGGAAGTCTCAACCTCCCGGAAATCCTACGGTTTCCATGGCCCATATAGGGATCACTTTTACATTTTTACCTTTACACAACATTTTGAATATAGTATACTTTTTTTTTTTTTCTTCCAAATAACATTTTCTTTTTAATGTTGGAATTTATAATAGATTATGTTCCATAATTTGCCCATCTCTTTAACTCGTACACTTCCTGGATGGAGTATTCCAAACAGAAAGTAATAAACTCACAACTAATACCAAACAAAAAAGCACCGAACACAGAACTCATGTGGATTACTGCTAACAGTCAGTACTCATCAGTCAAAACAAACCATTGAAATCCGATTCTTTTTGGTCCACTGTTCACAATGTCACTCATAATCTTCTCTGGGAAGCCGACTTCAAATAATCGACTCATTATCTCAGTAAATGGTTTCTGAAATATACTGATATTAACTGATAGCCAATGTCCATGTCGATTGTGTGGCTGGTGAACCTGTGATATGTTGGCTGAGATTCTTTGCCACAAAGAGCTCGGATGTGGAACTCGAACATCTTATCGCTCATGCAAAGTGCAACATTTGGAATGTGTACAAAATAACTACAAGCCTCAACAGGCTTAAAGCTGTAGATCTTCTCTTTCATTTTAAATGAGATTAGGAATTTCATAAAAGGCCTGTAGGCCTACACTACAAAAGACATAAAAACTGTGCGAAGATGAACACCAGTGGGCATTCTGTTCACTGATATTCACAGAATTGCTGCCCGAGAGTTCATGAGGCACTGGTAGATGTCCTCATATCCACCAGGATCGTAACGAATTAAAGCTCTCATACTGATAGCAGATAAAATGAGTGAAAACATAATTGCTAACCAAGTGAATGCATTAAACACTCTTGTTAAACTGGCCCACAGGAACCTTCTCTGCTTTGGGGACATGAAAGTAATATCTGAGAGTGTAAACATAGATTTACTTTGTGGGATTCAAGTTATCTATACAAAATGAAAATAATGTATTTTGAACCATAATCTCTTTACAGGAAGAGTCTAGGCCTGCTGCTGACATGTCCATGTATTTCTTCACGAGATTTAATAGCCTTATATCAAGCCCATCTTTCTATCCTTCAGCTGTATCAATAACAAATGGAGGTAGAGAATTTGCAGGAAAGAAGCAAAACCTCTTCATAGGCTTTTCAAATTTATGTGGCTAAATTTCATTGACACAGCTGCCAATCAAATCAATGTTTTTAGGGTCTTCTGTTGAATTGAGTAATGATTTCCATTTATGTAGGTTAATTTTTCCAGAAGCTTTATTCTGCATAATGACAAGAACAATAAATATTCCATGAAATCCTAGTGTTCGAGTAATATAAAAAGAATGAAATTCTGTTCCAGGGCCTCCTACCATTATTATTAAAAACTGAGCACCTTTGTTTAAAACATCTGACCAGGTAAAGAGGTTGATCTGGTTGCCCTTCACCATTATAAAAAACTTTTAAAAATCCAAAATTTAAAAATATCTAAAAATCCAAAATTAAAATATCGAAAATCTAAAATTAAAAAATCCAAAAAATAAAAAAATTCAAAGATCCAAAATTTAAAAAATCCAAAATTCCAAAATTAAAAAATCAAAGATCCAGAATCTAAAAATACAGAAATCCAAAATTAAAAAATGAAAAGATTCAAAATTTAAAAAATCAAATATCCAAAATTTAAAAAATTAAAAAATCCAAAAATAAAAATTCGAAAATTTTAAAATTTAAAATCTAAAAATCCAAAATTTTAAAAATTGAAAATCCAAAATTAAAAAGTATAAAAAATAAAAATTCAAAAATAAAAAATTTAAAAAATCCAAAATAAAAAAATTTAAACTTCCAAAATTAAAAAAATTAAAAAATCCAAGATTAAAAAAGTTCAAAAACCCAAAATAAAAAGTCCAACAATTCAAAATTGAAAAAATCCGAGAATCCAAAATTGAAAAAATCCAAATTATAAAAAATCCAAGTATCACTTCTGTCGCGTGGCGTTCCACGCACCCGATTTTTTTCTGAAGTACGTATGCTGAACTTTCTACTAATAATTATTAGATTTATTCTTTTAATCGAAATTACTTCGATTTCCCCTAGTAAACTTTTTATTTTCAATAATATAAATACTTGAGTCTTCTTCCTTGTCTATCTTGCTCAAACTCAGGAATATTATGTACTGACAATTTTGTCCACACTTCCTGTACATGGTGTAATATGGCTACTGTTTTAACAATTTATACTCACTTTTCTTTGTGTTTTCTCCACACTTCCTGTACTTCCAGAAATTTGGTTACTGTTTTAACAATTCATTGTCACATATTTACTTTGTGTTTTCTCCACACTTCCTGTACATGATGCAATGCGGTTATAACAATCGATTGTTTAAGTATTTTATCAAAATTTTCGGTGCAGCATCTTGTTAGCACCATGACAAAGAACCGACTAGAAATCTTCTGTCGATAAAATAATAGATCTTCTGATATCCCCTACAAGGCGTCTACCTTGTAGTGTAACAGTATGACTTATTAAGTGCCAGAATGGTACTTTATAAGATTGTTTTGGGGGACGGGGAAATGTCTCAAATAGGCTTTATCGGATTTTCATAAAACTTGGTATACACATTTATAACGTCCATGGGAAGAAGCCTATTGATAATGGACCAAATCGTTTGACCGGTATTGGAGCAATACCCAATTTAGTGCCTATTTTACGGTAATATATTAGACAGAATTCATCAAATGCAAATCAGTTCTCATGACAAAATATTGTTTTACAGTGTTCATATACGGCTTTGGAAGTTCCAATACAGTTAGCTATGACAAATAACACTATTCTTTCACATATGCTTTTCAAACTAGACCGTTAAACTAAGTGAGGTGCCCGAGATGGTAACTTCTTTTACTCGCATTGTGGAGGTCCCTAGTTCAAATCCCGAAACCGGCCAAAATGACTTTTTTTTTTTGGATTTTTATGTGAGCGTGCAATTGCCAAGATATCACAAATCTATATAGTTCTACTGTTACTGGACGATTTTAATCTGATTAAAAAAAACTTTACCTTTGTTCTTCCGTAAACCTTGCTTAATGAATCAATCTGAAGCTTAACTCGGAAGTCAATAAAAAAAAACTTATTTTCTGCATATCATAATTGCAATTATCACTGATTAATCAAAAGCATTCTGTCAGTTTGTTACATCAGTTTACCTGGCTTTATTCTTTCCTTCATACTTCCTGTAGTATTTTAAAATATGAGTGAAAGCTACTTCATTAATCTAGATATCTTTTATTACAATATCTGTGTCCTTAAGTAATTTTAGGCCTATATACCTTAGACCGAGAACCTGATGCTCAGTTAACGTGAGCCTTTGCGGACTTGCGAACTCTCATACATACTCTTTCGAAATCGATCTCACGCATTCGAGCTGGAATCTCATGCATTTTACCCATTAAAAATCTTAAGATTGAAGGGGGGACATACAGCTTTCGATGAAATTCGTTGGTGAGAAATATGTGGATTTCATTATTTTTTCTCTCTCAGCAATGAATTGCTCTACAGTCTTGCAATCTGACATACTCTTTATTAATTATTTCTACAATTGCATACTATTTCCAAAATTAATCAAACTGTTACAGTTACGGGTAATCATCGTTTCAAAATGGCTGCCATGTTTCATGCACTGAACAGCCGTTTCCCTGATAACTTCCACAAATATAGATATTTCTGAGTGATTATTTTTCTGTGTGTTTGTTAATATCATGTGAACAACATAATCTAGGATATTTCAAATATTTTCAGAATAAGAATTTTTAAAAAATATATATAATTAAATGAAAAAGAAAATAAAAAAATAAAAAATACTTATACTGAAGATATTTCAAAGATCCTAGATTATGTTGTTCACATTATATTAACAAACACAAAGAAAAATAATCACTCAGAAATATCTATATTTGTGGAAGTTATCAGGGAAACGGCTGTTCAGTGCATGAATCGAGGCAGCAATTTCGAAACGATAATTACCCTAACTCTAACAGTTTTGATTAATTTTGAAAGTAATATGTAATTCTAGAAATAGTCAATAGAGAGTATATCAAATTTCAAGACTGTAGAGCAATTCATTGATGAGAAAAAAAAATAATGAAATTCACATATTTCGCACCAATGAATTTCATCGAAAGCTGTATGTCCCCCCTTAATTTGGAATTTCACTTAGTTATAATTCCTTTTTATGATATGATGTGAACTTTATTTGCCAAGACATCATTACAGTGTATAGCAACGTCAACATAATAACAATAAGATTATAATTTAAAAATTCTTAATTACAATAAAAGTTCATAGCATGTTAACGTAATCAAAATTAAATATTCTGCTATTAAAAAAAACTCCTCAAGGCTATGAACAGGGTTAGACATCAGTGTTGATCTGAGTGTTCTTTTAAAAACCTGTACCGATAGGTTTTGTAATTAATCTGGGAGACTACTGTATAATTTTAAAACTACTGTTACAAAACTATTTTGTGTTCTACTGTATTTACACCTGTCTGCGTAAATATTCGAACATGCTCGTGTACATAGTTTAAAACTATTGATATTTCTCTTAATATAAGTCAGGTAGTCTAAGACGAATATTGATGTCAAGGTTAAAATGCTAAGTTTTATAAATAAAGTTTACAGTGGGTTCTTGGAGGAACCCCACATATAATTCTGGTAGCCCTCTTTCGTAGCATGAGAGGTTTATAGGCTGAAGCATGGTTGGTCCACAGTAGGGTCCCATAAGCAAGACGGCTGTGTACATATCCAAAATATGTAGTCTTTAAAGGCATAACAGGAAGGTGATTTTTAAAACTCTCAAAACAAATATACGCTTTGATATTTTATTAAAATGTAATTTACATGGGATTGTCACCCTGAATACCGTGATTTCAGTATAGTTATCGCATGATAAGTTCACAGAGCTGGCCACATGACAGATTGCATGAGTCCCTATCATATGGAAGGAGCATCTCTGCCGGTTCTCAGGAAACGCGTATGTATGGGATTACATCGGTTCTTATCTCATCGAGAACAACGTGTTTTTTCTATGATAAGGAAAAACAAAACCGCTTTCGTGGATGGCACTTTATGAACATGATAATGGCCGTCCCAAAACCATAACAATTGTTATCTCACTCATTTCCTTAAATCTCACTCTTCCTGATCAGTATTCTCACCCGATAACCATGGGGACCCTTGGCACCTCTGCTTGTGCCCCCACCAGAAAGGAGACATGGTAGCATTGGATCTATCGGAAAATACTACTGTAATCCTGTATAATTATAAAGATTCCCAAAATTACAGACATGCCCTTACTTTTTCAGTGATCTATTTGACCATTCCTTCCATAACCTCCAATAGTAAGCAATCTCTTCTCATCTCTCTTCCCTTCGGGGCATTTCAATAATCCCGGGGGGGGGGGACGTCGTGAAAGGCGACTAGAAAGGAAAGGGCCCGTAGGTAAGTCTAAATTTCATAAAAAAACTTATTATTTTATTTTTAAATTCATCGTGAGTATTCAGGCAATTTTGGAAGCCTGCCACAAAATTACGGTACTGTAGCTGTAGTGGGAAAATTTTTTACTAATGCATATTTGAAAAATATGAAAAAGTATTCATGAAAGCTATTAAAACCTCAGAAGAGTTTATTTTTGTACTGATATTAAATAATTTATATTTATTAATATTTATATTTATTAAATAATTTTAATAAATAAATATATTGATACCTCAATTTCAAGAACTATAGATAATAACATTTTAATACAATAAAATAAACCAATTTTTCCCGACACTTTTCTTTCATGTTACGTTTTCATTGTTCTAACAATATTTTTATTGACTTTCTTACTCTGTAAGATATATTATTTTTGCCTTTATTTGAAGAGCCTTTATTTTCTCAAAAAATAGTTCTAAACTGGTGTAATTTATATGATGTAATGCCACTTGTATGAAATTATGGGGGGAGATATTGCCATATAACTGATTAAGTCAAAGAATAGAATAAGATATTTTCTATACACGGGATATCAATAAAATTACTACAGGCCTAAACAACGAATTCGTTAGGAAAAACATATTAATTGCCTTCCAGGATTACTCTGAAACTGGGTGGAACTATAATTTTAAATACTTAAGGGGGGACATACAGCTTTCGGTGAAATTCATAGGTGAGAAATGGGTGAAATTCATTATTTTTTATCTCAGCAATGAATTGTTCTGTAACCTTGTAATCTGGCACGTTCTTTATTGACTATCTCTACAATTGCATACTATTTTCAGAATTAAATAAACTGTTACAGTTACGAATAAATTATTATCGTTTCAAAGTGACAGCTACGTTTCGTGCACTGAAATGCACAATTTCCACAAATGGCAATATTTTTAGCGATTCTTTTTTTATCTATTTATAAACATCATATGAACAACATCATCTACAATCTTTGGAATATCTGCATTACAAGTATTTATAAAAATCTCTTTTTTTACATTTTCTTTTTCATAAAAATGTATATATGGGTGATTCTTCAAATACGGGAAAATTTGTGTTCCGGAGTGATATTTCCCTTCAAATTCAACTTTAAAAAAAAAATAAAATAAAAGTTTGTTTCTACTACTTCCATACTACAACTATCACTTTGAAATGTCACTAACTTTAAATTCTGATATTCCAAAATCAAATTTAATTCAATGAAATGTCATCCACATGCCCTGTCCCATACCCCGGTTTTGTATATTCTAATGCATTTTTCCACAAAACAAAATGTTATTTCCTTTTCAAATTTTTTCCTGAAAAATGAGTATGAATGTGTGAAGAATATTAATCCCTAAAAAATAAAATGAAATAAAATTGTCACCTCACCTAATGAACATAAAGAATGTCCCAAGGGTTTTTGGTCATCCACATGGCTGAAAAGAATAGAACGTTTTCTGCAGAAATGAGAAATTTGTATAACTGGCAACAGTGTTAAAAAGCCAACAGGGCAGCTTGTGGTTGAATTGTAAGGTTGAATTTTGCTTGCTTACAAACAGTTTGGGATTAACAAAGGACTTTGCATCATTTTCAAGGAAAGCGTTTTTATTCCCCGTCATTAACATGACTTCTAGAAAGTAGGCAGAAAGTGAGTATTAATTAATTTTGATTATGCACTATGATAAACCTTCCAATTCAAAGTACCTGACTGAAGTTGAGCCTACAGAGGTTTAGAAATGGCTTGCTGAGACCATTAAAACTCCTTTTTTGTCATCCACATGCCTCATGAAGGGGTATGTGGATGACTCTCAAGTCATGTAGATGATAAATGTAGGGTACTATTGTGTCTGCGGTGTGTGTGACCTGTACTTAAAATCTTGAAACTGATTAAGTGAATTTCTGCTTGACCCCCCCCCCCAAAAAAACCATAAAAACACCACAGTATTACAGAAAGCAAATGAACTAAAGAGACTGAAGAAAGCAAACAGATTGTACTAAGAGTGTGACCTATGGTCGAGGGCTCTGAAAATCAAGACTGATGGCCCAAATCTTCTAGTCTAGTTAAAATTACATTAATTCCGGAGTATGCACACAAATTTGCAAATTTGGTGCAAAATCAACTGAAGCACACTGAGAAAAATATGAAACCACATAAAGAAAAGCATATTGTTGCCAAAGTTAGTCATTAATGTGGCCTTCTGCCACCCACATATACACGGATGTCATTCACATGGCTTTAAAAAATTAAAAAATTTAAAAAAATAAAAATATAAACATTTAAGCTCGGCTGGTGTCATATTATAATCAAGTAACCCCTGAAGTATTTTAGTAATTTTTTGAGATTTTTTAAACAAAATAAAAAGTTTGAATTTTACACACTCCAAATTTTCCCGTATTTGAAGAATCACCCATATATAAATGAACTATTAATGTTAAATGAATGATTGTAGATAGTGATGTTCATATATTGACAAATACACAGGAAAATAATCACTCATAAATATTTATATTTGTAGAAGTTATCAAAGAAACGGCGTTTCAGCGCATGAAACGTGGCTGCCATTTTGTAACGACGATTGCACGTAATTGTAATAGTTTGATTAATTTTGAAACTAGTATGCAATTATAGAAATGGTTAATAAAGAGTATATTAGATTGCGAGGTTGTAGAGCAATATATTCATTGCTGAAGAAAAAATCATCTATTTCTCACCTATGAATGTCACCCAAAACTGTATGTCCCCACCCCAAAATACTTTTCGTCTTTTCGAACACTCCCAGATTATCTCCTTCCCGAAGAGTGGACAATAGCGACTCTTCAATACAAAGATGTCCTAATTATGGTTCAGTGAAACCCAAAGGTCTAGGCATAATAAATAGGCCTATTCCAAGTTGAGAATAAAGGTGTAATAATTATTTTGCAGTGTTACTCATTTTTGCCTATCTCACATACACACGTATCATTAATTCTTTTGTGATGTTGCTGTTTCCGTTCTTCTTTCCATTTACTTCCCGTTTTCTTCTTAGGTTTCTCTGGAAATTCGCCATCAAATATTGCTTTCCTAAACTTTTCTCTGTTTGCAATATCCTCCTTTTTGATATTGAGTAATTTCAAATCTTCAACTTCCTTGAAAAATGTTGGTTTAGTTTTTTTACTTACATAGTGATCAGAAATTTGTTTGGTAAGTCTGTCTCTTTCCATTCTGAAAATATGACCATAGAATCTTAATCTTCTTTTCCTGAAAGCATGGACTGTTTTTTTCCTGTTTGTTTGTATAACTCATTTTCTTGGTCTCAGTTTGTATATGTTATTCTCCTATAATAATAATAATACCGGTATATTATTATTATTATTATTATCATTATCATTATCAATATCATCATCATTATTATTATTATTATTATTATTATTATTATTATTATTTCAAGTTATTTAAGAAACAGATCTGCTCGAGTTAGAATATCTAACTATTTTTCAGAGCCTTTTTACATACCAGATGGTGTACCCCAGGGGTCAGTGTTGGGTCCTTTCTTGTTCTTAGTTTTTATTAACGACATATCTAATATGCTAACATGTAAGAAAATAGCATACGCAGACGACCTATGTATATGGAATAAAATATCTACGGCTTCGGACTGCAAATTACTGCAAAGGAATATCGATTACATACACCAGTGGTGTAAATCAAATTTAATGATAATTAACACCAGTAAGACTCAGAGCATGATATTTAGTAGAAAAACTAACCAAATAATATACAATTATCGTCTTGGCCAAAACATAATAGCACGTTCAGAAAATATAAAATACCTTGGAGTTTATCTTGACTCAAAATTATATTTTCATGTCCATATTGACCATATTTTCACACAGGCTTTAAAAACTCTTGGATTAGTTCGTTTAATTTCTCAAAATTTAAAAAGCATAGAGTCATTACTTACTCTTTACAAATTCTTAATTCGCAGTGGCTTAGAATATTGTAGTGTTGCTTATAACAGCATTACAATATCTGACAGTAATAAGCTGGAACGAATACAAAGAAAATTTGTTTCCCTTATACGTAATAAGTTTAACAGAAATTTGGACTATGAAGATATACTTAAGTTATTAAATTTGGAAACATTATATAATAGGCGTGTTTCTGCAGATGCTAATTTCATAGCTAAAGTCTTTCGTGGGGAAATACATTGCAAATCAATTTTAGATAGCATAGGGCTCTCTGTCCCATATGCACGAGGAACAAGAAATCGAACAATTTTTTCTGTTCAACAGCCATATGTGATTCCTTCTAACAGAATGGCTATTGCTTGCAATGCCCTATTTAAAAATTCTGATATATTCCACAAGCAGTGATTATTATTACTGTTATCATTATTATTATTATCACTATTATTATTATTATTACTATTATTATTATTATTATTATTATTATTATTATTATTATTATTATTATTATTATTATTATATACACACAAGACTGACAAGGACTCATTCATTATTTTGATAAAACGGCCATATGCTCTACAAGTTTAACAAGAAATATAATGACACAATCTTTAATTAAAGAATGCGACCTGCTTTCCTCAAATATAAACATATAAACTAGTGTCTGCATTGAATTATAAGTAAAGAATGTGCTGACGTAACGAAGTTCATGCTATTGACATAGCACTGCTGACCGCACAATCAATCATGTTAAAACTGCAGACTTGTCAGTTAGGTAGTCAGATGTCTAATTATGTGTTATCTTGTAATTCCTGTTGTATATGTAATTCTTTTATTATTGTAAATAATATATCATCATCATAATTCACCACTGCCATTCCTTTATCATAATTCATTTATCATAATTCATTCTAATATTAAGTAGAAGCCTACTGTTTAAAATTTGTAAAAATTGTCTGTAGCTTCTATAAATAAATAATTGAAATTGAAATTGAAATTGAAATTACAACCAATCTGGAACTGGATAATTAGCCCATTACACATCTTTAGTATTTCTACATTGTAGATAATATGTACGACACAGTTATGTATCGAGGCTTTTCAAACAAAGAATGAAGGAAATTTTGTCGGCTGATTGTTATGGCAACCCGACGCATAACACAACGTGTCGGGTGGCTTAGAAGTTGAATGAAATTGGGCCCGGATTCTTAGGTTTTAAACTACAGTATTTTGTTCCTTTCTAGCTAACTGTGATATTGTAACAGAATTATCCATAAGGCAGTCACATAGTCCAATCTTATAAAACCTAAAAAGGGCTAAATAACACGTTAACGACTAAAATTGGCTAAAACTGCTTTTCAATTAAAATACGATAAAATAACAATAATAATTATAGTAATCTAATTTTTGTTCTACTAAAATTACTTTCTAAATATTTGCCTACATTTTGCATCTTGCTCATTGTTGCCAGTATATTACAGTAGTTCGTAAGATAAAATATAGCATTGCGTTTTGTAATTTTGCCATTTTGTACCCCATTGTCCCTGAAAAGGAAATCTTAAGTGAACCGAAGCAAGCAAATTAAAAGCATTCTTTAGAAGCTTATACTTGCAGTTTATTCACAGTGTTTCCTCCAGCAAGACGCCGAAAGTGAAGTATTCTAAAAGTTGATCGATTAGGCTTTATTATTCAGAAATGTTCTCGTTGAGTTTGTGGTGTGTTGGAAATGACAGAGGCAAATGTAAAAGTAAGAAAAAAGCATTTCTATAGTTTTGTAGTTCTGATACATGAAAATTTAAGTAAAAATAAATTGAATAAATTAATTAATATATTGTTTCAATGTGTTTATTACACTAACTTAATTGAAACTAAAAAAATCTATGAATTTGGTCAAACACTAAAATAAAGCTATTTTAATATGTTTAAAGCACTAAAACAGGATTTATAAAAACCTAAAATTCCGGGCCCTACTAATATTAGTATTTGTACTGGTGGCGGACGCAGAATTTTTTTTCGGCGGGGATTTGAATAGATAGAAAGAATACTACAAAAATTCATCAACTTACATATACAATTAGTTTATAAAACTGGCCACTTAGAGTACATTAAATAGCCTTTTTTCAAATTTCGGGGGGGGGGATGTAACACCCCTATCCCCCCCGCGTCCGCCACTGTTAGTATTAGTGCTTGGAGAAAACTGCATAATGACGAGCTTCATAACCTGTACTGGCAGTACTCGTCACCAGATATAGTAAGGGTAATTAAATCACGGAGAATGAAATGGGTTGGACATGTTGCACGCATGAGGGAGGAAAGACATACTGTATCTCAAAAGTACTGAATGGGAGACCCGAAGGGAGAAGACCATTTGGTAGACCTAGACGTAGGTGGGAGGACAATATTAGGATAGATTTAAGGGAAGTAGGATTTGCAGAGATGGTTAGATGGAGTTAGCACAGAATAGGGTTGAATGGCGGGCTCAGGTAAGTGCGGCAATGAACCTTCGCGTTCCTTAAAATAGATAATATTCCTTTAACTTGCTGAGAAGTTGTCTATTGTCATTGAGTAAGTAAGTATTAGGCCTAGTACTTGCACCCATCCAACCATCCCTACAGTTGGTTTGTTGGTTGTACAACCGACCTAGTACCAACACAATATACATTTCGTGGGATTCTTTGGGCAGTTGGCTCAACAAGTTTGATAACGTGTAGAAGGTACAGATACAGCTCACTTTCCCACGGTTCGGTTCCCAATATTGAAACAGATTGGTTGTAATATTGATGATAATGATATTGATGATGATGATGATGATAATAATAATAATAATAATAATAATAATAATAATAATAATAATAATAATAATAATAATAATGATAATAACAATACAAATAGTAATTATAATGATAAAACTGTAATCTTACCAGAAGCTCTATACGCAACAGAGTGTATAAACACGTTCTCAGATCGAAGAATAATCAAAACAGAGAAGAGAATCTTAAGGAAAATTATGGGACCAATTTGGGAGAATAACATATACAAACTGAGACCAAGAAAAGGAGTTATACAAACAAACAGAAAAAATAGGCCATGCTTTCAGGAAAAGAAGATTAAGATTCTATGGTCATATTTTCAGAATGGAAAGAGACAGACTTACCAAACAAATTTCTGATCACTAACTTATGTAAGTAAAAAAACTAAACCAGCATTTTTCAAGGAAGTTGAAGAAGATTTGAAATTACTCAGTATCAAAAAGGAGGATATTGCAAACAGAGAAAAGTTTAGGAAAGCAATATTTGATGGCGAATTTCCAGAGAAACCTAAGAAGAAAACGGGAAGTAAATGGACGGAAGAACGGAAACAGCAACATCGCAAAAGAATGAAGAAGTTTTGGGAAGACAGGAAGAAGACAACTGTTTCACGTGGTCCTAAGCTGGCCTAATCGAAAGGGGGAAAAAAATGTTTATAACCGCTGTGGCTCAGGAGATGCGTTCGCTCCTCTCACGCAGCGCGCCCGGGTTCGATCTAGTCAGGACAAGTTACCTAGGTGAGGTTTTCTCCGGGGTTTTCCCTCACCTGTGAGACAAATGTCAGGTAACTTTAGGCCCTTGTGGTCCGCGGATATCATCTGGCCGTCATTATCATCTTCATACCATCCTCGCCTTGTTCGGAGTGAGTGTGTGTGTGAATGGTGTGTCTCGTCCTATGTGTTCGTGTTGTCTCGGAGGTGGCCCCGGCAAAGAGCTGATCACTCATCTGGGGAGGCCCTCCATGTCCTTGTCTGGTCAAAAAAAGTATGTCTGTGTTGTGAACCATAGTTCATTCCTCTCCCGACAGGTCGCGGCCCGGTAAGGCCCGGGCGGCGCGGGCCGCATAAAGGTCCCTATAAGGGAGATGTAAAACTACGAAAGAGAGAGAGAGAGAGATAATGTTTATTTATTAGCCAGTGTCCATACAGGTGAGGCGTCCTCAATATACGTAATAACAGTTCTTTTAAAAAAAGTCAGCCGTAAGAAATTCGTGCACAGTAAAATGGTCTCTCTATCAGCCATGCATATACTGTACATAATTTTTAAATATATTTATATGTAAAACATGGACATTTAAATGCAGTTTGTTGAATAAATTAATTCCATTATAAAAACGAGTGTTATAAGTGTTATTTAAACGACACTTGGGTAAATTTGTACATGTCCTGCGTCTTGTTTTATAATTATGCACTTCTCTGTAAGTAAAATTCTCCAGATTCTTCTTGACATAGACTTAACTTATATTATAAGATACAATAAAATACATATAAATTAAAAACTGTCATAATATTCATTTTAGTACATAGAAGTATAGAACTTTCTCTCTGAGTTTTGTTTGCCATTATCCTCAGGGTCTTTTTTTTTTAAAGAATTAAAATAGAATTTGTTTCCCTGGAATGACCCCGGAGATGTATTTTATAAACGATATGGCTTTGTAAAGGAGCAAAATACACAGACCCTAAAACCTCGAGAGAAATGCAAGACTTAATTCTTCTTAGAACAAAAATACCTCTGGCCTATTTATTACAAATATTTTCAACATGGGGCTTCCAAGTAAGCTTAAGAGTCCAGATGAAAACCAAATAATTTAATATTACTGTAGTTATTGGGCATCGCGGTTGTAAGACCAAAAGAATATTTCTGAGTTTTTGAATCGTTTAGAGCAAATCCATTTCTACCAAACCAGTCCTTGGCAGCTAGTACAACCGACCTAGTACCTACACACCACAATTCGTGGGAATGGTTGGGCAGTTGGATCGACAAGTTTGATAAAGTGCAGGAGCTTATAAGCTTGAGTTAGAAACAGCGCAGTTTCTCACGGTTCGGTTCCCGATACAGGCAGGGTGGGTGCCTTATCGCTGCATAGTGCGTAGTTCTAGACAAAGGTGGGTCAGTAGTTGACTTCGAGCTAGCCATCCAGACAGTTCTCGCTTTGTTCTTATATCCTCAACTTAAATTGTGCTACTAAAGTACTAGCCCAATAATTTCGGGAAAATTCATCGAGCCTTCAAAAAGGGTGATTATCAAGAAAGTAAGAAACGTGTGTCACGGTGAATTACTTCCGCCGTGTGGTGTCATCAGTGTGTGGCGAAGTCAGTATAACGCTGGCTTTCTGTGTCCAAGGTTGCGGGTTCGATCCCAGCCCAGGTCGTTGTAAATTATGTGTGCGTAAACGTAATAGGTTCGTGTGTGTAGAATTAGTGGCATGTAAAAAGTTACTGCTTGGTTAAATAACCTACGGTGGAGGTTTCTGTGGTGCAAATAGCGCGTGATGATGGGATGTAACTTAATTCTGCCAGACTGGTGAGTAAATACAAACTGCTCTGTAACTCGTTAATCTTTATACGTATAAACGACGCCATAAACACATCAACAATAGATAACATTTGCACATCAGTATAAATAAAGCTGAATATAAAAAACAAACATATTCCTTCAGTGGCGTTATATCGAACATAGGCCTACCAGCAGAAGATTTGTTACGACATGCGTGAAAACACTGTTATGAGTTTTAATTCCCTTGTGGCATATTTCATATAATTTGTTCTCATAATTTACTCTTATAACGTTTACGAAAGATAAACTAAATACAAAATCAAGTAAACATGTAAAGTAACAGCTTAGAAGCCGCTCATTCAAATCTGCCGCCCAAGGCCTATTCTGCCTGGTCTATAAAAACCAAACTTCGTATCTCATGAACGCACAGCGAACGCCATCTATTAACAATACAGTTTTCAATTGTGATATTAATTGCCATAGCAACCGGGGGAAGCATTGAATGACTTAAACGACTCATTATGCGGGAATTTTAGGCTAGGGAACTCCGTGAAATGTGCATCGAAACCGGGATTATAGTTTGTTAGTTGTAAATTGTTCTAATTGTTTAAATGCATGATTTGGGTAAGGTTCATGAGTCTGTGGTACGTTTTAATCGTTTTATTTCGAATCTTTATGTCGTTTTATTCGTTTAATTATTCATATTTATTACGAAAACCAATATAATTAAGAATAAAATGATGTAATTCAAGCAATTTATGTAAAAACGATGTAAGTGTTAATATATATAGCCTAATGTTATAATTATTTTTCTGTTAAATAAATTATTTAAATAAGTCACCTGGAATTTGAATAAATAATCGCGGAAGAAACCGTGTGCACATGCCTGTAATATAAAAATGGATTCCGAAGTAAATATATGTTATCCATAGAGCTAGGTTTTGTAATGTCCTATAAATTACCAAAACATTCTATGGAAACAAGGGATCTATTACCTAAAATCCTTCGAAAATGTCTTATAAATTATTCTAAAGAATGACCTAATAACGCATGTTATTTTCCAAGTTAAATTTACCTAATGGGAAAAAGGGGATTTGTACTTTTGGTTAACATTTAGAGTAATAATTTTAATCATTGCATTATTGAATTCAAGTACCATATCAACAATGACTGTATTACTACAGTATTCTTTATTTATACTTTGTATAATTTTTTTTCGAAATGCATATAAGTTATGTTACTTTGAACAGTATTCCCTAATTGCCGGTAGTCTTTTTATCAGTGGTTTCCAGTTTTACTTTGAATTACAGTAGACAGTAAACACTTTATGTAAGTGAACGAAACTAACTTAAATCAAACGGGTGGGAGGACTTGAGAAAGTTATACTGTCCAGGCAGAGAAAGTCGTGTGGGTGTAACACATAGCCAGTGGCGTAGGAAAGGGGGGTCCAGGGGGTCAGGAAATAAGCATAAAATAGGGAAAACTGCAAAATAAAAAATGCATTTACGACCTAAAAATTGTGAAAAATGACACACTTTTAAACAAATGACCAATAAATTTACCATTATTATTTATAATTAGTTTTTTAGTAATGAATTGCTAAATGCAATTTAATGGATGACGGTGCGTTATATATGAATTTACAATATAAAATACACTTATTTTGTTACTAAAGGAATAAGTAAATTGTTTACCATTTGGACACCCTTAGCGAAAAAGAAATTCTTTCTGAACTAGCATGCCCATCAAATTGCCCCTAGCAAATAAGTGCCGTTTAAAAAGAAATGGAAAAAAATGTATTGCTACAAGACAAACTGCTATGGTGTTTAAAATAAACCTTGAATTAAAATGAACTATGAACACATGGAGGAGATTCTCAAATAAAAAGATTATCTGTTGTCTGAAAGTAACGATTTGTACATTCAAAAGCTCCTCCCTAGCCCCACTGAAACATGAAACAATGACAAAAAATTATCTAAAAATTGCCAAAAAATTACCTATCTTTTGAAAATGAAAAATGCAATATAAAGCAAAAAAATTCAAAAACAAATTGCCCTTATTTAATCAATTATTTCATGATACACATTTGTATATATTCGAGGTATCGTTTAACATTCGTATAAAAAAGATGCAATCATCAAATGCCTTGCTCTAGTAATAAGTATTATAACTTAGGTAACAATTTCTTGTTTAAGTTGTCATGTCTTAGAGTATAGTAAACAAATTTGGTAACTAGTTTTTCAGTATAAGCGTAACAAAATTCACATAGATAACAGAAACCTCCACTTGGAGGCCTTTCTTATAGGGGATATAGGAAACCAGATGAAGAAGTTTTTCAGTGCTAAAATAGCGTAAAATGTGATTTTCATTAGCTCAATTTTTTTTCCGGGGGAGAGCCCACAAAGCCCCCTTTTTTATCCCCAAACCCCCGGCACTTTCGACCCTCCCGGAAATTATTTTCTGGTTACACCACTGCACACTAAGTCCTAAGTACCCAGACGCTTACATACTTTGTAAGCTGAAAAATGTTAATGTGCCCATGCGTCGTGGTAATTGACAGTACATAAATTGACTGTGGGAACAAACCTATTTTTACATTTACAGTGTGGACAGGGTTGAATATTCGAGTTACGTATCGACAGTGTATGAACATGTTGCACACTGTGAGAACTTAAGTTTCTGAATCGAATTAAATTGAATTTCTTGGTTACTATAATCCTATGTTATTTCCACACCTTTTAAAATTTACCATAAAAGGCCTATATCCATTTTATCGAACTTTTTAGCTCCCTAAAAAATTAATATAATGAGATTTTTTCATACTTTTTCCGTTATTGGGCACGAGACTTTTCATAAGAAACACTTTTATAGGCCTAATAATAATTTAATGTTAAATCTGGCTTTAATTTATTTGAAATTTGAATTGATGAATATATTGTCTAATTTCACATTAAAAATTCACGTAAATCGAAATAAATTAAATGGAAATAACGACTTTTTTAAAAAACCGACTAGCTGATTGGCTATCTGTAAAATGGTGGGAAAGTGGTGGAGGGAAGAAGGAAGTTGCGTGAGGCTCTCTAGTGGTGGCGTTCTTTCTTTAAAGTTTGGTTGCGATGATAAACGGTTGTTTTTTTTCCGAGGCGGTTTAGGTAAGTACTTTACATCTCAATTTGTTTCTCGTTTTATTATTATTACTTAATCAAACGTCTTTTTGTGTTAACTGATTTTAAGTCAATATAATATGAACTGCCCTTCGCTAATACATTAAATGCGTAATTAACAAACTTGGCTAGATTGACCGCTCGAAGGCTATTGAAAAGTACACCCCCAAACATCGTTCAACAGAGGTTCCTTATTTTGTAAGAAAGATTAAACGTTTAATACTACAGAATTATATTCGTAGTTGATATTAGGATTAACATAAATTTACAACAGAAATGTAAACAGAATTAATCAAATAAATAAATAGAAAGCTACCGGCGAAGAACTTGCAGTCCGGGGTAGAGAGAAGATCGTTGGAGTGTTTGTGTAGGTGTTTCTTATAGTAAAAGCGTTCTCTTCGTAATAAGAAGCCTGTCTAATTACACCCAGCAATGTTAATTTTCATTACAGAGTTTACAGTGGTAGTAATGCCAAGTGCTTGAGAAATAAAATGCTTTTCAAAATGGCTTCATTTTTAACGAAGTTTTCAGCCAAGGTCACTGTTTGTATCATTGCAAAACTCATAAGAGTCCGTTAGCTTTTAAAAAGTAATTTGAATATCATCAAAATGGTTTAAGCAATTTGATAAAATATAAGAAATAGGAAATACTCTAAATTGTGAATTTATTAGCTAGGCGAAATCCCTGCACGTCGTCTTGTAACCCAAGCCAAGCCGTAACGGCACATGCTTCACCGAACTTGGCGTGGGTTTCTAAAAGGTCTGGTTCTTGAACTGAACTTAAGGTTTTTGGCATAAAGGTATTCTAAAAAATATTTCAAATATTCTAAAAAAAGTAACGGTACGAAATTACGAATATAAACAGTTCGAATTATTCTTAAAATTTTATAGTTCTCTGCCATATTACAAGTCAGCGAACTGGGAAAAAAATATTTTTACGTCTTACAAACGTTTTTTAAGTCTTAGGTATATTGTCTGAAATTTATAAAAGTCTAGGCCTATATATAGGATCACTAAAAGATTTTTTCAGGTATTATATTAGTCCTAATTGAAGAAAATTAATTGTTTGGAGGCAAAAAGTGATGTAGATCTACCACGAAATTGTTTAGTATTAATGAATTTAAACTGCAAAAAGGTGACCTATGGTTATGATTTTTTTGATAGGCCTACATTCAGTGGCGTAGTAAACGGAGGGGTCCGGACCTCCCTCGAACCAAAACACGAAATCCTATTTAAGTTATTTAATATCCACTTTGTCAAATATTTAATTATTTTATTTAAAAATAAAATACTGAACTTGTAAATGCACTATTTCCAACGTTTTAGTGTTATTTAACTTGGGTAACAATTTCTTGTTTAAGTTGGCATGTCTTAAGAGTATAGTAAAGAAATTTGGTTACTAGTTTTCAGTGCTAAAATAGCATAAAATTGATTTTCATTAGTTGAATATTTTTAAAAAATTCGCCTGTATCCTCCTCCTCTTGGTATTCCACAGCCCCCAAACCCCCCTGACACTTTCGACCCTGTCTGAAATTATTTTCTGGCTAAGCCACTGCCTACATTCTTTAAGAATTTGAAATTTGTATATAATGACAAATATTTCTAAAACAAATTTCTTCATAGTAGAAATGACACTTTCCAAACTAAATTACTGTAACTAAACCAATTTAACGATGTTTACCTAGTGTATTAAAGTCAGTTGCTAATTGTATGGGATAAGGCTTCGCTCCACATCTGTTATGTGAACTTATGTTCAAATATACCTTAATTCTCTGAAGGTTTTTCATGTTGCTTAAATCAGCGGAATGTCCAAGATGTTTTTCAGGGGTGGTTAACACTATTATCACAATAATTATAATGAATCTTCACACATTAGAATAAAATAAGATAAACTGAAATAACCATACTGCCAGAATGCTTTTGTTCAATCAGTGATAATTGCAATTATGACATGCAGAAAATAAGTTATTTTTGTAATTTTGTTACTTCTGTTTTTGGGATGAGCTTTCCCGAGGTGAATGTTCATGCCAAGACTCGATGTACACACCTTATCGGGCAATGTGGAATTTCATTATTTTCAATAATTTCAATCTGAGGAGAATCTAGAAGGAAAGCTTTGCTTTTATCAGTGTCACTATCGCTTAGACCATTGTCATAATGAATAAGCGACTCTTGTGAAGAGAGCTGTGGCTATGTGCCAGATGAATATTAATTCCCCTACTAGTAAAGTTTCTTCCACATATCCTGCATTCAATTAAAGTAGGTGCTCTACCTGATGATTCCCTCATAGATTCAGCCAACATGTAATACGATGAATTATAATATTAGGGTAAATCAGGAAACAATTGTAACTAGGATAAAATAAACAAATCTAATCATTCACAAAATTTGTTAATTTTGAAATGTTCAAAATAGGCAAATAAATGAAAACTCCACTGCACTAACATTTCCACAGATGCACCGACGGATACCTCATCCTTTGAAATAATAATTTCGTATAAAGTTGAATTAAATTCCTTCTAAAGGCACGAAATTTTTGTAATCGATTTCACAGTTCATTTTCAGATGAATTCATTAAGCAGGGTTTGTGGAAAAACAAAGGTCTAAAGTTTGATGCTTAACATTAATTCGTACTCGTATAAACTGATATAAGAAATTCTTAAAATATGTCAGCATTTCACAAGAGAACTCCGCTTATTAATAACAATAATCAAAGTACACAGGTTTGTTTGTTGATGTTCATGTCTCAGTCACACCTTAATCTAAGGTAAAGGCATTAAAGCCATTGAGTCGTGGAACGAAATTAAGACTTCTTGCTTTCCCACTATTCAAGCACTGCTTATTTGCTGCTATAATCTACCCGAGGGACAGTACTGCCAGCTTGATTGATTCTTAGTAGCTAAGCAAGCTGGCTATGTGTTCATGCCAGGTAGAGTCCCTTAAGAAGAATTTGATTTTAGGCTGAATTTTGTACCTACTGAGACAAAGCTTATCATGTATGGGGAATAACAACCTTATAACCTCGAAGTTTATTAATAAGACAAAACAGTAATGGCATTTCTGTTTCATGATTCATCTTTTGCATTTCATGAGTCAGGATGGGAAATTAATTTCTTTAGAAGTTCACTAATTTCTGTATTCTAATATTTTTATTCTGTTCACAGGGTGTACTTATATCGGGTCAAATGGTGTTAAAAATGGAGACGCAGAGTCGTGTTCCCGAAGCTCGTGTCGTTCATCTCGTCTGGTGCCATGGACATGGACAAAACAAATTGTAAGATCCACTCTTACTAAATATTTAGTTGCAATGTAGAGGGCCCCTCTTGCGATAATGCAGGTTTGCTTTCACAATGTGATTTCTGTGTTTTGTTTTCCACCGAAGCAGGATGACAAACTGCTTCTTGTTCATTGCTGGCAGTTAAATTAGGAATGATATGCTAATATTAGTGTTAGTAGCAGGTTCTGTTAGATTATGAACAGTGATATTAAATTCCCCAGTTTTGTAAATGTCATAATATATCTCCTGCTTGCTTTGTGATGTTTAGTGAAAGGTTCTGTAGGTCATAAACAGCGATGTTAGTTTAGTACTGAATTCTCTTTTTTTGTAAATGTGCCAATTGTGAGTTTCTTCAGGAATTGGCAAAGTAAATATGATGGAAAGTTTGCTAAATTATGCCAGATCATGATGTAGAATAGTGTATTATTTAGGGCAAATGGGTTGGACCAAATCATTCTAAAGAATCTCCTCTCCACAGAGCTATATACAACAAAATATGTGTAATATTAGGTGTTTTATGAAGAGAATCTGTCTTAAAATAAGGGCCCTCTACAATGCAACTTGACAAATATTTTAAACACTAAAAATATTTTAATAAAATTTGTTCAGACTTCCTACCCAAATCTACTGCTTCCTGAGATCTGACATTTTTAACATAGATGGACTGAAGAGTCTCCGAATGCACTCCCCCCCTCAAAGCTGGATTTTTAAAGTTCGCTTTCGTTCAGGAGTTGAGTGAAAAACTGACAAAACTTTTTTTTGGTGCTGCCAAAGCATCATTTTTTGTTATTAAATTTAAATTGTAAAATCAATTGCAGGTAGCCTTGCCTTTTTTGTCGTAACTTGGAAATAAGAGTATTGTGATTTTTTTCAATTTAATGCACGAATTTGTTACAATTTTGTTAGTCCCTTCTGACGATTCATTTGTTTATAATGTTATGGATGCAGAATAATTCAGAAAAAGGAAGGTAAGAGGAGAATCAGGAAGACAAGAAGAGGAAACAATAATTTGATTTTCCCAATTTTTATTTTCTTGCTACTAAATGGTGCCACTAGATGTCTCACTGTTTATAGTACAGCAACTTGTATGGAATGGTTGCCCCTTACCCCATGTAAAATTCTAACTGTATACCCCATGCTTTCGTAACTTACTGGTAATACCGTAGTTCTGTTGTCCCCTTATTCCAATGTAATATTCAAACTTTTTACCTACTAACCTCTCTTTTTCTAACATAATTTTAAAAGTATGGTTGCACATTATTCCACTATAAAATTCTAACCCACTAACCTTGCTTTCGTGACTTATCCAGTATAAGTTAATTGTTCCTTATTCCACTGTAAAGTTTTAACATTTTACCAACTAACCTTGCTTTCCTAACTTAAATTGTCCAGTAAGGTTTGCTATTAATTTAACATAAAACAGTGATAGAATAAAATAGACTGTATGGAGTAAAGTATATTTTAAAGCCTATAAACCTTTATAAATTCAGAATTAAAATTAGTTAACTAAAAGGTGCAATGCAAGTCTGCTAGTAGGCCTACTGCATGGATCTTGGATTAGATTAGAATATTCTAATTATGTAGAACAAAGTACCGGTACTGTAGAATATAGTCTCGTAGTTGAGAGTAGAATTTATGGTAGATACTGAAGTCTTTAAACGAGTCATTGACAGATTTGGTAAATATTCCAGTCCCAATTTTTTATAACCAAATAGAGAGTATTAATAGTGGTTCATTAAATTGAGATGAGATTATTCTAGATGGCTCATCTCTGTAATGTTCCACAAATATCTCGCAATGTGTCCAGTTTCTTTTCTTATTCCAATTGACAAAGTGCTTTTGGTTAATATTCTTCTATAGCAAATAATCTAATAAAGACTATGGATAACTTGTGAATGAAAGTGCATTAATTAAAAACCATTTTGTATTATTGGACAGAAGAAAACCTAGGATTTGTATATGACCAGTACAGCTACTGGTCTGCATAAGTTGCAAAAATGTCAACCCCTCGTGCAAAGACTCGTTTAAAAGACAGCCTATGTTGCCTCTTACTGTTATTTCATTAGCTTAGTGTAATGGTGTAAGGTAATATGCATGGTAGTAAATGCTTCTTCTGTCCCACTAACACAATATCGGTGATGGTTACTGCAGTCTGCTTTGCACCAGAAAGAGCACTAAATGAATTTTAATTCTTTAAAATAAACTTCAGTGTTTAATTGTGCAACCATTTAATTCCTCTTTACTGCTAGCTAAAAGAAAGCATAAATTAATCTTGCTGTTCAAAGAATTACATCGGCCATCGACCTGAGAACTCTTGGGCGAGTCATGTTTTATTTACATTAAACTAACAATTACGTAATTTCAAATAAGACTTACCTTCGTTTATGTCTATATAATTTCACATTCTGTAATCTCATCGGATGCCTGACTCATGCACATGTTTTTAGTTAGTTGACAAAGATGTTACAAACTGTTAACAATGCTTATGAATCAGACGTGTGATGATAGCTTCTGAATGTTGCTGGAACAAACCTATTTATTCCTAGTTAAATGCCAATATTAGGATGATAAAGATCTATGGTGATCTTAATTTATTTATAAATCAGCCTGAGTCCAGTACCGTATGTCTCAAATCTTAAAAGATCCTTTCTTGGGTGTGTGGCACAAAAGTAATAAATAAAAACAATTTAACACAAACAGATAAACAAGAAATGCCATTTTTAAAAACCATAAATAATGAAACTATAATATTAATCAATCAATATATTATGTTAATTATTGAGATGGTTGAAAATGTGGGCAAACCCCATGAAATGTATCTTCTGCAAAAATGTAAGTTGAAAATGTGGGCAAAGCCCATGAAACGTACATTCTACAAAATTGTAAGCAAGTTGAAAATGTTCTACAAAAATGTAGTCTGAAGTGTTATGTAGTTAAGTCTGAAGTGTTATTGGTAAGTACACACCCAATATTTTACAAGGAAACTTTGCAGGAACAAAACTGCTGCCAGGAAAATTTCTCTCCTGTCGTAACGTGGGTAGGCCTTGCAGAAAACCACACTGTTTTGTTTCTGCCGTGATTACCACTCCCTACTACTACTATTCCAAATCCTTCTATTCTCGACACCTTTCTACCTATGATCACGCTTCAATTCACTCGCTTCTCATTATAATTTCCTCACCCGTTCACGACATGAATTAACACTATTCAGTACCATCCCATCGCTCAGCTCTTTACTCATCTTCGTTCACCATTTCTGCAACACAATTATGGAAATCTCAGCCCGTGAATGTCAGGGACTGTCAAAATCCCAGACAACTCAAACATAAACTGTTTGAATACCTAACTCACACAGGCATATAGCTTTGTAAAGGTAGGGAAAAAGAAAAAGCGGACCAACTCTTGCAGCTGATTTCAGAGCCTTGGTCAGACCAGTGCCCATGCATAGCCCTATTCCTTAGACCTGTGTAGTTGGACACATGTAATACTTAATTAAATGTAGGAGATGTAACTGAAATGTTTGCTTTCACAAACAATGCAAATTACGTGAAATTATTTCTCAATTCAAGCAATTTATCTGCTGTAGTCTCCTTGTCAATCGCTTGTTTCATAACAGACTCTCAAGGAATGTTGGTTGTTAAGCGATTCCTAGCTTAATGACAGAGTGCGTTCGACTGGCAAGTAACATGTTTTCGGTTCGAATCCTGCCAAGGAAGGAAATTTTTTGTTTCTTAATGTGCATTGTTTTCCCACGATATTTAACTACTTAATTAACAGATTATTCCCAGAAAATGAATTTTACTAGTTTATTTTCTAATGGGTTTCAAAATGGGCTAAGTAAACAGTCGACACTAGAACAAATTTCATTACATTCCAGTCTATCCTGTGAATGCCGCTAGGTAATTTAATTGTTAAATTAAATTAAAATAAATTAATTTACAATTAAATTATTGAATTAAAATTAAACTAAATTATTAAATTAAATTAAAATAAATTAATTTAATATTAAATTATTGAATTAAAATTAAACTAATTTATTAAATTAAATTAAATTAAATGAATTCTAAAAATAAATGTGAGTACACTACCACCAACTTAAAATCTGATTCATTTTTTAGGCCACTTATAAAAGTAATAATTTCAATCATCACTCTATTCAGTTCTTTGGAAAAAGTGGCCTAAAGAAATATTTGGAACATGTTACTGCTGTTAATATTTTGCAGGGAACAGAAGAGGACAGATGACACAGTGGTTCACTCCAGTTAATGGAATAAGCTACGCACCCAACTCGGCATCAGTCAACAAACATAGAAAACGGAAATAGCCAATGGATTAGCTACGCACCCAACTCTGCATCAGTCAACAAACATAGAAAACGGAAATAGCCAATGGATTAGCTACGCACCCAACTCGGCATCAGTCAACAAACATAGAAAACGGAAATAGCCATCAAACGGTAGGATCAAAATGTGCCAAAGAACAAAACTGCTGAGACCTGACCAGTCGTGTTAGAGCAGAATGAATACTGAACCCCCACCAACCAGCGACAGAAGAACACCTCCCCCGCACCAAACAATTTAAATGTCGGCTCTCCAAATGTATTACAAATGTCCTGTGCTGATGCACTTTTTTCACTTGCATTTATTCTGTGCGGTCTAGTTGTGGAATTCGTGCTTCCACATCGGGTTTTAAAAGCAGCTTTATCAGCTGAGTAATTATCCGCTCGTACTAATGACTTAAATAAGTGCCTGCACTTTAACCAATGCTATTTATTAATTTGGAGAGCTGTAGGTAGGATAGGGATATATGGATAGCCTACTTAGAGTTAAATGGATAGCCTAGTTAGATGGCCTATAGATAGCTTAGCCGTCGTACAGATGGTCTTTATGGCCTATAGATAGGTTAATCTTCATATAGATGGTCTTTATGGCCTATTGATAGCTTAGCCGTCGTACAGATGGTCTTTATGGCCTATAGATAGGATAGCAGTCATACAGATGGTCTTTATGGCCTATAGATAGGATAGCAGTCATACAGATGGTCTTTATGGCCTATAGATAGGATAGCCTAGGTACAGATGGTCTTTATGGCCTATAGATAGGATAGCAGTCATACAGATGGTCTTTATGGCCTAGGCTATAGATAGGATAGCAGTCATACAGATGGTCTTTATGGCCTATAGATAGGATAACAGTCATACAGATGGTCTTTATGGCCTATAGATAGGATAACAGTCATACAGATGGTCTTTATGGCCTATAGATAGGATAGCAGTCATACAGATGGTCTTTATGGCCTATAGATAGGATAGCAGTCATACAGATGGTCTTTATGGCCTATACATAGGATAGCCTAGGTACAGATGGTCTTTGTGGCCTATAGATAGGTCAATCGTCATATAGATGGTCTTTGTGGCCTATAGATAGGATAGCCTAGGTGCAGATGGTCTTTATGGCCTATAGATAGGATAGCAGTCATACAGATGGTCTTTATGGCCTATAGATAGGATAGCAGTCATACAGATGGTCTTTATGGCCTATAGATAGGCTAATCTTCATATAGATGGTCTTTGTGGCCTATAGATAGGTTAGTCTGAATTTCATGTTAGGTAGGTTTTACTTAGTAATCTAATCTAATCTAGTAAGTAAGTGGCACAAAGGTAAGTGCATAATGCCCTCTTCATTCTGCTCTGCTCTGTTCAAGACCACAATACTCTCCAGTAGAGACATGGGGAAACCAAGCCCAAAGTGGAACCTTGTCTCTATTGGACTAGGATTCAGTCTTGACGTAGCTGTTAGAGTACTGTGGACCTACACACAGTGCCAACGAAGCACTACATGGCTGTACTTGTTTACAGCCAGTGCTTTAGATTAGGAAAACAATTGAGTTTTATAACACGATCCAGTCTTCAACTGGGTTGCATAAAACACGATCCAGTCTTCAACTGTGTAGGACAACACGATCCAGTCTTCAACTGGGTTGGCCTAGATAGGATTATGGTTAGCTGGTCAGGATCTGCACCCCTCTGCGGCACCACCGTCTCCCTCCCGCTGCAGTTCAAACTAAGGCAGGGACTTACGGGTACCAGATAGAATGACTGCAGCACTGGGGTTTAGTTTTAAGTAGAGTTAAGTTTTTTTGGAGCAGGGACCGCAAAGGTAAGCTACCACATCTTACCTCGGCGGGGTCAAAATTCTATGTGGTGAAGAGGGAGCATAGGCACCCGGGTGCTGATTATGCTTTTGCTTCGGTGTGGGGTAGGTCTCATGCCCCCTCTCATGTCCTGTGCCTCAACGCTGGCGAGAGGGTGTAACAAAGGATGATGCATACATAAGTTAACCAAAAAGAATAAATTCATAAGCTTGTGGGGGAAAGAAAAAAAAAAAAAAAAAAAAAAAAAAAAAAAAAAAAAATTGGTTCCTCTATGGTTGAGTATAGGCTTACATAAATGGACCGGGTACTCTTTTGCACAAACTCTGCTTCTTGAAAGCATCGTAGAAACAGGCCTACACGAATATATTTAATTCAGCTGCTGAAACTGGAGTTTGACAACCACACTTTACAAAAGATTTAAATCGTTTTAAATTGGGACATACAGTTTTGGGTATATAGAAATAGGTGAAATTTATTTTTTCAATAAGTTGTTCTGTGTCTTTGTAATCTGACATGTTCTTTCACTGCCCTAATATTACACACTATTTTCTGAATTAATCAGGCTATTACTGTTATAGGTAATTAAGTTGCAAAATGGTATTGATAATTATATTTGAGCAATTCTGTTGGCAAAAGATAAATTAAGTCTCGCACCAGCCAAGCTCTGCTCGCTCGCTTTCCCTGCTGTCCCTTGCTTCCGAGCCAATGCGTGTGCCACTCCTTGCTTCCCCTACATCTCCTATCATGGCTATGTACTTGCTCGGTACCTTTACTGCAGCTCACAATTGTCACCTTCCTCATCTACGAAAATAACCATTCAACCATATTCAAAATACACAAAATTAAAAAAATACTATGAAAATGACCCTTGCACCATATCAAAAATACACTAAATAAATAAAATATTACGAAAATAACCCCTGCACCATATTAAAAGTACATCAAAATGGCTCTCTTCAGAGTCAATATAATATTTCACAATAATAAAAAACTACCACTTTCACAAAAGTGGCTATTTCTCATGTAGTAAAGCTCTCTAAACTTAAATTGCTTCAGTTTTAAATTACTGCCCACCCTAAACCCCGCCTTCCCAGGTTGGTCCCGTTAGAGAGTTGGTGGGAGGAGCATAGTATGTGACATAAAACTATTTTTTTCCCATTCTTGGTTCTATCTCTTTGTAAATAATGAAATGAAATGAAATGAAATGAAATTAGCCGTGAGTACATCCCATAAGGGCCATGGCCTCCTGCCTATGCAGGGAATAGCTCAGTAAACTTAACTCCTTAAGTGAGCAAGTCCTAAGGAGTGATTTTTGACACTGTCACACTTTCACTAGCCTCTGATGTGTAGTCATGGGTGACCCAGTAGTTTCCAACTTTCCCTGTCTTTTGCCACTCGTGACCACTGACCTCCTGCTACCATTTTGAACTGGTCAGCCCATCTGGTTCGTTGTCGTCCTACATGTCTCCATCCTGATCGTGGATCCCACATGGTCATTCGATGTGTCCATCTACGTTGATCCATCCGTGCCACATGTCCCCCCCATTTCCATTTCTGGGTTAGTGCTTTTGTAACCACATCACACATGCCTGTTCTTCTACGTATCTCTTCATTTCTGATCTTATCTCTCAAAGATACTTGAAGGATTTTTCTCTCCATCCGTCGTTGGCAGGTCTGGAGTGCCTGTTTTTGCTTTCCATTCAGAGACCATGTTTGGCAGCCATATGTCAGAGTTGGTAAGACACATTTCTCCATTACCTCAGATTTTGTACTTATTTTCTGCTTCCTATCCATCAGAATAAATTTTAACGACCAGAATTTTTTCCATGCCAGACCTATCCTCCTTTTAATTTCTTTCTCTGTGCTTGTATGGGGAGATATGTTTTGTCCTAAATAAACATAGTCTTGTACATTTGTAAATAATATCTACCTACAATCTATGGAATATCAACAGTAGGCCCTATACCGTAAGTATGTTTTTAATTATCCTTGGAGAGTTTTTTTTAAATTTGACTTTACATTAAAAATATTTTTTTAAATTCTATTAACTTGTGATAGCAGATAGTGTTGTTCATATTAATGAATGCATAGAATAGATTATCCCTAAGAAATACCGGAATTGATATTTGTGGAAATATCACAGAAACTGCATTTATGTGCATGAAGTGCACTTGCACATAATATTAATAGTTTAATTAATTGGGAAAAACAATTTTAGGTCGTGCACTAGGCTCCTCTAACTCACTCTCTAATGGGACCCACCTGGGAAGGAGGGGTTTAGGGTTTCAAATATCTCCTCCCAGATGGCATTGCTAGTATTGCAAAAGGTGAAACTGGGAAAAAATTATTTTTCCTTTATACTTTTCCGTTAAGTTATTCTCATTGTCTTCCTCTTCCTCTCTCTTTCAATCACCTTCTCACCCTACCTACCTATTTGGGACCTATTCCTATCAGTAAATTTGAACTCGTGACCACCAGTACCGTAACCAGCAGCCTTAACCACTACACCACAAGCGATTGCTAAGTGGCAAAGGGGAAAATTCATCTATTTAAGTTTAGAGAGCATTGTATCATACATAACTTGTACCATTGCCATGTCCCAAAGTGAGCATGATGCTCAGGGATTGTATCCATGGGCATTTCAAATAAATAAATAAATAATATATGAGAAATAACCATCTGGTGCAAGGGTCATTTTCGGAATATTTTTTTAATATTTTGTGTATTTTCGATATGGTGCAAGGGTCATTTTCATAACCCTGTGATTTTGTATATTTTTATGCATATATGATGAAGGATACAATAGTGAGGTGTGCACGCAAAGCTCAGAAGCGAGTGAATGCAGCCGGCTGGCAAGAGTGGTCAGGGCTTGGCTGGTGCTTGACCTAAAGTTGTCTTTTGCCAATTAATTGTGAAAATAGAATGCAAATTGTAGAAGTAGTCTAAAGAGCTTGTTAGATTATGAGGAAACTATAGTGCAATTGATTGCTGAGAAAAAGTACAACAAACTTACCTATTTCTCGGAATCCAAATCTGTATGCCCCCCCTCAGTGGTGGCATTGACAGACCTTTTATCAGAGTTGTTTCAGAAATTGAACACTAATACAGTCTCTTTAATAAGTAACTGATAATTTTAAAAATTCACTTTTGGCTTTTTCTGCTGGACGGCCATTTCATAAATACGGGTGGGACATTCTGACAAATTATAAAAGCTATTTTTGTTTATTACATATCATAAATAATAAACTAGAATTGGTTCTTCACATTCTGTACAATTTACAATGCCTTCTCCTCCACACTACATGCAAAGCATTTTTTAAAATTTATTCTAAATATTTTAAATTTGTTTTTCAAAATCTGTTACGGGTGGGACATAATTTGGACACTGATTTTAATGATGTAAAACAAAAGCTCATTTTCTGCTCTGCTATTACTGTTAGGGTCTTAATGTTGTTATTAATGAAGGTATGAGGGATGAAATACAAATTATAAACTGTTTCCAGGTTGTCAAAACATTTATTTAACTCCAAATAATAATTTAACAAAACTATCACTGTTATGGGTGGGACGTTACGGGTGGGACAAAAATTCCCTTGTTTGTTATTTTACATAGTAATTAACCACACATATATTTTTAAGTTAATCTTATACCAAATTGTACCTTAAGATGTATATTTTCTCAAATGAAAATGGACATAGCTGATTACTCTTGACTACTTGGTATTAAAGAGTGTTAAAATCATGCTAAAAATGGCAAAAAATGTAACTCAACGCAATAAATAAGTAAATCGACAGATTTTACACATGAAACCACTTCAGATACACCTAAGTCCTTAAAATTCAGAGAATTTGAAGTTTTAAACTTATTTTTGACCACCCAATTACAATAATTTTATAACTTCTCTCTTTGAGGGAAAAATTCCCATATTTTATGAAATGGCTGTGGATACATTTGTGACCAGAATGATTGTATGGCACCACAATGGGTTTTTATTTCTAGAGTTGTAGGCCTATAACATATTAAGATCATAAACAGTCCATAAAGTTTTCGAGTACTTATGAAAGACCTTATATTATTATTATTATTATTATTATTATTATTATTATTATTATTATTATTATTATTATTATTATTATTTATTTATTCACCATATAAATTTTACAAATTTTTGGCTTCGTCAATAAAAATATGGCTAATACAGTCCCATTATAGGGCCTATATCAGAACCATAAACATACATAATATACACATACATAATTTACATAAACAATAATAATAAGTAAAAAACATAATATACAGGTAAGGAGACATATACAGCTTACACTAAATAAATAAATATATAATTTACATCTCTTTGAAATTTTGACATATTTAAACATTTAAATTTTGACTAAAATATTAGCAACACATGGCTTCAGCTACAGAAAAGTATTTGTGTTCAATTAAATTTTTGGTCACTTCTTTTCTAAATCTACTGTACTTTAGATGAGAAATGTCTCTACTGAATTTATTATATAATATTACACCCTGATGTATTACACTTTTTAGGTTGTTCACAGTTCCTTGTGAATAGGGTGGAATAGGAAGAAAAGAGGGCCTAGACAGTATAAAAAAGGGGAAATTCCACAATTTTGGGGAACAGCTACATTTTAGCTGAAGCATTAAAACGAAATTCTTTTTTTTAATTATCGGAAGTGTTGCCAATTGTACTCCTTTTTTACCAAGAGTAGGCCCACTCTTACTGAAGTAATAACATAGAAAGATACATTTCACTAACCTTTATTGTACAATCTATTTTCCAGTCTGTGGGTTGAAGACCCTTAATCTAAATGAAAACATACAAAAGATAATAAATTCTGAAATAATAAAATAAATATGGAACATTTTGTAGCCTAAATGTTATCACAAGTTTTTTAATTAGAAGTAGAAGAAAAAATACTTATTTGTGGCACTTCTTAGTTTTATCAGTTACATGAAATATTTTTCAGCAACACTTGTTCTAAATTTCAACCTTTAGATATAACTACTAAGTATAGAAATCCTGAAAACCTCAACATAAGTAAAATGTATGTCGGAAAATACATTCGGAATGCTCCACAAGATGCTATAACCTACTTATTTGTACTTTCAAAGGCCATACAGTTGGAAACGGTTACGCTATGTTTTTTTAGTTGAAGCTACATGGGAGGATAGCTGTGTAATGTGAAAATCCATACTGTACCGATGAATGAATGGATGAATTTTAGCCTTCAGAATACCTTAAGGGCCATGGCCTCCTGCTGTTGCAGGGAAAAGCCCTCTAGTTTGATTCCCTAGGTGGCCTAGTCCTAAAGAGTAAGGAGTTTGTTCAAATACTTAACCTAGTTCACTTCTCTCAGATCATACACTATATATGGGTGATTCTTCAAATACGGGAAAATTTGTGTTCCGGAGTGATATTTCCCTTCAAATTCAACTTTAAAAAAAAATTAAAATAAAAGTTTGTTTCTACTACTTCCATACTACAACTATCACTTTGAAATGTCACTAACTTTAAATTCTGATATTCCAAAATCGAATTTAATTCAATGAAATGTCATCCACATGCCCTGTCCCAAACCTCGGTTTTGTATATTCTAATGCATTTTTCCACAAAACAAAATGTTATTTCCTTTTCAACTTTTTTCCTGTCAATGAGTATGAATGGGTGAAGAATATTAACCCCTAAAAAATAAAATGAAATAAAATTGTCACCCCACCTAATGAACATAAAGAATGTCCCAAGGGTTTTTGGTCATCCACATGGCTGAAAAGAATGGAATTTTTTCTGCAGAAATGAGAAATTTGTATAACTGGCAACAGTGTTAGAAAGCCAACAGGGCAGCTTGTGGTTGAATTGTAAGGTTTGATTTTGCTTGCTTACAAACAGTTTGGGATTAACAAAGGACTTTGCATCATTTTCAAGGAAAACGTTTTTATTCCCTGTCATTAACATGGCTTCTAGAAAGTAGGCAGAAAGTGAATATTAATTAATTTTGATTATGCACTATGATAAACCTTCCAATTCGAAGTACCTGACTGAAGTTGAGCCTACAGAGGTTTAGAAATGGCTTGCTGAGACCACTTAAACTCCTTTTTTGTCATCCACATGCCTGATTTTTGTGTCATCCACATGTCTCATGAAGGGGTATGTGGATGACTCTCAAGTCATGTAGATGATAAATGTAGGATACTATTGTGTTTGCGGTGTCTGTGACCTGTACTTAAGATCTTAAAATTGATTAAATTAATTTTTACTTGATTTCCCCCTCCCCCAAAACCATAAAAACACAGTCTCGTTAAAATTACATTAATTCCGGAGTATGCACACAAATTTGCAAATTTGATGCAAAATCAACTGAAGTATGCTGAGAAAAATATGAAATCCCATAAAGAAAAGCAGATTGTTGCCAAAGTTAGTCATTAATGTGTCCTTCTGCCATCCACATGTACACGGATGTCATTCACATGGCTTTAAAAAAATAAAGAAATTAAAATAAATAAAAATATAAACATTTATGCTCTGCTGATGTCATATTATAATCAAGTAACCCCTGAAGTATTTTTGTGATTTTTTTTAGATTTTTTAAACAAAGTAAAAAATTTGGATTTTACACACTCCAAATTTTCCCGTATTTGAAGAATCACCCATATACAGTTTTTCCAGATCCTTCCACAGTTGTCTGTCTCTTGCGCTTCTGGTCCACTGCGCCCCCGCCGTCTTCTTGAAACCTTCCGCCCAACGAATCTTCTGCCGTCCCACGTTCCTCTTGCCAATTCTGGGGTCCCACATCGTTAGCACGTGCGTCCATCTCTTATGGTCCAGTCTTGCCACGTGGCCTCCCCATTTCCATTTTTTATTTATTTATTTATTTGATACCCATTAAACATTTACATGTGTTAGGCTTAGTAAGATTACATAAATATTAAGTCCAATTAGTGGTGAGGTGTTCTCTTACAGTGTAGAAGTTGTTTCTTAACAGCAGCGATTTTACTTTCTTCTTGAACAGTTGTAAGGAGTTTAGCGACTTTGAGCTTTCAGGTAGTTTGTTGTAGAGTTTAGTGAGTCTTTCGGCCGTGATGAGGGCGTCTGTCATGCCTGTCCTATTTCGTAGCTCTTCATTCCTTATTCTGTCTTTCAGGGAGACCCGAAGTATTTTACGCTCCATTCTGCGTTGGCACATCTGAATCTTTTGTCTTTGCTTCGAGGTTAATGACCATGTTTGGCAACCATATAGGAGTACTGGCATCACACATGTCTCCAGAACTTCTCTCTTTAGTGTTAGTTTCTGGAATTTGTCTGTTAAAATGAATTTTAGAGACCAACATTTCTTCCATGCTAGTCCTATGCGTCTCTTTATTTCTTTTTCCATGTTGTTGTGAAAGGATAGATTCTGTCCTAGGTATGTGTAATCCTGCACATATTCTAGAGGTCTACCATTTAGGTGGACAGGCACTTCTATTGTGTTAGTCATGAGCTTAGTTTTTCCTGAGTTCATGGTCAGTCCCGTTGTCCGGCTGACTTCGTCCAGTTCTGTTAGCATTCTTTCTAGAGTAGGTGCCGAGTTGGCTAGTAGAACAATGTCGTCTGCAAACCTTAGGTGGGTTAGTCTCCGTCCGTCTATGTTGATGCCGTATTTGTTGCCCCATTTTAGTTTCCTGAATTGGTTTTCCAGTAAGCATGTGAATAGTTTAGGTGACAAGGGATCACCTTGTTTCACTCCTCTCTCTATTACAAATTTTGTTCCCTCCCTCTCTGTCCTTATGCTTGCTTGGCTTCCCTCGTAGAGTTTAGCTAGTAGTCTGACATATTTGTTGTGGATTCCTTGATTTTGTAGGGCTTGTAGCACGAATGTGTGTTCTACGAAATCGAATGCCTTGCTGTAATCCACAAATGCAATAAACAGTTTTAGGTTGAATTCTTGCACCTTTTCCATAAGTTGGTGCATTGTACCGATGACAGTAACACAAATTCGTTCAGATAACAAAACAAAACAATTGCGGGGAAAATGGAAGAACAGATCGCCAACAATGAGACACATCTAGGTGGTAACTTAACAATGAAACTATTAGCAGTGTTGAAAATTGGGAGAAAAAAATTTCCTTTCTCCTCCTCTTTTCCTCTTTCTACTATTCAATCCCTTTCTCCATTACCCTACCTACCTACCTACCTACCTACCTACATACCTATTCCTATCCTATAAATTTTCGACCTATCAGGATTCGAATGCGGGACTGCTAGCATCATAGCCAGTTGTCTTTTCCACTATGTCATCGAGTGATTGTTGGAGTATGAACCGAAAATTCATCCATTTAAGTTTTAGAGAGCCGTTTTGGTTCAAGGGGATGCCTCGTATTGTAGTAATTAATGCAAAGGTTATTTTGTATGGTAGTAATTAGTGCATAAACTTTGGTACAAGGGGCAGAAGTGGGCCACTGCCATAGGAACGCTCGACCAGGGTGGGCGGAGCTTAAATGGCGACCTGTTCTTCTATTTTTCCAGGACAAATGACGTCCCGTGTGGAAAATTTACAAAATATCTTAAAATGCGGGACTGTTAGTCACCTTACTTCTGAACAATTCAAGATTTTTCATTAATTTAGATGAATTCACTAAGTGCTAAGACTGATAGTTATATTACCTAAATCTTACTTTTTTAATTAAAGTCATATTAGGCCTATTTCAATTTTTCTGAGAAATGAAAGTGATCTTTTGAAAAACACACAAGCTATTTTAATTTATTTATTGCATCATTCTTTGGCTAAACAGGACTGTGAAGTGAATATAAATGTTCTTAATGGAAGGGAAAATAAAAATGTCTTACACCATTGGTTAACATGAGATCTTTTAGTCCAGAATGGCAACTTTCCAAGAGAGAAAAACTTTTTCATTTCCAGCAATGAAAGGATGTATACTACAATCGATCTAGTGCCAAAATCGTCATTGCTTGCATATGGTTTTTCTGTGGTGAGTATCTGGTTCAGTTTTCACATCTGTAAAATAATTATATAATATCGTAATAAATCTCAACTTTTTTTTTTTTATTTATATAGCTTAGGACTTGCAGTTTCATATGATCATCAGGGCATCTAATTAAAAATACTGTTTTTTTTATCTGCAGTAATTTATAAACTTTTCAAGTTAACCTACCGGTATATTAAATACTTCTTATAAATCTACCATACTTCAAACTGCTAATATTGTATTTTACTCCATTCTGGTTTGTCAATGGATAATAACATATTATATTTGCAAAATGCATAAACTATGGTTCAATGATTCTAACCTAAACACTGGTGATATATCCCTGAAGAGACTTGGCCTACCACCCGACTGCTCTGTGGTGTTACATCCCTGAAGGGACTAGGCCTACCACCAGACTGCTGTGTCATCTACCATAAGCAGATGGCAGGTTTGGGGGGCATGTGTTCAGCATGCAAACACCCACAACCATTAATGGTGGTTTCCATGACCGGAATCGCTACTTCTCTATCAAGTGATTCACAGTTGTAGTGCGACAAGTTATATAACAAGCACGTGAATATTTGGGCTGCACATCAACCATGCCTTTAACTCTTCGCAGGCGGAAACCCATATATGCACGCCTGTCCGAAGCCTCTTAAGGCAGAAACCCATATATGGGTTCTCTGACTGACTCATCATGTGACTGGCTCTTCTCATGCACGAAGTACTTAAAATCTTCAACAGATGACAGGAGAATGTTCTCTTAACCACTCTTACTTGGGAATTCCCCTACACACGTGCCCAAGATGATTTTAGTGGAGGATTTCACTGGCCGTGCATAACTAGTGAACAGGTGCACTTTTTGTTTCATGTTTTCCCTTATTTTCAGTAAAATGGCAAGAAAAAAGTGTCTTAACAGGTTCTGAAACTAAAGAATTAATTATTCCAAGTGATAGTGAAGTGTCAGAATTGTCATTTAGCAATAGTAAAGGATGTTTTTCAGAGATTGCTACCGTCAGTGTTAGTGAGAGTGAGTGTGATGTAAGTGACACTGTAGGCAATCGTGCACCCAGCTGAATGGAAGTGAGAAATTTTGATGCAGGCACATCATCTGCTATTATAATATAAAATATCCAGCAAGGGCCAGTTCTCCTTCTGATTTTGATCAAGATACTGATCCAATTGGAAATCAGAGCCTACTCAAGGCCTATATAAACATACAGTGTGTCCCACGCAAGAGTTGGCCAATGACGCGGGTTCCTGCGGCGCGGCGGGCACAGCTCCAACTCCCGAGCGATTGGGTGAAATATCTACGCTAATGAAGCCGCGATCGGTGTTACGATTTAGGTTCTCACATTTACAGTTAAAATCACAATGAAAATAAACACGTACTTCATCACAAGAAATGTTGGAAAAGTTCTCCTCTTGCATCCACACAACACTGACACCTTTTTAGGAAATTTTCTTTCACGCGCATAAGTTCAGCTTCCGAGACAGAGTACATTTCTCTTGTGATAGGCCTATGTCTTTAAGTTCTTCTAACAGTATGTGAATATTATTTATGGAGAAACTTGAAAAATAAAGTGTATAGGTCAACTTCCCGTACATTACAACGGAAACGGGTGAAATATCTACACTAATAAAGCCCGCTGATGGTGTAATGGTTCAGGTTCTCACAAAGAAAAATACATGTGATTTATCTGGCAATAGGCCTACTGATTAAAAAAAACATTCTGGCACGTTCTTATATCAGTTACCTCATTTTATTTTGATACAATTCGTGGATTTAAAAAAGACGAGTTCTCTCCCAACAAAAGCACGGTGTTTCTACCTCGGAAGCTGAATTTATGCGCGTGAAAGAAAATTTCTTAAAAAGGTTCCAGTGTTGTGTGAATGCAAGAGGGGGACATTTCCAACATCTCTTATGATGAGGTACGTGGTTATTTTCATTGTAATTCCAACTGTAAATGTGAGAACCTGAAACATTAACGCCATTAGCGGCTTTATTAGCGTAGATATTTCACCCGCTCGCTCGGGAGTTAGAGCTGTAGTCGGCGCGACGCAGAAACCCGCATGATTGGCCAACTCTTGCGTGGGACACACTGTATAATGGGCTCAATGAGACTTGTGCCATTTCCGCTTAAACATTTTCATTCTAAAGAATAAAAATCGTTCCTAGAGCAGATTAGGGGCAGAATTTGGCAAAACTCCAAGGTATTTGTTGTTCTTATGCATGAATGCATGATTTAAGTTACTTTCAATTGGTTTCATTAACTTATTTTTTCTTTAAAAATTCCTTCCGCCCTCAGCCATAAAACATCACCACACGCGAAGGGTTAACTCCAGTTCCTGCACTACTTGCTTCTGCTTGCGCTTCTGCGCATATTATTCTTTAACTTGTTGCGCTATATGTATTGTCTTGTATGTATGAATAAATATATATTAATTCTGTTTTTTGTAGTGTATTTTATGTATCTGTAAGTAACCTTTAATTAATTCTTTCGGCTACTGTTATTAATCAGATAATATCAGATTAGCTGCATCCCGATGTGATCACAATTTTGAATTTGAATTTAGCCTATGAAATCCCTTAACGGGCAAAGGCCTCCTGCTGATTGCAGGGAAGCTCAGGTGCACTCATTAGGGGAGCTACTCCTAAAGAGTGTTGTGCTACGTCCGTTTAGTCACTAATTTTATCACTGTCACATCACTATTTTCATTATGTTTGGTCTCATTCCTCTACTTGCAAAATTCCTTTTTCTATATCATTCCACTGATCTCTGTTTCTGGCCTGCCGTGTCCATTGTTTTCCCGCTCGTTGTGTGAAGAGGTCTGCCCATCTTGTCCTCTGTCTCCCTACGTGTCTTCTTCCTATTCGTGGGTCCCACATAGTGGTCCTGTAGGTCCATCTTGTTGCTTCCATTCTTGCTACATGGCCTCCCCACTTCCATTTGAGACGTTCTTAAGCAGTGTTAACTGTACTAAATTGAAAATTACAGTAATACTTCCTTCGAAATTCAATATCCTTCATCAGCAATACTATCTACTGTAATAAGAGTGCTGAGAGTTTTATTGGTAATGTAATTGGCCTCAATGAATGTTCCTTGTCATAAAATTTAAAATGTATTGTAAAATTCAAAAGGGAAATTCAACAAAAGAGGTGTTTGGTTAGCTAGTTCTGTGTAAAGAAAAATAATTCCTTTTTTCTTTCAAAGCAAAATCAATAAAGTACGTACAGCAACTTCAAGAAGGATGATCAAATTATTGCTCATTAGAAAATAGAAGTTCAGTGGAGTGTAAACAAACTTTCAGTCATTGCTGTGGTAATGATTGACATAATGTCTCAGCTTTCTGTTCCAAAGGGTGTGAGTTTGCTTCCCATTAAGTCATGAACCAATATTATGCTTATTATTAGGGAAATAGCACAGTGAAGAGTTTATATCTGTAGAAAGATGAGTATGGAAATATGCACTCTTAACTCCACTGTTAGGTATATTTACCCAGAACTGTTTCAACTGGTATCCCCATCATAGTAGGCTGATTCCAAATGGCTATCTGGTGATGGGTGGCTGAACTTGTTCATTCAAGTTCCCAGGATGACCACTGAGGTATAAAGTTTAGCAAGTTGGTTGGTTGGTATATGGTTATTTAACGATGGGGATGTACTGCTACTTAGGCCTGTGACCGTCGCCAGTGTGCTTAAATTTTGTACCACAGGAGATCTTTTACATGCCAGTAAATCTACTGACATGGGCCTGTCACATTTACGCACACACAAATGCTATTGAACTGGGCCGGGATTGAACCTGCAACCTTGGGCACAGGAAGCCAGTACGATATTCTATTAACTGCACCACCAACACCAACTTTAGATGTATGAACATAAACTTCTAACTAAACTAATAAGGGTCTTTTGAGACTCAAATATATAGCCAGTATTTATTAGTATTCAGGTCAGCTATTTGACTGTAGGCCCATTGCATGCCGATGCAACATAGCTGTCCTCTTGATTTAATAATATATATCAGGATTTACTGTTGTCCAAAGCAAAGAGGAATGCGAGGAATTTGACCTTTATGCCAGCAGCCAATTATAATCTGCAATGGTACCCCCTCGCCTCCATTACCAAAGTAATGTACCATTTCTTGTCCATCAAAACAGCAGTTCGCCCCACAGGGAAGTTCTTTGCTTTGGACTACAGGAAACTTAAGTGGTTCAGTTAAGCCGATGTCCCATGATCCAGTTTTTTAGTTGAAAAAGTTGTATCACGTAGCATTTCTATTAAATTATTTCTGGCTGTGCACACAAGAGTGCATTTTTGTCCAATATATTGTCCAGCTTTTCTCCCAAAGTTTGCTGATCGAGCAAGCACTGGCAGCAGAGAGAATCAGCTGTACAGAGGAAGAAGGCATGTTCCTACATCATGCATGTCATGCGGGGATAGAAAGACGCTCGTTGGTTGATTTCATATTTTTAGATCGAAAATTAGAAAATTTTCTATTCCGTTGCATGCAATACAATTGTATGGAACATATAGAGGATGTAATTGTGTGCAGTGACAGTCGGCCATGTCACACGATCCATTCTGACGGTTTGTTAATATCTGGACAAAAATTTGATCATGGGACATTGGTTTTGTTTATTATCTTTAGTGATGGGAAGTAACTGAGTAAAAGTAATCAGATTACATGTAACAATTTCTTTTTTGGTCCCATTTACTTATAATCAATACTTTTTGAAAAATGTAACTTCTACTGTACTTGTAATTTAGCCTACTTCTGGAAATAAAATTGTAATCATTACATTTTAGTAACAATTAGTATTAGTACCATTATCACTTTATATATTGTCGTCATTACTGTTTTTGCAAATAATATCCAAATTAGAATTAATATTAACAAAAAGTTACCCAAGGTTTCTGAAAATATTGGCATTGATATGTTTTTTTGTTTGTTCATTAATAATTTGAGATTTGGTAACATCCCAAGCAGCTGTACCTCTGAGTGGCCCTATAGTTCATGAGCTTGTGCCCAAAACAAACAAAAAACAAGACATTTTTAGGTACTGCCATTTTGTAAAGTACAGGTCATTGGTAATTGTAAATGTAATTGTAATTTTACTGATTACTTTCTGAAAATTAATTTGTAATTGTAATTAAGTAAAATGTCTCTCAGGTAATTGTAATTCAGCACAATTACTTTCTTTTTGTACTTTTCCCATCACTGGTTATCTTGTGTATTAAGGCAATGACTAGATGAGCATGTGCAGTATTATCTGGAAATCAAGAAGTCCTCTCTTCAATGTAAAATTCTTTGCACTCTAAACAAATAACTAGTATGAGAACAAATGGGAGTTTTGGTCAGAGAAACAACAAATGCAAAGTCAATCCATATAATCTTGTTTAAATCGTAACTTATTTATCTCAAGGTAACCAATTAAACAAATTATCTAATGCAAGGCATATGTCTCCAAACAATTAAAGAGTTATCTCAATTCAGGGTCATCCACAATGGTCTGGTTCCATCAATTCATGAAATGGTCATAATGGGAGTGGGTTTTAAGACTTGAAATAACAAGAACCTTTTTTTTTTTTATATATCTTTTAACCAATATTCTTTTGTTTTCTTTTTCAGGTTTACAAATAGATCATACCAGAGTGAATAAAAAATTATTTAAAAAGAGTAATATATTATCCGTTTCATTAAATTACATGATTTAATAGAACTAAAAATTATTGTACCGTAATACAGATGTCAACTGGCCACGGTGTTTGTTATGTGCAAGATCATGACTGTTGTGTACCACTGTGTGCACAAAACTGTAATCGGTTTGTTCTTGGCAGTATACAGTGGCAGACCAAAGGTGTCGGATGATGGGATGTTTGTTAGGTCACAAATACCCCTGAATTTATTATGACAAGTCATTTTTGTTTACTGAAAAGGGGGAAAGACCCATGCATTTGGTTTGTTGTAAAGTTCTGAACAACGGACGGAATTTCTACCTACAACCTATTCAACCTATTATTCCAGTCATTCAAGTGATTATGACAAAAATCAAAAGTAGAAGAACAAACTACTCTTATACCATATAATTCTGCTCTATACTACACAAGAGCTATTAGCTTTGTGATTAGTTACCGGAAAGTGTAATAAGCTCATAGTCGGTTACCATGGTTTCTAGAACAAAGAATCTGATATGAAACATTGTATTGTATTGTACGTTTGTTGTCTTTCAACATTACTGAAATGCAATAGACATTGTCAAGGAAATCTAAAATTATGTTTTTGAATAGTTTAAAATTCTACCTTATCCTTACTAAAATATTCTTTTAAACTATAAAAAGGATTTAAAATTAGCCAGTTATATAATTTTGTCTTGAATATTTTAAATGGCAATAGCTTTGATTCATTATTTAGCTTATTGTAGAGCTTTAATCCTATAATACTATGACTGTTTGTACTCTTGCTCAATCTACAGAAGGGAACTATTGCTAAAGATTGATTCCGTGTGTTATAACTGTGGACATCACTAAACATTGTAACTGCGGTAGCGTTTTTCTTTACATTCAGTAGGCAGATAAAAATATACAAGTTGATCACTGTCAGAATCTTTGTTTCTACAAAAAGAGGCTTACAATGTGCTATTTTGTGTGATTTAGTGATTATTCTTAAGGCTTTCTTTTGAAGTAAAAGGATATTTTCTATATGGCTACTATTTCCCCAGAGAAGTAAACCGTAACTAATTACGGATTGAAAAAATGCAAAATAGGTGATTCGTAGATAATCTAGTGATATCATAGCTGATAAGCTTTTAAGTAGAAATATTATTTTGGATAATTTTGTGCACATTAATTCAATGTGGGGGATCCATGTTAACTTATTGTCTATAGTTATTCCTAGTATCTTAAGTTCAGTATCCATATTTACATAGTGATTTACGTCTCCCTTTAGTGTACAAAGAAGGTTTTGTGTTTTACCTTGGTTCAATACCAGACCATTTGCTTTAAACCACTCACAAGCTTGGTTCATGGTGTTCTCTACATTTAGTGATAGAGTATCTAAATCACACCCGGTGCTTAAGAAAGTTGTGTCATCTGCAAACATTGTAGTTAATGACTGGCTGATATTATCTGGCAGGTCGTTGATAACTAAAATAAATAAAATTGGGCCCAAAATTGAACCCTGAGGTACCCCTACACTTACTTCTAGTCTATTGGATTGCTCCTTACCAGTGTCTACATACTGAGATCTTCCGAGTAAATAAGACTCGAAGAAATTCAACTGGTGGCCACTAACACCATAATAGTTAAGTTTTTCTAAAAGAATATTGTGATCTATACAATCGAAAGCTTTGCTCAGATCACAAGCAGTGATCTGGGCAAATTTTCGGTCTTCAAAAGCTTGTAAAATTTTTAAAATCAAAGTGTCTACTGCATCAGTTGTGGATTTGTTTTTGAGGAAACCAAATTGAAATTTTGAGAAAATTTCGTTCTTGTTTAAAAAGTTATATAATTGCCTGTAGACAACCTGTTCAATAATTTTGCCTATAATTGGTACAAGAGATATAGGACGGTAATTGCTAACCTGTGATTTGTCATTTTTCTTGAATATAGGCACTACTCTTGACACTTTTTGAGATAAGGGAAAAACGCCCTCTTGTAGGCAAGCATTTATGCACATGGTGAGAGGTAGCACTATTTCACTGATCACAGTTTTTAAAATAAAACTTGACAGACCATAAACATCTTTGCTCTTAGAGCATTTTAATTTATTTACTGCACTCAACACATTTTCTTCAAACACTGGCTCCCACTGCAACTGTTCGTGAGGCTTTTGAGAGTTATTTAGTAGCTGGATCGAAGTAACCACTGATTGGGTTGTGGTTGCCTTCATAGACTGCACCGATTCAATGAAGAAATTGTTGTAGACAACCGCTGGAATATTTGCAGTTTCCTCTGAAGTAGGTGATGTCTTCTTTCTAATCAGTGCCCATGCAGCTTTATAGCGATTATTGGACGATTCAATGAAATGTATATTTGCTGTTTTCTTGGCATCGTTTACTGCCTTCTTGTAAAAGCGCCTCATTTCTTTGTAGGCTTCTAGAGCCTGATTGGTTTTGGTTGTGTTATAGACAGTCCGGTGACCCATAACTTTATTTTTCAGATTATTAAGCTCGGGTGTGTACCATGAAAAGTTGGGTGTGTTGGACCTTTTCAAAGTGTGGGCTTTATTTTTCATTAATAATAGTGGACAACATTCATTGAAAACTTCCAAGAATTTATTGAGGAACTGTTCAAACATGGATTCAGCCTTCATAGTTTGGTCTGACAGAAGTGTTAACCAATCGGTTTCACTTAGACTGGCTTTAAAATGTTGAAGATTATTTTTGGAGGTATTTCTTATGACAGTGGGCCTGTCTGTACCATCTTTAGGTCCTTTATGATGATTGTACTCAATTTCCAACTCTAGGCCATCGTGGTCAGCTATGTTGGGGTATACCACCCTATAATCATAAAAAGTTTTCCCAATGTCTGTGAATATGTTGTCGAGGCATGCTTTGTCCCTTGTTGGCTGGTCATTAATAATATGACACTGGAATTGAATGAGCAAGTCCTTTAATTTCTTTACTGTAGGAGAATTATGTGTAACATCAACATAACTCCCTATACCCAAAGAAAAGTTTTTCCTCTTAGTATAGTATATTATGCAAGACATTCTCTTCATGTGAAGTGTAAAAGTGAAGATAAAGTTACATCACATCATATCTCAGAAGAATACAGAACCCAAAGAAGTCTACCTGGGTGGCGCAGTTATTATCGCGCTGGCTTTCTATGCCCAAGGTTGCAGGTTTGATCCCAGCCCAGGTTGATGGCATTTATATGTGCATAAATGTGACAGACCCATGTCAGTACATTTACTGGCATGTAAAAGAACTCCTGCGGGACAAAATTCTGGCACACCGGTGATGGTCACAGGCCTAAGTTGGAGTCATTAAATAACCATATACAAACCAAAAACCCAAAGAAAATTTAGTTTGTGCACTCATGTAACTTTCTTTACCTTAAGCACAAGCAATATACCTTACTCACTTCACATTCTGATATAGAATATGAGGCTGTGTTGCATGGAGCGCGTTTTTAGTTGTTTCAACCTAATGCAAGACTTCTCTGTTCACCAGGCATGACTGAGCTCCTAGAAACAGTGTGTTGCTTATAACTACCCTTCAGATAATTTTTGCGAAAAATGTTTTAAATAAAAGTTCTAGCTCTTAATATAAGCACCTTATGTACAAAATTTAAACACAATCGTTAAAGCAGTTTTCGAGAAAACTCAAAACGAAATTTTCTTTACGGAAAGTGGCTTTAAAAGTAAGATGATGAAGTCCCCAGTTTTCATGTAGAATATCTGCCTCCCTTGGGAGACCAATCAGAACTCTCCATTTAATTATTCCATAAAAATACAAAAAAGAGACCTATGTCAAATTGACCGGCTATGGGATTTGAACCAGGATCCTCCAGAATGTGAGTCTAAAATGCCATCATCCCGGCCACTTCGCTTAGTTTAACGGTCTAGTTGATAAGCATATGTGAAAGAATATTATTTATCAAAGCTAAACATATTGCAACTTTTAAAGCCATATATGAACACTCTAAAACAATATGTTATGAGAACTGATTTGCATTTGATAAATTCTTCTACTATATTACCATAAAATAGGCACTAAATCGGGATTTACACCAGTAAGTTACCTGTCAACCGATTTTGTCCAATATCAAAAGCTTCTTCCCATGGAAATTATTAATGCTTATGAAAAGTTTCATGAAAATTCAATAAAGTGTATTTCAGTTATCGCACGTACAGACACATGGACGGACAGACATTTTCCCATCCCCCACACAATCTTATTCTGGCACTTTATGTGAAAAAACAATAAAAGGGACATTCTACGGACCCCCTGCCCCCAATCACCGCCACCCACTGGGATTTTAGTATGTTGTTCAGGACACTTTTCCTGACAACTCTGCCAAATTTCAAAACTACACATCCCCCCCCCCCCCCCAGTTTTCTTTCGTTGCCTGGACTAAAGTATTTTGCCCCCACAAAGTATTCACCAAACACATACCGTAATAGCTTAACTTATGTCTCTGAAAATTGTATGTTGGGATTCAGGAGAAATGAAAACGTCTTAAGATTTTTTATTTTTTTATTATTTTTAAATTTAGTGCATGTATTTTATTACCGGTATGTGTATGATATGAAATAAATCGTAAAGTTGGATTACTGGTATCGTAAGAAAAATAAAGTAATTTGGGCAGCTAAGGGTCAATCGGTTATCTCAATTCATCAGTGATTAATGATCAAACAGAAAAGAATGAATATTAATAAAGATTCGATGAATGATAAAACCTTGAATGATGATTAAAATGTTGTGCTTAACAGAGGTGAAGGTGGCCAAATTTGACACATCTGTCATTGTTGGAGGGATATTTAAAAGCTTTGAACAAGCTGAAAAAACTAAAATTCTCCTAAAAATATTTATACGTAGAATGAAGAAAACGGAAAACACCATGAATATTGTACAACTCAAAAATAATATTATTTCTTTCTAGTAATTGTTTAATTTTAGACGTGAAGAAGTGAAAATGACGAAAAGTACAGTTTATTAATTGATCTGAATACTGTTATGTTGGTGCTTCTGGTGCAAAGAAACAGGATTTCGAGAAATCAGTCAGCTGTTTGAACGATAGCTCGATAGCTGTTTTGGCGGTAGCGACAGAAATTGTTTTGTGCAGAAGTATAAATAATGTTAGTAAAAAGTTATATTTGGGTAGTATTATGGTTTTACGTTAAATAATTTGCAATAATTTCTGACATTGCACGAGTGAAAACTTTAATATTATGGTAAGTGAAAAGATTTGTCTATGGAAGTGTAAAATATTGTAGATTCCAGTATGCTTGCTTTTGACATTGTTTTGTTTAGCGTGTATGCTTTTACTGTTTTGTCACTTTATAGTGACAGAGAAATAATAACTCATCAATAAATACGCTGTACCAGTTTCGTGATTAGGGGATCCTTCGGCTGCTTTTGTATGTAGAATCACGGAAAACTTATTTGACGTAATGCTCTTCATAACCTATAGAAATCATAGGTTATATGAACTCAAATACGCGAAGTGTAAGAAAGAAACGTGAAGAAGTGGACACGTGGATGCTACGACACAATGCACGTTCTGTTCTCTCTATTATTTTTTGGCAAAAGAGAAGAACAGATCACCAGTTAAAATCCGCCCACTCTGGCTGTGCGTTGCTTTGGGGACTGTGCCGGCACTGCAGCTCACTGTTATATTCACCCTTGTACCAAAGCATATCCACTAATTACTACAATACGAAAATAACCCTTGACCAAATAATCGTTAGAGCCTCTAAACTTAAACAGATGAATTCTTGCTTCACACCATAATGATCATTCGATGGCATTGTGGTTAAGACGGCTGGTTATGATGCTAGTGGTCCCGTGTTCTAATCTTGCTCATTGTGTAAATTTGTAGGATAGGAATAGGTCCCAAATATGTAGGCAAGGTGAAGAATAAGTGAGCAGAGGGAGGAAAGAAGAGAGAAGAGAAGAAGGAAAAAAAAATCCAATTTCATCGCTGCTAGTAGTTCCACCAATGCCTCTTAGATATCCCTCGAGTCCCATTAGTGAGTTGAGTGGGCAGAGCGGCGACCTGTTCTTCCGTTTTCCCCAAACTTGTGACTTAGCTAAAGCATTCGACTGTATAAATCATGAACTATTAATTGAAAAATTGGAACATTATGGAATAGATAATTTAACACTGAATTGGTTCAAATCATACCTGTCTGATAGAACTCAAAATGTCGTAATAAATGGAAACAAATCTAATCTAGGAGTAGTCAGAAGTAGAGTACCACAGGGATCAATACTAGGACCTTTGCTATTTTTAATTTTCATCAATGACTTGCCACATAACTTAAGTGACAAAACAAAGGTATTGCTTTTCGCGGATGACACTAGTGTTTTTGTAACAGGAAAATCCCAGGAACAACTGGCAAGAGTAGCTACAAAGGCTTTTCACGAATTAAATATATGGTTCCAAGCCAATAAAATGACGCTTAATATCGAGAAAACCCACTTTATTCAATTCAGAACAAAACAAAGATGTACCCAAAACCTTGTAATTAATTACCAAACACAAAGCATAGAAGAAATTAGTAATATCAAATTTTTAGGATTACAAATTGATCAACATCTCGACTGGAAGGCACATATTGAAATGATAATTCCAAAACTAAGTTCAGCATGCTTTACCTTAAGAGTCCTGAATCAGGTATTAAAACAGGATGCCTTACGCATGGTGTATTTTGCAAATTTCCACTCGATAACGAAGTATGGAATCATATTCTGGGGTAACTCAACCCATAGGGATAAAATATTTAAGTTACAAAAGTAAGCAATTAGAATAATGTGTGGAAAGAGGAGAGAATCATGCAAACCGCTCTTTGAAAAATTAAAAGTCCTCACTCTCACTCTCACTCTGTTATGTGTTATATGGTAGATAATATTGAGAGATTCCAAACTAATAGCAGTGTTCATGAACATATTACTAGAAACAAGAATGATTTACATAGACCGGTTAATGCATTAAAACTTTTTCAGAAAGGCGCTTATTACTCCGCAATACAGATATACAATAAGCTTCCAAACAACATTAAATTATTATGTATTCAAAGAAAAAGCAAATCCTTCAAAGGATCTCTCAAGAAATTTTTAATGACTCACACCTTCTACAATATGGATGAGTATTTCCAGTTTGAATCAGTTTATAGTGTAGTATATTATATATCATTATTTATTACTTGCTTGTATATTGTAATCTGACGTGTTCTATATCCTTGAGTCCCACTCAACACAGGATCTACAGAACGAGATAACTACATCTACATCTACACATACATGAATTTTATTGTTTCTAGAGAACATGACCTCAAATTTGCTGTTTTTCGTGTTTCTAGAATTCAAAAAATAGGGATGCTGTCACCATCACCATAGCAATGCATGGCCAGATGGGTGGAGCTTAAGCGATGATCTGTTCTTCTCTTATGCCATAAGTTTGTTCCAAAATAATTGCTGAAACAGGAGAATCTGTGCCACCTTGGCTCTCACTCCAGTCTCCGCTGCATGTTGCCATGACGACGACCCACTTCCCCTAGCCTAGTTTTCAGCCTTTAACCTTTCCCCTCACAAGCTGCTCAATATCGCTAATGCAGCTCACTGTTATACTATGCGCTATATTGGGAAAAAACGAGACGATTTAATTAATGTACCAAAAACGACCTTTGCACCAAAATGACTCTTTTCAGAGCCAACATAGTGTTTCACAATTACAAAAAACGACCATTGCAACAAAACTGCTATTTCTCATGCATTATTTCTCATTTCTCTCTAAACTTAAATGGATGAATTTTACCTTCACCGCTCAGCAATCACTCATGGCGTTGTGGTTAAGGCTGCTCATGCTGGTGGTCCCGGGTTCAAATACTGGTTTGTGCATGAAATTTACGGTTAGAAATACATCCCAGATGGGTCAATCCACATGAAATCATCCAATGGGTGTTGCTGACATATTTTATTTTATTTTTAAGTATATATTTTCTGTTTCTATGTGTATCTGGGAGTACAAAACCATTTTTTTCACATTTTTATCACTAACGCTTTGGCAACTAGTGGCCATCTTGCTTAGAAGGATTTGGCATTTTTGGCATTTTCAAAGGTTAGCGGTAAGTTAAATAACTATTTTATTTATGAAGATATCAACTTGAAGTAAAAACCATCTTAATCTACAAGAAACATTCTACAATTCATGTTATGACCAGAAATTTGTTAGGTCTTAAGGAAATAATCTAAAACTTTATTAGAAAATGTAGTTCCAATTAGAAAAAAATTAACAATTTTATAAAACTTTTTTTCATAGAAGGGATGAAAACACGTGTTTCTTATTTTCCCCCCACAAAGATATAGTAGATCACTAGATGCTAATAAAATTTGAGATCATTTATATAAATCCTTTAGGTTTTATGAGTCTTCAAATATCGAGGTTTTGCAGAATTGTTGATTTTCAAATTAAAATATCTCAAATGGGACTGAACAGAAAAATCTGAAATTTTCTCAAAATGTTCTTCTAGTGCCTAGTAATCAACATATAAAATTTCATCACTGTGTTCTGACCAGAAGTATTTTATTTTTAATAAAGAAAATGCTAAAAAATAACACTGTCAAATGAGCGAATAACGGCGTTAAAATACAATAAAAATTGTCAAAAATAATGTAATTTTTTGTTGTTGCTAGTAAAATTAAATATGTCATAAAACTAACATATTAAAGAATATTATAGGAGAAAAATTCATACCAATGCTCTACCAACTGAGCTAAGCCGGACTGCATATGACATGACTTGTCTGTCTGTGAGGTAAACCATTAGGGCAATCAGTCATAGGAGAGAGGTTCCATCTGGTGCTGTGAATTGAGCTCCAGCTTAGCTCAGTTGGTAGAGCATTGGCCAAACCATTGGCCAAAGGTCCTGGTTTCTAGTCCCAGTACCGGAGGAATGTATGTAGATGTAGATGTAGATGTAGATATCTCGTCCTGTAGATCCTGTGTTGAGCGGGGCTCAAGGATATAGAACACGTCAGATCAAAAAATACATGCATGTTATAACAATAATATAGGCCTACAGAAACTGCAAGCTGCCAAATTTATCCAAGCTGGAAATATTCCTCCAAATTGTAGAAGGTGTGAGTTATTAAAAATTCCTTGACAGCTGTTTTGAAAGGTTTGCTCTTTCTTTGAATACATAATCATTTAATGTTGTTTGGAAGCTTGTTATATATCTGTACTGCAGAATAATAAGCACCCTTCTGAAAGAGTTTTAACGAGTTATTTGGTCTGTGTAGATCATTCATGTTTCTGGTAGTACGTCCATGTACACTAAAATTAGTTTGAAATTTATCAATATTATTCACTACATAACACATAACAGAGTATATATATACTTCCCTTTAAGAGTGAGGACTTTTAATTTTTCAAATAGCGGTTTACAAGATTCCCTTTTTTTCTTTCCACATATTATTCTTATTGCCCGCTTTTGTAATCTAAATATTTTCTCCCTATGGGTAGAGTTGCCCCAGAATATGATCCCGTACCTCATTACCGAGTGAAAATATGCAAAATATACCATAAGTAATGCATCCTGTTTTAATATATTATTCAAAATTCTTAAAGCAAAGCACGCTGAACTCAGTTTTGAACTTATCATTTCTATGTGTGTCTTCCAGTCAAGATTTTGGTCAATTTCCAGTCCTAAAAATTTTACATTGCTAATTTCTTGTATAATTTGTGTTCCATAATTAATTTCAAAATTTGAGCTACATCTGTTTTTTGTCCTAAATTGTATAAAATGGGTCTTATCAATATTAAGTGTCATTTTATTAGCAAGAAACCATGTGTTTAACTCGTGAAAAGCCTTTGTAGCTATTCTTGATAAATGTTCTTGTGACGTTCCTGTTACAAGTAGGCCTACACTAGTATCATCTGCGAAGAGCAATGCCTTTGATTCATCACTTAAGTTATAGGGCAAGTCATTAATGAAAATTAAAAAGAGCAAAGGTCCTAGTATTGATCCCTGAGGTACCCCATTCTTAACAACCCCTAGGTTAGATTCATTTCCATTTATTATTACCTTTTGAGTTCTATCAGAAAGATAGGCCTGTGATTTGAATCACTTAAGTGTTAAATTATCGAACCCATAATGATCCAATTTTTGAAGTAATATTTCATGATTTATACAGTCAAATGCTTTAGCTAAGTCACAGAAAATTCCCAGAGCATATTTCTTTTTATCTAACGCTTCCAGTATTTCTGTAGTAAGTTGATGTAGCATTCTCAGTGGACATGCCACTTCTAAATCCAAACTGAGATGAAGTAAGAATGTCATTCAAATTAAGATGGTGTATTATGCGGTTGTACATGACTTTTTCAAAAACTTTTGAAAATGAGGTTAAGAGCGATATAGGTCTGTAATTTGATGGTAGATTTTTGTCACCTTTTTTAAAGAGGGGCTTAACAATGGCATGCTTCAGTCTTTCTGGAAATATTCCATTTTCTAATGAACAATTGCATATGTGACTAAGAGGTTTACTGAGTTCCGATGAGCAGCTTTTTAATAACTTATTACTTATCTCATCCCATCCAGACGAGCTTTTACTTTTGAGAGACTTGATTATATTTTCAATTTCTATGTGGGAAGTCAGGTTCAATTGAAATCTATGGTTCCAAACTGTAGATTTTGTTAGTAGGTCTACTGCCTTAATGCTAATATTATTTATAGGAATACATTTCTCTGCAATATTTATAAAGTGACTATTAAAAGCATTTGTAATGTCTGATAAATTATCTAGTTTTATGTCTTGCTATATTTTTCTCCTATAATATTCTCATGTAATGTCCAACAGAGACAATAATCTGTGGTTCATGAATGCTTATATATCTTAACATATTAAATGTTCCATGGTAGTAGTCATAGTGATCAATACTCCAGCAGAAGGAGACCATATTGCCACATTTGCTGAGCAATACAGACTCCTCTGTACCTCCTTTGTTCAGTAATCAGTAGCTGTGCTTGACTGAAAATAGCAAAAAAGTTGCCCCTTCACTTAAAAAAATATCAATTTCACCAAACCACCAGTTCTGATCATAATGCAGGCAACAATGTCCTTTACTTCGAAAGGTCTTTTTCAAATTTGGGCAAAATGGAAATACTGTGTTCACCATAAATATCACTTTTTGAGTGAATGTAACATCTTATGATGCTAGAAGTTTGTTCCACAGCTGAGCCAAAGGTTTAAAAAATGTTTATACAAGTGTATAGGAAATACCTTTAATTTCTTCAGAACAAAATTTGAACACTTCTTCTGCTGAAGGTATCTGGTCCAAATATGGTCTTTGCGAACTAGCCATCGTGACAGCCCTCTTTGTACCCCCTCCGATCCCATCGCAAGCATTCTTTCCATTAGAAGTGGCAAAAAAATGCTATTCAGCTTCAAAGTGATTGCAAATATTCATAAAGTTCTTTTTGTTTTTGTACTTGCTACCATATCCATCGCTAAAATAAACAATTTTTTTAACTGAAGGGGCAACTTTTTTGATATCTTCAGTCAAGCACAGCTACTGATTACTGAACAAAGGAGCTACAGAGGAGTCTGCAGAGACTTGCCTTTTTCAAGTCAGCATATTCTGGCTTGCTCAGCAAATGTGGCAATATGGTCTCCTTCTGCTGGAGTATTGATCATTATGACCACTACCATGGAACATTTAAATATGTTAGTTTTATGACATATTTAATTTTACTAGCAACAACAAATAATTATATTAATTTTGACAATTTTTATTGTATTTTAACACTGTTATTCGCTCATTTGACAGTGTTATTTTTTAGCATTTTCTTTATTAAAAATAAAATACTTCTGGTCAGAACACAGTGATGAAATTTTATATGTTGATTACTAGGCACTAGAGAAATATTTAGAGAAAATTTCAGATTTTTCTGTTCAGTCCCATTTGAGATATTTTAATTTGAAAATCAACAATTTTGCAAAATCTCGATATTTGAAGACTCATAAAACCTAAAGGATTTATATAAATGATCTCAAATTTTACTAGCATCTAGTGATCTACTATATCTTTGTGGGGGGAAAATATGAAACATGTGTTTTCATCCCTTCTATGAAAAAAAGTTTTATAAAGTTGTTACTTTTTTCTAATCGGAACTGCATTTTCTAATAAAGTTTTAGATTATTTCCTTAAGACCTAACAAATTTTTGGTCATAACATGAATTGTAGAATGTTTCTTGTAGGTAAAGGTGGTTTTACTTCAAGTTGATATCTTCATAAATAAAATAGTTATTTAACTTACCGCTAACCTTTGAAAATGTCAAAAATGACAGATCCTTCTAAGCAAAATGGCCACTAGTTGCCAAAGCGTTAGTGATAAAAATGTGAAAAAAATTGTTTTGTACTCCCAGATACACATAGAAACAGAAAATATATACTTAAAAATAAAATAAAATAGGTCAGCAACAAACTATTATTGGATGATTTCATATGGATTGACCCAGATAGGTAGGTAGGGCAAAGAGAAGGCGAGAGAAAGGGAAGAAGAAGGAGGAAAAAGAAGAGAAGAAAAGATAAATATATTATTTAATTTTTTCCCCGTTTCACCTTTTGCCTACTGGATGGCATTGCGGCCCGGCATTCCTAGTAATTCAAATCGCGCCACTAGGTGGGTCCTGTTAGTTAGTGGGAGTGGGGGAAAGAGTGCCACAAATTCTTCCGTTTTCCCAATATGCAGAATTAAAGAGATTGTAAAGAAGTTGTCACTTAATCTAAAGTGGTAACTTATAATGGTTACTCACAATATTCAGCATGTGGTTATGTCATCAGCTAAGGTGGGAGAACGCTCCACAGAATCAATCTCATTGTGAAACAATGTAGGATTTACGATGTTGACAGTGGTTATAGTGTTGTCGCTATAGCTGCCTCTCACTAAACAAACCTCATCTAACCTAACCTGTCACTAACTTTGCATTTTTTCTTGCTGCATGTAAAGCTATTGACACCAATGCAGTATGCAATAACCAATGAGATTAACGATACTAGGCAGCCAGTCAGTGTGTTGGCAGACAATCTGTGGGCTGCATAAAATCATCAAGCAGACTGCTTGCAGAGTGTCATGGTAGACCCATTGGACACTTACATAACTGAAAATGGCAAATTTTTACAGCCTTACTACAGTGAGTCTCAGTCAGATTGGATCCGCTGCGCCGCGCATTGGGTTCCCCCCAGATGACGCTCCTATCCCCGGTATGCGGCAAAGGAACTGCCCGGCAGTTGACTGACTTGTCCGTGCGTGACAATGAAAATAAATGAAATAAGTATGAAAATAAAGAAAATAGGCACCTACCTTATTACAGGAGATGCTGGAAGTGTCCTCCTCCTACATCCACACATTTTTGGCAATGTGATAGGAAATTCCGATTAATACGCATTAATTGTTATTCCATTATTGAGTTTATCTCTATCCTAATGTTTTCTTTTAGTTGTGACAAACTTCAGAATGACACTTTCATGTCTGTACAACACGAGAACAATGCTCAACTGCAGGCTATGCAGCAATTGTTTACTTATCTGCGGGGACACAGCTAGCCACGACACGGGAAGTGTTGAGTCATCACAAGAGAAGCACGGCGCGCGACTAGCGGGTGCAATCCGTCTGAGACTCACTGTAATAAAATTTCCTCATATGTGCGTTGAATGTTTGTTTGATCACTGTGCAAGTTCTACATAAGCCATGTCACTAAATAATCCTTGTGTAGCTGCTAAGGCTTACTCAGGGTTTAAATGTGAAAGCCATCAAACATGTCACACTGAGGATGTTTCTTGACAGCAGCAGTAAAGGAAGCATGTGAGCCAGTGTCGCCATCTGTCCAAGCAATAAACAAACAACATTATGTTGTCCACCATGAGAAAATCAAGTATTTCATTATTTATGAATTTCAGAAAGCTGTAATCATAGATAAAATTAATATTATATAACCCATTAACAAGGAACATAGTTAATAATTCTGTAAAAGCAGCTGAGAATGTTTCATAACAAATTACCCAAAATTTAATCTCAGACATTTAGCAAATGACTGGCTGTTACGGATATTTACCATCTTTAATAATTGCATCAAGTTTGTACAAGAGTGTTAGGCTGTCTAAAGAGTTGCACACATTCAGTCTTTTACAATTAGTAAATGTTTCTCCTTGGCTGTGTAAATGTTACACATAGGCCTACATTATTAGTAAGACTGATAATGTATCTAGTCTTTTGGTTTGGCTGCTGCACACACAAGAAACACTGCATGCAGAGAACTGAAGTAGACTAGAGAGGGAAGTGAGACAGTAGTCAACAGTATGGAATACCGGCACTAGTTTCAAAGACTCAATGGCAATATTATATTATAGTATAATATTATAATTATACACACATCCAATTATAATATAATTCTTTAATTAATTTTGTTTTCTCGGCATATTATTGGACGCATTTTTGTCTTATGTTTTAATATAGGTACTTCAATATTGTATTATTATTTTATTTTTAGCATTTTGTATTATGTATGATATCTATTGTATTTGTTTTTTGTAAATTCCTTTTGATGTATTTTGTCTTTATCCTGGTTGAGTGGAAGATAAGGCCCTATGGCCTTAACTCTGCCAGGCAAAATAAAACATTATTATTATTATTACCATCACCGGTTTTAACGATGAAATAGTACACCATCACTGAAAGCCAGTTGAACTTAACAAAAATAAATTAATGTTCCTTTGTAACACTATACTTGCGGTTCCAAATAATATTTTGAATAGATAGACAAATTTCTTTAATCTATTATTAAATGTACAGGTAGGGAAAAAAGCAGACTGACTCTTGTAGCTAATTTCAGAGCCTTGTTCACACCAGTGTCCATGAGTATTCCTTAAACCTGTGTAGTTGGACAACAGACACGCAGCTGGTTACTGCTTTCACCTTAGTTGAATAGCTCAGGTGCTTGGGGCGCATGACCTTCATGCGAAAGGTCCCAGGTTCGATTCCCATGACTGACAATTTTTTTAAGTAGTCCTATATCATAGAAATATTAATTGTCACAGCTTGTGGACCTACTCACATTTGAGTTTAGTAAACATATGTGGACTATTATTTGGCCCAAAAAATATTTATCTGGAAGGTGCATCTTGTCTTCTTCTACCAAAACCAAAATACTGTAGACCTATATGTCAATAAAAATAAAAATTAACTGATTATTCCCAGAAAATGAATTTTATTAGCAAGTATTTTCTAATGGGTTTCGAAATGGGCTAAGTCAACAGTCTACACTAGAACAAGTTTCAATACATTCCCTGCTATCCTGTGAATGTCGCTAGGCATTTGCAGTGGCTCATATCGGCAACTTAGATATTTTAGTCGGTCTGCTTTTTTTTTCCCCTACCTGTACATGGAAAGTGAAATATTCATATTAGAGCCAATGGTTGCTGAACCAACCCTAACAGAAGTAGAAAGAGCTATAAGTAAACTAAAGAAAAAAATAGAAATCTCCAGCAGAATTAATTAAGGTAGAAATCCATAAGCTTCTTTTTATGACTTGGAGAAAGGAAGAATTGCCAGGGGATTGAAAGAAATATTACTATAAATTACTGATCCATAAAAAGGAAGATAGGGCCGAATGTAATAACTGTCAAGGAACTTCTCTTTTATCAATATCTTAACAAAATTTTGTCTAATATACTTCAGTCAAGATTGACCACGTGCGAACAAAATCATTGGAGATTACCATTGATCAGATGTGATAAAATTTTTTGTATTCGCCAAATTTTGAAGAAAAAGTGGGAATATAATAAGTCTGAACAGCTGTCCACATGTTAAAAAGAAAAAAAAGCAGCAGCATACAGTTCAGTTAGGCAAGACAAATTGTACAATATCCTCATGGAGATTGGGATACCAAAAAAGTTAGTTAGGCTTATCAAAAGGTGTGTAAATGAAATCTATAGCAGAGCCAGGGTAGGTAAACATAATTATATCAGATAGGTTTGCCACTATAAGTGACTTGAAGCAAGGAGATGTTCTATTGCCTTTACTTTTTAATTCACTTTGGAATATGTCATTAGGAAAGTCTAGGAAATTGGAGTAGGCCTAGAATTAAAAGGCATTCACCCGATTTTATCTTATGCAGATGAAATGCAGAAAGTAAATTCGATGCCTGCAGGAATGGTGGATTGGAATTTAATACAGAAAAAACTAAGTATACGGTCATAAAACGTCAAAATAATGCACTACAAAAAATTAAAAGAGGCGATAAAGCATTCAAACAAGCAGAGAAATTCAAATATTTGGGAGCAATAATTACATATACAAACAATATTAAGGCAGAAGTAAAGTGTCAACTAAAATGAGGAAATGCGTGTTTGTATTCAATTCGTTAACTTTTTGACATTTCTTTCATCCAGATATAAAAAAATAAAGATTTATAAGAATTATCCTGCCATTTGTGTTATATGGATGTGGAACATGGTCATTTAGTCTACAGATAGTTAGATATATGCATTCAAGTACCACAGATTGTTGTCTCTGTTGGACATTACATGATAATATTTTAGGAGAAAAATTCCTCTGACACTGGGACTTGAACCCAGGACCTTTGGCTATCCGTTAAGAGCAGCCAGCCAGTCATAGGAGAGAGATTCTATCTGGCGCTGTGAATTGAATTCTGGCGTAGCTCAGTTGGTAAGAGCACTGGCACAGCCAAAGGTCCTGGGTTCAAGTCCCAGTGTCAGAGGAAATTTTCTCCTAAAATATTATCTACAGGTAGTTATTTAATTGTTTAAAAAATACTGGGTGCTTAGGAAAGTATTTGGACCTAAGAGAAATGAAAATGGGGACTGGAGAAAACTGCATAATGACGAGCTTCATAACATGTACTCTTCATGGAATATAATAAGGGTAATCAAATCATGGAGGATGAAATGGGCTGGACATGTTGCACACATGGGGGAGGAAAGACAAATCTAAAAGTATTGACTGGGAGACCTGAAGGGAAGAGACCACTTGGAAGACCTGGATGAAGGCAGGAGGACATATTAGAATACAATTAAGGGAAGTAGGATTTACGAGTGATGGTTGGATGAAGTTAGCACAGAATATGTTCATATAAGCACGGCAACGAACCTCTTCGTTCCATAAAATAGATGATAATCATTTAGCTTTCTTACGAATTGCCTATTGCTTGTGAGTAAGTAAGCAAGTTCCTGTGTAGCAAAAAGTAGGCTAGGCTGTATGGTTCGTAATATAATAGCTATTCATGTTCATTCATCTACTGGTATGCTTTTACCAGTAGCCATTACCAGTATAAAAGGCTCTGACCTGTAACTTATGGTGGCCATTGTTGCCATATTAATGATTACACTGATAAATCTGATATTTTTAAAATATTTCTAGGTAACAAAATATTCTAATTTTTATATCGTTTAAGTAGGTCTTAAATACTTCTAAAATACCGTAGGCCTACTTGAAATAAATAAAAAGTTTTGTCAATCCATAGTACAAGATGTTTGTAACTTTTGAGCTCCTGCATGGCAATGATCTATAAAACAGGGTTGGTTAATCATGGAGGAAGTTAATTAAAAACACCGTCGTCTCCAGTGTTGTTGTCGCTTATTTAATATTATTTAGAGTAATAATACAGTGAATATTGTAATTTTCTATGTAGCCTAAGTAATAACTCTCATACATTTATATTCTTTAACTGAAAAGTGAAATATTCTACTAAAGCTTGATACATTATTGAGTGTAAGCTTATAGAACATTTTCATGCATATCACAAAGTATGTTGTAGGGGAAGGGTATACCTTTTTCACGTTGAACTACCGGTATGATAGGGAAAGATCTTGGGGTAGAATACACCAGTCTTTTGTATCCCACTTCCTTCACTGAAGTAGACCCCTTTATACAGTGAGTCCTATGCAAGAGTTGGCCAAAGACGCGGATTTCTGAGTCGCAGCGGACACAGCTCCAACACCCGAGCGATCGGGTGAAATATCTATGCAAATAAAGCTGCGATCGGTGTAATGATTCAGGTTCTCACATTTACAGTTCAAATTACAATGAAAATAACCAGTACCTTATCTCAAGAGATGTCAGAAATGTTATCCTCTTGTATCCACACAATAGCCTACTGGCACCTTTTTAGGAAATTTTCTTTCACGCACATAAGTTCAGCTTCCGAGACAGAGTTAATTTCTCGTGTGCTACCCCTATGTGATATTGTCTTTAAGTTCTTCTAACAGTATGTGAATATTATTTATGGGGAAAGTTGAAAAATAAAGTGTATAGGTCAATTTCCCATACATTAGAAGAACTTAAAGACAATATCACAAGAGAAATTAACTCCATCTCAGAAGCTGCACTTATGCGCGTGAAAGAAAATTTCCTAAAAATGTGCCAGTATTGTGTGGATGCACGAGGAGAACATTTCCAACATCTCTTGTGATGAGGTATGTGGTTATTTTCATTGTAATTTTAACTGTAAATGTGAGAACCTGAATCATTACACCGATTGCGGCTTTCTTTGCGTAGATATTTCACCCGATCGCTCGGGAGTTGGAACTGTGCCCGCCACAATGCAGAAACTCGCGTCATTGGCCAACTCTTGTGTGGGACTCACTGTATATTATTATTTTTCTAAAATTTGTTCCAGATTTCAGTGTAAAGAGCACTTTCACATCTACTTGTTAAGAGAACAGCTTTTTATTTTGCAGAGACGCAGTCTGGCTCCCAGTCAACTTGCAAAGCGTGGAAATGATTCTGACCAGAGTGTGGGCAAGCGAAGTTGCAGCAAATCACTTCACCAGCCACATTCTCAGAGATCTGGGACAGATGAGCAAGCTGGAACAGCAGAGTTGCTTTCAAACCATGTGAGTTTCTATAACCGTATCATACAATGGCAGGGTTCCTCATAATCCGTCCCAGATTCTCTGAATTACAGAGATATTGCTGTTTTCTGACCAGTGTTGTCACTGTTAGGTGTCAAGGACTGTTATTGGGACATTGTATTATTAATAAATGATGTGATAAGGAAGAAAACAGGGATGTATGAGGTAACGCTCAGGGCAGACAGACTGAAAAGGCAATGGGGTAGACACGTAGCAACGATGGACAGTACAAGATGGGCTTATAGAGCAACCATGTGGGACCCGAGAGTCGGAAAACGAAACTTAGGAAGGCAAAGAACCAGGTGGGCAAACGTATTCAAGAAAGTGGCAGGCGATCATTGGTCGAGGAGAGTACGAGGCCGTCAGGAGTGGAAGGAGCTCACAAGTGGAATCGGTGAAGTGTGAAAAGAGCAGTGTGAAAGTGATCTATGTAGCAACTGTGGGACGTCCTAGCACCCTCCTTAGGAATAGCACCTCTAAGGAGCTTCTCTAAGACCACTTGCAGGAGGCCTTGGCCCTTAATGGGATGTTACAGGCTAATTTTATTTATTTATTATATTATTAATATATTTATGTAAGATAGGTTTATTTAGATTTTGACTTACCGTTTGGTTATACTTTGGTTACACAGTAGGTAGCAATACTTTTTCCGATCGCTTGGGAGATAGAGCTGTGGCCGCCGTGTGCAGAAACCCGCATGATTGGCCAACTCGTACGTGAAACACCCTGTATTTAGCAGCTTAATTGTAATGCAGTACATGTCATAACAAAGTAAATAGGCTAAATGACAATAATAAATAATATAGAGTAGCATAGTACATCCTGTAATAATGGCAATTTAGGAAACGTGTTAAGCCATTACTGCACATGTTGTAGTGATGTATTTAGCAGCTTAATGTATTACATTAGCATGCCGTAACAAAGTAGATAAATGACAATAATAATATGTAGCTTGAGGGCTATTTTTTTTCAAGGTCCGATTGGTTGCAAAATGAAAACCACAGTGAAAATCAAATGACGCTGTGTGCAGATGTGTTGAGCAGTGTTTCTAGTATGCCTGTCGATCACGTCATGTCGCAGTTGTCAGTTCTGAGTGTGCAGTGAGCATTAAACATGCCTTGAACAATGTAGTCTCCCGCCAAGTGTGAAGTGAATGTTGTCATTTGATTTCTGCATGCTGAGGGGTGCAATGCAGCCAAAATACATCGATGAATGAGTAATGTGTACAGTCAAACTTTCATGAGTGACAGCAAAGTGCGGCAATGGTGCAGGAGCCAGGAAAGGCAGCGAGTGTCAACTGATGATCTTGTTCAGCGAGTGGAGCAGGTGATTCAAGAAAATCATCGGTTCACGATTTCTGTGTTTAGTGATTCGGCATGCAGTCGCTTGTGAAACACGTTATGTGTAAGTAAACACTTAAAAGTGAAGTTGAGTGATAATATAAGGGTTTAACCTATTCACTGTGAGTCCCGCAAACATTATGTATGATTATGTAGAAATGTGTTGTCTCATTTTTAGATTATAACCATTTAAAAAAAACTGGCACAATATTCCAACACACAGGTGTTGGTCTCAGGCCTAAGTTGCAGTACACCCCTGTTATTAAATAAACATAAAACCAACCAACCTTTACTTTCAATGTGAGACAGAGTAAGGAGAAGCAATATAAGAGTTCAGATTCCCTGAGGATGGAGGCAGCGTCAGCCTCGGAAACGTTGGACCACTACAAATTTCTCACCTGGCTGCAAACCCGAGAAGATTTTCTACATAAGATTCGCCAGGAAAGCCTCAAATCTTACAATATAAGAGTTGTTGAATTCCTTTTGTTTACTGAATTCCTACTAAATGTGATGTACACTTAAGTAGCCTATGTTGACATGAAAATGTGTCTTCATTTTGCTGCACTACTGAGTATTTTTGTTATAGTATTTGCCACTTGTCTGGATGCTACATTGACTTGTGAACATTTTCAGGAAACCCTCATTAGGAAAATATTGTCACGACCTTTCAAAGTTCCAATTCCAAACTATGAAGGCCCAGTTGGTGGTCGTGCCTTGGGAGTGGGAAGAAGCAAGACTCGGCAAGCCTTACATGACCCTAATGAACCAGGGGCCCTTGTGCTATACTCACCGCCAGAACTCAGTGCTCACGACAAATTGAAGGTTGATCTGTAAGTTTTTGTTCATTTCTTTGTTTGTTTTGTTTTCATTGCCAAAGGTTAACAACTTAGGAAGTCTGAGGGCCAATATTATACCCATGAGTTGATCAGCAGGCCACACAGGAGATAAAGTTCGATAAATGGTAAATAACGAACTGAACTTTCATTCTTTTAAGACCTTTCTCAAAAAGTCTTGAAATAATCTTATTTTATCATAAAATTGATGGAACTTAAACAGTGAAGCAACTATAATAAAATAATTATAATATCAGTTGAACAATGACACTTATGCTTCACTTGCCATCGTCCCCATGATGAGTAGCTGAGGATGGTGACGATGATTTTTGAAACATGTACTACCAAAAATTGGTAAGGGAAGCATAAATGTCATAGTTCAACACATATTATAATTATTTTTTAAATCTTATTTTGCTTATAAGTTATCATAATCAATATTTCATTTTAAAAAAATTCTGAGTTGTGTACTTAAATTAACTTGATTTTCTAAAATTATAAATTAAAAAAATATTAATTACAAACTAAATACATAACATTTATTTCGCTAGAATTGAGTGTGTATTGGGAAATTATAAAAAAAAAAGTGGATATGAATGTACCGTAGACATAAAAAAATTTCACAATTATTAGTTTTCAATGTTCAGTGTGAAAATTGAGGGCAATCTGCTGTATTTACTAGGGCTGAAATGTCCACTTAATTTCTGCAGTTGCAAGTCTTAGAATGTGAATCTCAGGTGTCTTCTATAATGGTTGGAGGTAAATTTCATTGTGGAATACATTCTGTATGTGCTGCCAAAACTACAAACTCTCGTCTCTTTTCTTGCCTTATCTAGAGGAAAGTTTATTAAATGAATGTATTGTTGAAACTGACATTGCAGGTCTTTATATATATATCAATAAAGAAGACAATAGTTAAAAAGGAACTGGAGGCAAAGACAATATTATTTATTTTAATTTAAATAATGAACTTGTTAAGGTTGTAACGTTACATTTTTATTTTAGCATTCCTGTAGACCAGCACTACTGGCATAGGATAACAATAAATACAAATAAAAGAACACAATAGGCAAACAATACATTAAAACACAGTCACAGTATATACAAGGAACACAATACCATGAACTTAACAGAATAATTAAAACAACTTATCATGCTTGGTCCTGGATTTCCACTATATAATTTTGACTATTCAACTCACATGCTGCGTGTTTGATATTGATCAATAACGTTTAGCAATTCCTCGGATATAGACCAATCACAATGTTCTTGTAGGAATCGCGAGGATGGTGTTTTATCGTAATAAAATCGTCTGCTCGTTACTAGAGATGCTAGTATCAGTGTGCAGTGATTAATAGTCAAACGTTGCCACTAAGCGGCACGAAAACAGATTATTTTATACAACATAACTTGTTTGGAAATTGAAATATAGAAAAGTACATTGATTAAGAACACAATTTCTTTTCGGTGCAAGCCAGTTCATGTGTTTTTATTCTGTTCTGCTGTTAGCTTACATGAATGAAGTTAACTGTGTCTTATATGCACCATTGGTAGTACTGATTATACCATGGTAGCTCGAATCGATTCATGGATGGTTGATTCACAGTATGCCGTGATCTGACAACTCTTAGTTTTGTTTTTATACAACAAAGCATGAAAGTAATTATTATTTATATAATCCGTTATTTTTTATTCATGAAATACGGTAGTCTTAATAAATCCAACTCGACTTGACAAGTTGCATCAGAACAAGCAACAAGAGCTTTGGAATGTGTTTTCTGAAAACTTGCAAAATGTAACATAGACCCTTGTTAGCGGTTAAGCTTCATTTAATAAGATGACAGTTAACAGAATTCAAGAAAGTAAAAGAAACATCTCTCAAAAGACTGTGTTTATATTAAAAGACTTTAAATTAAATTAAAAGATGGTGCCTATGTTCTAGTTCTTTTCTGCCTAATGTCCAGTCTCTAGTAATCACACAAACATACTGACTCATGGATTGCAGAAGTTTCCATTGCTTTATCCTTTGTAAAAGTTTGTATGTCTTATTATTTTAGAGAGGGATGAAATTGTGTTATTGTTATGCACAGGGAGAAGCAGCCTGTCCATGTGGTGGTAGATCCTGCACTCTCCAATATTCTTCGTCCTCATCAACGTGAGGTGAGTGTGATTTCTTCACTTTCCTCTTGCATTATTGTGACTTTTTTAGCAAATATTCACAGAATTAATCATGCAATGAGTAATTAAAACCACAAAAATGAATAAAACATACAACTACTTATGTCATTGTAACCGAGATAGCCTATGGCAAGACAGACAGTATGCTATAATTTATTGATCATTTTGCTATCAGCGATATTCACACTTACATGATTAATAATAATAATAAAATTATTATAATAGTAAATACACAGGTAGTAGATGTCTGGTCTCCAGTAATATCGAGTTCACTGCATTATATCATGTTTGGTTCACTGGTTAACAATTGCTTTATCCTTTCTTGTATTTTTATGGGTTAAATCAGCAATCGTTTTATCGATATTTGCAATGTTTTCTTAATCAAATCTAGCCATGATTTTGATTTAATAATGGAATAATAATCAAGGATGGGGAAGCCTTCACTGCACGACACAATAATTATTTTATTTTACTTTAATTAATTAATTTGTTTGTTATTATATGTTTGCTATGTATTTGTATATAATTTGAATTTGACAAGTCCCATATCATAATTACGATCAATTGAATCAATAAATGAATATGAAAGGAGCTGTCAGCAGATTTTAGTGTCAGTTTAGTATGATTCAAAGTTTTAGACTATTCTATTGGTCAAGAGAAGTTAAAGTGGAATTACTATTTTGGTATCTACTATTCCATGCAAAACTCTGGAAGAGTTAACAAAGATTACTTTTTTTCTCTCTCTCTCTCTCTCTTTCTTTTTTTTCTTTCCTTTTCCTTTCTTTCTTTCTTTCTTTCTTCAGTGAAAATATTAATGGCATAAATTATATAAAATATTTGGTAGAAAGATAATTGAGGTAAATTCGTTAGAAATGACATATTATAGTTACATATTTATGTTAAAAGCGGGGTATGTATTCTTTAATTGTCAGGGTGTGAAGTTCATGTACGAATGTGTGACTGGCCAGCGAATTCCTGGCAGCTTTGGATGTATCATGGCCGATGAAATGGGACTGGGCAAAACCCTCCAGTGCATAACACTCATGTGGACACTCCTGCGTCAAGGACCTGACTGCAAACCAACTATTGAAAAGGCAATAGTTGTTGCACCAAGCTCACTTGTAAAGGTAAGTCCTGCAGGGAACAGACTGAAAACTAACTGTTGAAAAGACAATGGTTGTGGCACCAAGCTTACTTGTAAAGATCTGGTGAAATGACTAGACTGCATACTGTGGCACTAACAAGGGGACCGTACGAGGTGTTTTGTCGAAACCTATCCTCAAATTTTGCATATTGATAGGTCTTCATTACAGATAGACACATGCAAAAAATTAGCTGCTCGTAAATGGGTGAAATGGTGTTTGTATTGTCTCATAAGGAATCAACACTGGGCACTTGTACAGCTCACTTGAATAGCCTGTATGCTGGGCAACATGAGCAACAGCGGATGCCAGCATGTGAGGTAGAGGAAGAAGCTGCGCCGTTACTCATTGAATGTGATAGTTCAATTTTAGTTAATCACTACTTACCATTTCCACATTTGAAACTATTTACTTTGTAAAGACATTGAGGGGTTGGATATGATCATTAGTGTGTATGTTTATGTCTGTTATAGACCAGAAGTGTGACCACTCAATTTACATGATTAAAACAAAGATTTTTTGCCATGCACAACACAAACACTTTAAACAACGTGTTCTCCATGTTGACATTTTTTGTCCAGACAAAAGTCTTTGGGTCTTAAGTACTTGAACTAACATATTACGTATTGCTCTCATCAGTAGGTCAAAGTGAAATAGTAATAATTAGGGGGCGGATTTCTATGACATGTCATATTTTTCCCCTTTGCATTATTTCAGGTTTCCGACTAATTTAAACCCAATTCCAAGCATCCTGGTGAAAATGTAATGGCTTTCATTGTGCATATAACTGCATATTTGGGAAATTTTCAACTATTGTAGCATACCGTATATAGTATGAATATGAATATTTAGGTCATATTTGTGTGCATATTAAATAAAATTTGAAGTTTCATATATTTTGTAAATTTCCCATTATAATGATACTTTTTGAGAATTTACAGATATTTTAAGTAATGAACACTATATTTTAATAAAATGTATTGTAATGAAACTTAAAAAAATATACACAATGTGTAAGTGGTAAAGTCATATTTTAAATTTTATTGGTCATATTTTAATGTTTTTTTAGGTCATAAATGCATGCATATATCCTATTTTTTAGGTCATAGAAATCCGCCCCCTAGTAATAATGATATAATTTAACCAATTTAAGCAGCACACGAGATTCATTTTGTTAATCCTAAACACTTAAACAAGTAGGCCCTACTAATTACTGGAATACAAATGTATGTATCATTATTACGAGGGGCATACTGAAAGTCTTGAGCAACATTTTCTCACAACCTTAATCTTTATTTGTAAGTGTAACCAAGTATATCATCTCAATTTACAGACCTTCCTTTCACTCTTCCACATAGTCTCTGTTTTTTTGCACACGTTTCCCATCGTTCTGCAAGTTTGAAAATACCCTTGCGATAGAATTCCGTTCCAGCTGCCTGTAGACACTGACACCATTCCATACTCTGTCGTTTTGTTTCAGGTTCATAATGATGGAACCAGCTTTCGACTCCAGTCACAATACTTGTGAAAATTTCATCACCTTCATTTCATAATCTCTGAAGAAGGTTTTGGGGAACAGTTCGTCTCTGACGTTTGTGGTCCTCTGTCAATAATCGTGGGACCCAACGGGCACAAACCTTCCGATAACCTAAGCTGTGAATCATTTCTTGCACTGCACTATGTCCAACTGCAAGTTTTGCAGCGATTTCATTCACAGTGATATGCCTTTCTCCTGGAACGGAATTCTTTCGCAAGGGTATTTTCAAACTTGCAGAACGATGGGAAACATGTGCAAAAAAAACGGAGACTATGTGGAAAAGTGAAAGAAAGGTCTGTAGATTGAGATGATATACTTCGTTTCACTTACAAATAAAAATTAAGGTTGTGAAAAAAATGTTGCTCACGACTTTCAGAATGCCCCTCGTATAATGTTATTCATCCCTTAGTGATAAGGAAAGGGAGAGGTAAGACAAAGTAAGGCCTACTTGGAAAGGGGGGAGGGTGCTATACAGCACTGTGACAGCTGCCGACTCACAGTACGTAGCTTAGGCTTCACTATCCCCTCCTGCTGACAGCTGTGTGAGGCTACTCAATGTTTTGAATTTGGGAAACTTGCAATTAATTTTCACCTACTTAAAGTTTATATGAGCAGCTGATTTTTTCATGTGTCTATCTGCAATGAAGACCTACCGACCTGCAAATTTGAGGGTAGGTTTCGACATGACAACCCGTACGGTTCCCGTGTGAGCTCACTTGTAAAATTAAGTTCTGGAGAAGTGACCAGACTGCATATCAGTTATTGAAAAGGCAATAGTTGTGGCACTAAGCTCACTTGTAAAGTTAAGTTTTGGAGAAGTGAGTAGACTGCATACTGGTTATTGAAGAGGCAGTATGTGATTCCCAGTACTATAAGTCAGCATAGTAATACATATATGTGTGTTGTGTTTGGTCCATTTCACAATATACATCATATACAGGCTTTTTAATTAATGATCACTGAGATAATTAAAAACTGTCAGCAGCTAAACAAATGTCCTCAAGGTGTCATGGTGATTTAAAAACTAGGATCAAATAGAAAGTGAGAAAAACATGTATTTTAATTAAATATTGTTTCTGAGTTGAGTTTCACATAAAGAACAAATTACACTGTACAACTTTAAAAATGTCCTTTAGATGAAAATATGTGTTTCTTGTATATATTTGGCTGAAAATAACGAATCTGTAATTATTTTTCATTTACCACGCACCATTTTCCAAAAATCCACATTTTTTATTTTTACGTATATATGAGAAGTGTCTCTCTCACAAAAACTGTACATGATGAACCATTTTGCTTTTGATATTTGAATCAAGAACCGTTTGTTTATACAGAATCACATAGTTTCATATAAAGGACAGAGAAAAGGTTCAAATTATATTGTGTTATAATCAGGCCGCCTTAAACTGTGTTATTTTTATCTAAATTTTCATTTTTCACAGGCAAACAGTATGATCTTTACATTAAATTGTTTTGGGATTGATCTGAAGGCCAATTTTTGTATAAATGGATTATTCTTGAGTTTTAAAATGAATGATGAATGTTGCAGAATTGGTACAACGAGATCAATAAATGGCTTTCTGGACGAGTTAATGCCCTGGCTATTGATTCAGGCTCCAAGGATCAAATTGATAAAGATCTAGAGGGCTTTATGAAAACTTACACAAGGCGCCCTGTGAACCCGATTCTGATCATCTCATATGAGACATTTCGACTGCATGCCGCTGTCCTTCATCGAGGAGAAGTTGGATTGGTTCTCTGTGATGAAGTAAGAAGCATTCCTTTTACATGTGAGGAAATAATGGAAAATAGAAAACTAATACCTCATAACATCCATTCTCTGTTGGCATTATCTCATTTAAAATTATTTTTCTTCTATTTTATAGAATACAAATCCTTGAACTCTATGAAATGCATTAGAATTGATTTTGTTACCATTTTTGTAATTACGATTACATAAAATCTTCTTATGAGTCCCCATGCGTAACAATGGGACAATGTGATGGCTGTTCTTCAAACTTAAAAAATGTGATGGAATGTACACAGTTAAGTGACTAACACACTTAGCTATCCACATAACAAGTACTGTATATACCAGAATACTACTCTCCCCAAATAATACCTGCACCCAAATTTTTCAAAAGAAAATTTGAAAAAAAAAAAATCTATAGGTCCATATATAAAATTAATTATTTTGCCAGTTTTATTCTTAATTAAACAGTTATAATTAACATTGCATTTCATAAAATAATTAAATATGATAGGTTAAAATAACGTGCATGGTAACAGCCAGCCGAAATACACTTTCAACAACAACACTCAATTCGTAAATTCAGCTGTTCAGTGAGATTCCACACGTGATGACGTGCATCCGACCTAAGGTCAAAGTCTTGTGGAAATTCACCGAACTTTCCCTGAATTAGTGGTTCTGATTGTAACTGCACTGTTTGCTAGGGGTCTCTATGCATAGAGCTTTGTTTCACCGCCAGACTGGCAGACCATGTATATAAGAAAGGGTCTTCTTTGTCTCATTTTCCTTTCATTCCAGCTTCACTACTGTTAAGTTATACTATACTGTGAGGCTGCTACAAAGCATTGTGTTATATTGAGCCGATATGGTATAAAATGTCTAAATTCAGATGAGCTGAATCCAGTATTCAAATAATACCCGCACCCTAGTTTTTCATTTGCGATTTTTCCAATAATATGCAGTTAGTATTAGAGTATATACGGTATTTCTAAGAACATGTTTCATGTATATTTGCCCACATCTTCAGCTACTTGTCAACCGCTGGGGAGAATCTCTGTATACTCCTGTTGGTGGTTTTATTTGCTTTGTGATGAGTTCATATTCAGTGGGAATGTCAAAATTAATGAATAGTTTTCAGTATTTGGGTACATGTACAAATTTCATAGTGTAAATTCCAAAAGAATGCTGTTACAGTTGATCTGGACTTCTGTAATATGTTCTTAAAGCCTGACAGCAGTGTTCCTATGTTTACCAGGGATGGCTGTAGAAGGGAGTAACAAGTTAGCGATACCCCAAAATATTTTATAATAGTTAGTCCGAGAAGCAACTAGTTTTTTAATATAATTATTAGAGGTTTTTATTTCTACTTGCAGCAACAGTTAGTTAAACTATCAAAGAACCTCTACCAATTTTCTCGCACTTTTCCCTCCAAACACAATGTTCAATAATTGTACCATAAACTGATGAAAACTTTAAAATGCTCTCCAGTAAAACTTGTATTTTTTGAGTTGTGATGTTTTTTTTTTTTTTTGTGCATGAGCGATCTATTGAAATTTATTATAATGTTGTGTCATAATATCATGCGGGCTTTCCAAAGGTAGGGTAAATCACTCTCTACTTCAAGAAATACGTGCGGAGTAACTGACAACATTTGTTTGTCCATTTATGATTAGAGATGAAATTCGCAAACTAAATCAGCACCACCAGTTTGCACAGTAAATAATAGGTTAGCAGAGAACTCCTCGAACTTACGAGCTGCCCGCAGAGCTGCTGCACCTTCTTTCACTGCACGTCTTGCCACAACTTGGTTTCTACGCTCATTAACACTACATGAAAACAAATGTAATAATTAAAAGCTAGATTTATTTTATGTAACCTTCACAGTTTATTACATTACAATAAAAGTGTTAGCAATGAAAGGGTTATTGTAAAAAAAAAATCTTTGATATTTCAATAAAATTCGGGGAAATAAAATTATGTTTCAGAGTAATACTGTAACTTTTGATACTTTGCGATCTGACATCGGAAAGAGCTTTTCACCAACAACTAATCCCATATGCTTGCTCAGGGCGATGATTTAATAATAATTCAACTTAGTATGCGTCATACTGTAACTTTCGAACTAGGTATGTTTGTGTTTCAAATGAAATGGATATTCATTGGTACCGGTAACAAAAAAGTGTGCAAAACGCCTGGGTTACAATTCAGCAAACACCATAATAATATATGTTAAATAATTATAGTTTGCAAATACAACAGGATCCAGTAAATAAAATCAATTTCTGCATAAACTCTTGTTTTATTTCTCAAAAATAGCAAAACCCCCATTTAGTGTAAAACTTTTATATTTAGAGTTAAAATTCTGTATCCCCGGAAAAAATGTTAAATCTAGGTTCTACTGTATTTTCAATGTGATCCTAACAAACATCATTTTATTTTCTTTAATGGAAAGTTCTTAAAATTCTAGACAACCATACAGTCATGTTTCATCTCAATTCCAGGGTCATCGTCTTAAGAACAGCGAGAACCAAACATACCAGGCTCTGATGGGACTAAATGCCAAGCGTCGTGTCCTACTGTCTGGGACTCCTATTCAGAATGATTTGCTCGAGTACTATAGCCTAGTTCAGTTCGTAAATCAGGGAATACTCGGAACTGCTCAGGTTTGTATATTTTGCTTTGGAAGCAACATGAATGAGTCTGTTTCCTGTATATAGCATAGACAAGTAAAAATCTATTAATTAAGTGGAAGGAAAGGAAATAGACATTAAATCCATGTCTGGGATATTAATACAAGTAAGAATCAGCTTGAAAAATTTTATGTCATAACCGGGATTTGAACACGGATCTTCGGCTTAACGCACCGATGCTCTACCATTGAGCTACCATGACAACATGCCAGTCTGCCATCAAATTCCTCAACTGATTCAGAAGACTTTGAATAACTAGGCTTCAAAGTACCTACAAGGGTAGGACGCCATTTGGATGTGTGTTCTCGACGGAGAGAAACCTCCCGTGGTTTGCCTTGTCTTCTGAATCAGTTGAGGAATTTGATGGCAGACTGGCATGTTGTCATGGTAGCTCAATGGTAGAGCATCGGCGCGTTAAGCCGAAGATCCGTGTTCAAATCCCGGTTATGACATAAAATTTTTCAAGCTGATTCTTACTTGTATTAATATCCCAGACATGGATTTAATGTCTATTTCCTTTCCTTCCACTTAATTAATAGTATATAAATAATAACTAGGCTTCAAAGTACCTACAAGGGTAGGACGCCATTTGGATGTGTGTTCTCGACGGAGAGAAACCTCCCGTGGTTTGCCTTGTCTTCTGAATCAGTTGAGGAATTTGATGGCAGACTGGCATGTTGTCATGGTAGCTCAATGGTAGAGCCGAAGATCCGTGTTCAAATCCCGGTTATGACATAAAATTTTTCAAGCTGATTCTTACTTGAAGTAAAAATCTACTAAATTTCACACATGGCCTTCATACAAAAACTAGTAAAATTTTAAAGTTGGTTTTGGCATAGTTGCATTGTGTGGTTCCCATGCTTCAGACTGAATTACATTGAAGGATTCAGATTTTATATGCCTAACTCCTGATAGTTTGAATGTCATAGATAAACAGTCTTTTTTGTCCAGTTGATGCCAAATTTACGTCAGATTTTATATGCCTAACTCCTGATAGTTTGAATGTCATAGATAAACAGTCTTTTTTGTCCAGTCGATGCCAAATTTACCACTCAAATGACTGAATTTATTTTCCAGAATGGACAGTATGAATGACCTAAGTTTTTTTTGTAATATTCTTTTAACTACGGAATTAATTTTTTTTTTTTTTTTTTTTTTTTTTTTTTTTTTTTTTTTTAAAAAGATAAGTTACTATTCACCTATGCAAGGAATCTACTTTCAAATGCTAACATTTACAATTAAGGAAATCTAATGGTGCCTTACCTTTAGAACGCCCTCATACAACGTGGAACAATTCATAATGAAATTAGAAAGCCTCTTGATATTTTTGACTAAAAATAATGCTCATGATATCCTTGATGAATTCAACATAGGCATTGTGGTTAAGAACAAAATTTCCGTGAACAGATTCCTTAATGTAGGCCTACTTAGACTATTTTATCTGTATTGTCTAAATGACAATCCCACCATGTCTAGACAATATACAAACTAATGTGCACCCAACCAGAATTCAAACGAGTATTACAACAATGTATGCAACAATAAATGTCTCAAAGTTCACTGCAACACCTGTTTCGAATGTGGTCACATCTAGAAGATGGGATTATCAGTTTTGACTGTTTGCGTTTTGAATCAAAACCCATATTTCAAGCTCAATTTAAGTGGTGATTGTGCTGATTGTAATTAGTGTAGTTGCAGTCTATATATTTCATTATACTAAACTAAAACTAAACTCCGTGGCACTACATCCCTGGAGGGGCTTGGCCTACCACCCGACCGCTGTGTCATCTCCCATAGGCAGATGGCAGGATTGGGGGGCAATGTGGTCAGCATGCCGACACCCACGGCCGTTAATGGTGGTTTTCTTGACCGGAGCCGCTACTTCTCTATCAAGTAGCTCCTCAATTTTGAATCACGAGGCTGAGTGCACCCCTACCAGACCTCCCTACCTCAGAAAAATCCAAGGAGGTACCGGGAATCGAACCCGGGCCGACGGATCTGTAGTCAGCGACGCTAACCACAAGACCACGCCGGCGGACAATATTTCATTATACACATTGTGAAATTGCTTTTTTTTTTATCTGATGAGACCGATTTCAGGTTGCACCTGCTTAAAAGGCAATAAACATATTATCATCGTTGTCATCATCATCATCATCATTATTATTATTATTATTATGTCATGTTTTTATTGGTCATTTTATTATTATTATTATTATTATTATTATTATTATTGTTATTATTATTATTATTATTATTACTACTACTACAACTACTACTGTTGTTACTACTACTAATATTATTATTATCATCATCAATTTTAAGTGCTGTATAAGATAATTTATTTCCAAAATAAATGGAAGTTAACATTTGCTACAGGAATTCAGAAGGAGGTTTGAAATCCCAATTCTGAGAGGTCAGGATGCATTGGCCACTCCACAGGAAAGGAAGAAGGGACAGGAATGCCTGGATGAACTGGCAGCCATTGTGAATCGTTGTCTGATTCGAAGAACTTCAGCCCTGCTGTCCAAATACCTGCCAGTAAAAATTGAGCAGGTTATTTGTGTGAAACTTACTGAGATGCAGCAGAAGATGTATTCCAACTTCATTGCGAGTGATGCTGTTAAGAAAACAGTAAGAGGTATGTAGGCCTACCCTCATGTATATCACAATTAAAAAATAGTCCATTTTTATCTGAGGATGGTGATGATGGTTTTCCCCGAAACTAGTCCATAAAAATGAGATGTAAGTGCAGCTATTGGTACAAGTAAGAATCAGCTTGAAAAATTTTATGTCATAACCGGGATTTGAACACGGATCTTCGGCTTTGATTCTTACTTGTATTAATATCCCAGACATGGATTTAATGTCTATTTCCTTTCGCTCCACTTAATTAGCAGCTATTGGTGTTTATAAGTTTACTATTTTTAATAATGTTTTAATAATATTACTATCAATACTTCACTTCTGCCACATATATGTGTTCGACCATTAGCTGAGGATTTGGATGATGGTTTTCTCCAAAACTAGTCCATAAAAATGAGATGTAAGTGGAGCTATAAGTGTTTATAAAGTGACCATTATTTATAATGATTCACTGTTTATATCACTTCCTTTTTTATTTGTCATTGATAGTATTGCTGTTACTGTCTGTTATTTTTACTTGAAAAATGAATCTGCATTTAGTTCTTAATCATAATCGTAATCTTTTGAAGGGTGACTGATAAAAACAGACATATCTACATGTTGTTAACTCTTCAGAATTTGAACCTCTTGTCTTTCAAGTCAGTAATATAATATTAAAATATTGTGAGGAAAATAATAATTAACTGACAGTAAACCATCATCTTTCTTGGTGAGACAGAATTATACTTGCATCCTGTCTGTATTAAACTACAAAATGGCACTCTGACTCACTGGTACCAAGCATAGAGTATGATCGTTCTTGGCTTTCACCCTTCGTTTTTAATCACCATTAGAATTTTTAAAAATTCTTGTCTTTGTCTCTTAAATTTTCCCTTTCACTGCTACAGCCATATATATCATGTCAAGTCATAATTTGCTCAAATATGACCTCGTGGAGGCGAAAATTTAAAAATATAATTAGATTTTAATATTTCATGTTAAAACCTGCAAGTTTTTATCCATGTTTTTAGCCTTTCGCAGCTGAATTTATAAATTGGTACTGTAACAGTCATCACATGAAATAATCTGTGGGCTCTTAAGTTTGAAATTGATAATGAAAGTCTCATTGGAATAGCTATGAATGGTTCCTATGAATAACAAATGTAACTTTTGAATGAAATTCCTCACATTTTAACATAAATCATTATGCTATTGAACTTACACATCTGTTTTATGCTGTTTTTGAGGTGATGCATATATATATACATCATTGCCAGTGCAAAAGTTCAAGAAGTAATTCATGAAACACAACTGCTCTACTGAAATTTGTCTCAGTAATTTAAAAGTTATAGCCCGCTGATGATATAAATTGAGTTTGTAGGCCTACTATATACAACCCTAATCTCAAATCTCCTGTCGGCCTGGGTGGCGCAGTCAGTATCATACTGGCTTTCAGTGCCCAAGGTTGAGGATTCAATCCTGGCCCAGGTCAATGGCATTTATGTGTGCATAAATGTGACATCCCATGTCTGTAGATTTACTGGCATGTAAAAGAATTCCTGCAGGACAAAATTCCGGTACACAGGTCTAGGTAGCAGTACGTACCTGTTGTTAAATAACTATACAACCTGAACCTCAAGTCTCCTGGTATGGCTGGCTCAAGCTTTCACTGGCCATATCAGTGTGAAGTTCACCAGTATCATGTTATTGCCTGTGAGGGCTGTCACTGAACTCCTGAAGGGATAAGCCAAGGATCACAGCAGAACTTGAAAAGTCATGCTAAAGCTTGCTCTCTCCAGACCAAGATAGGTGACCGCCGAGATGAGATAGTTCCATGGAAATGGAAAAGGCTTTGGTTTGGGATGGGCAGTACCATGCTACCATACACCCGTTTTGATTTTTAAAATTTTCAGTAATACTTTACAGCTCATAAGTTTGCAGTGAAAGGGTTAAGCACCTTAATATATATATATATGAAGGAAACCCTTCAGCTTTGCCAACAGGGAGGATTGTCATTAAGGTTGAAGCATAATGTTTACAATTAGTGAGTGGGGAAAAAATATATACAGAACATACTAGTCGGCTACAGTATGACTGTGTGTGGTAGGAGAGATAACTAAAGTGTTATGGAACAAGCGGGCAGGGCCTTGGGAGTGCAGTCGCAGAAATAAAATATTTGCAGTTCCAAGTTGCATTTACCAGTGATGCTTGCAAATGCCGGATTTTTGCCGAATTCTGCCACTAATCTGCTCCAGGAATAATATTTTATTATTTTGCGTGGAAATATTTATGTGGAAATGACACAAGTCTCACTGAACACGTTATAAGTTTACGTAGGCCTACAGTTGGCTATAATTTTCAGTTGGATCTGTATCTTGATCAATCAAAAGGCCGAACTGGCCCTTGCTGGATATTATACTGATATTGTAATGGTAGGCCTGCATCAAAATTATTCACTTTCATTCAGCTGGTTGCACGATTGCCTCCGGTGTCACTTACGTTGCTCTCACTCTCATTAACGCTGCCACCGCTAAATGATAATTCTGACACTTCACTATCACTTTATAATTAGATCGTCAATTTGAGAACCTGTAAGACACTTTGTTCTTCCCATTTTACTGAAAATAAGGGAAAAACACGATACAAAGAAAGCATGCCATTCCCTAGATATGCATGCCTAGTGAAATCCTCTACTAAAATCATCCTGGGCATGTATGTAAGGGAATTCCAAAGTCAGGGTGATTAAGAGAACATTCTCCTGCCGTCTTTTGAAGTTTTTATATACTTTGTGCATGAGATGAGCAGGTCACATTATGAGTTGGTTAGAGAACTCACGAGCGTGATTACAGGCCTCCCATATATGGGTTTCTGCCCATGAAGGGTTAAGAATATCTGGAGATTCAGTTTCCAAAAACTAATGTGGAAACATCATCAAGTTATTAGTTTTCATTGTGGATTCCCCTCTCGGATACCTAGCCTTTACAACATTATTTTGTTTTTAAGTTACAATGTCCACCTATGCTCAGTATTTAAGAAACAGACACCTAACCTATTTTAAAAACATAACTTATCCTATTACAGTTAACATATATAAGTAGCATAAGCTACTAGTCTAGAAATATAAACAAACTTGTTTACATACAATAAGTTAGTCATGAGCTTACTAAAAATCCTTAAAACAATTAAAATATGTGTTTAAAGTCCATAAAAATGAAAGTCTTATATTAAAAAGCAGATTTCTTCTTCCTACTACACGTTTCGACGCTAATACATCTTCTTCAGGTCTATAACAATGAAAATATAAAGCATTAATATCGTTTAGCATATTGGGAATATTCTATAAAATTTTTGTATCATTTACTTACAAAATTCTGCATGAGTTGTAGAACAGGGGGAGGGACGTTGCAAAGCAGAGCAACTATCAGTACACTTTTAATGACAGAAGGGCTGTGGGCTGGATGGCAGCCTTCTGTCTTTAAAAGCATACTGATCGTTGCTCTGCTTTGCAAAGTCCCTCCCTCTGTTGTACAATTCGAATAGCGGGTTGTGCGTATTTGGTTCTTCATTTATTATGTTTTTATTTTTCCTTTTATAAATTTCCAATCTTTCAAGAGTATTTAGTTTCCTTCCTTTGCTTTGTAAGTGTAATACAGTGTGATCCGTTTGAGATGTCAGAAAAGTAAAACGTTATATTTAAGAGGTTATTGTACATAGCTCTGTGCAATTTGCTGTGATGTAAGTGGAAAGGATGGAAGTTAACGATGACTGATGTTTCAGACTTCGGACACATGGCTTGGCGGTGCTATCGTGCATAGAAGACAAAATGGTGGTCACGCCACAATAACGCGCCCAGTGTTTAGTATGGTATGCGAAGTTTTCTGTTTTGTAGTGTAATACAAACACAGCGGGCTTTCCGACGTCGGTACAACTGTGGGTATGCCCCTTCGCATCGAGACATTGTTAACTGGTACATGTTCTTGGAAGATGATCTCAAAATGCCTCGTACAGGCGGCAGGTTACGTGATAGAAACAAAGAAGAGGATATTCGACAAGCCATGATTCAGAGTCCAAAAAAAATCACTTCGCCGCTTAACATTAGAGCATAATACGTCATACACAACATGTCGAAGGACGGTAAGACGTTCCCATACCGTAGGCCTATTCAGCGAGTGCAAGCACTGACGCAACATCATTACGAAGCTCGTATGAATTTTGCTACAGTGATGTGTGAGAGACAGGACTTGACTCCAGATTTTTTGTGTGGGGGTACATCAAGTCAACTGTGTACACACAAAGACCACAGAATGTAGCTGACCTACGACAGATGATTACAGCGGCCTTTCAGCAAGTCACTCCAGAAATGCTCCGCGCCACGTGGCGGAACCTGTCTACGAGATATGATCTGTGCCGCATTTGCAATGGCGGTCATGTTGAGTGCTAATGCCCTGCAATACAAAACTTACAGGTTTCCTACACCTGTTTGTACCATTAACAATTAATAAATTTAAATAGTTTCTTGTACACAATGCTTTACTTTTCTGACATCTCTAACGGATCGCCCTGTATATTCATTGTTTTTTCTATATTATTGTCAAAATCGTTTGCTTCGTTCATCAAATGTTTGGCATTGCTAGATCGATCTCTTTGGCCATTTCTATAATCTTTCATATGTTCTTGAAATCTGGTTTTAAATGTTCTTCCCGTTTGACCTACGTACTCTCTATTAGGTACATTCTTGGCATGTTAGCTTGTACATTCCATTTTTATTATACACATCCTCTTATTCCTTTGTCTTATATAATTTATTTTTCAAGTTGTTAGTTGTTTTGTATGCTATGTTTATGTTGTGTTTGTTCAAAATATTTGTGACCTTATGCATATTTTTGTCTATATACTCATATGTTGTATATTTGGTCTTTGTGGTTGCATTATTTATTGGTTCCAGGTTCGTTATGTTTGTTATTCTGCTGGTCTTCTTCCTCTTGTGTTTGTCGATTAATTTGTGTAGCGTTTTAGTTGTATATCCATTGTGGTTTGCAATCTGTTTAATTATTTATAGTTCTTTCTGATAGTTTCCTTTGCTTAGTGGGATGTTTACTAGTCTGTATGTTAGAGATTTCAAGGACATATGAAAGATTATAAAAAGAGCGAAAGAGATTGATCTAGCTACGCCAGACATTTGATGAACGAAGCACACGATTTTGATAGTAATATAGAAAATGCAATGAATATATTACACTTACAAAAAGGAAGGAAACTTAATACTCTTGAAAGATTGGAAATTTATAAAGGAAAACTAAAAACATAATAAATGAAAAACCAATTACTCATAACCCCTCTTTGAATTGTACAACAGGGAGAGGGACGTTGCAAAGCAGAGCAATGATCAGTACACTTTCAATGACTGAAGGCTGACCATCAAGCCCACAGCATAAAAGACTTCTGCAACTCATGCAGAATTTTGTGAGTAAATGATACAAAAATTTTATAGAATATTCTTAATGTGTTAAACGATATTAATGGTTTATATTTTCATTTTTATAGACCTGAAGATGACTTGTTAGCGTCGAAACGCATAGTAGGAAGAAAACATCTGCTTTTTAATATAAGACCTTATTTTGGTTGCAGGTGACAGTGGTGGCAAAGTAAGTTTGTCTGCCCTTTCGGCCATCACAACGCTCAAGAAACTCTGCAATCATCCAGATCTGGTGTTTGAGAAAGTAGAAGCTGAAGAAGATGGCTTCAAGGGTGCAAAGGAACTGCTGCCAAAGAACTACAATCCAATGTAAGCATAATGCTTTTAAATGTTGTATAGCAGGTTCACTGTGTTTCATACTTCCTCTGCTCTCAAGTAGCATATTTTAAAAACAATTAATGATAGGTTCACAAATTCTGTTTGTGCTTACTATATGTCATAGGTGGAGGTGTTTGAAAATGTTTTTATTTTTTACAAGATTTGTTTTAAAATCAAAAAGGTGGTGTTTTATTTTTTTATTTGTTAGAGGCACTGAAACTATAAGATGTTATGTATGTATAATCTAACATAATGGTTATTTTAATTATATTATTATTTATTTATATCTCACTGAAGAGGAATCACTGATTGGCAGTAAAAGATGTTTTCTACTCCTCTGAAACAAGTTACCAAACAAAGTAACTTCAGAAATTTAAAGAGTTTATCCTTTTGCCTTGCGGTAGAGTAAAAAATATGTTTTCAATTATGGCACTATTATAATTGATAATAATATGAAGGAAGATATGTGCACATGCATTCATGAACCACAGATAATTGTCTCTGTTGGACATAATATTATCAATATGAAGGAAGCATATCATTCAAATGAGTGATAGCAATAGTTCAATAAATTTTAACTATGCCTCCTATATTGCAAAATAATGTTGGGAAATTAACCTATTTAATTTTTAAAACCTTGAAATATGCTGCATCAAGGGGTAAAGTTATGGCAATATAACTACGAGGGTTATTCAGAAAGTAAGGTCCGATATCTGATAAAACATAAATCATCACAGATTGTTTCAAAAAACTGTTTTTATTTACTCAGGATGGCTTCACGGGTTATTATTTATTTAATTCTTTACATGTTTCTCTATTTTTCTACTTAGTAACATTCTACAAGCTTTTGTATGCCGATGTCATAGACATCTGCCACTTGTGAGGGTAACCAGTCTTTAACTGCTTCTTTCACCTCATCATCTGTGGCAAAGCACTTACCGCCGAGAAACTCCTTTAGGTAGTGGAACAAGTGATAATCGCTTGGCACCAAGTTTGGACTGTACGGGGGGCGGTCAATCTGTTCCCATCCAAAAGATCTGATAAGATTTTGGGTGTGAATGGTGGAATGGGGTCTGGCGTTGTCATGCAGCAACAAAACTTAGACAGCAGAAGGCCACGTCACTTATTCTGTATTGCACGTCAAAGTTTAGTCAGGGTAGCGCAGTAAGCGACTGCATTTATTGTTGTCCCTTGCTGCATAAACTCAACTAAAAAAACTCCATGTCTATCCCAAAACAGGTTTGCCATAACCTTGCATGTTGAGATTGTCTGCTTGGCCTTGACTTTGACTGGTGATGTCGTGTGATGCCATTCCATTGCCTGACGTTTAGACTCTGAGGTCATGTGAGAAACCCACATCTCGACCCCTGTGATAATCTTCTCTAAAAATTGATCTTTCTTACGATATCAGTCCAAAAAATCAAGAGCACAAGCCATTCTTTTCATTTAGTGTTCCTCAGTAAGCAGCCTTGGATCCCAACATGCAAAATTTCAAATTTTCAGAGAGAATTTTGTGCAAAGTTGTTCTACATACATTCGGAAATTCCAATGCTAAAGTTGAAATTTAAGTCACCGGTCTTCACGAATCTTTTCATACAACGGCATTGATCAAATCTTCTGTGATTACTGATGGTCGGCCTGATCGCGGTTCATCATGGACATTTTCCCGTCCGTACTTGAAAGCTCTCACCCACTTATGCACTTTGCTGTCACTCGTTGCATTGGGACCATAAACTTCACTTATATGTCTATGAATTTCCGTTGCTGAAAACCCCAAATCACTAACCAAACCAAAAAGTGATTGTCGATGAAGTGGCAAACCATATACAAGGAACCATATGCAGGAGGCGGTACATATGTGGCTTGCTACTCAGCGGAAAAACTTTTTTGTGAGGGCATCAGGAAGCTTGTGCAATGATGGATTAAGTGCATTGAGAAGCAAGGGCACTACGTTAAAAAATTAGGTAATTGAAAGTTTTGTGTTGTTGCAATAAATTGAGTGCCAATACTTATTGACTTACCCTCGTAGCATTATTTCATGATTTAGTTTTACCCCCAAATAATTTCTATCATCCTAATGTAGGCAAGAAAATGTAATCTTAACCTTGAAATAAACCTTTTGTTTTATAGCTTACTAACGAAAACAAATACCTCTAATCATAGGACTTAGAAGAATATTGTAGTGTATTTACTTTAAATACCGATGTCATCATAATAGGAAATTATTTCAAATACATATATTTACCATAAGTAGAATCACCAGTTATTTTTTTGAAAAGGAAAAATGCATAATTTTTTCACAAATTTGACAAAAGTGAAGAGATTATGCATCGTTCAGCAAAATCGCAATTACGATTTGGTTGTGCCTCCCCCACCCCATATTTCAACTAAAAGAGATGCAGTATTGGGAAATATTTTTGTTACAGGAAAGTAGTGATGCCTGAGCTGTCAGGAAAGGTGGCAGTTTTGGACTGCTTGCTTGCGATAGTGAAAGCCACTACTCAAGATAAAGTGGTCCTAGTCTCTAACTACACCCAAACCCTGGACTTGTTTGAGCGGCTCTGCAGACATCGTGGATATCTATATGTCCGTCTTGATGGATCAATGACTATCAAGAAGAGGGCAAAGGTAAATGACATTTGAACCTACTAACCTTAGGCTTAAAAGCGGCCGTGATAACCATTGAACTGTGAAGTTAACAACTGGAAACCATAGCCAGCTAGTATGCTCTTAATGCCTTGGCAGTTCGCCTCACCACATGTTATGGAGGAAAGTTTAGGATCTCTCCACTACTCTCCACTTGGCGCTGATGCTAGACCCTAGCACATCCTGGGGCAAGGCTATAGACATGCTCACACTTTAAACACCTTATAATTATACTAGCAACTGACCCAACTGACTAGCAATTAACCTTTGGTCGGATTACTGACAAATCTGTGCAGAAATAATCTACATAGAACAACTGTACTGATAGTTAGAAGATAGCCATAGAAAAGAGGGCGTTAAATGGTTTTATTTCGTTTTATAAATACCGCCAACTACACAAAATTAAAACTTCAAAACACAACACAATTTAAAATTCACAATGGATGTCACATAACCTATTAAAACTCGACGTTTCGGCCCACCCAATAGGCCTTCATCAGGAACACTAAATGGAAGGAATGGAAGTCCCACTGGCTGCTCTCCTCGGCTGCGACTTGCATTCACAAAGCTGAATTGTCTGTTTCACCGCCCTCTGGATCGTCCGGATCATTGACTTGGAAACCTGTTGTTCTGCCAAATCTTTTGGCTCTCCTCGTCAGAACAACAGGTTTCCAAGTCAATGTTCCAGGCGATCCAGAAGGCGGTGAAACCGTATATTTGTGAACGCGAGTCGCAGCCGAGGAGAGCAGCCAGTGGGACTTCCATTCTTTCCATTTAGTGTTCCTTATGAAGGCCTAGTGGGTGGGCCGAAACGTCCAGTTTTAATAGGTTATGTGACATCCATTGTGAATTTTAAATTGTGTTGTGTTTTGAAGTTTTATCTTGCATACAATGGAAAACGGACTATCTGCAATTTTATGTACATACACAAAATTAATGGAGGGTAAAACAGATTTTACTATGCGACAATTTTTTTTTTATGACCCGAAAAAACTTTAAGCAGGAAAATATTAGTGAAATATTTGAATTTTGTTATAAATTAAGTACCACCATTTAATTTTGAAGGTTTACAAGTAATTGATTGGTAATCAATGCAGGCGCTAAAACTATCGGAGTGATTGAGACAGCAGGTAAGTATATGTTCCATACTGAAGTATTAGCAAGTCTCTTTTCCTTAAAATACCTGCAATAAAGTAAAAATCCGACTCAGCTAGGATAAAAAACATATCTTCTGACTATCTATGTCCATAAACCTGACACTTCATCCACTGGGGAAAAAGGAATTAATCTAGCATCTCCCTAATTTCATAAAGCTGCACAGCAAGTCATTTTATGGATTATTTATTTTATGTTAAATTGTGTTAGTAATTATATGCTTGATGATCTTAGCAAATGCCTTATTAGTTAAATATCCTATTATGCCTTTTCACATTTTAATATCATTCAACAACATAATAGCATACACCAGTTACATATAATTCTTATGAATGTTTTGTTACAAATAAAATAAACAAACATAAAAATCTGAAATTGGACATCACAGAACGATAACTGATATAATTCCATCTACCTCAGGATAGGCCTAAATGTGCAGTTGGCCTACCATAAAGACAAGTTAGCAAATAGTGATCTACTTAAATATAAAATTGGCTTGATTATGGTACTTCCCTTTGCTTTCATTCCCTTTATATGTAAGATCATATGTACTATATTTAGGAAAATGTGTATTATTGTAGATGATGCGTTCTTCCTTTTCTATTTCTGCAGATGGAAAACAACATTAGACCATCTGAAAATAATCAGATTAGACTTACGCTCATGGTGCTCGAAAAAAAACATTAGTCAAAATTACCATTCATGTTTTAATCCACGTCAGCTCAGAGCATAAAATAAGAAATAATGCCAAGGAGGTGAAAACTTAGGTTCATTAGTTCACAATGTTTAGGTTACAAACATTATTATTAATTACTTCAAGGAATACACACTGTCACAATGTAAACCAACAAGCTTTTCTGCTCATGCTCTCACTATGACTATGACATTGACAGTACGGGTCGAGTTCCAGCAGCTGTATCGGCAGAATGCTGCAAAATAGTTAGTCCACCAACTCCCATAAGCAGATGGCAAGTTGCCAGACCTTTAAGATCATACTAGCAGGCTATGCCCGAAACATTAGATGTCCTCATCCTGGATTGTTCTCATTGTAGGTAGTAGAGAAATTTAACAATCCTTCAAGCAGCGACTTTATCTTCATGCTGAGCTCAAAAGCTGGAGGCTGCGGTTTGAACCTGATCGGAGCCAATAGGCTTGTTATGTTTGATCCTGACTGGAATCCAGCCAATGATGACCAAGCCATGGCCCGAGTGTGGCGAGATGGACAGCGCAAACATTGCTACATCTACAGACTGCTTTGTGTAAGTTGACAATTGTAAATAAAAATCAAATTAACACTAAAAAATTCAATGAAAACCCGAGTATTTAGAAATACTCTTATAATTGTATAACAGTTTGTCATGAAATTACTGTCAGGTGTTTCTGTGTGTGAGGTTGTTATCCTTAAGATGAAACTTTGTACAGTAAGAAGGACAGATATATTCGTAATAAGATAATGAAGACAGTCTTCAGATACCACTGCTGAAGGAAGCGGTACAACCGAATGAAAGTGAAAACAAAAAGTAAGTCAACACAGATTAAAGATAAAAGTATGAACAGTTCCACCATATACCCCCGTTAATATAAAATATTTAGGATCAACCCAAGAAGTCTAGGCCTAGGAATAAACAAGAATATTAGCTATTAAGATTAATTAAGTATATTATTAGGCCATATGAACATATATCTATGATCGCTAACAGAGTGTAAAATCAACCAAATTCACTTAAAAGCCTGTACTTTTCCTTTTACCTATAATAACCCCTCGTTGGAAAAGATGAAATTCATTAATACAGATTGAAGAATCACCCCAGCAATGTGATTAATAACAGTGCTGTTGAATGATCAGAATTTTTTATCATTTGAATTGGAATTTCTGATCGGTTCATTAAATTTTTATTGTTATGGTTTTGGTAATTATCATTAAATACATCGGAAGTTGAATTTAATTTTATAACAAAAGTTGTATGTATATGTGTGAATTTACTCTAATTATGTAATATAGGGCATATACACCGAAATGCCCTAATTTTATCTTGCTCGCAATACAAAAGAACATAAATCATATTAAGTACTAACTTTGTATTAAAAAAATCACAACATTATCACTTGGGCCCCTGCAGTTACACAAACAAGTCTAGTCTGTGTTCATTTACCGTTCAGGTCCGCTCCAACATATCTGGATGAATGGTACCTATGGCTTTCACAGTCCCGATAAGGAGGTCTCTTGCTTGTGAGTTTGTTGTCTCTATCTTAAACTTATGTGGCTTGGCCTACGATTCATTATAAATAATTAAATGCACATAAATATTATTAAATAATATTTTAAGGGGAAAATATACATCATCAGTTGGTATTCTAGGTATCAACATACATACTTTACAAACTTAAAATGAGGGACCTTGTATGACTGAAGTAAAAGCAAAATTACAACTGTTTAGAACAGTTTTATTCTAGGAAACTGCCGAAAATGCAGTGGTTCTTGTCTTGCATGCTGGTACACTTTTCTATAGTGATTTTTATTAAATACCCCACCCTGTTTTGAATTGAGAAATTTATCTGTACAGTTTTTTGTGTGTGTGTTTGTGACTGGCCTACTGATTCATTTCTAATGCCAGAATTTTCCAACCCTCTTCATAAAATATCACAGAACAGAATATTTAAAGATCTTTCATTATTTTGTCATAACAACAATATGTCTCCCCAGAAAAAATATCTGAAGGCCATGTAGGAAATTTGTCAATTAATGTCAACTTGTGATACTTATTTTTTAAAGGTTTCAGTTCTTTGTGTCTTTCCCTAATATTAAACGCAATTCTGTTTGTATGCATTACAGACAGGGACCATTGAAGAAAAGATCTTCCAGAGACAAGCCCACAAGAAAGCGCTAAGTTCCTGTGTTGTAGACAATGAGGATGATGTAGCACGCCACTTCTCCCTTGCTGATCTACGGGATCTGTTCAAACTCGAGACTGACACCATCAGTGATACTCACAGCAAGTATGTTCATTTGTCTAAACATTTTCTCAGAGTATAAAACACAATTTGATTTTAGAAGGGAAATTTAAGAAAAATATTTAAAGCTATTTTTCAGCACAATATATTATGTTAATTGGTGTCTTTCTTACTTTGTGCAATGAGGCAATCCCATTGCTTATTCATCATTAAGATACGCCTGAGTTTTAATGTGCTATCTGCTCACTAAAAAAAGTATCACAATCTGAAAAATATATTTAAGTTCTCTGTAGTGAGTAATATGTACACCTTAGACATGGAAAAAGATTGAACTCAGGAAGCGTGAATTTGTCTACCAAGGGAATGGTACCGGTTTTCATGTTGAAACCTACCCTTAAGTTTTGCACATTGAAAGGTCTTCAATATAGATGAACACATGCAAAAAATTAACTGCTCATACGAACTGTAAGTGGGTGAAAACGTGTTTGTTTTGTTCCACAAGTAAACAACGGCAGACTCTTGTAGAGCTTGCTTCAGTTCATGTGATAGGGTCGGGGTGTGCAACAGAGGGAAGGAGCTGCCTCTTTACTTGCGGAATGTGTTTCACTAAATAATTTTTATATAATCATTTGTTCTTATCATTTCCGCATTTTAAAACAATATAATCTGTGTAGACGCTGAGGGGCTGGATATGATTGTTAGTGTGTGTAGGTGTTATAGAAGTGTGACCCTTCAATGTACGTGATATTTGAAGACATTTCCCATGCACAGCGAACCACAATACCAGTGCTCCAATCACCTTATTCTCAATGTTGACATTTATCATCCAGACAAAAGTCTTTACGTGTAAGAACTCAAATTAACATACTATATAATATTGTACTCGTCGTTATAGGCCAGAGTAAAAAGAGAACTAATGTAAACAGCCCATGAGATTGACTTAGCTAATCCTAAAAATTTAAGCAGGTACTAATTATTACAAAAAAGATTGCTATGGAGCACTCAACTTCACTTATTTACATGTACTTACACATGACGCGTTTCACTGTATCCTCAAATGAGGTCCACTGCCGGGTCCGCTGGTTGTTCGCTAGGTGTCGTTGTAGGTCGAATCAGCCTGGAGATGAGATCATTGTCCTTTGGGATGTCGAAATTTACTAGATTGTATTTATTTTTCTGGATAAAGATTTTTTCCCATATAGTCAAATCTATTGGTTTATTTACTGTTTTTAGTAGTTCAATGTCCTCCTCGAACTCATGCTCTGTGGACCAATAGTGATGAGCAACTGCTGATTTATCTGTTTGTTTGTATTTGATGTTCCTTGTGTGTTCTGTGTGTCTAACCTTCAAATTCCTTTTTGTTTTTCCAATGTAACATTTGTCACAGTCTTTACATTTCAGCCTATATATACCCGAATTTTTATTGGGGGGAATCTTGTCTCTTTGTTCTGATTGCAGCAAAACATCAAAACGTTGCTGCAATCAGAACAAAGAGACAAGATTCCCCCCAATAAAAATTCGGGTATATATAGGCTGAAATGTAAAGACTGTGACAAATGTTACATTGGAAAAACAAAAAGGAATTTGAAGGTTAGACACACAGAACACATAAGGAACATCAAATACAAACAAACAGATAAATCAGCAGTTGCTCATCACTATTGGTCCACAGAGCATGAGTTCGAGGAGGACATTGAACTACTAAAAACAGTAAATAAACCAATAGATTTGACTATATGGGAAAAAATCTTTATCCAGAAAAATAAATACAATCTAGTAAATTTCGACATCCCAAAGGACAATGATCTCATCTCCAGGCTGATTCGACCTACGACGACACCTAGCGAACAACCAGCGGACCCGGCGTGGACCTCATTTGAGGATACAAGCAAGATGCTTGTGAAACGTATCATGTGTAAGTACATGTAAATTAGTGAAGTTGAGTGCTCCATAGCAATCTTTTTTTGTAATATTTGATTACTTCACTGTGATTCCCTCATATAATAGTGTTAATTATTAGGTACTAATTACTTCACGACAACTACCGGAATACAAATATCAGAGGAGGATATTATTTATTATAATAATATTATTCCCTCCCATAGTGATAAGGAAAGGGAGAGAGAAATTTAACTGCACATAGGCCAATATCTGCCGTGGGATTCAGAAACACTGTGACAGGCTTTGTCAAGTGCGCGCTAGATAGGGAGGTTACTCAATATTTTGAATTTACAAGATTCACAATTAATTTTCACCCACTAAAAGTTTATATGAGCAGGTAATTTTGACAGGTGTCTGTGTGCAATGAGGATCTACTGGTGTGCAAAATTTGAGGGTAGGTTTCGACATGACAACCCGTACAGTTACCTTGTAAGTTCCATTTGACTGAGTGGCTTATACACAAGACTAATGTCAGCATAGTGAGAACGAAACCAGTGAGATCCAAGAACATATTCACATATCGCTGTACAACAACAGTTTATAACTACCTATGTATCATAACTCTATGGCAAAACTCTGATTTTGTGTGCAGAAGACTCTGGTTCATGTCTGCCTTAGTATATCTACGAGGGAAAGTAAAAAAGTAAAGGGACTTTTGAAATTTCTCTTTTCAGGGTTTGGTAACGCTGCTAGTATCCAGTGCTGAAGTAGTGCAGTCGGCAACACTTCTATACAACGTGTCACTCTTATTCCTGCGTTAGTCGGAGTGTAGCAAACCGTTAAACATGGCAGCTCCATTGTCGATCTGCACCAAGGAAGAAATGAGGGCAGTGATGACTGATATGTAAAATATTCGCGATTTTGTCCACTGTGATTCGTCTGTTTTCCCTCACCATACCATCAACGACTTTCACATTGTCCTTAATGGTTGAAGTCGATGGCCTGCCCGATCTTTCGTTGTCACATAAAGAAGTTCTTCCCTGTTTGAAGTGCTCTATCCATTCGTAGATCTTCTTTCACGATAAACCGCTGTCACCATACTGTTCTTGCATTCGACGAATAATGTCCGCAGGTTTAACACCTTCCCCAAACAAAAAGCGAATCACTGCCCTCATTTCCTCCTTGGTGCAGATTGACAATGGAGCTGCCATGTTTAATGGTTTGCTACACTCCAACGACTAACGCAGGAATAAGAGTGACACATTGTACAGAAGTGTTGCCGACTACACTACTTCAGCACTGGATACTAGCAGTGTTACCAAACCCTGAAAAGAGAAATTGCAAAAGTCCCTTTACTTTTTTACTTTCCCTCGTATTTATTATTTTCAGTATTTTTATTTTTTCTTGTGTACCTAATAATATATAACTAATGTGCACAAGAATTTAGTTTGGTTGAAAATAAACATAAAAGAAAATGAAACAGTGGCATAAGCCTAGCTTCTTGGGTATGGGATTCAAGTTCACCAGAAGGACTTTGGATGTTTATATTATATCGATGGGCAGTGCAATTGATTTTAGAGGGATTAAATACACCATGTCGAATTTCCCAACTATTTTCAATGTTGTTTTGTTTGTCTTTGGGGAGAATTTCTTGAGTTTGTTTAAATTCAAAATTATTACATTTGTTTATTCCTATCTGAGAAGGATTTTGTTTAGTTTGTTTAAATACAAGAGAAAGGATTGCTATTATACAGTGCGTTTCACATAAGAGATGGCCAATCATGCGGGTTTCTGCATCGCAGCGGCCACAACTCTAACTCCCGAGCGATCTGGTGGAGTATCTATGCAAATAAAGCCGCTAACAGTGTAATGATTCAGATTCTCACAGTAACAGTCAAAAGTACAATGAAAATAATCTTGTATCTCATCACAAGAGATGCTGGAAATGTCCTCCTCTTGTGTTCACAAAACACTGGCACCTTTTTTTAGTAAATGTTCTTTCAAGCGCATAAGTTCAGCTTCAGAGATAGAGTTCATTTCTCTTGTGATATTGTCTTTAAGTTCTTCTAATGTATGGGAAATATACCTATACACTTTATTTTTCAAGTTCCCCTATAAAAAACAGTCACATACTGTTAGAAGAACTTAAAAACAATATCACAAAATAAATTAACTCTATCTCGAAAGCTGAACTTATGCATGTGAAAGAAAATTTTCTAAAATGGTGGCAGTGCTGTATAGATGCAAGAGGAGGACATTTCCAGCATCTCTTATGATGAGGGACATGGTTATTTTCATTGTAATTTTAACTTTAATTTTTCATTTAACGGCTTCGTTTGCATAGATATTTCACCCGATCACTCGGGAGTTAGAGCTGTGACCTCCATGAAGCAGAAACCCACACGATTGGCCAACTCTTACATGAAACGCACTGTACATCTAACTTGCCTCTTGCAAATATTAAACTTTTTATCAAATATTCCATAGTACTGATTATCATTAGGCTACACAAGAAAAATGAGAATAAAAAAGTTTGAACCGAGATTCCAAACTCGAAACCTTCCGAATACTAGACCACAATGCTACCGTCCAGGTGAAGTAATGATTTCTCCTTTTAAAAAGCACTTGATATAACTATTATGTACTGATGGGAGTGGAGCATTGAAAACATTGTTAAAACATAAGTTATAACCTATAACTTATCTAAGAAAGGGGCTGGAATTTATCAATCTGGAAATTGAAACTATAAATGAATACTTCAATTTAACAAATTCTGCATTGAAAACAGACATTTTTTTTGTTTTAATGACAAAACATATCAACTGGAATCAGGACTTGCTATGGGAAGTCTCTTTTCACTTTTTCTGGTCATGCTGTTCATGAGCTATTTCGAATGCCATATCACACAGTCATTTCCCTATATACCCGAATACTACCCACCCTCGAATAATACCCGCACCCAAAATTTTCGAAAGGAAATTTGAGAAAAAAAAAAGAAATGTATAGGCCTCTATATAAAATTATTTTGCCAGTTTTATTCTTAATTAAACAATTATAATTAACATTACATATAAATGAAATAAATATGGTAGACTAAAATGTAATTATAAAAATAATGTACATGCTAACAGCCAGCCTGAAATCTCACTGTCTTATACACACTGCATAACACTATCAACAACAGCACTCTCCAGCTGTTCAGCAGGAATCACACGCGATGACATGCGTCCGACTGGTCCGACCCAAGGTCAAAGTCATGTGGAAATTCACTGAACTTTCCCGAATTAGTGGTTCTGCTTACCTTGACTGCACGTATGCTTGGCGTCTCTATGCGTAAAGCTTTGTTTTGCCGCCAGTCATGGCGGACCATGTGCATAAGAAAGCATTTTCTTTGTCTCATTTTTCTTTCATTACAGCTTAGCTACTGTTATAATGTACTGTGATGCTACTACAAAGCATCGCGCTATATTGGGCCGATATGGTACAAAATGTCGAAATTCAGATGAGAGGAGTCCAGTATTCAAATAATACCCGCACCCCAGTTTTTCGCTAGTGATTTTTGAAGAAAATGTGCAGGTAGTATTCGAGTATATATGGTACGGTATTGAAAGAATGGAATAGGTATTTGCAACAGGGAGCTAGAGAATTGAATGGGTTCAATAAAATATTAATAGACAAAAAGATTATCAATTTCAAGAAACAGGAATAGATATAAGAAACAACTATACTTTCCCCTAGTAAGGACGAGACAAAATTCAAAAGTTTTACTTTTCATCCTAGAACTTCTTCAACATTTTGAAAGATGTTCAAAGAATTTGGTATAACTTTAGCCATAGAATACAACTACAGTATCAAAAAATTAATAGAAATGTTGAATCATGTTAACAGCACACTTCCAGTCAAAAAGCGAGGAATACATCAAATAAATTGTGAAAAGATATACATAGAAAGAAGAAAAAGGAAGTTTAAAATACAATGATATAAAATTTTTACTTACAGTGAATAGTTAAAAAGTATGTTGCATTACGTTTCGGGTCTTTCCTCGACCCTTCCTCAGATGCCTCCAGAATCATACTGATCACAAAATGAGGAATCTTCCACGCCCCCTGTTGTTTGGTTACTATCTCCCATAAAAGTCGTGCACCGAGCATACCTATCGATCCATTCATTTGGCAATCCAAAATCCACAGTCCTTACAACCTCCTTGGAAGGTGGAGGAAAAATAATGTTCGTTTTATCCCCACTAAGTCTCTTAATTACTCCCATCCACTCTTCACTTATATCTCCTTCATATCGATTCATTGATACTTCCTGGTTTTCGATAATCTTCAATGCCTCAGTCACTTTTCTTTTAACTTTGTCAAAGACCACTTTCACTACACTAACCTCTCCAACTCGGTGTTTTTCTTGAACGATGTGTTAGCTCAAACCTGTTGTGAATTTTCCATTCTTGATGTCCCTTTCGTGCTCTTTAATTCTGGTTCCAAAGTCTCTCCCTGTTTCCCCAATATATACCTTGTCACATTCTCCGCAAGTCACAGAATACACGCCAGCCATCTCCATTGCTTCATAACTCTACCCCAGACGTTTATACTGACAAAATGCCCTTCCTATTGTTTGTTTTGTCTTGTATGCAGGGGTTACACCATACTTACGGAAAATTTTTCCGAACTGCTCACTTACATGCGGGTAGTAAGGTATCCCCACATAATTATCATTGTTATTTATTTATCTCTCTTCCATATCATATATGCGTTTTTCCGCCTTACGCCAGATGTTTTTAATCTTCTTCCCATCGAAACCATTGATTCTTGCTAATCTGAAAATTTCTTCTTTTTCAATCTCGAGGTCTTCCGTATTATTGCATAGCTTTATTGCCCTTTGCCCAAAATTTCTCCATACATTGTCTTTGATAATATGGTGATGAGCCGACCTTTTGTGTATGTACCAATCACCTTTATTTTCCTTCCTGTAAACACCTAACCTGATTTTAGGATGTTGCACTGTAATCTTTATGTCCAAATAAGTAATTGAGTTGTTTACAGATTTCTCTAATGTGAATTTAACTCTCTCATGGTATCCATTAAAATCCTCCAAAATTCCATCCGATATATCCTTCTTTGCCACTACCAACACATCATCGACGTAACGCATGTAAACTGCTATATTGTCCAACCACTTAGGCAATGTTTGTTTCTCCATATAATATACAAAAATATCAGCCACAAAACCAGATACGGGATTACCCATAGTTAAACCTTCAACCTGTTTATATACAGTACCGTTAAATTGAAATACGTTATGGTTCGTACATGCCCTGTACCATCTCCCATACTCATTGGCTATTATGCTATTAAACGCATATATGATATGGAAGAGAGAAAAATAAATAACAATGATAATTATGTGGGGATACCTTACTACCCGCATGTAAGTGAGCAGTTCGGAAAAATTTTCCGCAAGTATGGTGTAACCCCTGCATAGAAGACAAAACAAACAATAGGAAGGGCATTTTGTCAGTATAAACGTCTGGGGTAGAGTTATGAAGCAATGGAGATGGCTGGCGTGTATTCTGTGACTTGTGGAGAATGTGACAAGGTATATATTGGGGAAACAGGGAGAGACTTTGGAACCAGAATTAAAGAGCACGAAAGGGACATCAAGAATGGAAAATTCACAACAGGTTTGAGCCAACACATCGTTCAAGAAAAACACCGAGTTGGAGAGGTTAGTGTAGTGAAAGTGGTCTTTGACAAAGTTAAAAGAAAAGTGACTGAGGCGTTGAAGATTATCGAAAACCAGGAAGTATCAATGAATCGATATGAAGGAGATATAAGTGAAGAGTGGATGGGAGTAATTAAGAGACTTAGTGGGGATAAAACGAACATTATTTTTCCTCCACCTTCCAAGGAGGTTGTAAGGACTGTGGATTTTGGATTGCCAAATGAATGGATCGATAGGTATGCTCGGTGCACGACTTTTATGGGAGATAGTAACCAAACAACAGGGGGCGTGGAAGATTCCTCGTTTTGTGATCAGTATGATTCTGGAGGCATCTGAGGAAGGGTCGAGGAAAGACCCGAAACGTAATGCAACATACTTTTTAACTATTCACTGTAAGTAAAAATTTTATATCATTGTATTTTAAACTAGAAGACAGTGGAATTCTAATTTTGAAGAGAAAAAGGAAGATTGGTACAAGAATAAAAGAACATATGAAAAACATTAGATACAATCAAATTGAAAAATCAGGTGTGACATCGCGTCACAGATCAGTCAAAAAACATAAAGATCTGTAAATTTGGGGAAAAATTTATATTAACCCAGATATGCCTGAAAAATTAAGACGTGATTTTTTTCTACTTTAAAACGTTTCATTATTTCTCAAAGACACGTGTTATAAATAGTTATTTTTATTTGCTACAGAAACATTAAAAATGGGTGTCCTTTTAAAAAGACAGTAGTCATATAAACTTTCAAAATTACAACTTGAAATTGATTGTTTATCTAGCCTTAAAGATTCAATTTTAACAGTATTGGTGATAAATTTAATTTACTATATGAGTTGACTACAGGGCTACACACTTTTATGCTTCACTTGCCATTTCATTTGCATGCATGATGCATTTCAAGGAGCTTCCTTCTCATTTTCAAATACAATGTCAACTGCCAAATCCTTCTCACGAAGATCTTGATAAGTGAACATCAAGATAAAATTGGGGTTCTCTGTACATATAGTAAATGGCCTTTCTTCTCATTTTATGTTGTGTGAAGAGGAAAATCATGCTGCTGTATTATACCTGCGGACTGTATTTACAGGTTCAAGTGCACAAGATGTGTGAATAGAATCCAGGTACGAGGACCACCAGAGGGCACAGACTGCACTTCGGATTTGTCTTCTTGGAACCACTGTGCAGATAAGCGAGGTCTTGTAGACTTGGTGCTAAAACAGTGCTGGGATGCTGGCATCTCATTCGTCTTCCACCATCGTTCACATGAGCAAAAAGTTATTCCTTGAAAACGCCACAAATACCAGCTGATGCAAGTAGCATTCCATTTGTGTTACAGTAGATCATTCCTCAGTGATTTTATTCAGACATATGTGACTTGGGGTTTGTGGCCTTAATACCGTAAAATTAATACAGTATTTGTTGGATGTGATGCTTTTATTCCTATTCTTGAAGAGTTTTATTTGAATAACTGACCATAGCTGTGTTACTGATTTCAACAGGATCTAGTAACGTGAAATGAATTAGACCCCTTTGTGTAAATTATCACCATAGTTAACAAATGTTTGTGATATTTTTATTTGTTATTATTATAATTTTATTACAAGAGATGTATGGGTGTGTAAAGTATGTGTGATAAAGAAATAGTACTGGTGCCTGAGATGAATAAAAGTTATTTATAGATAATCTTGAATATCTTTCCCTTCAGGGAATCCTGTTATTCTTAATCACCAGGGTTAGGAAGTTCGTGCATTTGCATATATTTTGCAAACATATTATTGTTATACTATCAATTATTTGTATGAATTAGGAGTTTTCTAGTCTCCTTAGTATATTTTACTGTGCATATAAATACATATTTTTGGCATTTTAAATTATTCTCTCATATTTTATAAAAGTAGGCCTATGCTTATTTAGTATATATCTTAACACACAAATACAAAATATACATTATTTTACTCTCGTCTGAAGCAAGAAATGTAAGATTTCACATCAAGTTATCAGTTCCACTTGGGCTAATGAATCATATATGATCATGTAAAAAGTGAGTGAGTGCCCTGGCCAGCTAGTTAAGAGGCACATGATATTGCTTTATCTCAAAAAGCAGAGACTTACCCGCATTACTGGAATAGATTACACAACAGAGGTAAAATTTACTGCCGTTGAATTAATTTAATTGGTAGCACTGCTGGAATGATTAAACAAGAAATAGGAGTTAGGCATGGTTGTAACTTAAGCCCACATTTATTAACGATATTTCTCATGAAGTAGAACTAACAATTAAGAATATTTCAGTTCTGGGACTAAAATTTGTTGAGGATTTAATGCTAACTGAGATTACCTTAATAGGTTTGCAAAAAAGTATCAATGCAGTAAACAAATTTTGTAAAGAGCGGAGTTTAAAATTTAACATACGGGGGGGGGGGGGGGGAAACTAGTAAGTAAGTGTGTGGACATACCAAAGATGCCTCGCAGCTCGTGGTCCATGTTTATATCATGGTTGAGGTTTGTATTGTGATCTTCCATTCCGAAAATAATAATGTTCTTTCTCCTGGTTTCGTTATCTCTACTGCTCTGGTTTTGTATTCCTTTTTTTATTTCTTCCACTTATTTTTTGACCTGGTTGACCTCAGTTCTTAGTCCGCTCCAGTCTTTCTGTGATTTATCTAGTTTTGTTGACATGTTCTGTACCATTTCCAGTAGTATATTCATCTTCTCCTCCATATTTCCTTGTGCGGTGTCTGATTCCGTCGTGTTAGGTCCTGGATTAGTTTCCACCCCCCCTATTACGAGCAGGAAGGCCAGGATCAGGACGATGTGCCATGTCATCTTTCCATTTTCCCCCGTTGACTTCTTCTGACCCCCTGTTCTGCTCCAGCTGCCCGCAAATAGGCCTATTCTTGCTCTGTATACTTGTATTTCAATTCCCATTCTGCTTTAACCTTCTTGCTCAGCTTATTAACACTATTCACTGTTTGCACTGTTTACACTGTTTGCCTCACTCAGCACTGCCACCCGTCCGCCTCCTTCCGTGTCTGAACTCTGTATTGTGATCTACGTCAGTGACCAGATGAACATATCAGAGAGGTTATCATTTCAGTGTTCTGCAAGGTGTCTCGGTAGTAGTGCTTTTCTCTGTTATACTTTCAACAATTTTTTTGTCTAAATCTCAGTTGGATGAGATTTTTTCACTGATGCTTAATATCTATGACATCAGTGGTGCCAACTTATATGGGTCCGTGGGGCTCAAGCCCACCCAATAATTTGCCGTGCGTTATTGCAATTTATTTATTACTACTAACAAAAAATATGTTTCGTTGTTTAATCGGTGCAAAATGGAAATAAGATTATTGTTGACTTGCATAACATGATCTCCCTTAGTCTCATTTATCTTCATCTCGATTTTCTAACTCGTCCTCGATTCTGTTGAAGTGAACTTCCCATTTTTGATAGTTACCTAAAACGCAGAAAAGTTAATGGCTAGCATATATATGAGAATTTTCTTTAAAGTCCACCCCGTTGAGTTGGTAGCGCGGCTGCCTTTCACCCTAGTGGCCTGGGTTCAATTCCCGGTCTGGTCGGGGATTTTTCACTAGGATACTGGAATAGTTCCTTCCTAGGTTTAGGGCTGTGTTGTCCCTTAATCTCCATCCCGCAAGAGGCAATAGCAAAATCTCCGTGATATCACAATTGCCTGAAAGAGCCTTGGATAGTTGTGACATGGCCATCATCCCTTGGCTTCGTTACGGGTCTTAATCTTCTTTGGACAAAACACTTATCATTGTACAATACTTTCGTGATGTAAGTGTAAGTGACAGAGGTATTAGAAACACTTAAATAATTTTTTGTGCAGTTCTATTCAACATCATTGAGCCCACGCAGTGTTTTTCAAAAGTTGGCGCCACTGTATGACATAATGTTTTAAAATCTGAAAACTGTTTTTCCTCCATGCTCTAGTTTTCATGCAATTCTAACTTTTGCATTCCAACCGTTTATGTTTATGTTTATCTGAGCATAGCTACAAGGAGACATAAACTTCACTTATTCAAAAAAGGCATCCTTTTTGAGGAGCACCAATTTAATTTTTTTTGTACCTGTTGTACGATTACATATATTATGTTTTAACCATGCACAGTACTCAAGGGATAGCAAAGGCAGTGATTCCATATACCAGTATACATGTGATTATCCATGGAATGGATGGCATGGCTACCACAGATAAGCAGACTCTGTAGACAATCCCCAAAATGGCCAGAAAAGCACAAAAATACAGTTTTTTATTTACAGTAGAGGGCCTGCACATGTTACGACTTCATAAAATATGTAAATTTCAATCATTATACTGCATATAATGCAGACCAGTATTTTAATAATGGTTTACATTGAAAACATATAACAGTATCTACCCATCCCACTATCTAAAACATTTTCACGCCGACTATAGAGGAGTCCTTCAATATTGATTATCATAAAGAGGTTAAAAACTGTCATGAAACATTTGTGGCTAAACTTTATTCCACTCCCTAGCCAAAACACGTCGGTTGTGGTGCTGCTTATGGTGTTTAACCCTTTGCACGCCGAAATTTAATATATTAAATCCATTGTAGTCTGTGGTAGCGAGGAATTTAATATATTAAATTCACGTCACTGGCCTGTCTCTCTGGCGACCAAGTGTACAAAATTGATACTAGATGTCATGGGAAGTCTCTTTCACACTTCCTGCAGTGAATCCCCTTCATCACATGATTTCCTCGTGGATTGCATCAGTCAAGGAAATATAAATTATCTTGAAGGGCAGGGGTAAATTTTTCTTGTGTCTTTCTTTCATATTTATTTACTGATTTAGTACTGAAATGGAATCCAAGAGGATGCTAAGTGACGAACAACTTAACTCTGTAATAGAGTCTGTGTTAAACGAAACATATTAGTGATTGTAGTAAGGGTGAGGAAGAATTTATATATATACAGAGTGTTAATTAATAACACCGAAATATTATACCTGTATATAGAGGGGACATAAATAAGCAACTTTTATTAGGGGATTTTTGCTCTATGGATTCAATTTTTCCTGTTACAGCCTAAAATCTCCCAGGGCATGGCCGCCACTGACATCTAACATCAGAAAAAAATGCAAAACAAAGGAACTTCGTTGTTAACACTGTAGTCAGTAGTTATGACTAGTGACGGCCAGTCATGTGACTAGTCTGTAAATTTTGCAGATTATGAAAACTCTAGCTGTGGATGATTGAATAAGAATCAGGTTTATATGGATCATTAGGAAGGCATGAAGTCAATTTATTTATAATTTTAACCCTATTTCGCATAATTATTGACTTATGAGCACAAAATTAGAATGACTTTAATGCCCTGTAGCACACACATTTTACGTCATAGAACAAAAATCTCCTAATAAAAGTTGCTTGTCTATGTCCCCTCTATATACAGGTAAAATATTTCGGTGTTATTCATTAACACCCTATATACAGTAGAAGCCCGATATAACACGGTTCAAGGGGGACATGCTTACCCCCGCGTTATAACCTTACCGCGGTATATCGAAATGTGACCGAAGAAGTGACAAAAATCGACCCTGCAGAAGGGGAACATTGGTTCACTAATAAATTATAATGTTATACAGCAATACAAAATACACTAGTTTTAAAAATTACTCACCAGTTATGCTATTTAATCCAGTCCTGTAACTGATCTCAATTTACGGCTCTTCTTTCGGAGATGGGGCGCGAGAATTTGTCTACTTCCCGAGAGTAACGTAAAACATTTACTAAAACATACAGGTATAATATTCCCGTTTCCCCGTTTTTTTACACGATCAATAATTTTCAGTTTATCTCCTACTGAATATAGATATATAAGCATTCATGAACCACAGATTATTGTCTCTGTTGGACATTACTGTTGAGGTAGACCATTAGGGCAATCAGTCATAGGAGAGAGGTTCCATCTGGCGCTGTGAATTGAGCTCCGGCTTAGCTCAGTTGGTAGAGCATTGGCGCGAATAGCCAAAGGTCCTGGGTTCAAGTCCCAGTGTCGGAGGAATTTTTCTCCTATAATATTCTCATGTAATGTCCAACAGAGACAATAATCTGTGGTTCATGAATGCTTATATATCTATCTTGAATGTTAACTGTACAATAACAGTGGAAGCCCGGTCACAAAAATCACTAATTAGTGTGCCTCACTGTACTGCATATGACATAACTTGTCTGTCTGTGAGGTAGACCATTAGGGCAATCAGTCATAGGAGAGAGGTTCCATCTGGCGCTGTGAATTGAGCTCCGGCGTAGCTCAGTTGGTAGAGCATTGGCGCGAATAGCCAAAGGTCCTGGGTTCAAGTCCCAGTGTCGGAGGAATTTTTCTCCTATAATATTCTCCTACTGAATATGCTTTCCGCTTCTGCGACATTTTGTATTCCGAACTCGCGACTTTACAATCCGAATGCATGATTCAAACTAAAATCATATTTCAACTTTCCTAGGTTTTAAGAATTTCTGGCAGGTACAGATTTTTTAAAATCCTTTTAGAACTACACTATTCATTCCATGTCCCGTTACTTCTGCTAAATCCTTTGGAATGCGGTGGTGTCGGTCAACTAGCGGGTGAGGGTAGGTCTAACGGTAAAAAAATGTACTACAGAACCACTCTTTGCAGAATTTTTACTGTTTTAACTCAACTTCCAAAATAAAAATTTTATTTATAAAACTACGGTATATTTTTACGTTACATCTGAATCTGCGGTATTTCGAACCATGCTATTTCGGGCTTCTACTATATATATATATATTGTTATAATTTAATACAGATTGAGTTGAGAGGAAATCTTAAATTTTGTAGAACACATGCACATTACATACGTATTGCATCCTGTTCCTACGTACAGGTATTAGGTAGACATAGTACAGTTTTCCTCTGTTTACGTTTAACCTGTGATTGCTTGGGTTGATAGAATGGATCTAACATATCTTTTAATAATTCGCTTATCTTGCAAGAGAGTTATTTTCCTAGCAATGCCTTCTAAAACATCTGTGCAACTCAACTGTAACATAATATTACACATGTGTCAGTAACAGTGTTATTACAAAGCTATGCAGCATGTTAGGGGTAACCTGACACATGAGTGATGGCATAATACACTTCCGCTACCAGTTGTCTTTTACACTTCAGCCAATTTAATAGCATACCTACAGTAATAGTTCAGATACGTTCATCAAGTTGTGTGAAGCTGATATTTTATTGGTGTCAATGTTATGACAAGGGACTGGATGTTAGGCAAAATGCCTATTCTTAACCATTATAGATATCATAATAATGCATTAATATAATTTCAATCCACTACACTTAGAGCTGTTTTTCATGAAGTTAAATCGGCCTGTTTCTGCCTTTTCAACTTATAATGCCTACAAATGCCAATTTCCTATTTTCCCAGGAAAAATATCTGCGTTTTATTGAAAAATGAGATAAAAATGGTTGAAATGCAGCCAATTTACATCTCATGAGTTATATGTTGTACCTTAATTCAATTTACTTATAACCACTGACAGAAGTCTTTACAAATTATAGGATGACGAGGTTTAAGTAAAAGTATTTCTATCGCATTTGTCTAGAGCTGTCTTTATTGTTCCACTTTCTGTTGAAAGTGATAAGTGCACTAATGAAACTAGCAATATTATTCACACAGTGTTTTGGTTAGATCCAACTACAGTGAGTCCCATGCAAGAGTTGGCCAATGACGCGGGTTCCTGCGGCGCGGCGGGCACAGCTCCAACTCCCGAGCGATCAGGTGAAATATCTACGCTAATAAAGCCGCGATCGGTGTAATGATTCAGGTTCTCACATTTATAGTTAAAATTACAATGAAAATAAATACGTACCTCATCACAAGAGATGTTGGAAATGTTCTCCTCTTGCATCCACACAATACTGGCACCTTTTTAGGAAATTTTCTTTCACGCACATAAGTTCAGCTTCCGAGACAGAGTTAATTTCTCTTGTGATATTGTCTTTAAGTTCTTCTAACAGTATGTGAATATTATTTATGGGGAAACTTGAAAAATAAAGTGTATAAGTCAATTTCCCATACATTAGAAGAATTTTAAAGACAATATCTCAAGAGAAGTTAACTCTATCTCGGAAGCTGAACTTATGCGCGTGAAAGAAAATTTCCTAAAAAAGTGCCAGTATTCTGTGGATGCAACAGGAAAACATTTCCAACATCTCTTGTGATGAGGCACGTGGTTATTCTCATTGTAATTTTAATTGTAAATGTGAGAACCTGAATCACTACACCAATCGGGGCTTTATTTGCGTAGATATTTCACCCGATCACTCGGGAGTTGGAGCAGTGCCCGCCGCGACGCAGAAACCCACATCATTGGCCAACTCTTGCGTGGGACTCACTGTATATGCTATTATGTGTTAATCAACATGTATAAGGTATGTTATTTTGATTAAATACTGCATGATATAATTTTAATTTTTTTCAATTGGTAAGAAGAGACATCTAAAATGTATTCATATTCTCTTCCTATTGTCTCCTTTTGCATTAAGCTGTATAGGTTTGAGCACCTACTTTCATGGTTTTAGTGCCTATTCTGAATTTTTTAAATGCCTTTTAGCCTGCCTATATTGAAATTTTTAAGTGCCTAACATCGTGTCTCTGGTTATGATTATTCCATCCTGTGTGTGAAAGGTAAGTTTTTGCTGATGCTGTTGAATAATATTATTTTGATTCTCTAAATCTTGTTCACTTTCAAATATTATAACACCACCATAATAATAATAATAATAATAATAATAATAATAATAATAATAATAATAATAATAACAATAATAACAACAATAACAACAACAACAACAACAAGCAGATATCAAGTCTACGAGAATACTTCCACTCCAGAGCTGATGCGTCATGTCTTCACCATGCGGTATGCACAGCTGACATAAAATATACACCCCTCAATCTATCGTCACTGGAAATGCCAGTCCCTGTTCCAACCACAAAGGAGACAAAGGTAGCAGCATGGAAGCAAAAATCTCTCCATGGGAAATATCCATACGAGCTGGATCAGCCTCATATCGACAAGTCTGCGTCGCACGCTTGGCTGACCTATCCTGGTCTTTTCCCAGAAACGGAAGGATTTGTTTTGGCCATCCAGGATCAAGTGATAGCCACACGGAACTATCGAAGATTCATCATGAATGATCAAACAGTTGTCACAGACAAATGCAGACGTTGTTCCAGAGCTACAGAAAGCATACAGCACATTATATCTGGCTGCCCACACTTGGCTAACTCTGATTACAAGCACCGACATGACCAAGTAGCTAAAATTATTTACCAGAAACTTTCTGTAAAATGTGGATTTGTTCAGACACCACCAACTGCATATTGGAAATACACACCCCTACCAGTTCTAGAAAACTCTTCTTACAAGCTACTATGGGACCGGGATGTTATAACCGATGTCATGTGCAGCAACAACAGGCCGGATATAATTTTCATCGATAAAGCAAAAAGATCTGCATTTCTCATAGAAATTGCTTGTCCAAACACTTCCAATCTGCAAACAACAATAGCTACAAAGATATCAAAATACACAGAACTAGCGATAGAAATACAACGCATGTGGAAGCTAGAATCAGTTACCACAGTCCCAATAGTGATATCATGCACAGGAGTCATTCCAAAAAGCTTACACAGCTCCCTGGCAGCACTGAACCTGCACCACCACATGTTCGTTGAATTGCAGAAAGCTACTCTTCTCAGCACATGCCACACTGTCAGAAAGTTTCTAGGAGCAACTTTCATACTACATGAAACTGTACAACATGAAGATCCAAGCCTCAGTTCTGGTGGTACTGAAGGACAGAACCCGAAAGAAGTAGATGAAGAAACAATTACATAATTTGTGTAAATGTAAATATTTATTGTATGTGTCCTGTAATTCATAATGTTGTAAATATTTGTAGATGTTGGCAATCTTATAGTTAAGCGGGGGACTCCTTGCTTAGGCCGAGTCTGCCCAATATGTTACCGGCGTAAGCCGAGCCTACCTAAGTGTCAATAAAAATAATAATAATAATAATAATAATAATAATAATAGAATAATATCACCAATAATAAGAACAAAATAATAACATACTAATGAAATTCAATGTTTACAGTGCCAGAATCAAGCAAAATGATTCACATTTTTGAAGGTATATTTATTATTATTATTATTATTATTATTATTATTATTATTATTAATTTTTTTATTTTGTTATTATTATATGTTTTTGAAAAAGAAAATATAACAGTATTTGCTTTTACAAAATATGTTAAAATGTTTACATAGAATTTTGTTGTAAGTTTAATCCATGTTTTGAGTTGTTAATAACTATAAAAAAAAAACTCATGGTAGGTAAAATCTAACACGCGAGTAATGCAGGGTTAATAGTGTACATAAGATGCAGTTTTCAGAGGATTCGTGGCTGTTTAACTCGACATTTCAGCCACCGAAACCGGTATAAATCGTATGTTCGCTGATAGATGGCAGAGTATCGGTGCTCACGGTGATTTTTTGCTCAGCGTGCGTGTAGGAGTTGCTAACTAAACGGATGCAGTTTCAGAACCAGTTCTAAGCGACCAAATCGAAGCAAGAAAACAGAAGAGCGAGGCGAGGGAGCTGTTAAAAAGAATGGCGTTTTCCAAATGGAAGTCAATTATTCTCCTTCAATTAATTATTGATTAATCGATTGTGAGTTACAGTACGTCGCGTGAAAATATCAACATGTTTAATTAATGAAACGTATTTTTATTATAGATGATGCCTTCTTTACGTAAGAAGGTTGCAGGATTTATTCGTCAACTTTCTGTGAATAATCAAAACGATAATGTTGATCAAATAGAATCTTCTGGTGCATCTTCAGGTTGTTTTATTCAAAGATACCTTAGTGGGTAAGTAATTTAATCTCTTAAGTGGTTTGCTTATTATGTTATTACGACACGACTTGATTCAGTTGAAGGGGTATGGATGACAGATCTGTCATATTGCGGATTCCAAACAAAGCAAGGTGGCTGTCAAGACTCAGTGTCATGGTTAAACGTAATTTCTTCTTTATTTTTATTTTGACATCAATGGTAGCTGAAATTATTTCAAACTAATGAATATACTAATTCCGTTATTTAAATTCTGATCGGGATCCGGTAGATATGTCATGTGAATTTAAGGGAAATCTTACACATTCGGATGTAAACACTAGTAGGTTTATTCAGAAGGCTAACAAGAAGGCCATAACCAAGGTAACTGGTTTGCTATACTCTGTATAGTAATTTATAAAATACGGTGTTTGATTGTTTGTTAGAAGATCTGTGTTATGGTATATAATATTTAAGAAATGACTGATGACCTCAGAATGTTGTGGTTTGATAGAATTGTTTAAGATATTTGATGTAAGACAGTTATTTGCCATGCGCTATGTCCACTCTCCAGTCCGTTGCCATGGCGACCTCAGCCCTCTACACGTAGCCTTCAACTTTCCTGTGCTGTCCTTGTAGCCCTACGTAAAATTTCTTAAGTAACAAATTTTATACAGATAGTCTAAATAATAAGGAAAAGATAGTTTGAGGTCACCCCATAGCTCCCCAACGAACAATTTGCTAACGGGACCCGCTTGGGAAGGAGGGGTTTAGGGTGGGGAGTAGGCTAACTATAAACAGTGAGACATCTATTGGCTGCTATTGGAAATACTACTGTCAACACCATCTAGTAGCAAGAAGATGTAATGGGGGAGAATTAGATATTTTCATATCTTCCTCTTTCTCTTTCTCTTCTTGGTAATCTTCAACATTAGCGTAAGTTATAATGGCAAAGGTCATTGCCTCCCTAATAATACGTCAGATGCCTCCAGGTAAATTCTAGGTCAGTGACATGTTTTGTTAGGTTAGGATCGTTTATGTTAGTTTAGGAGCAATATACTGAATAGCGCGACCTAAAACTATTTGCTCCTAAACTAACATAAACGTTCCTAACCTAACCAAAACCTGTCACTGACCTAGAATTTACTTATCGTTACTGAACTAAATGCAGAAGCTTTTTACCACTGGCCTGCAAGATGATGCAAAGTAATGATGATAGAATCTCCATCTGATGTATTATTAGGGAGGCAGTGACCGCTGCCATGATAACTTACGCTAATGTTGAAGATTACTCTCTTCTTTCCTCCCTTTCACTTATTTTTCACCCTGCCTACCTATTTGGGAAATATTCCTAACTGTAAATTTTTGCATCGAGCAGGATTTGAACACTGGCCCGCTAGCTTCATAGCCATTAGCCTTAACCACTTTCGAGTGATCACTGAGCTGTTAAGCAGGAATTCTTCTATTTAAGTTTAGAGAGCCTAAATACATGAGGTACATGTAGTTACATACTGTTTTATAGGTGCCATTTGTTTCAAATTGTAGTAATTAGCCCATATGTTTAGGTACCTGTACAAGGGTAATTTTCATGTAGATGTAGCTGTGTAGATTTAGATATCTCATTCTGTAGATCCTATGTTGAGCGAGGCTCAAGGATATAGAACATGTCAGATCAGAATAAACATGCATGTTATAACATAGGCCTATGATTTTGTACAAGGTTAGAACAGTGAACTGCATTGCCAGCATTAAGCTGATTGCCTGGGTGAAGGCTAGGAGAAGTAGGGGAAGTGGGCCGCCACACTGGAAAGCGGTTGAGACTGGGTAGAGGTTACTGGGGCAACCTGAAACTATCTTTCGCCAGATAATGTATAGCCTAATAAGTTATTATCCACCAAAGTTCTTTCCACATTACAATATTAAGTTACAGCCTAATTTTATTATTATTGCACAATTCAGGGCTGTAATGAGGAATGTCAATTAAATGTATTTCTCATTTCATGTAGGCCTATTAAAAATCACTAAACTTAAATAGACGACTTTGAACTTCACAACTCAACGAACCCTCGTGGCGTAATGGTCTACACTTCTGAGAGATCAATGTTAGAATCTCATTCGAGGCGTAAAATGGTAGGTATGAATAGATGCCCGATAGGTAAGTAGGGTGAGTGATAGGATGGGAAGTGAAGGAGAAAGAAGGGGGGAAAAAATTTAATTTTTCCCCATTTTCAACTTTTTGCTGCCAGATGGTGTTGCTAGTAGTTCTATCTACAAATGATTGCTAGATGTCTCACTGCAGTCCCAATAGCAAGTTGTGATCGGAGCTTAGCGTGTGGCAGATAACTGTTTTTTTTTTCCTCTGATGACAGGAGACTCCTACACCCAAACATGGATTATTGGAATCTAATTTCTTAAGTCCTTCACCTAAATAACCATGTAAAAACTATAACGTACATTTGTGCTCCATTACACCCCTTTTGTCAATTCTAAATGCGTTAAAATGTACAATTGTGCACTTGCATTTTGGAAGTGACCTCAGCAAGTGCGGTTCTAAATGGACTTCTAAGCTGTGGTTTAAGCATTTGCAGACCAGAGTAGATTCCTGTGCACTTTATGACCACCATTTTGAAATTGACAAGTTCCTGTAAGTGTGCACATAGAGAACTAACCATTCTGCAATGTTTTGGGCCTTATTTACGTAGTAAATTATTCTATAAATGATTTTAATTTCAGTTAAAATATCGGTATTTACCCACAGAAGTTCTGGTTAGGGTCTCTTCAGACGAAAATTGTGATTTTACGATGTAATATCTATGGGCAGAAACCAGACTTATGATTCGGGTGGAGAGTGAACCAAGTGAAGGTTCACGAGGGCAGGTGGGTGAGAGCGAATGAGGATATGCACACATGCCTTTTGGAATCGACACTAATGTACATTTGGGGTATAGGCAAATGTAGGGTTCTTGGATCTAATTGTGAAAGAAGTATCTCTCTCTTACATTTTTCTGGTTGTCAGTCAACGTTTATCAAGGCAGCAAAACAGTCTAGCCAACAAAACAAGTGGAATACACTTTGCAGCCAGAGAAACAATTATTTATTTATTTTTATTTTATACAAAACAAAACAAGACCACCCGAATGAGCATGCGCTCGTGCTCGGGCACAGTTCAGCCATTTACATTACAAAATACAAATTACAAATACATAAAGAAAATATAATATTAAATCAATACCTAAGAAATAATAATAAAAAAGAAAGAACAGAATAGTAAAAAGAAAAAAGGAAAAGTAGTAAGAACAAAAATTGAAATCCTGAGTTATTACAAATAAAATCGTTCCTTAATTGTCTACTAAGTACAGAGTGAAGTAACTTTTGAACTATGAAATAAGATTTTTGATAAACTTATTGAATTTTTTGTTGTTCATATGTACAGTATTCGCCCTCAAACTGAAAGCATGGACGACGTCACAGACAGATGCTGCGGGAAAGCGAATGCAAGCGAAACGTGCTGAGATGAAAACATTGACGATATTACGCTAGTATCTACGTGAATAACTAGAGCGCGTGGAGCAGCGGACTATATTTTCATGGAGGACTTTAGCACTCCACGCATGCGCACTGCCAACGACATGTTCAAATTGTAACGGTCGTGAAGCTTTCAGATTCCAGGCGATCTCTGTACTATTTCTGGATGTGAATTAAATGGAATATATTATACAGTGAATACTCCTTCGTGTAATCATGGATAATATTATCAGTCTGGTAATGTTATCACTTTTATAAAGTCTCGTTCGAATCACTGCTAATACATTGAAAAAATGCTGTTATTATGATCAAAGATTCTGCTTATGTTATCACATTTTCCTTTTGCAGCTTTATTTCCAAGTACTGTACGTTATGCAAAGTTTTGTTTTTTAAGGGTTTTGTTTCCAACTCAACTGTATATTGTGTTGTATTGGAAGCAACGGTACTGTTTCCTCCTCACAGAATGACCAGTTCAGGGGGTGGCATTTCCTACTTTTCCTTTTAAGCTGTAAAAAAAAATTCACTCAGTTTAGGTGCAAGTTTGGTTTGTGAAGGTCACAGTGTTGACATGCAGTGATGGTTAGTGTAAAATGAAAAGACTTGGACAGGCTTTAGATGTTTTGCTACATGGTGTTTGCCACAGGTCAGTAAACTTCCAAAAACACTATGAGTATAAAATATCGGTTAATGGACTCCTAAGGGAAAACTGAAACAGTTGAAAGCTTTTTTTTACTGATTGCAAAAATAGTTGCAGACTAATAAGTTACTGTATTTGAGTGTTTCAGAGATTTTAAGTTATGTATTATCTTGTATGTATGAATAAATAGTTTTTTTTTTTTTTTATTTTTTTTTTTTAAAGAAAACTTGAATTAAAAGTAGAACTTCTAGCACAAGACACACAAATAAAAGTTTCACATTATCGAACTAATACCATAAAATCTTTATGCCACTCCATTAATACCAACTTTGGTATCAGTCATATGGAAAACACATTTAGTTTAAAATATTTGCAGACTCTGTTTGATAATAATCTTTTATTTAAGAAATAATTTGATGATAATAATAATAATAATATAAGTTGAATCTAACTTGGACTCAAACGTGCATTACTACGACATAGCTTAGTCCCCAAGACTATGAGTACTGTCTGAAAAGAGTGAGTTCAGAGCAGCCTCTTGAACAAATTGCTTCTTTTAACAATGCATACCGGTAATAAGTTGTTGTGGAAAATGTTATAAAAATAACCTGTAATTTCAATTTAAGTACCGGTAAATAAATTTAGTTTAATTAATCAAAACTATTATCTCAGTGATGTTTTTAAAGGTATTTTAAAGAAAAAGAAACAAATCCACAGCAAGCCAAGTTTATAAACATGCACTACTGGTACAAGCGCCATATCTTTGCTTTCTTACACAGGATCATTGAAAACAGTGCGGACGCAGGGGGGATGAAATATCCCCCCCAAAATTTGAAAAAAGTCTATATACCGTATGCAATATAAGTGGCCAGTTTTATAAACTAATTATGTATTCTTTCTACCTATTCAAATCCCCCCCCCCCCGGAAAAAATTCTGCATCCGCCACTGATTGAAAATGAGTGAAAACTGAGCTCATTAGTTGTAAGCAGAGTCAATATTTCTTACCATTATACATTGAAAATGGGGTGAGTTAAAATTGTGAAAATAAAGATTTATGCTCAGTTCTAGGCAACCTGTTGATAAACTAAAGTTCATGAAAACTTGATAACCTAAGGTAAAAAATCAATTGACATGGAATGACCCTTGAGAAATTTTGCTCAGCCAAGAAAAAATGTCTTACTGGGTGGGGGGGGGGGGGGATCAACTCTGGATCCACCAGTGTTTATAAATACTAGCCATGCTCATAACATTGCAGACCTAACTGTTGGAATCATTTATGTGAAATAGCTTGACTCATCTGCCATATATACAAATGCAAGTCATTCTGTTGTGTCATGTAAATTAACATCTCATGCTGGTAAGTGGGCAAACAACATGTTGAAGGCTTTTCAACTTGTGCTCTTGTTCACCTGTTATAACATCAGTTTGTCCAAGAAAAGATATCCATGAAAAAAAGAAAGAAATATACTAACAATATTGTATCAGTTGATCACACTTTAAGAAAAGTAACTTATAACTTTTTTTTCATTGTAAGAAAATGTTATTATACAAATATTATATTACAATTTTGCTCATAACTTAGATACAAAAATATTGTGCTGTACATTGTGGAACATGTAAAGAGGTCGCAATCCAGTGATTGCCCTCTACTAAAGTAGGTATTATGCTGGATTCAACATAAACTATGATTGTGATATTTCCTTTTCAGTCATCATAGTTGGCGATCAGATGATAGTTGGTAAGAGATCTCATTCATTAGTTTGCTTGGATGGTTACTGATTGTTTCGTAAAGTCTCTTGTAGCAGGACTGGACGGTAGATTCATTTGTGGGTAAATGTAGGTCTGTATGTCAATTAGCATTGCGGACATACTGGTGCGTAAGCGACGAGCCATAGAACCCAGTTCTGTGCAGTCTGGATTCTGTTGATTTGTGACTTGGAGGCGGATCCCCATAGAGCACACCCATAGGACGATACTGGTCAGATTAAAGATAGATACAGTATGTAATTCTTTTGAATTGTAGTGGCAAGGGAGAAGATCCTTGAATGAGATGATTAACTTGATGTATTCTGTATCTGAGTCTGCATTAGTTGAGTAATATGAGAATTCAAGTTAAACATCTCAAAGTTTCTTTTGTCTAAAATTAGACCAAGATATCTCGCTTTATCTGCTTGGGGTATTTCTTCACCTTGTAGGTATAGTGGATGATGTTGTACATGACGTTTATAAATAAAGATAACAGTTTCGAATTTCTTTGGATTCATTTTTAATTTCCATTTAACATACCAGTCGTCTATAAGATTGACAGATTCTTGAATTTGATTAGCAGTTGTCTTGCAGGACCCTTGACTTAGGACAGCAACATCATCTTTGAATTGGGCTATTGTTATGTTGTGTTCTCCTGGGAAGTCAGACACATAAATATGGTAAAAAACAAGTCAAGTACGCTACATTGAGGCGCACCTGATTTTACGGATTTAACAAGATTGAGAATTTTCTATTTGACAGAAAATGTTCTATTGGAGAGATAAGATTTCAATACTCGATGTAATGTGTCTGAAAGCAGAGATTTAACTTTGTACAGTAGACATTCATCCATCAAATGACTTTCCCATATCTAAAAACAATCCAAGACACACAGATTTCTCTTCATAAGTGTCTAATATGGTGTCAACTACTTGATGTAATTGCTGAGTACAAGAATGTGCTTATCTAAAACCAAACTGTGTATTCGGAATAACTGAATCCAAAAAGTTCGGAAGTAGGTAAATGTAGGTGTTCAAATATTTTGGAAAAAGAGGAACGAGTCTGATAGGCTGATAACCATGAGGATCACTCTTAGTTTTGTCGGGCTTCGGAATCATAACAACATTGGCATATTTCCATTTCTTAGGGAAATATGTTAGTCATAGTATTGCATTAAGTACATGAGAGTTTTTCTAGGAAAAGCTTTGAGAAGTGGATGAGTAATTAAGTCGTTACCAGGAGCCTTCTTAGGAGAAGTTCTCTTCATAGCGTTCAGAACTTTACCTGGAGAAAAGTGGATTGATAATGATGACAGCTGTAGAGGTGTAAGTACTTCATTGTTAATCATACTGTTGAAAACTGGATCTAAATGGGCTATGTTTTAAATTGACTTTCCAGTATTTGTCAAAATAAGTCAGCATAACTTGCAATGCACTATATCTCAAATTACCCACTTTTAGTGGCGGAATTCACTCAAGCGTTTTGGTGATGAGTTTCGATTTCTTCCATAGCGAACCATCTCGAACGTAAAGACTGAGTAGTTGATTGTTTATTTGAGGGTCATTCAGAAAGTAAAGAAATGAGCAATTTCCCTACATAGTCACTGTTCAAATTTAAACATTTGTCATAGCATTTCACCAGCTTTTCTATGCCTTCTGCATACTCAGTTGCCACCAAGTTGTTGAACCAGTCTCTAACCCCCTCTTTCAGTTTGTCGTCACTTTTATGGAGGTTTCCACCAAAAAAATCCTTCAGTTTGGGGAAAAGGTGGTAACCACTAGGGGCCAAGTCCAGGATATAAGGCAAATGTTCAAAAACTTCCCTCTTAAACTGCTGAAGCAAGTTCTTCGTCAACTCTGGAGCATGCGGATGTGCATTATCGTGAAGAAGCAGAATGCTCTTGGACAACATTCCACACCTTATTTTGAATGTTGTGGCGAAGGGTCTGACAGTAGGACACTCTTTATGGTTTTTTCTTCTAGGCATGTAGTTGAAGAGAAGGATGCCCTTTTGATCCCAAAACACTGTAGCCATAACTTTGGTTTTGATTAGGATCGGGAATGATTCCATTCCATTGACAGACACAGAGTTTCTGGAGTTTTATGTGAGATGCAGGTCTCATCACCATTAACAATGTGGTTCAAAAACTCCTCACCATCCTTGTTTGTATTGACTGGGAAAATTCAGTGCAACTCCCATTAAGTTTAGTTTTTGTTTGTGTTTATCTGTCAAAACTTGAGGAACCTACCTAGCACATACTTTTTTGTAGCCCAAATCACCACGAACAATTCCGTACAGAACTGTTCTTGAAATTCCAGGAAAGAATGTACTCAGTCCATCAATAGTGAAACCTTTCCTCAATCCTTTATTTGAGTTCATCTGTCACAATTGTAGGTCGTCCCGAGCATTCTTCATCATGAATATTCATCTATCCACTGTTAAACATGATGCACCATTTTCGAACTGAAGCTTCGTTCATCACGTTACCATAAACCTCAATTATCTGTCTGTAAATTTTGATAGGGCAGACTTTTTTCGCATTCTAAAAGCATATTACAGTATGAACCTCACACTTAGCAGGAATGTTAATTTTGTCACACACTTTAAAGTCTCACAATTATACAGTATATGACAGTGGGGCTTGCTGTTTACATCAGATTGATTCAAAGGAATGGGAAGGTCAATGATATGGTGGCATTTGTGTATGCAAGAACTACACAACTCGTGAGACCGGAACGTTCTTTACTTTCCGAATGACCCTCTGATTTTTATCCCTTTCTTCCTTAAGTGCTTGGCTCAAATTTCTTGAGGCATGATTATAGTTGGTCTTGTGAAGAGGGTATTTCGTATGTTCCCATAATCGTCGACAGTTTATCTTATCTCATAGAAACTGTCTGATTCTTGGTGATGCAATGTATTTAATGCATCTTAGGCGATTAACTTGAGAACTAGCCTGATTTGCTACATGATGAACATACCTGTTTATCTTACTGACAGCTGTATCTAGGCCTTGTGGTGATTTTAAAAATAAGTTATTTCGCCATGGATATTTTTATAGTAGTCCCAATTGAAAAGGTAGTTAATTGTTGAATTGCGGGTATTTCGGGGTCATTATCAGAAAATATAGTTACAGCTACAGCATAATGATCTGTACTGAGTTCATGAGTAAATACGTATGGGACTGAATAGATATGATCATGGATAGGTTTTCCAATAAAAAAGTCCAGTACATAAGGTGTCTGACCTGCAAGTGGGAAGTATGTTGGTTCTACTAGTGGTGGTCTGTCTCCCCCCCCCCCCCCCCCCCAACAATAGGGTTCTCCTGTTATCTGGATTTCATTCCTTCTTGATTACTCTTCATCTCTTTCACCACTCACATTTCATATCTCAAAAAGCATTCATCTTGCAATCACAAGTGTAAATCCATGTGGCTGCAGGCAAATCCTAATCCCACCTTCCTAATGACAGTCCTGAGTCTTTGGCTGAGATACTGAGTGGTTTGGTGGACTCAGCTTAGTGGGAGTGGACAAGTTGTTGACCCTGCCCCCACACCGAGGGTCAGAATAGTCTAAAGAAAACAAAATGTAATTTGATTACAGCCATGATGTGAGACAGACAGAACCTGTGATCCTACATGGTCGAAATCCGCATGAGCTGCCTCGGAAGAACATCGGCCACATTGTGCTGGGCAGAGAGTTTGCTACTGTCACAGGACCAGATGGGGGACTGACGACAGTGAATCGCCGCCAGCGTCATCTGTCAACAAGCGACCCTGATGTCGATTATATTGATTTTCAGCAGCATGGAGGTGAACAAGAACGAATCAATACAGGTAAAAATATGTTCCTTTTTAAAAGAATTTAATATGACATAAGATCTTAATAATGTAATTCCCACTTGTCGTGATGTTGTGTATGGGTCACCTATATACTCGTATCCAGTTCATTTATAATGTTGTGTATGGGTCATCTGTATCCTCGTATCCACTTCATTTGTATTTATAATTCATATTTTGTACTCAGCCTTAAAAATTGTAGTTTCCCTTGCAACTGATGTACTGCATGAAGGCACTGAACCATTAGTAAGCCATAATTCCTAACAATTTGACATGGAATCTATGGTGTTACATAGGGTGAGTGAGAATATAGGTTGTGTTGAAGTGATTATGATTCTGACAGAAGGGAATAAACACTAGTGTAAAATAACCTAGAAGACATTCAAGTCAGATACTGATGAGTTAGAACCCAAAGGTGCATGGTAGGCTACTTGACGAAGACAGCTTTTTCAAGCGTTAAAATCCACAGAACGGAGGTAAACAGAATCATAAAAGAAAGAGTTTATGGGCAAAATTATTGTTCAATTACCATTTTCACCATTTCTTTTCCACTTTCTGAGGAACAGGTTTAAACAATACCTTAAAATATAAGAGAAGGTAAAATTGTCATCATTGAGTTCAATTTGTGATGTTTTCAATAACAGGTACACAGTACACTGAGTGCATATATTCAAGTGCTTCCTGCTAATCTCGAATAGAGAAAGTTACTTCTGTCAAAGGGTATTTTCATAATATACAGGTGTTCCAGAAAATCTGTTTCTTCATATGGCATTTAAAATAGGCCTATTGAAGTTGTGAAAATGTTAGTTATGCAGCATTATTAGAGAGGAACTCCATATTGGTGGTGAAAATTAAAATATTTTTCTCGCATAACTTAGAAGAATTAATTTCTTATTCTTAATTTTTTAATTAAACATTTCTCTTTTTTGTGTGTTTCTTTTAGTGCAAAAATTATGAGATCCATGTGCGTAGGAACGAGTTGGCTGTCATTAATCTTTTGGGAGGTATTGATGTGTAGACTTCTCTCAGTGTTCAATCTTTCCCTGACAAGCATCATTAAGATATCAGTCCTCATACAGCACCTGGGTAATGTAGCTTTATTGTTTAATTTCGGAATTGTTTGCTTTCTTATGTAGCTGTCATCTCTCCCAAGTGAGATTAAATTAATGTATGGGGTGCATCCACAAAGTAAGTTTCCCTGGGATCATTTACACAAACAAAACACAATTTCAAGGAAACATTTATTGCAACAGATACAGCAAGTGTTCAGCTATTTTTCAACGTATTCGCCACCGGAATTGAAATATTTGTCATACCGTGGAACCAACTTCCAAATGCCTGTGTCGTACAAGTCTGCTGCCAGGGATTTGAACATCTCCTCCTGTCTGTCATTCCCTGTCAATTCTTGAGGTGTAAGAAAAGATGGAAATCACTGGGATCAAGGTCCGTGCTTTAGGGTGAAAGTTTATACAATTCCCAGCTGAACTTCTGCAGGAGACTTGCTAGGAGGTGTTTAAACACTGTATAAGCACTGTGCGTACAAAATTTTAACAATATATTTTAGAGCTGTTTAAGAGAAAATAGCGAAAAATAAAATTGTCTTCATGTAAAGTGGCATTAAAAGTAAAAGTAAGTTGTTGCCAATCTTTGTGTCACAACCCCAGAAGGTATCTAACCCAAATACAAAATTTTGTTAAAATAAATAGGGAGTTTATATAGTGAAGTTACAAAATATCTATTAATAATCGAGATGGAGATTTTACATACATAGGCTACTTCACTAATTACAGAAAACTAACCTGAACATGTTTCGAGCCTGCCTCTAGACTCATCCTCAGCTATACTCCATCTGAGGTTGGGACAGCAGCTGCGACACCTGGCGGATGTTTAACCAATCTCTTGGTTGAATCATCTTCGGCGGGTATTTCAAAATTCATCAGCTGGTCTTTGTTTTTGTAGATATAAATTTTCTCCCAAACTGTGAGTTGCTTATGTCCGTACACAAACTTTTTAAGTTCCGGCTCCAAATTAATTTCATGATCTTCTTCCACACATGAGCGGCTATAGCTGATTTTTCAATCTGTGCATATTTTATGTTTCTGATATGTTCTTTAGCCCTTACATCCAAATTTCTTTTAGTTTTACCAATGTATTTCAGACCCAACCTCAGATGGAGTGTAGCTGAGGATGAGTCTAGAGGCAGGCTCGAAACATGTTCAGGTTAGTTTTCTATAATTAGTGAAGTATGTATGTAAAATCTCCATTTCGATTATTATTAGACAAAATTTTGTCTAGGCTGTTCACAGACACACACACAAGACAGATATGGTTTTGAAAATAGTAATTTTGGATTCAGGATACCTCAAAATGTGTATTAATGTTAAAAACTCAACTTTGAATCTCAGGGCCAAATACAATACTTCTCTAGCTATAGTAGGCTACCTATAATACGGGCAGAGGCAGTAAAAAATAATCCCTGCCTTAAATGTGTAAATAAGAACTACTGTACAAATTCCAACACAATCATGAGCGTGGCCTTCAAACGTGAGTGATAGATAAAAGTTGTTTTGTAATTAACAAAGAGGAGGAGATGATATGAGTTGCATCATTCTTTATTTGCTGTCAAACTTCATGGGATTGTTTGATCAGAGATCTTCATCTTTTCATAATGAAGGGTGGCTGGGCATTTGAGTTTATGTAATAGATTTCTATTATGATTTCATCTAAGTGAGGGAAAGTATTCGTCCTGGCAGTTCATTGATTAGCACACAGTAAATCTATTGCGGTTTGTATTGGCCTCTGGAGATTAAAATCTTCACTATAAAGAAAACTAATTTAATGAAGATGGCCCTGTTCACTAGCCCTGTTGACACTTACCAATTCACATACTAGACATTACAGATCTTTTAGCCTCTTTTACACTTTCTCTTCCCTTTTGTAACAGCTATTTCTTGTCTCCTTTACTTTTTCACGTTCTGTCCTCCCTTATCCAGTTATTTGAAAGAGTTTGCGAATGGATAATGTTCATGCACACTTACCATGGTCCCCTCTTTAAATTTCTACCTTTTACAGTCATTTTGCACTGTGGATTGTGTATCCCTTTCACCACTTTTTCTTCATACAGAATCTTTGTATACAGCCTATTTTCCTTTTCTCTCATCCTGCTGAGAATAACCACCATATCCTCCTCCTTAGTTCTGTACCACCCCCATTGCTGTACCACCCCATTGCTGTACCACCCCATTGCTGTACCACCCCTATTGAGTTCTTCTATTTTATCTCTGCAGCTGCATTTCAAATTTCTCCCACGTGCTGTGGCTGGGTTTTAGTGAACTGATCTCCCACCCAGTTATCTTTTATCGATCAGCTGGTTTGTTTTCCTCCAAGACGTCCCATCGCATCATTCACCCATTCTTCTCTTCAAGCATTTCTTTACATTCAGCTTGCTCGTTACGGTTATTGGTGAGATTCCAAATTCTCCAGACTGCTGTCTCTTGTAGTTTCCAACTGCCTTTCTGTTCCTTGTGCCCTTCTTTACTCCCTCACCACTCCACAGTTCCCTGTTTATCCACAATTGTAGGTTTTTTACATATGCAACTTTACCCACAGCCCTGGCCTCTGGATGAGATTTTTCTTTTCCGTTCTTTGCTCAAAAGGTAGATCTTTGTTTGATGAAGATACTTTGAATTTGCTTGATCTTCCTAGCACCCTACAAATGTGCCAATCCTTGCTCTATAAACCACAATTTCCACACCCATTTTTGCTTAGTTAACTCTTTCACCAATTACTTGGAGCTCACGCTCAACACAGCCGACCTATAACACTGCCAGCTTAGTACTGGAAAACTGGATGATACAAAAGCACCTTTCAGTCCCTGTTCAAAATAGCTAATGTAAATGCTTAATTCTAATGTTAAAAACATAGTATGTTACATTTAAAAAAGAAAAACTGCTGCTGCTGTAACACCTTCAGCAGAGGCGCCAACTTATATGGGCCCGTGGGGCTGAAGCCCACCCAATAATTTTCCAAAGGCCTATTTTATTAAATTTTGTATTACCATTACTAAAATAATTTTCGTTTTTGAATCGCTGGAAAGCTAAAATCAGGCTATTGTTGACATACACAGTACCATCTCCTCTTGTTCCAATTCACTCACAATTGTTTCAAGTCGTTTCTCAGCTCACTAAATTTTTATATCTTAATCTGTTAACGCAGTTTCCACATCCACCGCATTATTATTATTCTTTTTATGCGTCAAGAAAAAAAACTTTTTTTTACATGCAATTTAATGGACAAAGCAAGGAATTGTGACACAAGAGTGTGGGGTATAAGACAATTATTATTAGGTTTATCAACAGAAACAATGAAATCATTTCATGTAGGCCTACAGTAGGCCTACTATATTTATATAATAGTCATATCAATATTATATTAGTCTATTTCATGAACGAAGGGACGGAAGTATGAAAATTTTTAAATCTTTAAGCCCACCCAATGTTTTTCAAAAGTTGGCGCCATTGACCTTCAGCATTTAGAGTTACCATCAAATTAGTAGCACTGCATTAATTTTTTTTTTACCATGCTATAATAGGATACACTTATTATGTGTGATGTAACGGTATCATAATTATATCCATAATGATAAAGATTTCCATTGTGATCTCGGTGTGGTATCGATTATTATCGAACAGAGATCAATCTTGAGAACTTGAGAGTATCAGCTGAAAACTGCGTAATAAATAGCCTGTATTTAAGATAAAATCAATTCTGTTCGTGTAAATTTTAATATCATACTAACATTAATTCATTTCTTGTTGTCAAAATCTGTTGGGTTCAAGAAAACGGGCAAAAGGAAGCTTTGATTTGACCGACACTGTAATTTGAAATCTGCCGTTGAAGACAAGAACTACAACAACCAGCAGCCAGCAGATGTGAAGGACAGCACGGGGATTTGAGTTAATCTAAAATCTCAACATTTAAACATTTAGACTAATTTTGGTCAAACAAAACAGTCATATGCAACTTGCCTATAATGCTAATTAAGATGCTCGTATAAAAATTATGAAACTCGCTTTGCTTGATTCATAAACATACTCCTATCTTAATAGGCAATGATGCATCCGTTATAGGCTTGTTTCATAATGTACTATTACACTCTAATGAGGAAATTCTGTAAAATATGTTTTGCCTGCCATCAGTATTTTATGTACCGTAGATAGAAACAAATTATCTAGGACACCCTATATTGACATATACCCTTTGCAACTTTTTTTCCCCCTTTAAAACTTGTGTTCTCAGTCATCAGAGTTCTGTATTCCCATTGCATGCTCTCACGTGTTGTGTAATAGTGTAAACAGCTGATGAAAATTCCAAATGGGTTAAATACTAATTTTTTTCAGATATTAAGTTAATAATACCTGTACACTAACCTAATTTATTGTTTCTTCGGTTATGGTCATGTAAAAAAGAAGAATTATTAACAAAAATTAAGACATGCATTTCTCATCGTTCCTTGCTGCCTGGATGAGTTTCAAGGCTCCAGTAGTGGTATAAACTATTTGTGAGGGGTCATGCAAAACTTAACAGGAGCATTGTTCGGCCTAATTCAGTTTAAAATAATTTTGTCTTCAATAAAATACGTTTATTTACCTCCATTGAAATTTGCATGCTTCATCTGCTGAACCTGTGTAGGAAAGAGAAATGTGCATGAAGTCCAAAAAGTCAAGTGAAGAATGATTAATTGTACATAAATGAGCATATCTATAAACCTGATTTATTTATGAATCTAACTGGCTGATTATGGTATTAAACTGTTGTTTTGAATTTTAAATTTTCCTGATTAATTTACGTTATTCAGTCATGCATACTGCATATTCATGCGTTCTGAGGTATCGGTATATAGAGTATAATCAGTATTCATGCTTCAATCTTAAGAAAGCGTGCAACAATGAGAATATGAACAAGTGAAAAATAATCACACAAAAAATCAAAACGTAATTTTTATAGGCAATATTTTAAAACTTTTTGGCAAATGTTATGCTTCTGTGCACTTTTGCACAATCTAACAAATTTTGTGATATTGTGAGAGTTCATAATGGAATTTAAGTAATTTAAAAAGCTGCGTACAGAAGGAAACCAGTCAGCAAAATTAGGTATTTAACATATTACCAAAAAATATAGTTCCTAAGCATCATCCACAAGCAGTTTGGATTTACGCACACCAGAGTTCAACTTTGTTAGCAAATCTATTTTCACAATTTAGAATTCATATACGGCCTTGGAAGATGGAAACGTATTACTTATTATGAATCCATAATAAGGTTTGTGAAACTAGTGCATCAAGAGATAACAAATTGTTACTTGGCCAATATGAAAGAAAATTCCATGTAAAATAGTAAATACAGTTGTCCTGAGGAAAGAGGATAATAAATATTGAACGTCTTAAGATATTTATTTCTGAAATTGATATAGTTAAACAGCGAGGAAGGATATAGTCTTTTAAAAATCGAAGCAAGGGAATGGTGCTGTCATTCTACAGGCAGAATAAAAGATAATAAAGTTATCATCCTACAGGCAATATAAAAGACAATAAAGCTATCATCCTTGGGGCAGAATAAAAGATTATAAAGTTATCATCCTGTGCAGTGAAGGAAGTGGGAAAAAATCCAGAGGTGGTATGCTATCCCAAAAGTTTTCCCTATCATACCTGAATTTAAAAAAGCACATTCCCTCCCTTACAACATAATTATGTGATAGACACTTGGCGTGTTTTTAATTAACTTCCTTCATGAGTAACCAGCCCTGCTTTATAGATGATTGCCAAGCAGGAGCACAACACAAGACCAGAACATCTTGTACTGTCGATTGCCTGACCTTTATTTATTTCACGGTAGCAGAAACCACCAATACTGGCTGTGTGTGTCGCCATGCTGACCACATGCCCCAAATCCTGCCATCTATGGTAGATGAGCAGCGGTCGGGTGGTACGCCTAGTCCATTAAAGGATGTAGTGCCACGAAGTTTAGTTTATTAATTTCACATAAGATATTTTTAAAATATGTAAGACCTATTTAAACAATATAAAAGTCACAAGATTTTGTTACCAAGAACTATTTATAAAAACATTGAATCTAGTGGTATAGTCAAGTTATCATCGCAGCCTTCTATAGTAACAATGGCTACCGATGAAAATGGACTTGTGGATGAATAATCATGAAAAGTAATCATTATATTACAAGTCAAAGGAACATTAAGAGTTTGTATTAAATAGCCCCTGATTTTCAGTGATGGTATGCCATTTAACAATTGAAACCAGTGCCAGTATGTGATTGGACCTCTAAAAGCAGTGACAGTATTCCATACCGGCGCATACTGCCTCATTTCCTATGGGCATAATAAATTTCAATAGTGCTATCATCCTACAGGGAGAATAAAGGAGTGCTTTCATAGTTTCTCTTTATCCATGTTCCAGGGATTACTCTAACTTTCTTACTTATTCATTGACAATAGACTATTCCTAAGCAAGCTAAAGGGATATTATCTATTTTATGGAACCCGGAGGTTCATTCCTGCACTTACATAAGCCTGCCATTCAACCCTATTCTGTGCTAACTCCATCCCTAGCAAAACCTACTTCCCTTAAATCTAACCTAATATTGTCCTCCTACCTATGTCTAGATCTTCTAATTAACTACTCCAATAAATAATAATAATAATAATAATAATAATAATCCCCTCATTAAAATTTAATTTAATAATGAGATTTGTCAGTTCATGAACTTGTATAAGATTTTCTTAGTAGCAGTAGGATGGATTTTGTAATAATTTCTGTATATCTGTTTAAATCAGTAAGATAAAATCAGTGCTTTTTTCCTCCAGATATAATGCTGAAAGCAATCTTTACTAGAAAACCTAAGTGGCTTTGGTACTGAATTTTCATTCGGTACAGCCTTTTCATTCAGATTTTTGTGATCTTACAATTAAATCTTCTTGTGTTTTATCTAACAAACTTTACAGAGTTTCATGCAAGGGAGTGCATCAACACCGATAAATGAAGTGGTACAGTGTTGTCCCGATGTTAAGGAGCAAAAAACTCAAAATGTTGCAAACAATACAATTTTAGCCTTTTCTGAGAGCTTCACACCTCCATGGTAATAGTACAAAAAACTTAAAATACCATATTTGTAGGAAATTTTATCCTCTATAGGTCAGACAGTAACATTTTTGGAGTAAGATGAATGAGAACGAAGTTGTAATCAAAACACTGGAAAAAAAAAATGTAGGCCTACTGATTTTTGGTGATGTTTTTTCAAGTTGGCAGAGGGCACAGAGGGGGAGAGAGAGTGAGGAAACTTTAATTTTTCGCCAACGAAACAATGTAACCGATCTCTATTTTTATGTACCGACCTTGTTGTTCACTAAAAGACCTCGTAAAAGATAAACATATTAATGACCTGTTAAAAAGGATCAGGTTTTGATGTTTTTACTGCAAGAAACTACAGCATCTTTGTCTGTCTGTCTCGTCTTTTATTGTGTTTTTAAGTACAGGTCTACCAAAACAAATTCCTCAAAGTGGACAAAAAGTATCTGTTTCGGTTAATCCAGGTTTTGGTTGATTGAAGATCGGATAAATGGGGTCTTCTGTATTCCATGTGGATATTTTCAGATGTTAAACATTGCTGGAATAACAGTAAGAGGCATGCTGGTAGTTATATTTTTGCTGCTGTTTTACATAACGCCTGCTAGGTGACTTTGGTGAATGTTAAGCGTCAGCGTAGAAGCAGACAAAATCCAAGCTATTGAATATTGAGATAATAAACATGTGGTGATAGTTGAAAGATTTATTTACTAAGATAATGATATAATCTTAGTTTTTGTCGTCAAAGGTAACTAGACATTTTTATCCGTGTTGGTGATCACAGCCCTTAAAGTTAAAATTATGAAATAAATACGTTTTTAAATTACGTTTGGGATGTAAATGGCTTCTGAATGGTGTAGGTACCGGTACTTACATAAGAGATGTGAGATTCACAGAACTTGTATCTCCTTGTTACCCTAAGTCACCTTTCTTTGTGAGAATGGATAAAAAAGAGAGAGAGAGAAAAGGAACCTTTCTTCCCATGACTTCGAACCATGAAATTTAACATTTTTTTTTTTTCCTTTCTTTCTTTTTCTATATGGGTTTATCAGAAAATAGTTCCTTTTAAAAATGACAAATTTGAAGGCAAAATAAGCTTATTTACACTTACTACAAGGTAACCCACATTATTTATCTTCAACTATTTTTTGCACTGAGAGCTATTTCATATTGTGAATTATCATGTACACTTTTCTACTTTAGGATTTCTTTCATGTTCTGCACTCCTTAAATTCAGTTGGTATTCCTTCTCTTTAAAAGCTTTATCTCTTATTTCCTACAAATTTATCAGCTTAGGAAATATTCCCTCGGTGATGGATTTCCTTCCTTTAGTGTCATCTAGCGACTGTATATTCAGCCCTGGATATGGGCGATGGTTCACCATAAGACCACCAGCACATCCTATTGACAACTCTGTGATGCATATCCGGGCAGCAGGGTCTGTGTTCAGCGTAGGAAAGAGATCTGTTCATACAAGCGTTTCAGACCTGCAGGCTTCGGGAGAGGAGGACTCAAACTTGAATGTAAGATCTGGTGAAGACATGGTGTACCAGGCCATAGATGTACTGAAAGCAGATCCTTGCTTGGTAGAAATGAATGGAAATGCAGAGATGGACGATGGTACAGAGTCCATTTTCAAACAGAACTCACCGTTAGACTTTGTGATACCTCCACCAGCTGAATATGCAACGGGCATCGGGTTCACTCCCATCAGGAAGTCTAAAAGCGCACCTCTCTCAAGAGGCAGTGTGACCACTACGACAAGCCACAGACATGGTGGTAAGTTGCCTGATAGCTGCATGCTCTCGCATGGCATGCGACAAATAGATTTTAAGTTATCATAATCTTTTGTTCCACTTCCAGCTGTAAGACCAAAAATCCTGTGGTAATAAAGTAAACATTTTAAAAAATGGAACAAAATATATATGGTTAATTTGAAATCTATTTGATGAGATGGGGCATTGTCTTTTTCAGCAAATTGTGCTTTTTATATATTATCATTGGCATTTTACTCATCTGGAAGGGCTATGCAATTTGGTAATCTTGTGTCCAGTCCTTGCCTGTAACTGTTAAGTCAATAGTAGTACATCTTTTCATCTAATATGATATTTGTTATGCATTCAGATTTAGCATGAATTGATTGGATAAAATGAATTGGTATTAGAAATGATATGTTTAAAAAGTTACTCTTCACTGTACTTTGTGTTAGTTGCACAGCAGTTCCCGTGCTCAAAGTAGTTGCTATGTAAAATGTAAACCAATTTTACTTCTTAGGTTATGTTTTTTTGGTATTAGTGGCATTTATTTCAATGTGATGACTATGCATATATTCACAGGGTGCAATGATAAATGAAGATTTAAATCTGTTGGTTTTTATAATAAAAACCAGTTCGATTTCTTACTATTATATTATTATTATCTGTATTCCATTATTGTTCAAATTCTTATAAAAATCAACTCCTTAAAATCAATTTTACTTTCTTATTGCTTGTAGTTCATTGTAGTTTAAATTCAAACTGCTGCCTGTGTTATGTTTACTTTGTTTCCTGGCACTAATGAGTTAACATCTGTTGACTGTTGTAGCCCCATAGCAATTATTTCATCTCTGCCTACATTCAAAGATACCTCTTCTTCTAATAGATGAGTCACTTTATTGAGCGTGTTACTGTTAATTTAAAATGAGTGATACAGGCCAAAAATTCAATCCAGTATGGGGGGAATTTAAAAAGCTTCCCACTTCAAGTGGAAAAGCCATGAATTCTAAATGCAGGAATCAGTCGCTAGAATGAAGTTAAGATTACATATTCAAAAATTTAACAGAAACAAGATAATAAAGAAGAAAATGAGGATACCAAATCTTTTTACACGGTACTTGCGTAGGTTAAAATTATATTATGACATTATTGAAACGTTGATAAGGCACATGTGTTCATTTTCATTTTATGCAAAAAGTGATTTATTATTTAGGAAAGAATACTGTGACAGTATTTTCCTTTTCTGCTGTCAGATGGATACTTTGGATATGACGTCATGGTCTGCTTGTTAGGATAGTGGGGTGGGAATTTTTAAATCCTGTGCAGCAACAGCTCCGTAGCATTCACGCAGGTGCACCTCATGTTTGGATCATAGGACGAGCCTCTGTTTAGTCGCTTGTCTGATGGACCATCTGAAATCAAGCAAAGCCAGCCCATTCCCTTTGTTGTCCAAACTAGCAAAAAACAGAAAGAGGACTTAGATAAGCAGGTTGCAGAATTCTGTTATGCTACAAACAGTTCCTTCTGCTGCATTATGCATTTAGAATTGAAAAGACTTGTAAGTACTGTATGTTTCAACATGTCTGCAGATCTAGAAGAAATTGTTGAGCACTTTTTCAAAAGGCTATAAATGCAAAAAAAGGAAATGAGTTACACAAAATATCGATACAACTCTGACCTTTCCATCTAACTGTGAAGTCTGATTTCTCATAAGTTAATTTGTATTTCATGTGGGCTAGATGACGTGAAACATGTACTTCTTCAAAACTTGATAAATGATGTTATTTACATGAATGAAATGTGATAGATTCAGCGTGAGTGAGTCATTTTTATACTCTGTTTTTATATGCTCTCCCCAAGTTTATGCCATGTTAACATTAACTATAAAAATTGTATAGTTCGTTATGTGTCAGTTGCGAGACATAACTCATTGTAGCATTCTGTAAATGAGCTAAAAATGAGTATATGAGTGTTTTTAAATTTAGTTGTGAACAAAATTAAAGAACATTTCTACATTATAAAATAATATAAGGTTACAAGTTAAAGTACAGTGAGTTGTTCGAAAATTTAGAATGAAGATGAAATAGCAACAACAAAAATAGTGTTTGCATAAAGAAGAAAGATCTCGTAATTATTTGCTCACATGGGCTTCAAGAGAACCATTAAAGTAAAGAAGTCAAGTCAACCAAAATTAATTTTATTGCATTGTATGAACATTTCAACACCAAAACATACGGTAGTAAAATATGAAACAGCAAACCGCAAACAAATGGTGTCAATAAAACATAGTGTGCAAAAGAAAAAATAGTGAATATTCCTGGTGTGTGCTGAAACGTTTTAAGGAATATGTGGTGTCAAAGGGTAGACTAGCCCACCTGGCCACCAAATTTCATTCAACAGGAAATCTACCTGATGACAAGAGAGATGGTAAGAAACACAAGCAACACACTTGCTGTTAAGAATGAAAATTATCATATAAATGCATAGAAAGTCATTATACAATAGGAAAATCCAGAATAGGATATTTGCCACCAAGCTGTTCAATAAATAAGATGTAGAAGGGTAATGATCAGGGACCGGATTCTAATGACATGTCATCTTTTTATTGATGCTGCATAGACATTGCCAACTTGTAGATAAATCCTAATCATGGCCTCTAGATTATAGAAATACATTTTTATTAGGTCGTTTTTGTCATTTTATGCAATTTCATATTTTTAGGGCATTTATTTCAATTTTACATCATTATTTAGTCATTTTCATGTCATTTGCTTCCTTATTTAGTCACTTTCATGCATTTACATTGAGTGTATTAACTATTTTCGTCGCTAGCAGTTCTTTCTTTGAAGTGTTGTTTGTTTAATGCAAGAAGGAAAAGTGTTGTCGTGTCTCGTCTGAAATGAGAATCAAAGAAACGCCAAATTTTTGAATTGTATTACTATTGTTATTAGATTGTCTTGGCACCTACTTGGATTTGAAAGTGCAAACTACTGTTTACCCTCAATAAACAATAATCCGGCAGACCGCAAAAGGAAATGCCGAAGTTTGACTCCTCAGTGCCAGTATAAATTTCCGTGAGAAAAAAACAATCACACCATTACAGTTATTTACAGTTTTTACAATTATTCTAAAATTAGTCTAAAACTTTGTGTGTACAATAATAATTTTTTATAAATAAAATATCAGTTTTAGGTCATCTTTTATAATTATTAAGTCATTTTCTTTAAAATTTAGGGTCATTTTATAGGTCATTTTTCAAACATTTTTAAGTCATCAGAATCCGGGCCCTGGTAATGATAGATGATAGTTGATGCACAAAAAGAACATGGTTATCAAAGAAAAGAATTATGTTACCAATTTACTGAAATATTTTGAAGTACTTGCAGATTCAAATGAATACCGTGAACACATCCACCATCAATAATGTGAGACTGACTGAAGGTGAACTACAGGCTTGGTAAAAATGTAAAATTGAAGAAAAAATCAGATTTAAATCAAATAAATCCCATTAAAAAACAATTGATTTTGATTTTTTTTAAATCAAAATCGTGATTTTTTTTTGCACCCAGACATATAGTCATATTAGATGTAAAGATGCTGTTATAAACTCCAGTAGTGTGCTGAACACATCTTTTTATTTGCGCTTAATTCTGCATTTGCATTTGCTGTTAAATGTGGTTTTATTAAACAGTTGAGCTCCCAACTATGGTATTCCGTGTTTCCACTTTATTTTAATCAAAATCCCAAATCTGAATATTGTAAGGTACGGTATATCCTGAAACCAAGGAAAAGATAATGATTTATTATTAAATACAAGCGAGGTTACAATAATTGAAAAGAAAGCATTGCAATATGAATAAAATGTCTGGTTTTGTAACATTTACTTCATTTAGAGTAGTTTTTAAGACTACAGTAGAACTCCAATTATTCAAATTAATTTGGACCAGACCCGATCTGGATAATAAAAATATCTGAGGAATTGGATAAATCATGAAAAAGGTCATTTATTTTTTAAAGATACTAAATTGTACAGTACCGTACTTTCTTAAAGTGTCACATCTTGAACATATCGATCAGAATCAGTTACATCCCTGAGAAACTGTCGATTTTGTCAGCTAAAAGTTTGCTGTTTCGCAATCATCAGCCCTGCAAGATGGTTTGCCAATGATCGCTGCTGCAAAAACCACTAAAATACAGCCTCAAAGTGATCCGGATAGTTGATGTTCGGATAATTCCCATCCTCAGCTAATGGCCGACTGCTGTTTCTTGTACCTGTTGCTGCACTGATGCCATCTGGTTATGCAGGATGGATTTCTTAATCAAGTCATTGGATGGTGGAAATTCAAAATTCAAAATTCATGGCTTTCTCTTGGTTTTTAAGGATGAAGATTTTTCAAAATTCTTTACTTCTGTGTGTCTTCTTTTGCATGGTAGTGGTGAGAACCATTCTGCATTATAGTCACACGAGTTGTGATTTTAACCATTAGTAGAACGTTTCAGAATGAGAGAAACATATTGTGCCATGGTTTTGATAAAATTAAATGCGGAATTTATTTGAGTTTTGGTAGAATTGACTTACAAATGCATGAAATATTTTGTTGTATTGAAAGAAAGTATGGATTCTCAACTCACAGGGTGAATACTATCAGTACCGTTTTGTTATTAATGGAAGGTGAAGTTCAAAAATTGTGAATGAGTAATGTATTTTGCATTTGAGTAACCTTGCTTGAGATTTTCTTACATCATTTAACGTGAACATAACTAGAAATGTAAAATAACAAAGTTACTGCTGTGGAGTTTTAAACTGATTCGGTGTGTTTGTATGTGCCAAACACTTCCGCAGTTTCTATCAAGTATTGCTATGTAGTGAAAAACACCAACCACACACTCGCAGAATTAATGATTATGAATCAAGAGTGATATTATTTGGAGCACTAACTCAACAAGATTGTGTTCATGTGTTTTGAAAAAAGATTTTGATCCTTTCATTTTTGGTGAAACTAGCTACAACAATACTGTATTTGGATATACAACAGAAATTTCTGTTTCATCAAATGAAGTAAATGGAAATAGAAGATGCTGAGTTTCAAATACTTGTTCAGAAAGATATGGAGCGCTTCCCTATTTTGCAAATAATGGGCAAGAAGTGCTGAATTGTCTATTTGCAGAAGTTCGAGAATTTATAATGTTTCATGCATTGGTGATTTCTTGTGGGTTATCACCTGATTCTACCTCAGCTGTGTTTCTATATATAGGCCAGAGCAGAGGAAGCTTGTAAAGAAAAAGATTTCAAGTAATCCTTTTCTTTAACCTGTTGAGGGCAGAGGGAGGCATATTCATATAACTTGAGCTGAGGATGGTTACTGACACCGTTTAAATTGGCAAATAACCAAATATGATACAGCAAAACAAAATTCATTTTTGAATTTAGCACACCATACTCAGGAAAATATTATTTATTTTTATATCCGTAGAAAAAGTTTTAATTTGTAATAGTGTAATTTTTCTTCAGTAGTGAAGATGTTTCAGAAAGTTAATGGATTTTGGCAAACCCTGCATTGCATTATTTTTGTAATCAGTGAAATGAATGGATGTGTACTCTCAGAATTTTCTCTCAACAGATGGTGGTCATCGTGGAATTTCTCCTCTTGCTGATATTGCTGGAGTCTTGGATTGGAATCGTCCTCACTCTAGAGCGTTTGGTGCTGCCACCACTCTGTATGAGAGACATCCTCTTACCAAGCTTCATGCTGGAAGTCCTATAGCGGACTGCTTTGGGATTGTTGCCAGAACTAATTCTGCCATACTTGCTCTTGCTGACGGCGTCAACTGGGGAGAGAAAGCTTGTGTTGCTGCAAGAAGCGCAGTTCATGGTTGTATTGACTACCTGAACAAGGCAGTATTTACTACTGGCAACATTACCAACACTACGGTGAGAGATCCTCATAATTTCAATATTTCAGTGCATTGCTCTTATGCCACAACTTGAGTAACTATATAACTTGACAGCCATTTCATAATTACGGGTGGGACATTCTAGCAAATTATAAAAACTATTTTTGTTTACAACATATCTTAAATAATAAACTAGAATTGGTTCTTCACATTCTGTAAAATTTACAATGCCTTCTCCTCCACACTACATGCAAAGCATTATTTAAAATTTATTTTAAATATTTTAAATTTGTTTCTCAAAATCTGTTATGGGTGGGACATAATTTGGACACTGATTTTAATGATTCAAAACAAAAGTTCATTTTCTGTTCTCCTATTACTGTTAGGGTCTTAATGTTGTTATTAATGAAGGTATGAGGGATTAAATATAAATTATAAACTGTTTCCAGGTTGTCAGAACATTTATTTAACTCATCAATAATAATTTAACAAAACTATCACTGTTACGGGTGGGACAAAAATTCCCTTGTTTGTTATTTTACATAGTAACTAACCACACACATTTTTTTAAGTTAATCTTATACCAAATTGTACCTTAAGATGTATATTTTCTCAAATGAAAATGGACATAGCTGATTAGTGATTACTCTTGACTACTTGGTATTAAAGAGTGTTAAAATCGTGCTAAAAATGGCAAAAATAATAAAGTAATTCAACGCAATAAATAAGTAAATCAACCGATTTTACACATGAAACCACTTCAGATACACCTAAATCCTTAATATTCAGAGAATTTCAGGTTTTAAACTTAATTTTGACCACCCAATTACAATAATTTTATAACTTCTCTCTTTGAGGGAAAAATTCCCATATTTTATGAAATGGCTGTTGAGGGACTGATAGCACACTCCATTTGCATTAAAAAGTTGGGGAAAGTTTCCAGTTTGGGAATAGTATATTGTAACACTCATGCAGGAAGTATGTTAATATTTTCTTGTAACGAAGTCATATTTCAAAGTCAAAATTTTTCCTTCATGGCTACGCAGGCTGACCATGGAAATACAGTTCGGCAACATTGCTTGGCTTTGATTGGTCTGCATATCAGAACAAGCGAAGGCCAAGTCGCCTGTCATTTGAAACTCATTGTTGGTCATTTCGTAGTGCATTAAGGCATGCCTATTTTAAAATTTGATAGTGCATGGAAATCCTGTTTTTAAATATGATTTTCAAAAGTGTAAACATGTCATGAGTAGTTGCATAAATCTATTTATTATTAATGTTTAAAAAACTTTAAATTCCTATAGAATAAGAAAATTTGTTGTATAAACAAGATAACTATGAACTGGTATATAAAAGGTTGGATGATTTTACTTTCAGGAGGTGTTCGTTTCGTTGCTTCGCTCATTCCACGCTGCTCACAGTCTTATTCTGCAGGAAGCAGGAATGCTAACTACGCTTACTACGGCCCTAGTATTGCCTTTAGCAGATACGGATAGGTATATCGCCTGCATCTGCAACGTAGGAGATAGCCTGTCATATGTTTATAGTGCACAACATGGTGTGAGGGAGATTACAAAGGGTGAGTAGCAGAGCCTCAGTCCCATGTCATTCTTTGAAAATGTCCCTACCTACTAAAAATGGAAAGTTAAAAGTTATTTGGTCTAATATTAGGATGAAGTCCCCTCCATGGACATCCCTAGACTAGATAAGTAAGAAATTGGGTTTTGTTCTTCTCCACTTCTCCTGCATTAGAAGTTTCTGTTTTTAGTAAACAGTAATTATGTGTAGTACGGTATTATGAATCCATATTTATTAGTGTTTTCTGTATTTATAAGAAGTGGCAGAGAAATTGAATTTTACAGTGTGTGTATAAATGTAATCTCCCTTCATGGACAACATAAAGTCCATACCAATCATTCATACCTTATAAATTTAATCTCCCTTCATGAACATCATAAAAGTGCATACAAATCTTTCATGCATTATAAATTTAATCTCCCTTCTTGGACAACATAAAAGTGCTTAGAAATCATTCATACCTTATAAAATAATTTACTCTCCCTCCACTGACCACATAAATGTGCATAGAATCATTCATTCCCTATAAATTTCATCTCCCTCCATAGATAACATTATAGAGCATAAAAATCATTCATATCCTATAAATTTAATCTCCTTCCATAGACAACATAAAAGTGCATGGAAGTCATTCATACCCTGTAAATTTAATCTCACTCCATAGACAACATAAAAGTCTATGGAATTCATTGATAGAATGGTTGTCAATCCCTCGCCAGTGTTGCCAGTAAAAAATAAGCTTCAGAATTAGATTCAACCTCACAAGGGTTGCCAATTGAAAATAATCATCAGTTAAATGCAAACTCACCAGTGTTGCCAATTGAAAATATGTATCAGAGTTAGATGCAACCTTACCAGGTTTGCCAATTAAAAATAAGGGACATATTGGCACTAACCCCAAGGCTGCAATCGCCAAGATGATAACAGAGTTAAATTATCAGAATAAGGACTAAAGGACTTAGCGTTTACTGATCAAAAACAGGTTTAGTTTTGCTGTGAGTTCTAGGCAGTGATGCATTCAATTGACACCAAATTTTAAATATAAGCCCATTACCTTATAAGCCAAGATAATCAAGGTCAAAGTTCATCCCTGGTAGAAAAATATTGTTGAGATCAGTAAATATGCAGGGAAGTGTGTAGATAAAGGGTATCTCAAGAAAGAATAACATTTTGAACCAAGAACTCTTTATTAGACGCCTACCTTAAATTCATTTGCATTGTTCTTAAGCCACAGATGAAAAAATTTTTTCCTGCAATTATTTCTCGCAGAATACAATTTTTTAGAATTGTTTTTGTTGGAAGGTGCTAGTTTATGCTTTTTAGGCTGTTTGGCACTCATATAATTCTAACACCATGTCTGAACACTATAAGAAAATCTAAAGAATGTATTTTTCAGATGAAGCAAGGTGGAGAAACAGATACACTTCTTACATCCACAGTGTGACGGCAGTTTTGAAATGTGGATGCAGTCGGTAACCCATCCCAGGACAAATTTTTCTCTAGAGGATTAACTTAACTATAATGGCCGAGTGCACCAATCTCGGTATTCAGAATACCGCGGTAAAGTTGCTTAGTTTACCCTGGTAAAGTCATATTTTCGTTGCATCGTGCTCGGTTTCGACTTTTACCGCGGTAAGATGCAAACCGGCCATGAAGGAGCTGTAAAGTGAGAAAACCGCTGTTTTCTTTCCAAGATGGAGATCAGCGTAATGTATCATATTTATGATATCTAGGCCAAAAGCTAATTGAATATAAAGAATAATGAGAGACAGGTGGGATCTATTTGAAGAATGAACGATGGTGCATATCTTTGCAAATACTGTGCTGTAACATCGATTGAAATTACCTTCCTTTCTTACCTCAACTAAACCAGGTCCATCGAGTAGGCTAGTGGGCGTAACCACGATTAGTACGATTATTACAGTATTTATGGTGTTTGAATTCAGACGGCATATATACGCAATATAATAATCCATTTTATCCTTATGAACATTTATTACTGAACAATAAGGCAAGAAATAAATGAAATATGGAAAACCAGTGGGCCTAGGCCAACTTTGCAGTGAATGGCTACATGCATCACGATATAGCCTATGTACCGGTATATAGTGTATGTAATCAATTTATCATACTTGCACACACACACGAACATAATTATAACAGCCCTTTCATGGCTATGTAGATGATTTTGCACCTAAAATTTCCACTAGTCGAACGGGAATAAAAGTGAGGCTATGTCGAACTCAGAACAGAGATTTCATGGTGTTGCTTTGCCTTGGATTGCACAGGTGTGAGAATTATTCTTTAAAACATAAATGTTATTTTATTGAAATGTACAGACAGGTGGGATCTATTTGAAGAATGAACGATGGTACATATATTTGCAAATGTTGTATGTAACATCGATTGAAATGACCTCATCCAAACCAGGTCCATCCAGTAGGTGTAATCAACTTTCAAAGTCAGACATATATGCCCAATATAATATTCCATTTTATCCTTAAGAACATTTATTATTGAACAATAAGGCAAAAAATAAATGAAATTTGGCCTATAGACGAGCCACCGTGACTGGAAGACGTGCAGAGAGAGAGCGAACCTAGTGGCCATGGAAGATACCAACACAAATCAACACAAAATTTCTCCATGGGATTTGCTTCATAGCAGAGTAACCGCGATATTTCCAAGCATTAGCAAACCGCGATATTTTAGCAATGGTGCACAGAGATTTTGAAAATACCCCGGTATTACGTTTACCGCGGTAACGAAACGGCTGAGAAAACCAGAGAATGGTGCACTCGGGCATAAGTCTCTTTAGTGACGAGACAGAAAATATGTTAGTAACATAGCCTTATTGTTGTTTATTATTATTATTTTATATATATGTCGGCTGCAGTGGTCTAGAGGTAGCATGCCCGCCTCTGGGTCTGAAGGTCGCTGGATCAAACCCGGCCGTGGTCGATGTATTTTTCAGGAAGTAAAAATCCTGAGCATGGAGTTCTCCAGAAGGGACTTTAAGCTGGGGGGCCCATGTCGTAGATTTATGGCACGTGAAAGAACTCCAAGCCTAAATTGAGCCTCTAGACTAAATTTCTCCCCCCTTTCACATCCAAGTAATATCTTTGTTTCTGGAGGGGGGGTTGAGAGGCGATGGGCTTACCACCTGTCCCTCTGCCCTCTCTTGGAAAATAAGCGTAACAAAATTCCCATAGGTAAGAGAAACCTCCACTTGCATGTCCTTCGCCCCAACATAGGGGATATAGGAAACCAGATTATATATATATATATGTAATGTAATTTCCTGAGATCAGAGTCCAGCCCTTGTGTAAGCAGTGATTGCTGATGGTGAAATTCTTTAGAATATCCTGTGACTGCCGTGTGTGCGTGGCTGATTTGCAGTCTCTGCTAGAATATTAATTAACATGGACGTTCACAGTTAGCATATACGTAATTTATCCCCAGAGGGATCTTCAGGGGATGAATGAGGCATAAGGTAGAAGACGAGGAATTAGGGGATGTAGTGTTTACAACCTTGTATATAGTAGTCATGTAAATAAAATGGGAATAGCTGGGGAATACGAGTATCTTGACTGAAATTAAGAAATCCTATGTATCCTCCCTTGAACCTGGGAAGGGGGTTGCATACGTTACCAGGAGCAACTGCAATATGGGACCAAGGTCTGGACATCTAAATTCATTGCCAGCAGAGCCACGCACACCACCTGACGAATAATTAACCTCATACATATATATATGCACACACACTCACACTCACACTCACTCACTCACACTCACTCACTCACACTCACACTCACTCACTCACTCCTGTATACTAGTGATGCTACTTCCAAACAGTGCTAGCTGTGGTAGCCACTGCCTTCACCTCTGATAATCATGTTAAGTGAAGCATATGGGAGTCCCACCATGGCACCATGGTTCAGGAGTTCATATTATGCTATAGGTCTTAGCTCATAGTCTTAGTTAGGTCTTAGCTCATGGCTCATAGTCTCCACGTAAGTGTGGTGAAGTAAGTTGGCCTAGGCTGTGAAATAAGATGAAAAGTGATTTATAACTATAAATATGAAAACAACTGTAAGAACAAAATATTCTTCATAGTGAAGTAATGTAAACAAATGTGATTTGCAGGTTCTCATGATATCCATTGCATGCGGGACATGCGGGATGCGTTGGGGGCACTGGGCCCTGTAGATGGACAGAATCCAGAACTTAACAACCTCACATGTTCCATGACGGAAGTGGAGGAGGGTGACATTGTCTTCATCACATCGGATGGCGTCTCTGACAACTTCGACCCTGTGGTAAGATCACTGTTTGTCTTGTCCTTACTTCTCGGTCTGTATAGTTCACAATTTTCTGGTAAGTGTAGAAGCATACTCTAGAAAACAGCACAGTACATGGATTTTGCTTTATGTTAAAATGAGAAGAGTCAATATTCTGATGACAAAACCTTGTGATTGTCTTCACTCATACCAGTATGCAGTGCTTTTTTTTTTTTTACTTCCTCTGCCCGTACCATAGGTACTATAGGTAGAGGAAGTTTTGTTTTCGACCCCCAAATTTGAAGTTGAGTTTTTAAGATAAGTGCCATATTTACTCAAATACTACACACATATTTTTTTAAAAAATCACGAATGAAAAACTGGGATGAGGGTATTATTTGAATACTGGACTTCTCGAATTTGAATTTCGACATTTTGTACCATATCGGCTCAATATAGCACAATGCTTTGTAGTAGCATCACAGTACAGTAGCGAAGCTGTAATGAAAGGAAAATGAGACAAAGAAGATGCTTTTTTATCCACATGGTCCGCCATGACTGGTGGTGAAACAAAGCTTTATGCATATAGACGCCCAGCAAGTAACAGTGCAGTGCAGGCAGAAGCAGTAATTCGGAAAGACTTTATTAACCCTCAAGAAAAGTGATGGTGTTGAGAATAATTAAATAATTTATTGATTAAATAGACAATGAAAAGAGTTTATGTTTTTTAATTATCATTAAAACAAACGACATTTACAATCAATAATGTTGTTTGTTGTAATGATAATGGATTTTCAACACATACTTTATTCAATTTATATTTTTTTTAAATGTTCAACAATAGTGGGTTTGCTGCTTTCGTTAGTGGCCTGTGCAATAGTTGTTGCCAGTGCATTCTTTACCAGTAAGCTAACTTACAGCATCATCTACTTTGTTCCTTGCTGTATCGTTCGAGCCTCCAGTTACAACTAAACAGTTTTTTTTTATTGTCCAACACTTCACTTCCTGTTACACATTCATTTACATTGGCTCCTGGTTTCACCATGCCGAGTACTGTATACTCAGTAGGCCTACCTAATACATACTTTAAAATTTTTGCTAGGCCTCTCCCATAATAGAAGGTTTTTTCATGAAGGATTTGTTTTCAGTCATAGCCCAGTGTTGTTCATTCTGGGTGATCTTCCATTAGGCCTAATTTTAGCCTTTCTCTTTATTTCCTCTTCATTTCAACTTTTGGCTGTAGGAGGGTGTTGGTTTGAGTACTGGCGTACATTATGTTCAGATCAATATTGTTCCTAGGTGTTGGTCTGCACATGCTGTTGTCAGCTTGAATTCTGGGGTGTGTAACATACAATTATATTACTGAACTTCATAAAAATTATAAAAACACTTTATGCTCTACTTACATCAATGTGTAAAACAGGACTAGCTTCGGGATTCCTCTCCCATCCTCGGCTGTTGGTCAACTGGCGTTTGGCGGTCATGTCTGGTGGTGTTTATTTATAGTCTGCCCCATGCTGCCCTCTCCCTTCCTGACTGTAAGTTTTATGATGTCATCTACTGGCAGTATTTCGAAGTTCATTACATTGTTGCTGTTCTTGGTGATGAAGATCTTCTCCCAAGTATTCATTTCTACCGGTGTCTTGACATGTTTTAAAAGCTTGATGTCTTTTTTGTTGTGGTGGTTTTGCGTGTAGAATTGGTGTGCTATGGCTGACTGCCAGTTGACCGTCAGCTGAGGACGGGAGAGGACTCCCGAAACTAGTCCTGTTTTACACATTGATGTAAGTGGTGCATTTTATCAAGTTCAGTGATTTAACATGCTCCGCTGTTTACATTACTTCGTGTTAATTTATTTTATAAAATTATATTATTATTAGCATAATTACATTGTAATCAGCAGTTTTAATTATAAAGAATTTTAATAGTTTGTAAGTATATGTTAAGATTTAGCCATGTGAAATCTGTATCATGAACGGTGAAGGCAGTAAAGTTATCCTCTTTGAGCACAAGTTTCAACAATTAGTTCTGCTCTGAACAGTGAGTCAGTTGGAGAATTTAATGTTGTACTGGCATGTTGCCATGGTAGCTCAATTGGCACAGCAGCACCACAGAGAGCTGAAGATCTGTAGTTCAATGGCATTGCATTTTTTGGTCTGACTACCTTTCCAAGTTCCGATTTTGAACTTAAAAATTGTTGAGATCGGGATTTGCACACGAACTTCACTTAATAGGTATATTTACCTCAGAATGCATTTCGATGGAAACTTTCCACCATCATCAGCTGATCCGACTGTCACTCTAGCTAGAGTCTTTAAGTTTGAATTCACTTCACTGTGTTTCTTCTCAACTCAAATTATAATTTCGATTTTGAGATTATCAATAATGTGAGATGTTCAACTGTTAATCTAAATATAGATCACTGCTCTGAAATAAATAATTCTAAACTAGTGTTCGCTAAAATTAAACTAAAAATGTTGCAGGTTGGGAAATTTGCCGTGCTTCCACCATCAGACAATCTGAATTTCAAGGGAACCTCAGGGACAGTGAAGATGTCTGGTTCATCTTCTGGTCAAGGTGGTGATTTCCCTTCTTCCAGTTCTTTGCCCACGGTTGAGGCTTACCAGCGCCATGAGTTGTCCTTACTCCGAATGGATGACCTGTTGAAAAATGGAGTCTCCGGCAATGGTCCACCCTGTGAAGATGCCAAGACATTATGTGAAATGCTTTTGGATTTTGCCACAAGGTCATTTTGAGTTTTTTAATACTTCATCTATTAAAAATAAATATTTAACCCATTTGTACCCAATGTCATACGTATAGGATACAAAAATAGTAACTAATAGTAATGTCTTTGGAGATTTATATACTTGGATTTGTTAAAACGTTCACATTGAGTACACTTCATTAGTTTTTAATGACCATACTTTAATAACCTTATCATTGCTCATATATTTATTTTGCACCAAATCTCCGTTATTGAAGAAATGTGCATAAAAATTACGTCATTCATAGAGGTAAATGTATGCAATTGTTGATTTCGACTTACCTGTGTCAGAATATAAATATTATTATATTTATTATTATTATTATTATTATTATTATTATTATTATTATTATATTATAATATTATATGTGAGAATATTATAGATTATTACTTTACAAGGATTAATTATTCTGTTTAATGTTACTCTGCAATTATAAACAGCCCTATAGGCGTAAGAAATGGGATTATATTCTAGGACATTGGGACTAAAAGGATGCATTTTCTGGTGTTCCTTTTTATGCGTTATTAATTGATTTTATTCAATTAAACACTTATTCTTACTTCATTCTAGAATTGAAAAAGAATGTCTTTCCCTCGGTGGAAGCTCATCTGTAAACATTGACTGAATCAGACCCCAAATAATAAACAAGGCCATCAGACCATGTCAAGTGTGTGCAACTTGCCAATATTGAGTTAGAAACATTGAATTTTCTTATGCTGGGTTTGATGTAGGCTATTAGGTGTCTGTACATTCCTATTATAAATGTTATGCATGGGTTATTAGCGAGACTGTAAGAGTCTTGGAACAGTAGAGTCTCATAATAAAGTATGTGATATTTAGTAAAATTTTAACACTAGAACCCCATTAGGGGTAATTTTGACCATTCTTGGAGTTTAAATAGCTTTAACTATTTTAATCTGAAGCTTGGTTTTTTATGACTTTCTTAACACATTAACTCCCACCTGCCTAGTGGCCTACCAGCTTGCTCAGCCCATCCATTTTTACGGAGTTAACAAAGTTTCACATCAAATTAATTTTCTCCATAAAGAATTATGAATTTTTACATACCTTCAGGAAGGATCACAAGGCAGAATAACGGTGATGATTATCCCGCAATCGCTTGTGCTTGTGGTTGTCATGCCATCACTCGTGCGTTAGATTTGATATAACATGTGTTATGTTTTCCTTTTATGGGTATTAAAAGCAACTCAGATGCATGGGTTAAACTTATAATAAGTTCCTATGTAACAATTTTAACATTTGTAAAAGCAAATACTATTATATTTTTCTTTTTCAAAAACATAATAATAATAATAATAATAATAATAAATGGCTTTTGAAAAGAGTGAATTTTACATGATTCTGGCATTAATAATTGTAAACATTTAATTTCTGCGAGTATGTTATTTTTTATTATTTTTTTCTTGTTATTATTGATGATGTTATTGTTATTATTATTATTATTATTATTATTATTATTATTATTATGTTCTTACTATTGGTAACATTTATTATTATTACTATTAAGATTATTATAGTGTTGTTATAATAATTAAAAGTGAAAAGGAAGCTGAGAATCAAAATAATATTATTCAAGAGCTGTAGAGTCTACTTACCTCTTATACACAGGATGAATGCACTGCTTTGTTATTAGTACAGCTATTGACACGTGTGTGATATCATGTTACAGTTGACTCTCGGAAATTATGAAGCACACATGTCGAGCAAGGCATTGCTAGAAAAACAACTTTCTCTTTCAAGATATACACGAGTTATTTAAATATATACACAATTGTTAGTTTTGATCTAATAGTATGAATTGTGAGTTAATGGAATGTGTGACAAATGAAGACATACAAACACTACGATAGCTAATTCTTACATTATTAGTGGCTTGCATACTTTAGCAAATCATACAATTTTACCAAAACAACAGTTGTCGTGATTTTGAAAATGCAACATTTCGGGCCTGTATGACGATCACCTGATATATTTATCTGCCAGATAGGGACCCTATCTGGAAGTTAGCCAAGAATTGCGTATTATTATGATCTCCTGACAAAATCTGTCTGAGAAGTCAACTTCCAGATAAGCTAGCAGGAGGATGGAGTGGCTGACAAAGTACCAACTGCTAGTTAGGGAAGCTTGCTTGAAAACAAAGATGGCAGCACTCCGAAGCTTCCTGGCCACCTGAACATCAGAATTTATGCTGGAAGATTTAATTTACATAAAAATATCATTTTAGGGTCACATATGAATGAAATAGAATTGCACAAATCGATTAATGCACATAAAACGATATGCTCTTTTGTAATTTAATTGTACAAATACAAATCTGAGCTGCCGCACCTAGCGGAGACCTACCGAACTACAACAAACACACCTCTTTGCTCAATGACCTAAGGATCATTTCACAAAATTTTACTGCGTTCTTGCCGATAGTGGTTCAGCGGTGTATTAAAAGACATCTTCCAGTTAAGCTATCTGGAAGTCACGTATCGGGAGAAATTATCGGCAGGTGGTAATACAGGCCCTTAAACTATTAATACTAATGTTTCTTCATTATAAGAGTAGAGTTGTTACATTAATGCCTGATTTCTCAGTTCTAACATCTTGTTTGATGGACTCTGTATGACAGTCTTAGTGACAGGTGTATGCTGTATTTCAGATTAACTGCTGCCAAGCGACACATACTGGAGGACCCTGATTTGTATTACACGACAACAGAGGGGAGCACAGAGCTGACCGAGCTCAGCAGGGCTGAACAGAGGTCGCGACGCAAGAAAGTGTGTGAGAAACTTGCCATGGTGCCTGGGAAACTGGATCATGCCACTGTTGTGGCATACCAGGTAAGCATAGGGCCTGCACCCACAGATTGAAATTCTCAATTTCACAAAAACATCAGATATGCTGTGAGAAAAAGAACGAGGACGTGTCTATTACATTTATAGGAGATGATACAGAAATTTGGTAAAGATAGAGTGAATCGGGTCTGTGATTGACTGATTTCGCACTCATTCTTATTGTTGTCATTTTGTTAATAGTCCGAACAGAAAGAAAGAAGTATGAGCTAAATAGTCAGCTTAATCTGCAACACCATGAACCATTTGTTGACAACTATGGGTGTATTTTAAATTTTAATTTAATATCAATCAGTCAGTAGGTTGGAGAAACTTTTTTAGGTAATAAATTTTACAGTTTGTGATACAGGTATACAGGAATCAAAAGTAGGGCTTAGTTGAACTTGAACATATAGAAAGTCAAGATACAACTGCCTTTTTTGTTTTATTTTTTATTTTATTTTTTTTTTTTTAAAGATACAGCTCCTTGGCCCTCTTTCTTGCAAAATCTTCAATAATGCCATTGATTTATTGTCTTATTGATAAAGGGAAGCATAATATATTTGGGGATAAGCAATCCAGCTTTGTCACCTCATTGCGCTAAAAAATTGTAAAGGTTGTAGTAACGTTTCTCCTAAGTTGGTCTTATGGATTGATGTTAGGAGTTTGACAAACATCGCTTTTCAACATAATTTTCATCTGCATCAAGGTACGTCCATAGACTTTGAAAAAGGTCGCTAACTTTTTGGTAAAACTGAAATCTTTGAATAAAACCCCCAATAATAAAATCACGCATACAACATCGTACGTCATGCTACCTCGCATTGTACCTGCCAGCCCCCCCCCCTTTTTTTATTTTTTTTTATTTTTTATTTTTTATTTGTGTACATGTTTGCTATTTTTTAATGTATTTTTTCTTGGTTCGAGCCCGGTCATATCATGCCCCTGGGCTTTTGCCCCTGCTGTCCACCCCTGTCACCAGCCCTGATTAAATTATGTATGATCATGTGGCCCTTGACACCTGCTTCCATTTGTTTTTTATTATAAGTTATTAACCGGGGAACCTCGTTCGACCGAGTTTTTGAGGCAGCGAATTGGCATCGCCCTGCAGCATCAAGGGCACTTTCACTGAATCTTTTGGCCTGGAGGAAGTGTATTTCTTTTGACTTCTCCTATTACTTGAACACAAGAAGATAGTTGTTTTTGGGAGACGTCATAAAAAAGCAATTACCTTCCTTGCTTCCCAATGTTTGAATATAAATACTCAATAATTATACAGGATTTTCTAAATATGTAAACATTATATATTTCTGTAAATACAGCATTGTAAAAGTTATTAACTGAAAAAATAATTATAATAATAATATGATTGATATCGCACAATGTGCATTATGTAGTACAGAAGTTTGTCATAGAGTTTTCCCTTTTTTTGCACCATTGCAGGTGGTATCGGTCACATATTACTCTGCACAGTTTGCACCTGCAGTCAACGTTTGGGTCGTGGAACTTCTCCGTCTGGCATATTCGATGATGAAATCCGTGTACGGCGTATCTTGTGACCACATGTCGTAGGTCATATCTGGCTTGAGTCCACTCCCTGTGGGTCATCGCGTCTGTTGCGTAGAAAGTTGGCCATATCTCATTTCTTTTCATGTAGAGTTCCTGCAGAAGTTCCGTATAGGCTCTGGTGTTCGGTAGTAATAGGTCAATTCGTAGTTCCTCAATGAAAAATTGTTCTCTTGCTAGCACATAGGTGAGGCGAGATGGCGTATACTTGGACAGGCATAACGCTTTTTTCAGAAATGTGGCTTTCACCTTTTCTATGTCTTCTAGGTTTTTCTTCTTTAAGTGAGTCCAAATGATCTCTAGCCCGTAAGTTATAATTGGGCCAATTTTCAGGCGGAACAGTGTGATGGCTGTGGTCAAGGACAGTTGTCTTAGATTCTTTATGCTATTTGTTGCCGTTTTGGCTGCGGTGACACGCTCGCTGATGTGTAGGTCATAGGCATCTCCACGAGTTTGAAGTGTGATCCCTAGGTACTTGAAATTTGGTACGTTCTGTAGCGGAGTGTTCTTATACAGTATCTTGTCATTTCCTGAAAGCCTTCCTCCCCTTCTGAACGTCATCTTGACTGTCTTTTTTGTATTTATCGTCAACTCGTTTTTTTCGGCCCATGTATTGAGTTTGTCGAAGGCTGTTTGAAGGTTTCCCAAGTTTTGCGAGGTAATGACCATGTCATCTGCATAGGCGAATATTTTAACGTTTTCTGTGGCTATTTCTTCAGGCACTTCTGCGGTTGCTATTATAAACATCAGGGGACTTAGGGGATCACCCTGGAGTACTCCGTTTGTTTGGTCAAGCGGGTCTGTCTTAGATACCCTGTTGTCTATCTCGACTTGGTTTTTGGACAGAATGTTTTGTATCAACCTTGTTACTTTATTTCTTCCAGTGATTCCTTCAATCTTCTCTAATATAAGCTGTCTGTTCAGGGAGTCGAAGGCCTTTGTGTAATCTATGAATACGGCATGAAGTTTTCTACTGGGAAGTTCTAGCACCGCCTCGATTTCCTCTTGAATACACTTTACTGCCTGTATTGTTGATCTCCCTTTGATGAAGCCAAATTGTTGTTCTGGGATTGCGTGTGATGTCATTTTACTAAGTCTTTTGGTTAGTAGGCCTGTCAGAATTTTCAGTGGAGAGCATTCCAGAGCTATCCCCCTATATGAGTTCGGGTCCTTCGAGTCGCCTTTTCCCTTGTATAATACCTTTAGTGTGGGTAGCCTCCATTTGTCTGGGATTCTTCCTTGCTGAAGGCATTCATTGAATAGATCTGTCCAAGTCTCCGTGAGTATAGGTAGTGTCTCTTTCAGGTGTTCGAAGAAAATTCCGTCAGGTCCGCAGGCTTTGTTATTCTTTGTTTCCGTGATCTGTTTTCGGACTTCATCTCTGGAGAATGAATGTGCTGATTCTATTTCTTTTTCCTGATCAGCTGCAGCTGGTCGTGTTTCTCTAGCTTGGAGGACTTTCCTGAAGTGTTCTTCCCATGTTTCGAGTGGTAAATCCCTCGGGAACATAGGCTGCTCCGGTATTATGGCTTTGTACCATCTCTGTTCAGCTCGTTCAATGAGTTTCTTTTCTTCTTCTGCTTGGTGTATGTCCTTGTGTCTGTCTATGATTTGTTTGTAGTGTTTCCTGGCTTTGTTATATTCCATCAGGTCTTCCTGAGCTTGCGTTCTTCTTGCTCTGTGCAGTGCTGTTAGCGCGTCTTTTCTTGCTTTGTGGCATTCTTGGGTAAACCAGGGCTTTGCCTTCCTTTGTTTTCTCTCTTTTTTTACCACTGCTTGTGTTAACTGTTCCTCTATTTTCTTTAAAGCTTCATCAATATTTCCTTTTTTGATTTATGTCGATACAAGTCTTATCTCTTCGATATTAAGCTTTTCCTGATCGATTTCTCTCGATAGGTTGCTTTTTTGGGGAAATTTTTCTTGGGACGAGTTACCTGTATATATAAGTGTGTATACTGGTAAGTGTTTCCTTACTGGTAAATCCTGGCGGATCTCTTGATAAACCTCCTTACTATTTGTAAACACTAGATCTATAGTGCTGGCTCCATTTGGGCCAAAATAGGTTTTTTTCTTTTCTGTCGTTTAACAGCGTTAGGCCCTCTTTTTCTATGAAGCTTATCACGGTCTTCGTTTTCTGAGTGGGGGCGTCGATCCTGCAGTTTAAGTCTCCCATTATAATCATGGTGTCTTTTTCGTTAGTTTTGCTGAGGGCATCCGTTATCTCTTCTAGTATTTCATCTGCTTTATATTCTGGCTAGAAATATACGTTCATGATTGTGCATAGTTTGGTTTTTACTAACAGAATGTTGTTCGAGTTGAGCAGTATCTCGAATGGGGCTAGTTTTGGTTTTAACAGCATGGTTATGCCTCCCTTAGGTCTTCCTCTTTCCCCTTTGCTGGCAAAAGAATGGATAGCATAGAAATTTTCCTTGCTCCATTGTGCTGTCAAGAAGGTTTCTGTGAGTGAAATTATATCGTATTCGTCGAAAGCGTTTTCTGGTATCATATTTACTGCGTTTTTCAACCCTTCTATGTTCCATAAGAGAGTCCTTATTGTACTGTCACTTTCTGAGTTTCTATAACTGAGCGCCTGTTCTTTGTCTTGAGAGACGAAAAAGCCGGGACACGACTCCTTCTGGCCAGAAAGTCGAGTCTTCTGTTATTTTTTGGTGCTTGTAGTCCACTCCAACTTTGAAGGCTTTGTTCCTTCCCATAGTGTTCAGTTCTTCGACTTCTATTTCGCCATCTATTCCGTTTTTTTGTAGGTATCCCTTTACCTTTTCTAGGGTCGTATCACTGTGCAGCCTTCCTATATAGATCCATGCTCTTCTCACTGCGGCCTGCAGTTCATTTTATCCTTCTTACGTTTCCTTTGATCCGATCGTGACCTTTCTTGTGTTCGCTGGTCGCTTCCTTCTCACTACCTGGGAATATTGAACTTCATTTTCCCTTTCTTCCTCTTCCTTTCCCCTTTCTTCCTCTTCGTTTTCCCTTTCTTCCTTTTCTTCTCGTGACTGGTTCTCCGTGTCGTTCTGCTCCTTTTGTGTTTCTTCAGCTATTTTTACCTGGGGTTTGTCGTCGTCGTGTTTGTTTCTCTCGTGCCTTTTTTTGCTTGTGTATGTCTTTGCTTCTGCCTGCTGGAATAAGAATATTTTATTTATTAAACAGAAACTCTGCTATGTAACCAGTGTGGTTATATATGGAAGCATACAATAAAATTTATATTATCATCCCTATCATTTCTCTTACAAATTTCTAAACATAGCTACTTTTATGGATTCGGAAAATATTAGATGCGGTAATATCGTATATACCCAAATACTACCCGCCCCGAATAATACCCACATTTTTCAAAAGGAAATTTGAAAAAAAAAGTCTATAGGCCCGTATATAAAATTATTTTCCCAGTTTTATTCTTAATCAAACAGTTATAATGTTATTACCATTACATACCATAAAAGAATTAAATATGGTAGGCTAAAATGTAATTACAAAAATAATGTGCATGCTAACAGCCAGCCAAAATCTCACTGTCTTATACACGCAGCCTAACACTTTCAACAACACCCTTCGTTCATGAATCCAGCTGTGCATTGGAAATCGCGGGAATCCACACGCAATTACGTGCGTCCGACCCAAAGTCAAAGTCATGTGGAAATTCACCGAACTTTTCCCGAATTAGTGGTTCTGCTTGTACTGCACTGTTTGCTTGGCATCTCTACACATAATTTCATCACCAGTCACGGTGGACCATGTACATAAGAAAGCATCTTCTTTATCTCATTTTCTTTTCATTACAGTCAAAGCATCATGCTATATTGAGCCAGTATGGTATAAGACATACATGGGCATTTACTGGTTCGCGAACCACTTGTGGTTCTTGACCTTCCCACATAACCCACAAGATGGCATTGCGGACATTCGGTGTACGTGGTGGATTATTCCCATCCATGAGTCATACTCTCTTTGCAAGCAGTGACGGGTCGCGACACAGTTCAGATTGGAAAGGCGTTATGGCACATTCTAAGCTTTGTATAATGAAATAATTGCACACGTACAAGAATAATTAAAAATGCAAAATTGTTTGTATTACTTGTTTCTTGTAGTGTACATTATTAAGTGAAATTAGTGTTTCCCTAAGAATGAGCAACCGCCACTGCACTTATTGTCTGCTTGTGTCTCCATCTACCCGTTCTTTTCGAACTTTGTGTAAGTTGACCAAGTTCGCGGGTTGCGTGTCAATGGATAGGGGTTTGCCCATGACTGGTATAAGATGTCGAAATTCAGAGGAGAGGAGTCCAGTATTCAAATAATACCCGCACCCCAGTTTTTCGTTGCGTGATTTTTGAAAAAAATATGCGGTTACTATTTGAGTATATACAGTATGTTGAAGGTTTTTACATCTGCTGAAGAATGTATATTTCTGCACATATCACAAGGTCTTTGCAAGAACAAAATCTTATGATTTTTAGAGGGATGTGAAAGCCTGTATATATGGGCCAGAGCAGTGAGTGGTGACCTTGCACAGAAACAGTATTGTGTTTCCACGCTTTGCTAAGAGGAGGGCCTTTATCTCTGTTGGTATTATTTGGGTTGAGGTTGATGCCATCACCCAATCTTTATAAGATAAGATAAGATTTATTTATTGCTGTTCTGCATAATGTCAAGACATTCAGAACATTGTCAAAATTGTGTTTTTACAAACATACATATGAAACTTTCAGAGCTTAAACACAATAACAGAAGTTTATCATACCATGCAACATTCACACACTCATCCTATATATAAAAATCTGCCATATCATAGCGACATACATCCACTCAGCACATTCTCAGACATGTATGCATAGTCTATTATGGCAGTTTGATCTAGCTTAAAATGGGCAATAAGAAAAGACAGAAAGCAATGAAACACCGTTATTTATGGTTGTTTGCTTCTAAAAGTTCGTCAATGCTGTAGTACGCTCCGTCCAGGAGATATTGAAACAGCTTGTTTTTTAATTGTTTACTGATTTGACATTCTTTAAGAGATCTGGGTAACAAGTTAAAGAATTTGGCCCCTGTGTAGATGGGAAGCTTTTCGTATAACTTCAGTTTATGACCGATAGTTGCAAAATTATCTTTGTTTCTTGTATTGTATGCGTGGATCATGTTGTTTTTAATGGGTGAATTGTAGTTAATTGCACATATTATTGCCTTATAAATATAGAGACTAGCTAAAGTCATAATTTTTAGTTTATTAAAAGCCTGTCTACATGTTTCCCTATCTTGTAAGTTGGCCAAGTAACGTATTGCTCTTTTTTGCAGTACAAAGATTTTGTGGAAGTTGGTTTTTGAGGTGGCACCCCATAGTTCGATTCCATAAGTAATGTGAGATTGGATCAATGCGAAATAGATTAATTTTGCTGTTGATGTGGGGACCAGTTTACTTAGATATCTTAAGATATATAAGCCTTTAGAGACTGAGTTTCCTATTTTATCTATGTGTTGATTCCATGTGAAAGTTTGGTCCAGAGTCATTCCAAGTAAGTTAATATGATTTGAATTGCTAATTTCAGAGTTGTTTATGACTAGTTTCAGTTTCTGATTTTTGTTGAAGCCGAAGGAAATCAACTCAGTTTTATTTGAGTTTACCTGTAGATTTAATTTATTTAAATAAGTGACTATTTTATTTGTCGCTTCATTCATATGAGATTCTAGAGCATATAAGTTTTTGTTTGCAAATACTAAGGTAGTATACCTTGGGCTGGTCATAGAGTAGTCAGGTTAAGTAAAACAAGCAACAGCTATAAATATCTGCAAGTTAAACTTTTTAATAATCTTCCTCAATCTATAAGAAAATTGCCCTCAAAAGCATTCACTAAATTAACTGCAAAATGGCTAATAGCCAAAGCACATTATTCATTAAATTAATTTTTGTCTCTAAAAATCTCAGCCACTGAGTTTTATTGAGTTATTTCAATACAAGGGTTTTTCATTACATTGTAATGGATTGTATTTTTTTTATTGCTATGTAAACTGTGTACTATTAGGACAATGCCTATTTCTATCTAGATGGATGATTAATGGCGGAAATAAAGAATCATCTTATCTTAGCCTATGGCCTTGAATTCTATACTGCACTTCTGTGTCATTGCATGCATACAATGAGATGGTAACAGAGTTTGTTGTCAAAAGATTAATACATTCCAGATATCTTCTAGATTTCAGTAACAACTAATATTATATATGTTATTTTCAGGTTGGAATGTACAAAACTGAAGAGATTGCTGATGGTGAGCAGCTGGTGGAGACAGTTCTCTAGTATTACAACGAGGCAGGATGTTGATTGGTATTGCCAAACTCCACATTCTTCATGGCATTCCGTTACTCTTTAATTTAGCATTTAAGTAAATCAAAAAAGATTTGAAGATATTTTAGATGCAGCTTCAAGATGATTATTTCTTTTAATTTAACTAAGATGTTTGTATATGAGAATATAATTTTATTGTAGTATATAATGTATTATAAAATAATATTTCTGTTGAAGACTCTAACCTCATTTAGCGGTGTGATACCTTGACCATAGTTGAGATTGATTTTATGGTATGTATTAACTCTCACATTACCCCAGACAATGAAACAATCATAGCATTTTATTCAAAATCATGGAAAACACATCATTGAATTTTTGTACATGTACATTGCAAATTGTGTTGTTTAACTGCGGTAAAGTATTTTAAAATAATAAGTAATGATATACAACTTGACCAAGTAAGGTGTCCGGTTATGGAATCACATCTGGGAGGTCACAGGCTCAAAAGCTTACGTTAGTTAATCTGAGTGTGTTTTTGCAGAGTTTCCCCCACTCGAAAAGGAAAATGCCAGAATGGAATTAACTTCACAATGAAATTGGAACAATCATTAATACATAACTCCAAAGTTCACTTGCTGCTTCATTATAATTTATTACTTACTGATGACCAGTTTTCAAGAGGACTCCCTCCCATTGTCAGTTTCATCAACTGCCAAACATATGTCTTGTACCCAGGGTATCCACTGGTCGGGAATATCCGAGAATTTTGTATGGTCGGGAAAATCCGGGAAAAGTCATTGAATTTGTTAAAATAGCCAGGAAAATTTGAAAAGTTGCAATGTGGGTCAAAAAGACTTCTAGACAATAATAGGCCTTTGAAAGTATATTCAATTTTTTTTATTGCTCCTAATTTTTGTAACTTATAGCCTAAGCAATTATTGTTTGCAATTACTTTTGTTACTAAAAGTTTTTCTTATTTAAAGTATGTATAATCATATAATTTTTCTTACACGGTTATTAGAAAGTGCTTCATATTTTGGTCGGGAATTTCTGAAATGATCAATGAAAATCAGGGAATAAGCCGGGAATTTCTTCAGCATTATTTGGTGGACACCCTGTGTACCACCTGATGATGCTACTGTGGTTTAACAAGTTTTCCAATTAGGCCTGATTCATTCTCCCATCATCATCAATAGCATGACAGCCCTTTGTGGGCCCTGGCTTTCTGTAGGAGACTTTGCCATTCCTCTCTCACCAAAGCCACACTTCTCCAGTTCCTTATCCTAAAATCTAAATGTCTTTCCTCACACTCTCCTCCCATCTTAGCTTTGGTCTTCCAACCTTCCTTGTCCTTTCTGGGGCTGTACTAAAAACCTTCTTAACAATTCTGTCATCAATAGCCTGTAATACAGGTCCAATCCACTGTAACCTCTTTATCTGATGTAGGTAGTAATGTCTGGCTCCTTAAATAACTCGTACAACTCAAAATTGTATCTCCTTCTCCATATACCCCTCTCCTCCACTGGTCCAAAAATAAAACGTAATATTCTTCTCTCAAATATACCCAAGGATCTTTCATCTGCGCTCGTTATTGGCCAGGTCTCAGATGCATACATCAACATTGGTCTCAATAAAACCTTATACATTAAAATGTTAGTACTTCTAGATATCAGTCGAGATTTAAAATGTCTTCTGAGTCCAAATGAGCACTTATTTGCTAGAAGCACTCTTCTTTTAATTTCTGCACTAGAATTATTTCTAAAATTAATCTCTGAGCCGAGATAGATAAAACTATTGACAGTTTCAAATTTATATGGTCCATAATATATTACTTGGGATTTTTTACAGTGAAGTGGTACTATAAATAATGTAGTATATGGTCGGTTGTTTAAACTCAAACTTCACTTACTTGTTTATTTTCAAGAATCATGATTTCGTTCAGCCTCCTGATCATCCTCAGCTTGTGTCGGACTGTTTTGAATTTCAGTTTTTTGTCCTTGTGACGCTAGAGCGGGTTGTGTGTTCGGTGTCATTGCGCACATTTCCATCTGGTGACTTCCAGGTCATTTTATGTATCTCTATGTAGGGGAACATTGTGCTTCCAACTACCATGTTTCTTGCAGCGGCAAAGTTTATCATCCATGACCCTTTATCATTTGATTGAGAATGTAGACTATATTTTCCTATCACTCTCATGTGTATATTTTCTTTTCCAACTTTAGCGTTCATATCCCCGAGTACAACTTTACAGTCACCCCTCGAGCATTTATTATATATTTCATCCAGTTCCTTGTAGAAAATATCCTTTTCTTCATCACTTTTCTCTTCCGTTGGTGCATGTGCACAGATAAGGCTATAGTTTATAAATTTCCCTTTAATTCATAGGCTACACATCCTATGTGATTTTGGTTGAAAGTCCATAATCAGATGTTTGTTCCGTATACTGACAATAAAACCGGTCCCAAATGTATACTCTTTCTTCTGACAGCTATAGGAGATCACATGGTCCCTCTTTTCCATTACTCCACTTCCTACCCATCTTATTTCTTGGATGGCAATAATGTCCATCCTACATTTGTCTATTTGGTCTAACAGTTTTTGTAGAGCTCCAGTTTGGTAGAGAGTTAATAAATTCCATGATCCAGTTCGCATGTACCTTTTTTCTTTGCCATGTCGTCTTCTGTGTATCAATCCGGCTTTTTCTTCTACAGATTTTGTAACAGTTGGGTTTTTGTGAGGGTAGGGTCGTCAGCCCTAGGCCTCAACCCCCAACCTTGAGGACCAGGTCATTTGATTTCGGGGTTTCCATCCCCTAGATCAGCTGTCTTCACTATGACTTCAGAGCCTGATCTACCTTCCTAACATATGGTGCCTCTTCCACTTCTTCTGCCGATGGTCCTCTCATGCCTCTTTTGCTGTTGGAACCGTTAGGCATCCACTTCTGAGCTGTTTCTTAGTCTGGGTATTCACCTTCAGCCTGTCTGGCAAGGGTGCCCCTACCAGGCTATGCTACCGTCAGCATAGCCCAAAGGGTCCTCATACCACACAAGCATCCCCACCAATTTCAAGGTCATTCTCCCATAGGATGTCGAAATTTTGGAGGTTATTCCTGTGTTTGTGTATGTAGTTCTTCACCCATATGGTCAATTGAATCGAAAGATGAAGATTTTTAAGTGGAACCACTTCCTTCACCATGTCATAATCTGAATTCTGTATATGTGCAGCTACCGCGAACTTTTCAATTTCCCCTTATCTTATATTTCTGAAATGCTCTTTCCATCTAGTATTGAGGTTTCGTTTTGTTTTGTCTATGTATACATTGTCACAATCGTTACACATTATCGTGTAAATACCTGATTTTTGTCCTGGAGGAACTTTGTCTTTGAATTCTGATCTTAGCAGAGTCTTGAGTTTAAATGTATTCTGTGGTGCCAACCTTATACTTAGTTCTTTGAAGACCCTGTTAAATTTGTGATTTGCCCAAGGATGATATGTCATCTTTTCAAAACAAATTTCATTTTTACTAGTGTTCAGTGTAGTGAATGCTCTAACGTTTTTCTGTTTCCTGAATATGTCTATTTTCTTATCCACCAACTCTTTATTGAAACAGTTCTTTATGAATGGAATTCGGATCGTAACATCATGGAAGTGGTTCTGCTTAAAGATCTTCATCACCAGTTGACAATATGGGAGAAGACCTACATACCCAAACCTCCAAAATTTTGATATTCCAGGGGAGAATGAGTTATACCTAATTGGAAAACTCGAACCACAGCAGCATCGTCGGGTGGTACAAGATGGAAGTTCGGCAGTTGGACGTAGCTGACGATGGGAGGGAGACCTCTTGAAAATGGTTATTTGTAAGTAATAATTTTATAACGAAGTGGCGAGTATCCTGGAGTTTTTATGTATTAATTTTGTGTTTCTGTAGTGACTGTCTCTTACAGGCTCTTTGAAAGGGACTTATATTCAACTTTATTTCCACTGAAGGTAGAAGTAAAATTGTGGCATCATTGATGATTTTGTCGTTTCATTAACAAAAACTTCAACGTTTTTACAAAGCTCTTTCAGCCCAAACACGCTTACTCCCATTTTTATTTGATCATGTCGGTACACCTTCCGAAATCCATAAGAGGGTGCACAATTTCTTGAAAGTTTTTTATTTATTTATTTATTTTTTCACAAACATACAAATTTATTGAACATTTACTATTACAATTCTTACAATTTCAATTCTGTACGCCTATACAAAACACACAGAGTATACTTAATAAATACAGTCAAATACAACAATTAGAGAAAATACATACAAAATCAATCTAAGTTAATGCAGCAAAACCCCCAACACATATCCAAGTTCCATCCCTTTGCTGTCAGCATCTGCAATTGCCAAGGCATGTTGCAGTCCAATGTGATAATTTGATAAATAAATATTGTCGGAGATACTGCATTTAAAGTTGGCAAATAGTACATTTTTGGAAAATTTAAATTCATTATGAATTTCTATTTACATTGAACACTTAAGTACTGAAGCTGAATTCCCACGTTAAACTAGAACTCAGGAATATCACGTTATAGCCTACTTTAGAAAATTACTTTGAGTGTGACTATTAGTATGATGCCCACCAGAGTAAAAGGAAAACATAAATATTTTATGCATATGACGACATATTCAGGAGAGAGTGGTGTATGAATATGTATATGGTAGCATTGCTGTTATTACAGGTTATCATTCCCGTCCTATTTAATTGATGTTGTCAGATGTTAATTGCTTTTCAGATTTGATATACAGTGCATGCCGCTTATTGTGATCACTTCGGGATGCAGCTAATCTGATAATATTAACCGGTTGATAACAGTAGCTGAAAGAATTAAATGGAGGTTATTTATTCATACATAAGATAATACACTACAAAAACAGAATTACAATCTATTTATTCATACATATAATATGTAACTGTGAATCATTGAAACACTCATAATATAGTATTAGACAGCAAGCAGCTATTTTTTTAATCAATAAAAAAATATTTATATTTATTTATTTATTCACTTTGGAGTTCATAGTATTTTGGAGGGGGGTTTTACTGACCTGTGATGAACACCGCTTACCAAAACATCTAACGTCTGTCTGTTCAAGTCTTTTCATTTTACACTAACCTTCACTGCATGTCAACACCATGATCTTCACAAATCAAAAGCATCAGCTAAACTAGGGGTGAAACATGTTTCATTGCTTAAAAGAAAGTTAGGGAATACCACCCTCTCGAACAAGTCATCCTTCGAGTTATGAACAGTGCCATTACTTCCAACACAACAGAATACAGTTGAATTAGAAAGTAACCCCTTAAAAAGAAAATTTTGAATGACGTACAATAGCCTACTTGGAAATAAAGCTCACAAAAATGTGGTAACACAAACTGAATCTTTGATCACAATAAACAGCATTTTACCAACGTAAGAGTATCAATCCATATGAGACTTCATAAAAGTGATAACATTACCAGACTGATAACATTATCCGCGATTACATTAAGCGATATTCACTGTAGTTTGTATCTCCATTGTTGTTTTTGTTCCCATTATCTAGCTTCGGTAAATTAGATTTTTTGTGAGGTGGATAAATATGACTTGATAGAGCGCTAAATTTTTATTTATAGTCTCAGTCGGGGGAAACATTAAAAAGTAGACAAAATAATATTGTGTTCTATAAGGAACAGTGATATTTGTTTTCTGACTTGTTGAACTCTTGAAGATAAATGACTTGCATTAAGTACCGGCAATGTAAATGAGCTTTTCCAGCAGCACTTTTAGTTGCAGAAATACAGAGTATTAATGAATAACACCAAAATATTTAAACTGTATATAGAGGGGACATAGACAAGCCACTTTTATTACAAAACTTTGCTCTATGGATTCAATTTTTCCTGTTACAACATAAAATCTCCCAGGGCATGGCCGGCACTGACTTCTAACATTTGCAAAAATGCAAAACAAAAGAACTTCATTGTTAACACTGGAATTATGAATAAAAAATTAATGCAGTCATGTGAATAGTCTGTAAATTTTTCAGAATATGGAAACAATAATTCCTAAATTATGATATAGCTGTATACGAGTGATTAATAATCAGGTTTTTATCGATCACTAAGAAGATATGAAGTCAATTTAATGAAAATTTTAACCCTATTTCACTTCATTATTGACTAATGAGCACCAAATTGTAATGATTTGAATACCCATTTTACGTCATAGATCAAAAATCTCCTAATAAAGTTGCTTACCTATGTCACCTCTATACACAGGTAAAATATAAGTGTTATTCATTAACACTCTGTATACATTCACAGTATTTTAATTGTTCGTAAGTATATAGAAGTAAGAACGATGAATGAATTCTCAATGCTCTAACACTTATTTCGTTATGACACCAATGTATTGGAGTTCTCACAAAAAATAAAGTTTACATAATTATTTTCAGTTAGGCCTATAAAAATGTGTGAACTCTAGTTCTCATTTTGAATGAAAAATGTTTATTTCTCGCTTAGATTTGTGTATTTTATGTGTGTGAAAATATGTATGCCTACAAGTACCGTATACAAGATTTCATCTAAACTACTGTATACATATGTCTTGCTCAGTAATTTGGGTGCCATATTTTCCGATGTATAAGATGCACCCCAAAATTTTTCAAGAAAGGAAAATACACTTTTTTTTTTTTTAAACCAAATGCAACATTGAACTACTGAATTGATATTAATGGTATAGCCAGACCTTACATAAAGCGTAGTAGCCTGCTGTCTGCATACACAATTATAATAGTAGGTAGGCCAACCATGTGTGTACGATATTAATGAAATGGAGTTTACTGTTCTGAAATCTAGACTAATTAGGGAAAGTTCATTATAATGACTTATATTATTAATTAAATTAAATTAAATTAATATTATTAAATTATAATAATAATTTAAGTAAATAATAATAATTTACTACTCGCTCTGTAGATCTCAAGTTAATCTCATGACCGAGATATGAAACCAGTGAGGTTATACATAAAACAGAATAGGCCAAAACATACCCTTAAAATCACATAAGAATTACAGTATATTTATTTATTTATTTATTTATTTATTTATTAGTTGCGGTACATTACATTATTGAATTATGGCAGTGACCATTGGTCGTTTAGCCATAATTCGATCAATTACATGGTTACTCAATTACAAACAGGGTATATACAATTTCTTCTTCGCTATTTGTCTATGATGACATTTGTTTTTTGTGTCTTTTTTTCTTTTACTTTCCATAAGTAAAAACCTAGCTTTCTTAGGGCCTGTACATTTGTAGTTTTTGATAGTTTGGCCAGCACAACTTCATTGCTAAACTGCAACCATTCCATTTTCATTGAATGCCTATCACTCCAATTCGTCTCTCTGCATGTTAAAAGTATATGCTTAAGATCTTCATTTTCTCCACAAAGTGGGCATTTATCTTTTTCTGCTCTACCTCTTAGTCCTTTTAGTTTCCAAATCCCTAGTTTAAACCATGCTATACCTGCTCTGATTTTTCTATCATTAATAGAAAGATTACAGTATATAAACTGACAATAATAAAGAAGGATAGAAAATTCTTATTTTCCTGCAATTATTACTAAAACCAAAAATATTAAAGCACTAGATTTATATTCCTTATTTTATATTTTTGTTTGGGAAAAGCATTGAGCTTTGAAGGTCGATGATAAAGGTTACTGTAAGTTACTTTAAGTTAGTGGGAAATGCTCTGATATGCAGGTACCTGCTTTCCAGACGAGCCAGCATGACTGGCAGAGCCCTCACACAATGTCAAATGGAATTAACTTGGATAATAATTAGTCGTTTGACTCATGGAGCTGTGCTCTAGAGTGAAACCAGATGCTAGTCTTATGACTGCGTTTGCCGTAATGTATATTGCTGTTACAGACGTTAAGTTATGATTTATGTTGTACCTTCGTTATATAAGACGCATCCTGTTTTTAAGGCATATTTTATGGGTAAAAAAGTGTGTCTTATAGGCCTATACCGGAAACTACAGTAAATGGTTTTGCTCCCAAAAGCTCCCAGTGGCACTATTACAGACTTAGTAAAATACCCACAATGTAGGCTACTATGGTAAGAGACAGAATAAAAATCTCAAGGTATTCATCATAACCTTACAAACAGTACAGTCATATATAAGTTATGTTAACTTCGAGCTATAGGAGGTAACTTTGCATCGCCCTTAAGTTTTCAATTTATTTATTATTAACAAACAATATTATGTTATAACCTACTGAACTTTGGCCGCAAAAATGGAAGCTTTGTTTTTTACTCAGTTTTTGAGGACCGAGGCTGGTGAAACTAAGAGTTTGCTTCATTTTTCAGTTAGCTGTTTTGTAAAGTGGAGTACCGGTATTGATTCTGAATTCTGAGCTGCTTTGTGAAGTGGAGTAGGCCTACCGGTATTGATGCTGAATTTTGAGTGCTGTTTTGAAATTCATTTCCCATATTTAACCAGTGTAAGTAAGTCCCTTTTTATTTTTCTGTTCCATATATTATTTGTTAAATATTGTGAATTTTATGTTTATGAGTAAAACTTTATTTTAAAATACCGGTACTTAATAAAAAGGAAATCTTACATTCAGAGTAATTGAAATTTTATTGTATTAGTACATTAAAAACCTACAGGTTTAATTAAATTACTTATGCACAATTTACTTTACAAATGAAATAAATGCATCAATATATTTAGTTACTGTATTAGGAAACTTAACTTCCTTTCTATGCTGGAACATCCGATGAAACAAATGAAGTTCAAGAAATTAATTGAAGATATTCGAATGAGTGATCTAGCAGTTGTTCACAGACCTAGAGAATTTTGCCTGGCTGTGACAGTGGGAAAGAGTGTTTCGGTGTAAGAAATTGAAACCTTCTATGTGAAAAAGCAAAGATCTGAAGAACAGAAAAAAGCTGGAAAGGCAAGAGGTGGAGCAAGAACTGGAAACCACCATCAGAACAGTTGGAGGAAATCTGTAAAATGGAAGTGGATCCTCTTCATTAGACGTGGAAAATCACAACTGAGAGGAATGCAGAATTGATGTTGTGGACCTAACAGGCTTTCTGACTGAGGACCTAGAGAGTCCTGATGAAGAGGTGGGGATGCCAGTACCAGTGAAATACTGTGCTCCCGACTAAGTTCATGAGTGAAAAGATCTGAATTATTTGATTCTTGAAAGTTCTCAAGATATCAAGAATCTTATAAAAATTATTCGAATGATCATTTAAATGATTTAGTGTTAGGAAAACTGTGAACTATGGACGACTTCTTGAGCAACACCAGACAGCCCGTGCAGTCGTATAACTTCGGTTATCCTCATTAACGTGGTATAATGTATGCAGGAATAAGACAGATGTATGAAAGCACAGCTACCATCTGCACACAGTAGCCAAACTGCCTACTCTTAATGCCAGCTCACAGGGCAGACAAGACATCATGCTAATGTTATGGATCTTTACTCTTTGAAAGCTAGTAGTAAAATGACATTAATGTAATATCTCAAAACACTGCATAAAACTAACACACCCATTGAGAGAACCAATAGCATTAGATTTTGTCAATTTTTAGAATTTCTTTCTTCTTGGTTACCGACACGAGTTCTTATATCTTGCAACTTGAGTACTATGATCTTACTTTCATCTGAGAAGTTTTTCATTTGAATGATCACTTGATTCTTTAATCGAGTCAGTTTTTAGTAGTTCTCACTTCTCGGGTAGCGAAAGAAGTTCTCATATCTTGCACCGTGAATACTTGGACTCTGTTTTCATCCGAGAACTTTTTCATGCGAATGATCACTCGATTCTTTATATTACTCGAGAACAGATAATTTGATTCTTAAAATCATTCGATTCTGCCCGTCGCTACTCCTATCCATCATCATCTGCAACCACAGTAGCAGTTCATTGAGTTGAAAAGCTCTCCCTTTCTGAACACACAAGTGTTCTGACTTTACCCACAAGCACAAACTTTGATGAGGATTATGCCGTTGCCCAATGTGATGGAGAATTATATCCAGGAAGTAAATTATTGAAGTAAAAGATAATATGTTTTTGGTTTGATATATGGAGAGATCTCGTGCCTAATGGAAGTAGCCCAAAACTAATGAATGTGGTATGAGAAAGCAGATTTATTTTTAAAAAAAACCCAGTGTATTATACAAGCAAGTAATTTTGAAATCCTTCAAATTACTTGCTTGGTGCCAATGTGTTAAATTAAAAGATATATGGGCAGCTCAGTGCCAGAGGTGACTAAGTGCCATCAAGGAAAGTGATGTTTGTGTGTATTGACCAGCAAAGATCGTATTCTATGCCAAACATGACTAACAGCCTTGCTGTATCAGTTACATACACAGTTATGGCTGTTAGTCATGTTTGGCATAGATAGAATACAACCGTTGCTGGTCAATAGACACAAATATTAGCACTTTCCTTGATGGCACTTAGTCACCTCTGGCACTGAGCCATCCATATAAGAAGAACTTGTTTTTATTGTTTAGGTCGTATTTTTCAATTCACATTCACACCTAATAGTAATTTTCAAGCTTATCGTGCAGGTCATTTTCAGATTTATATTTTTGCCTTAAAAAGCCTGTAATTCTGTTGAACTGATTTGTAATTTTGTGTAAAAGGAACTGAAGAATTAAAAAAATACTTTTCAGAGTATTTTACCACTAATAAAATATAATTTACTGCATTAGTTTTAAGCTCCTCTTCGTCCGTTATTCCCACCCATCATATGATTTCATTTATAATTCACAGCATTTACAATCATGGAAAGAGTTGGCAATTTTCCTGTATGCAAGCTTAATATTTTGAATGGTACCAAGTTATCCTGACTGGTAACTTCAGTACAGTAAGGCATTTTATGTGGAATTTTGTACAGTATTCAAGTTACCCTGAATGTAAGTTTACACACCATGTTAAAATTCTTCCCCCCCCCCTCAAATATTGATTGTTTTTTGCATTCTTAATTAAAATAAACTATAATCTGGTTCTTGCATTTTAAAGATTTGCTATGTAAATATCAATGCATCACAATAGGTGCAAATGTAAATACACAATATATGGTTCAAAGTTACCCAGAATAACTGTATTTAACACAACTATTTAATTATGAAACATTTCTTGGTAAGCAAAAGTTTTGAACTTTCCTTTTTGCAGATGAACTGGCGTTCCCATGCATGGAAGTAGGCCTACCGATATACCGTGTTCGGTCCAGTCACTTCATTATTTGGTATGTAAGTCTTATCTTCAGTAAGTAGACTGATTGGGGACAGTGTGGCACTCTGCTAGGTGTGATATTTTGGTTTTAGAAACACGGAAAACAGTCAAATTTGATGATGTGTTATTCTTCAGAACCTAGGCCCAAAGATGCCACATATAAGCACCTTATATTTGTATAAAGATTCTAAATGTAAGTAAAATCGTGAAGAATTGGGCTGTGAAAAGCTGTTAAATCACGATCACCTTGTGCTGCTGGACTATGTGTTGTGAGGCTCAGGGAGGGTATTGGGACAACGTGGACAATATTCAATGTTAAAAATCTAATGGGGAAAATGTCTCGGTGGCTCAGTTGCCGTTGAGGCTTTCTACCGGATAGAGAAACTTGATATCCACCCCGGAATCCTGTCTTGTTTTTCTATTTTGGGACTTTGATCAAAAACCCTCCCCTGGACCCCTTTTCCAAGTTTAGAACCCCTTCACCAGGATCTTCGAGATCTAATTATTATAAACAGTAATGGGGAACCTAACCTCGTGCAGAAATGGAGCAGAGTGCCATACTAAACCCATATTATACTGTATGCAGGACAGCATTTCATCTGCTGAGGCCAACCTCAAGATCCTTAGCAACCTCACTAAAGATAACACCTATCCCCTCCATCATATGACCTTGCGGCAGGTTGCTCCACTGCCAATTTTTGGAAGAAATGAGCTAATTGGGAAAGGTCTGTATTACATAGGAAAGAAGAAGAAAGGATGTGTAGAGTAGAAAATCACAAGGTTTTATAATCGGCTGTCCTCTATCAATTCTGTCACAGTATAGAGGACCTCCATTTTCTACCCAGTTCACTTTTTCCCAAAAGATGGCAGCAGCTTCAAGATTGGACACTTTGCTGGAATCCTGAGAAACTATTATACAAGGCTGTAGATATCAAAATTAGTACGCAGAATTAAAAACAAAATTGTTTATTCTTCAATATAATTACAAAACTTAATATCGGGCTCCATAATAAAAATAGGAAATAGATTAACTCATGCCAGAGTTGTCCATTTGAAATAGGAAAATATTCTTTTTGCTTTGCCTTTCTTGTATTCTCTAAAATAATAGATTTTGGTCAAGATGTGAATTTGAATAATTTGCACTAGAGTCTCTTAGTCCTCAGTATGTCCTGACCTAAGATGAAAATGGAGTATTGAGGATTTGTTGCTACGAGACACCAGAGTTCGCCATTCTCCAGAGGTGCGCCAACATAAGAAGAGTTGTTTCTTCAACACAGGACACATCAAACACACATTTTTTTATTCCGATGACTGCTAATCTTGCCGATAATGTCATCGGATGTTCACACAGCTATTTCTTTCCACCTGAAAAAGGAATCAAGGATTAGAAATCCGGACAGTGGAAACAAGATTGCAGGATTATCAGTAGTCAACATTACTGATAGTAATGAAGAATCTGGTAATCAATGTGTGAAGTGTTCAGAAGGGAAATTATTTTTCTGCTTCCTTTCTGCTTTCTGAAGCATTAATGTAATTTTCCTTGATTCTAGATCAATTCTTAGCTTTCAGAGCAAGTGTAACTGACTCCTGTTATGCTACTACATTGTGCAAGTGAACATAAAAATTATGCGTAGCTTCAAGTGAATAAATTTCAATTAAATGAAGTAGATAACGCACCATTAGTCAAAACAGTTGAAATAGCACCTTTCTTGCCTCTCTTTTATTTCATTGTAACAACTTTTCCCTTCCTTTTTGCTTGCTCGAATAGAGGGAATATAGTAATTGTGTACCTGACCTTACAAAGGGGCTAACAGCCAAATTAAAAAAAAAAAAAAAATGATATTTTACTATACAATGGTGGTACATGGCATCCTGCATTGCCCTACAAAAGCGCTAAGTGACATTCATAATAGCGGGGTTGCAAAGTTGCTCGAGAGAGAGAGCACTGCAGGTAAAGACCAATGCTATTTCTTTACAAGGATTGTTGATTATCTCGGAAACTTAATTTTGGCACTTAGCCCCTTTATAAGGAAGGTACACAATTGTATAAAAATTGAATTCTAGATATTAATGTAAAAAAAAATGTTTCGTGATCCCCAGAAATTGTGTCTCTTCTGCATCTCTCATCTATCCATCTACTTATCTTTGCAGCCTATTGTGGATAGATGGTATGGTGTATTAAATTATAATTTTGGATTATAAGCTCTACAATGTGATTTCCGTGGCTGAAAAATTAAGGATAGTTTTCATTTTTTAAAATTTACAATTTAAATTTTGACACTTGGTGACCGGGAGTAATAAACCAACTATTTATTAGTTTTTCTATAAAAAAGTGGCTTGAGTGAATTGACTCATGTCCATTTTCGGTTTTTCTTTGCTACACTATAGTATGAGATAAATGAAAAGTTACGAGATAAAGTTAAAATGAACATCATTAGGGGGCGGATTTCTATGACATGTCATATTTTTCCCCTTTGCATTATTTCATTTTTCCGACTAATTTAAACCCGATTCAAAGCATCCTGGTGAAAATGGAACGGCTTTTATTGTGCATATAACTGCATATTTAGGAAATTTTCAACTATTGTAGCATATTTAGTATGAATATGCATATTTAGGTCATATTTTGGCATATTTTTGTGCACATTAAAGAAATTTTGAAGTTTCATATTAAATTTTGTAAATTTTGCATTATAATGATGCTTTTTGAGAATTTACAGATATTTTAAATAATTAACACTATATTTTAATAAAATGTATTTTAATGAAACTTAAAAAATATACACAATGTGTAAGTGGTAAAGTCATATTTTAAATTTTATTGGTCATATTTTAATGTTTTTAGGTCATAAATGCATGCATATATCCTATTTTTTATGTCATAGAAATCCGCCCCCAAACATCATATTTAACTAGGCATATTTCTTCATAGAATAAACAACTACATTGCACAGCAATCAGAAGATATTTTATTAAAACATTAATCCGAAGTTCAGAAGACTCAGTTCTAGAAAGTTAAATTAATTTCTTAATCAACATTTTTCTTGATTTGCATTGTATATACAGCAGAACCCTGATAGTCTGAACTAATCTGGACCAGGGCTGTTCGGACTGGCAAAAATTTGGATTAATAGGGTGAATTTATTATTAATATAATTAAGTATATATATATACCTAATTATATTAATAATAATATATATATATATATTAATAATAATAATAATATATATATATATATATATATAAAGTCTTCAAGTTAATTATACGTAACATGCAGTGTTATTTCTGTGATGCAAACACTGTTGTCGTTGAAAGCGAGCTTGTGAAGGTCATTCACCTTTGTACATTTTCCTGGAAGTAGGGTTTGAGCACTCTATTTTCAATTTCCAGTTTTCCTTTAACAATTTTTGGGGTTTGAATTATCCGGGTTTTCAGGCAAGTGGGGTGCTGCTGTAGTATTAGAAGCGTTAAGTGTTGTCATGCTATTTTGAATAAGTTGGTAGCTGAGTTCTTATACAGTGAAGTGAAGAAGTTTGGAAATAGAAAATAGCAGTGATTATTAGGGAAACAAATTTTTTATATAAAAATGCAGTGAATAAGCAATAAAATTAGATTATCAAAAGGCATTTAAGTATGTCATGTCCAATATGTTAATTGTTAAACTGGAACTCAGAAATTGTTCAAGATAACGAAATTCAGATCTTTCAGAGAATGAATCGGGGGAAAAAATAAATATGCACTTATTCTCTTATGGGGTATAGAACATAAAGACATGCACTCACCTTTTTTGCCTCCTTTTTCACCACCACCGCCTCCCTTTGCACCACCCCCTTTCTCACCACCCTTTCCACCTCCCCCTCCACCTCCACCTCCCTTCTTCTGAAAGGATGGAAAAATAATAATTTACTGTTTTGTGAAAATAACATTGACTCAAAAAGCTTTGATTAGAGAGATAGCCTACTTGTGGGAACACAATGCAGGATGAGAAGCTTAGCCAGTTTGCTAGTGCTATGTTTCACAACAAGTTTGTAGAGGCATCCCTGGCATAAGACATTGCATCAAAACATTTGAACAAGACAAAGTCATATAAAAAAAAATCCCTATATAGGTCATGGAGGCCCAGAGGATTCCAGAAGGTTGAGGCTCCCAGATTTTGGACATCCGGCACATGAAGGTGGTAAGGTTGTCAGCCTTATGCACCGGCTGCCTTTACCTGGTACTCATTTCTGTTAGAGGCTGAGTCGACCCCAGGGCCATAGTACCACCAGAAGGATTAGGCCAATTGAAAAATCTCAACGACATCATCGGGAGTCGAACCCGCGACCTTTCGGTTTGCAGTGCAGCGCCTCAACCACTACGCTACGGTGTACCCCAGCTTATTACACTAAAAGAAGAAATTTATTACAAAAATGTTAATTTTAATAATTTTAATCATTTTATATTTTTAAAAGTTTGTTTGTGAGAAAATTCTCTTATTAATAATGCTCGATGAAGTGAAGTATGGAATACACAGCCGGGTATTTGCTAGTTAGGGAGCAGAGGACCTTGGTAGATATACTTCGTGTATTTCCGCTAAACCTCAAAAGAAGGTAGAAAATTTTCAAATTGCAGTCTGGGCTTGCTTGCTTAGCATGCTCCAAGCCACAGATTTTGGATGTATTGGAAAGCTGTTAGTACAGGGTATTATAAAAATACTACGATATGTACTCTTGTGTGTTCTATTTCTATGCTGTATGACAATCACATAATGTTAATGCTGCTGATTTACTGGAAAATAATATTTAACCAGTCAATAATTTGAGCCATATATAATTCGATTTTGAGCCATGTTCAGGCGGCTGAAATGAAATTCTTATGAGCAGTCAAAGGTTGCACTAAGTTGGACAGGATTCCTAATGAAAACATTAAACAAGAACTGAATGTTTTTGCAGTAAATGAGAAAATAGAAGAACATAAACAAAAATGGAAAATAGAAGAATATAAACAAAAATGGAAGGAACAGCTACAGCGAATAGAAGGAACAAGGATTCCAAAGATTGCTTTACAATTCAAACCTAAAGGAAAGAGGGACATAGGACATCCAGTTAAAAGATGGAACTGAGGTCAGTACAGGTCGAGAGGCCCCATGTGTGAAAGGCAGAAGAAGAAGATAATTGAGTTTTTTATTCCTTGATGGGAAGTAACAATAAACTCTACAGCTGCTTGCTCATTGTGTTGGATAGTCGTGAGCTGTAATTTTTTGCGACAAAGTAAAAGTATTATTAATCTCAAACCTCGTGTAGTTGTAAAATTGAAAAGCTTTTAAAACATGGATTTGTTTCTAAGGGCTTTTCGAAAATAACTTTTTTTACCAATTCTACATGACCATTGTATTAATAAAAGAAAACTAGCTATAGAGAAAATCATGAGTTAGAAGATTTAATATTGGACAGTATACCAAAACAAAGTACCAATGTTGTTGTGTTTTTGTCTGATATAATTTTTTTGTTTCTTATAATTAAACAGAAACTAACCATTTGTTGAGGGATAGAATCCACCAGTTTGTAAGCTCAAAACTTCAAATTTATTTATTACTTGTGTGAAGGACTCAAAACATTCATTTGTGAAGTTAGGGTATCCAAAACTTTAAAATAAACCTCGACTTTGAACTTCTTTTTGCTATCTCCAGTCACTTCATTTTCTCTAAGTTCATCAAAGAGTATTTTTAATACTATGAAGTCTTTTCTTTTTAAAATTAGGATCTATTTCCCATGTAAGTGCAACTTCTTTACTTAAGTCCCTAATTTCTTCAAAAGAATCCCTTAATTGTCATAACTTCACGAACATTGGCCATAGGCGTAACTAGAACTATCCATAAGGGTGTGCCAATATTAAAAAGGTAAATATGAAAATATTACAAGAAAAATTAACATTTTCGAAGTTTGTAGCAGTATATAGCCTAATTTAAAGTATATAGACACTGATGAAAAATAAAAGAAAACTTGCAAGGGAAATAATTGATGAACTTCATACCATTTGTGGTGAAATATAATATAGTAAACAATATCCACTTTATACCACAAATTATATTAAATTGCAGAAACTTTTTGATACAAGGTTAATACTATTGTAATTATAAAAGAGTGATAAAACATCCAAATGTAAATTAGCTTATATACAGTATCTATCAAGCAATCAAAGTACAGTAATTATTACACTAAAAAACTTCATCTTAGGCATTAGGCCCTGGTATAGTCAGGAGTATATAAAAATTATTCTACCCAGTTATAAGTATATATTACCACAGTTTTTGAGGGTATTGTCATGAAGTAAGACTATATGGATATGTAACATATATCCCAAATTTACAGGTTATGGTCAAGACAGATGTTATCTTCACATATAAAATTAATGGTAATTATATATTATGCTACCACCTGTTTAAAAGACTAAATAAAATTATAACATCATAAACAATATTTTAAGATTGACTTAAGTCTTGGTGAATAAATTGCTTATATAGCCTCATCATATACAAGAAACACTGGTTATACATTGTTTGTACATGTTGGATATTAAGAAAACAAACTTGCACAATTCTCGCAGTAAGTTTTCTAATATAATATGTAGTATTCGTCAAAGTATCAGTTTTGATTTCTGCATTTGTTGCTATTGGAAATACATTGTACTTGAACATCCAGCACCAGGCTGAATTAATAAGGACTGAAGATGGCATGAAAGTTCATGCCGAAATGCATTTCCAATAGCAACAATTGCAGAAATCAAAACTGATCCTTGGATGAACTACTACATAATAGAAAAATTACAACTGCGAAAATTGTGCCTGCAAGTTTGTTTTCTTAATATCTAGCATGTACGAACAATGTATAACCAATGATTCTTGTATATGACGAGGCTATATAAGCCATTTATTGGCCAAGACTCAAGTCAATTTTAATTTTTTGTTATGATTTTATAATTTTATTTTTTCTTTTAAACAGCTGTTAGCATAATATATAATTATTAATTTTATATGTGAAGATAACATCTGTCTTTATCATAACCTGTAAATTAGGGATATAATTTACATATCCACAAAGTCTTACTTCATGACAATACCCTCAACAACTATGGTAATATATACTTATAATTGGGTAGAATAATCAAAACTTCTGCCCCTTCCCCTGCAGTTGCGGAAACTGTGGAACCTTTGGCATATTTACCACTGTTTCAATCGCAACTTGTAAAGGTAAGGAAAGAAAAGCGGACCGACTCTTGTAGCTGATTTCAGTTGATATACATCTGTTAACTGTGCATTTTTCTGTCTGAAAACACACCGACAAATTAACGGCTTATTTTCTAATGGGTTTTGAAATGAGCTAAGTCAGCATCGACACTAGAACAAATTTCAATACATTCCCTACTATCCTGTGAATGCTGCTTGGCATGGACAGTGTCTCATATCGGCAACTTGAATATTTTAGTCGGTCCGCTTATTTCCCCCTACCTATACACATGACATGCTGACTTCTCAGCAGTATGAGCCTCTGGTTAGGGAGGTAGCATTCCTCTGCTCTTATGATTCAGTTTAATTTAGATGTGCGGGAACACTGTTGTTTACTACTTACGTCTCCACCTTTTTCACCGCCTCCACCACCCCCACCACCTCCGCCTCCTGCAAACAGATATAAATAATGTATAGGCTATACAGTCAACGCTCGTTATAATGCCCCTCTTTACTGTGCCACCCTCGCACTGTGCCAAAAAATGCAACTGAAAGGATGTTCTCCCATATAATATACATAAAAAACCTCGTTACTGTACCAGTTCATTTAGTGCCAGTGAATGTAAGACAAGGTTTTTACAAAATGTAGCTTGCAGTGATTTTTCTTTCTGTTGCAGAATTCTTTTAAAATTGGCGTGAATGTTAGGAAGATTGTTTAAGAAACATACTGTACTGTATTTCCAAGAAGTGAGTGTTCCCCTAGCATTAACTGTAAATGTAGTGTGGTGGAATGTGAAAGCTTTGTTAAGAAGTCAGACAGACAACCCGCGTGAGGGTGGACCAGGTAGAAAGAGCCCTTCATACAATGAGACATTACAAACTTTCACTTCTTTTAGTCCAGTGTCCATTCAGGTCTAAACACTACACTACTACAGTTACTCAGTTACAGTTAGTCACTTACATGGACCCACATGATTTTCAACCCCTTTGTGTACTGTAGCACTGGGCATACACTGTAATAAATTGGATTACTTTACAGTATTTTATTTTGTGCTAAAGTTCTCTATTTGGCTTTTATGTAATTTTCTTTCATAATACAGTACAGTAAATGAATACAGCACTGTATTATGCCGTTTTTATTTTAAAAACCTAATTTCGTTTTAGTGCCACCCTCGCTTTATGCCACTAAATGTTAAAGAACGGATGTTGGCACTATATAGACGGTTGACTGTATATATATTAATACTTCCACAAATTATTATTATTATTATTATTATTATTATTATTATTATTATTATTATTTTATTTATTTATTTATTTATTTATTTATTTATTTTTTTTGACATTACACAAGAAAATTTAGGAGAAAAATTCCTCTGACACAGGGACTTAAACCCGGGACCTTTGCATTTCCCTGCTGATGCTTTACCAACTGAACTAGCCAGCATTCAGTATGTTGTGGCAGATGGAATCTTTGTCCTAATGGTCAACACCTCACTGAATGGTGTTTACATTATAATTATACAATTCTGTGAGATATATCGATAGTGTATGGTCTAACTTATATAATAATGTAAAATTAATCTAGCTGATTACAACAATATTTGTATATTGTATAATATTTAGTATAATAATTGTATAATATTTTCTTCTTTCTGTCTTTCGTTTTCCCTCGTGTGGTTTTTCGTCCAATTAAATGCTTTCTCTTGGGCGTTACGAGCCATTATCCATAGATGTGAGAGATATACACATATTCACAAAGCAAAGGAATGTTTTCAGCACTATGCTGGGCCTCCTCTTTAGCGAAAGATAACCATCATTATGTAAAACTTAATGTAGCCTGTATGACCAAAAGTAACAGAAGTATAAATATGTTAGGATATACAACCAGTCTGGAAGTGTATGCCAATTCGATATGAGGTTGTAGGTCTATTAATTTGTTTGAATTGTACGAACTTTTATATTATTAGAAGAAAATGTCATTGATTCAACTAATCTATTTTTTTCTGCTTTTGGACTAAGTAGCCCTACTTTAGTAGCCAATAGTAATGTTTTGTGTGAATGAAGTAAGTGATAAAACAAGAATTAATTATAAGGCAAGCGAGCACATATTTAGAAATCAGTTTCGGGGGGGGGGGGCACTCCTAAACTGATTAACCGCAGATTACTGACATCTTCCCTTCCTAAGTGATGATTTCTAACTAATTGCTTGAAAATCTCACATTTTGGGAGGTCCTGACCACAAGAGCCCTCTTAAATACGCCCTTGAAGGAGGGAAATGGGAGTAGCTGTAGAAAACATGTCCTGATTCTGTTCTGTGCACCACAAATTCTGCGTGAATTCAGCGGGAATCAATCCCGGCAACCAGCGTTGGAAGGCATTAATAGCATTAATATCTTGTTCGGTGAAAGGTTTATTTACCCTTACCAACTTAGGTGCATTCTCTTTCCCTGCCAAACTGTCTTTCTGCGTGGCGCAGTCAGTACCGTGCTGGCTTTCAATGCTCAAAGTCGGTAATTGAATCCCGGCCCAGGTCGAGGGCATTAATGTATGCATAAACGTGACACCATGTTTATATACAGTATTTGTGTTTGTAGTCCATCGGGTCTTCAGTGACCTCTGGTGATCACGTAAGGGGATATTCTCAGCGGATTTGTTTCCGATGTTCGCCAGTCCGTTACCTAACAATTAAATCTAATGACAACACGAACACCCAGTTTTGTACCAGGTAAAGAGATTTTTCACTACTGAAATATCCTCAACTCTGCCGGGAATCGAACGCGGCCCGCCGTGGTGGAAGGCAAGGCGCACTACCAACCTATAGATTATAGGTATGTAACAGAACTCCTATGAGACAAAATCTCGGCACACCGGCGCCGGTCACAGGCCTAAGTTGCAATTCATCCCCGCCGTTAGATAACCATAAAACCAACCAACCTAACTAAATTCTCCAATCCAGCACACAGTACTGGTATGTACGCCATTACAAAGTCGTGACAAATTACAAACATGTTGATATATACGAGGGAGAATCAAATGAAACCCGCAATTAATTTTTTTCCCACTATTTTACTGCAGGAAGAATGCTTGCTTGCACGTTATTTTTCCACATAGTCCCCTCCCAGTTCAATGCACTTGCGCCATCGGATAGGAAGTGCTTTGATACCGCGTGAGAAAAGTTATTTTGGTTGACGCTGTAGCCATTCGTGCACCGCCTATTGGACGTCTTCATCAGACTTGAACTTCTGCCCTCCAAGGTGGTCCTTTAATGGACCAAAGATGTGGAAATCTGATGGTGACAAATCTGGCGAGTACGGCGGATGTGGGACGCACTTGAAGCGAATGACATAGATGGTTTTCATGGTTGCACGAGCAGCATAAGGACGGACATTATCATGTAGAAGCAAAACACCTGCACTCAGCAATCCCCTTCGCTTTGGTACCACCAGACTTCCAGATCTTTGGTACATTAAAGGAGCACCTTGGAGAGCAGAAGTTCAAGTCTGATTAAGACGTTCCGATCGGAGGTGCACGAGTGGCTACAGCGTCAACCAGAATAATTTGTCTCATACGGTATCGAAGCACTTCCTATCCGATGGCGTAAATGCATTGAACTGGGAGGGGACTATGTAGAAAAATAATGTACAAGCAAGCATTCTTCCTGCAGTAAAATAGTGAAAAAAAAAATGCGGTTTTCATTTGATTCTCCCTCTTATTTGTATTGCCTACTTTCTCAACCACCTTTACTCAAAATAAATTGCTATTTTAAAAAAATGTTCGTCTATTCACGTCCAGTGCTCAACTAGCATGATTGTTTACCTATATTCGCGAATTTGTAATATATTTTCGTAATTTGAATGTATTGCTTTATTATCAGTATCAAACATCGCCTACAAAAAGAGTAAGTGATTATGATCAGGTTAGGGGATGAAATTACGATTATAGACGTTTAAGGAATTGAAGGAATGGTTAAATAAGGCTGCAGGAAATTATTATTATTATTAGTATTAGTATCGTTATTAAAATAGACGCAAATGTAAATTGAGAGAAGTAAATGTGCCATGATAATCTGGAGGGGTCGTTTCTTCACTTGGCGGTCAGGCGTATTTTTGGAGGCCCAGATTTGGCACGCTTGCTTGAAGGCCGTGACACAAATACTACTGTCTCTCACATTGAGAAGGAAAGTAAAGTAGCGTACACTCTGGATCGTTAACCCTAGAGTCTCCCCCCCCCCCCCCCCCCGTCCCTCAGATCAGAATTATTTTTATTTAATGTACTATTTTCACTTAAGTTCAGTTAGTTAAAAGAATGCAAGATTGTTTTAATTAGTTCACATACAATATTTGAAATTGTTTATTGGGTTAATAGTTTTCGCTTATTACATAACAGAAATTGTATAACGATTTCAAATGCATTAATTTTCAGCGCCGCTTTACATTCGCCGAATCGAGTCCAAATCCCGATGTACAAAGTTCGCTGCAGGATTCATAATGGCAGAATAAGATAAAATCTTCTGTAATAGCAATAATTTCAAGTCATCACGGAAGTCCAAACAATTTAGTACGTTACAACAACCAGTGGCGGAAGCAGGGGGGGATAGGGGGGATGTATCCCCCCCCCCCCAAATTTGAAAAAAAGGCTATATATGCAGTTTTATAAACTAATTATATATGTAAGTTATTTAATATTTTTAGTATTCTTTCTACCTATTAAAATCCCCCCCACCGAAAAAATTCTGCGTCCGCCACTGACAACAACCAATGTTAATTTCTCCCTCAATCCGTCATTCAATCATCAATTGTTTAACTCTCGTTGCTAGAGCGCGTTAAAAACACGTGGAACCCAATACTATCGGCGAGCAGATTCAGTTCTGATTAGGCCTTCTGGTACGATAACTGTGTATTTCAAAAGTTAAATGAAATGCTTTGTACTATGATGTGTTAAAATTGGAATATCAAACTTTTTATAAACAGTAAATCAGATGGAAATTTGTGATGATGAAATACGATTTAATGATGATGATGATGATGATGACAATAGGCTAATAATGAAAATAATAATGTTAGTGATGTTCCCAATAGGATAATAACTAGCCTACATTGAATAAGTTGTAAAGAAAAATGAATAATTAATTGCAACTAGCTTTTAATAAATTATTTTTAAAATTTTATTTGCATGTATTTGTAAGTTTTAGCACCCCCCAGATTAAAAACCTGGTTGTGCCACTGAGTCTTACACTCATTTTATTATTTTTTTCTGTCTTTCGTCAGTAATATTTTCACTGAGGTTTCATCGTTCAGCTATTATTTTGGCATCCTGTACTGAATTAATTCGTTAAATATAAAAAAATGCTTTAGACGCATTCTGTTGCATAAACACCCAAGGTGAGTTTAATAATAATGATAATTATTGTCCAGCGCTGTGGCGTAAGGGATGCGTTCGCTCCTCTTACGCAGCGGGCCCCGGGGTCGGAACAAGTTACCTAGGTGGGGGGTTTTCCGGTGTTTTTCCTCACCTGTGAGACAAATGTCGGGTAATTTTAGGCCCTTATGGTCCCCGGATATCATCTGGCCGTCATTATCATCTTCATCCCATCCTCGCCTTGTTCGGAGTGAGTGTGTGTGTGTGTGAATGGTGTGTCTCGTCCTATGTGTTCGTGTTGTCGAGGGGAGGCCGGCATTGGGCTGATCACTCATCCGGGGTAGCGCCCCATGTCCTTGTCTGGTCAAAAAAGTATGTATATGATCCATAGATAATCCCATTCATAAGTAGTTGAAATGGGTTAACGAATACAATAGGATCGTCTGGGAAAAGTAAAAGGACTTGAAGATGGCGGAATAGCCGAAATATATTGTCTATCCTACGAAATTCGAAACCTTAATGCTTTATAATGTTGACAGCTATAGATTTTAGTAATGTTTATACTATTGGCAAGTATCCCTTTCACGTCCAAGTAATACCTTCGTTTCCGGAGGGGGGTTAAGGGGCGATGGGCTTACCACCTGTCCCTCTGCCCTCTCTAGGAAAATAAGCATAACAAAAATTCACATCGGTAAACATAAACCTCCACTTGGAGGCCCTTCGCCCCAACATGGCGGCATAGGATTCGAAAGAGGTAGATTTTACAAATGACAAAGCTATTGAGCTGATATTGTAACAAGAACATATTTTAATTCGAGGGAATGGGTGGTATTTTATACACTATATACAACATAATGAACTTTCTAGTGTAATTTCTATTATGCCTAGATTATAGTGGTAGGATAACAGGGTATTTGCAGGGCATTTCCCAGACTCTTTGCTGTTTATTTATTTATTTATTTTTTGTTGCATTATTCCATAATAGTGATTTGAAATTTAAAATTCCATTGTTATGTTCAGACAACCAAGAATGAAAAATGCAGGAAGAGGAAAGGATAATACTAAAGAGTCTAAGAGACTCACCTGCGTGTTAATGTAGCTCAAGATTCCTATGTATAAGAAAAGAAAATGAAATGGTTTTCTAGAACCAATTACTCTGGTTTATTCCATTCTACTTCATTCTTCTTATATTATTAATCATAATTAAGCAAATTTTCATTATCGTTTCACAGTAATAACAGCCACAATAAGTGAAGCGTCCTTAGGTGTCTAGATACAAAACCTATTTGTTCTAGGGTTAAAAAGAAGGTTCCTACAAGATATCAAACATTTAAGACTTGATCTGTTTCTCCCTATTTTTTTATCATTCCACGTGAAGTTATACTATGTCATTGAACGGAATCAAAATGGTTAAATAATAATTCCTTTATTGCAACCAACGGTCGTATTATGATGAATGGAGCAACGGTGGAATGATATGTGGCAGGGGAAACAGGAGCATCTCGAGAAAACCTGTCCCAACATCATTTTTTTCCGCCACAAATTCCACATATCTCCCACCGAGATTCGATCATTGGTCCCAGCGGTGGAAGGCGAGCGGTCTAACCATTCAGCCATGGGGTTAGCTCAAAATGGTTAAAATGCTCTCATAATAAACTATTAGAAAGGAGCGGGCTTATATAGAACAGGCCACTGTTGGGATTTGACGTGTAAACATAATGTTTTTTCATAACGTGGAAAATAAACTTAAAAACGGGTAATTAACCGATTAAATGTAAAACGCGTAAAAACCCTCTTACAACTTTTAAATTTGTTGCAACATGCAAATGTTGCCCACAGTTCAATGATGATGATGATGATGAGTGTTCTGCCCGAAGGCAGGTCCAGACCCTGGACGAAGCCATGGGGTGATGACCACGACTCGTCTGAGGTGATTCAGGCAAGGATGATACCGCGGAGATTTGCCATTGCCTCTCGCGGGATGGGAATGATACTAGATTCGAGAACTAGAATATTGGAAGCCGCTGATACAGAATTCTAATTTTAAACTTGTTTATGTAGACAATTAATTCCCACTTCCTCAGCTACTATCACTCGAGAACCAGAAACAATAACTACTGTCGACAAAACAATTTTACTTCACCCCATTTCGAATGCATAGGCAGTACATTTTATAGAACCTTCTTGCCAATAACACGAATAAAAATTACAAATTTGCGAAACTAAAATAGAATGATTTATAATTAAAATCCATAGACCGCCGGCGTGGTCTTGTGGTTAGCGTCGTTGACTGCAGATCCGTCGGCCCGGGTTCGTTCCCCGGTACCTCTTCGGATTTTTCTGAGGTAGGGAGGTCTGGTAGGGGTGCACTCAGCCTCGTGATTCAAATCGAGGAGCTATTTGATAGAGAAGTAGCGGCTCCGGTCATGAAAACCACCATTAACGGCCGTGGGTGTCGGCATGCTGACCACATGCCCCCCAATACTGCCATCTGCATGTGGTAGATGACGCAGCGGTCGGGTGATAGGTCAAGTCCCTCCAGGGATGTAGTGCCACGGAGTGTAGTTTTAGTTTTAAGACTGCTTACTCTAACGGAGAATTATATACACAATATAGCAGAACTATATGGGTTCAGTGATTTAACAGAAGCAATAAATTAAACTTTTGGTATATTAATGTTCAAACATTGTGGGTGGCGTGAACCAACCAGGAGTAAACCAAACTAAAGTAGTAAATCTAAGAAGGAAACCTGAAGTAAAAACAAAAACAAAAACAAAAACAAAAAACAGTGCATCTGTCTCACTCTAGCACATCACTCCTATGACTTAAGAGTGAGACAAACAAACTGGTTTTTGTTTACTCCAGGTTTCCTTCTTAGATTTACTACTTTGGTTTACTTTACTCCTGATTGGTGCACGCCACCCAGTAGGTTGTAATGGATCAGCCCATTTCAAGAGCCGTGTGATTGAATTCAGTTTGCAGTTGCACTGAATAATTTGTGTATAAAAACATTGGCAGGATTTACAATACTAATAATAACGTAATGAGTGTTTATATTGTCTAAATAATCTAAATGTTAGATTATTACATCATGTCTTCAAAACTGTTTTTACATTAAGTACATTAAGTACCTAACAACCGTAGACAAAATTAATCTTCTGGGAACAACTGTGACTTTAACCGGAGAATTTAAAGAAGAAATTTAGAGAAGGATGGTTCTAGACAAGACTACAATGAAAAAAACTGGAAGAATATGAATTATTCAGGTATTTCCCGCAGGACATAAAATTAAATCATCAAAGCAACCGTTTTTCCTGTAGTGCTGTATGCTAGTGAAAGCTGGACGCTTAGGAAAGAAGAGAAGAAAATAGATGCTTTTGAAATGTGGGTCCAGAGGAAATTACTAAAGACGTCATGAACAAAAAGAGGGACTAGCGTATCCATTTTAAAAAGAAATTAAACCGGATATGACTCTTGAAGCACTAGCTATGCTTGAATTAGTGTACGCCGGAAGGAACAGGTGAAAATCTATTTTATTGCAAGTTATAGAACTGTGTTCGTCGCTCGTAGACAATTCCTTGGGTGGGCAATCATTACTTTACTAAAGTCGAAGCAGAAATAGTGTCCATATTCAACGCATTCTGATACTGCAAAAGAAGGTAGTTAGGGTAATAACAAACTCACACAAACTAGAACATTGTAGACCTTTGTTTACTAAATTACGTTGTCTTACCATAGTTAACCTTTATATTTATAATGTACTGCTTTATACAAAAAACAATCTGTCGTGCCATAACTTAAAAAAAGATATACATCATTATAATACCAGACAAAGTAAGAAAATAAATATACCATTTCATAGATTACATAAGTCATCAAATAGTTATGAAATGTTAGGTCAAAGAATGTTTAATACACTACCATCACATCTTGCTGAATTGCCTATAAATCTATTCAAATGCAAGGTGTATACCTACCTGGTTAACAACCCTTTCTACTCTGTGTCTGAATTTTTTGAGTGTTATATAGTTTAATGGTAATATGAATACAGGTTTTAAAATGTACATAGTGGGTTAAGTCTAGATTGTGGTCCTGACTTTATCTAGTAACAAAGGGGTTTAACGACAATAAAATTCTTATTTATTTATTTTTTTAATTTATCTAAATTTAAGTTATTCTTAAAAATTCTTGTTGACTGTTAATAAATATTAAATAATAAATATTTCGAATATGACTTTAAGAATTTTAGTAATAGTTAGTAAATGTACAAGAAACTTAATGTAGTATTTTCACTTATATTGTAAAATTAGTTGTGAATTATGTATATTTCGTGTTGTAATTTATGTATGTAATCTTTGTACTCCTGACTTTGTCTATTACCTAAATGGTTTAATGACAAGAAAATAAAATTATTATTATTATTATTATTATTATTATTATTATTATTATTATTATTAATAGGCGGGTTTCTCAGGCTCTTATAAGAACTTATGGCTGCGTCTCAATGAACATCCACTCTCACACAGTAGCTTATATTCGGGCAAGGAAGTCTAGCGCTAAATAGTATTAATGTTATTACTGTACTTCATAAACAGAAAGAAGAGGACGCCTTGGATCGAGAAATATGGCGATTAGGAATGGGAAGGCGGCAATAACTGCAAAATCCCTACTACTACTTCAGAAACATTATTTTCAAATGGATACAATATTTCAAAATATTAATTTAAATAATAAATTAATAATAATTCAACTAATGTAAAAGAATTAATAAATAACCTTCTTTACTTGCGGTATTGTCATAAACCTACGCTACTTGTCGACAAGCGCGACATTCTATAATTAATTTTCACATCTTATACCAGGATTTTATAAAATTAAAACTAAACGGATAATTTATATTAATAATACTCTCACTATAACTTACATTATTGGTAATAAATTGCCAGTCGTGTAGTACAGATCTTATTTACTATAAAATTACTGTACCGGTACTGTAAATTGTAAAACAAAGAATTATTGTTCATTATGTCAGATTGTAAAACAGATTTGTGTACATCGCAAGAAACACTATTTCATAACTCCTCGACATTGTCCACGTCAGAACTGTTACTAAAACTGTCTAAATTTATCACACCTCTTTCAGCAATGTCGTCCCTGTCTATCTCCTTCGTGTAGGCGTCTTCCTGGAGTCTCTCAGAGTGCGTCACACATTTTCTTCAATCTACGATTGTAACACTGTCCAATAACCGTAACATCGTTTGACTACGCAATAATTTACATTCGTACAGAGCGAGGTAGAACGGGGGTGATGTTCAGGTACACAGAACATAAACAGTTAGGAAAATAGTGGAATGGGGAAACCCGTCTACACAACCAGAAAGCCGCCTGTTATTTCTGCCTCCACTATAGCCCAATCTATTTATTAGTGTTAAACAAGGTTCTGTTAATTTCATTATTAATATTTTTGTTGAAGTTTATATTTGCAGAACATTCCTGTTCTAATATGTTCGAGTATCTAAAACATTTGGTAATCATACTAAAAGAATTCAGTCTTTTTCCTTTAAACGCTCGTTATCGATAATTTTATTGAATTGCTGCCTAGTGATGTTCGAAATATGCATAATACTCGTATTTGTGTGTGCTTAATACAGAGTATCAATGTGAGTGGTTATTGCATTAGTTGTCTATGATTGTCATTGGTTGGCTTGTGCGCTCCTTACGAAGACAGCATTTCCCAGAGAAAGAGGATGTTTCTTTTATTAGAGAAATATTCCGTAAGAAAAGGACTAATCATAGCTTTTATAACGCCCCCAGGGTTAGGCTGGTACGTTCAGTCTGATTGTATTCGTAAAACGAATCTTAAACTGGAATATTTTCTCACAATTCTTCGCGATTTTATTGCCAGTGCTTGAAAAAATATATATAAAATAAATAAATATAGTAAATATCCACACGGTAGATCCTCGTGCAATAACCACAACACTTTTCACTAAAGAGCGATATTAATTAACCTTTAACAAAGCAATTAACTGAATAATTCCGAAATGATCTGTATATTCATGTTTCTAGCATTTCTCAACATTTGGCCATGCCCACAACAGTTCGTCTTTAATTTCACTATCGATTGACCAGTTAAATACAATCATCTCCTTTCCTTCCTGTGTATTCGACAAACGTGCCCCCCCCCCCCCCCCCAAAGACAATAACAACAATCGACAACAGTTAACATGATAATTATAGTTTCAGTACAAGCATTTTTCTACAAAGCTTAATGCTTTTGTATAAAACGAGGGTTTTCCACTCACAGCAACGTAGTTTCGAGGACTTACCTTTTCCTTTAGCCATTGTTGATAGAGCAAACTGAACGTCCTACCAGACCGGGGCAAACTGCGAGCTCTGACATATCAATACAAGTGTGAGCCCCGGCCATACGTATAGGTCGACAGTAGTATCAAGGTCTGAGAACTTCATAGCTCGACAGAAATATCACATGTACTGTTAAACGGGAGGTGTCATTCATTCAAATTACATGAGTACAACAAATCCAAGTGAGTTACAGTCTTTGAATTCATCTTTAAGAAATTTAACAGATTTATAGGAACCAATTACATTTTCAAACAGGAAAACAGTTTCAGGGTTATACTTACTTACTTACTCAATGGCAATAGACAGTTCCTAAGCAAGCTAAAGGAATAATATCTATTTTATGGAACCCAAAGGTTCATTGCCCCACTTACCTGAGCCCGCCATTCAACCCTATTCTCTGCTAACTCCAACCATCCATCGCAAATCCTACTTCTCTTAAATCTATCCTAATATTGTCCTCCCACCTACGTCTAGGTTTTCCAAGTGGTCTTTTCCCTTCGGGTCTGCCAGTCAGTATTTTTTAGATATGTCTTTCTTCTCCAATGCGCGCAACATGTCCAGCCCATTTCATCCTCCGTGATTTAAATACCCTTACTATATCCGGTGACGAGTACAGGTCATGAAGCTCGTCGTTATGCAGTTTTCTCCAGTCCCCATTTTCTTCTCTCTTAGGGCCAAATATTTCTTTAAGCGCCCTATTTTCATTCAAACACTCTCAGATTATGTTCTTCCCAAAGAGTAAGTGACCATGTCTCACATCCATATAATACAACCGGCAGGATAATTGTCTTATACATTTTTATTTTTAAATTTCTGGACAGAAGACGAGAACATAAGAGTTTCTGAACTGCATAAAAGCAGGCATTTCCTGATTTGTGTGTACACAACATATGCATTCCTGCAGGCATCGAAAAGACTTTCTGCATTTTTCTCGATTATGTCTATGTCATCGCCCAATAAGCAAACGTCATATGCTTAATTTATACATTTCTTGTCATGAAATCCAGGAGGGCTGCAGGAGACTAAAGATTCTAATAAATTATAATCATAAAGCTAGATGTTCCGTTTGCAATGTTAGTCTGAGAATTTATAAAACGAAGCTAGAAAGTATGCCTTTACTAAACAACATCCACAGAAGACAGCTATTGTCAACCCAATAAAGCATACAAACAACAAAAAGCTGAAACCATTGGTACATATTTTATTTTGTTAGTTCTTGAAAATACAGGTGACATTATTTTCAGTACATACGTAAAATATTAACACATGCACCGTCGATGAATATTCACAAATAATTATTGTTGTACTCGTAATATACTGAAAAATTATGTTCTTTGTGTAAGATTGCTCTTAGTCTATGCTTTTTCAGGTATCACTGCTGGATTAGATGGAAGTGAAAAGACCACTATTACAGTTAGAATCGAGGTGGTATTATTCTTGCTGTGCAATATTCAATATGCACTACTGACCATTTGGGAATTGAGTGAAATAATAAAACGTCTTCGAAAAGAGACTAAATTAGAAAACATCCGGTTAGATTGAGCGAAGTGTTTGAAATTAATTTGAAAATGTATTGTGTCCGGCCGTGCTTACTGAACTAATAAATAACGTAGGTGATGGTTATGGATGAATCTGCAGATGTGCCTGTATTAAAGGACTTGGCTTTCTGTACAAAATACTATAGCAGACCCATAATACAGTAACAATTTGCGGGTGCCCAATTTGCTTGTCGAAATACACCAACCAAATTATGTAAGTCTTGATTAATTTATTTTAAATCTTCCTACTGCCAGGTATGCTTTTAGAAGCAACATATTTTCGAGTTCAGAAATTGGTGACATTGAGCTACAATAGCACCTCAATTCAGCGACATGAGGTGCAAACCTACTTTGTAGCGTGGAGCGGGCATAGAACTGTGTACATCGTATCCCTTCCCTTTACTCTCCCTTTTAATGACAATCCTTAAACTTAAAAATTAATAATAACAAAATTATTTCACAGTCCGCAGTTAGAATGATGAAGTTTTATAGTGACTTACATAATCATTTGTTAGAAATGTTCCTATTAAAGTAAATTATACATTGCTTGGTGTCAGTTTTCTTGTAATTATGTGTAGAACTGATATATAACAAACACTTTAAGATAAAATGACATATTAAAAAAATCTAAGATTGACTGGTTGAAGTAGGCTAGGTGACTCATGGGGCGGAAATTACGATTGGTCCTAATCTCCTGCGCTTGTAAATGTAAGGGTGCCTGCGGGTGAAGGAACCTACCTGGCCTCAACCGCCATCCCTGTTTGCTAAGGGTATAATGTCCCTACTTTAGAATAACCTACAAGATGACATATGCATGTGAGATATTTAATTAAAGTTATTTTATCATCAACATTTTCTTGTATTTGGTATCAGCAGGGTTCTTTTTTTCTGAAATGTAAAACATTTCCTAATTCCTGTTGGTAGAACATTCAAAACTTTGAATAGCTACAAGTATATAACATTCCTAAAAAGTACAGACTGCTAATTTAGTTATCTCTTCGAACAAAATAATATAACTGCCGGATTAAAAAAAAATAATAAAAATGGCCACACAACGTGTGTTCTAACGACTATTGAAAGGTCATTGATCATTATAAGAATTTTAAAAAGGTCCTAATACGGAGTCCTGCTGGAACTTGTTGGCCTGGGTGGAGCAGTCAGTAGCCTCCAGCGCTGCCTTTCTGTGTCCAAGGTTGCGGGTTCGATTCCGGCCCAGGTCGATGGTATTTATGAGTGCATAAACGTGACAGGCTTATATCTGTAGATTTATAGGCATGTAAAAGAACTTCTGTGGGACTAAATTCCGGCACACCGGCGACGGCTACAGGCCTAATTTGCAGTACATCCATGTCGTTAAATAACCATATACCAACCAACCTGCGGAATTTGAGCTTTATTTTATTTTATTGACAGAAACAATCTGCTGGCGATTCATTAAGTATGACCTCATTAACTTTGAGATGTTATTTCTTGTGCCATTGATAGCTGCTTTATTCTTCGTGCCATTTTAAGAAGACCTCATATCGTCCCAAACCATCGTCTATCTACAAAAGAATATAATAGCGTTGTTCCCTAATCCGAAAATTTGCACCAACACCGATACTGACAAAGAACAGGTGCTCTTGTAGTCGCGTGGATTTCCCCAGTGTTGCCGGTGTCATTCACCATTTCTCAAGTGAAGTAACCGTGCTGTGGTACGTATCTGGTAACATTGTATTGGAAAAAGTCTTTAAACAATGGCACCCACAATAAAATTCAATATAAAAATATATATGTATATTAAAAATTAGGAAGAAATCTCATGTTAAAAAATATAGTTCTTAGAATTTTTTTGATTTAGCTGAGTCCTATTGGCACCCTTAATTTAAGGCAGCTATCCTAAAAGGATTTCCCCCCTTAAGAGTAGGCTACATCATAACACGGTCAAAAGCCTTTCTCAGGTCACAGAAGGTAGCCATTATATTTTGAGAACAGGGTGAAATATTGTTATCACCACTTCATGAATTTTAGTAATGCCCTTAATAATTGTTTACTCTGCCAATCTAAGAACCCTATATGCCCTAAACGCTTCTTTTTATTGAAGTTTCCAAACGAAAATGATAATTAAATAGCTATTTTCCCACGGTCCCAACAGATGTCAGCCGTATCAAATTTCAAGATGGTGCACATAAAATTTTTGGAGGGCGTTGGAACTGAATCAGCAAATTATTTTTGGTGCCGATGCTTGTAAAACAATTATGATATTTATACAACTACAATGACTGTAGTCCGCAGAATCAATTCAAACGCCAATAATAATAATTCCGATTTCATTCTGATGGAGAAACCACTGGAACAAATCAATTCAGATTTGGAACATAAAACAACTGCTAACGGTAGAAGTGGTAAATGTGTAGGCCTATATTCTTTTTGAGTTGTGCGGGGGTGCATGTATTGTTGTTTGAAGAATATTTTGATCAGTGGGTCACAAAATTGTGGTAGTGCCAACCTATCAGCTCTCGTGTTCCCGTTGAGTAGCCCTAACATAACCTAACAATATTTCTAATAAACGATGTGTTGTATAACCAATTGGGATTATTGGAAATTATAACCATTTATATCTATGTATATATTAAGATTGGATAGTTGTAAGTCGTGTGAAGAGTCCCTGGTGCCGAGTCCCTTTGGTCTGATTATTCATTTTTCCAGGAGCCATTATTTAAAAATTTGGGCATCTGAGCTTAAGTTACATATTTTTTTATTAGTTCACATTTTTAAATGTAATTGCAGTGGATCGATAGGATGTTAAGCCAAGGTTTGAAGTTTTTAGAAATAACAATTTTAGGTCATGCACTAACTTACGCTCTTCCTACCAACTCTAATATGACCTGCCTGGGAAGGATGGGTTTAGGGTGGGGAGTAACTTCGAATGTCTCCTAGATGTCTCACTATTTTATTTACTAAGAACGCCATCTATTATGCAAAATATGAAACTGGGAAAAAATAGTTTATTTCTCTTTTATTATCATCTTTTCCCTCTTCCTCCCTTTCTCTTGCCTTCTCCTTGCCCCAACTACCTATTTGGGACCTATTCCTAACCGTAATTTCGCATCAACTGGTATACAAACCTGTGACCACTGGCACTTTAACCAGTAGCCTTAACTACTACACCACGAGCGATTGCTGAGCCGTTTGGATCTGAAAAGAGCCGTTTTGGGGCAAGGGTCGTGTTCACAGCATTAATTAAGTCATCTTGTGGGTGGCGCACCATTGAAGTCTCTTCGCTGGACAATATCACAATACGATCTCTTACTTCTTTCCCTGCTTTGGTCCCAATAGTACCTGTAATAATATTTCATAGTACCGTTATGATGCAACCTGAAATATTTATTAATGCTGTACTTTCGATATGGTGCAAGTGTCTTTTTCGTAAAGCTGTGATAAGTACAGTAAACCAGGAGTCTACAAAATAAGTTGCTGTGAATGTCCAAAATTCTCTATTGGACAGATGCACCGAAGCTTCAAAAAGCGATACACAGAAGACATATTAGCCCACAAACAAAACAGATTGCTGTGAATGTCCAAAATTCTGTATTGGACAGATGCACTGAAGGTTCAAAAAGCGATACACAGAAGACATATGAGCCCACAAACAAAACAGATTCTGCCTATGCTAACCACCTAATAAAACACAGGGTACAAATACGCAGACATCAATTTAACGTACAAACACAGAAACTCGCCCAACACTTCAGCAGACAAGGATACAGAGTAGCATTTAGAACAAAGAACAACATACACAACAGAATTAAACCCACAAACAACCCACAACACAGAGACAAATACAGTAAACCAGGAATCTACAAAATAAATTGTACTCAATGTCCAAAATTCTGTATTGAACAAATGCACCAAAGCTTCAATACATGATACACAGAACACATATGAGCCCTCAAACAAAAGATAGATTCTGTCAACGCTAAGCACCTAATAAAACACAAGACATGAATATCCAGACATCGATATAGGCATGGAAATCCTACACATTAACCACTAAGGTCATACCCTTAACACACTCGAACAATATAAAATATACAAATACACCACACAAGGCAACACAAACATCGTAAATGAACAACTACAATTCAGATCACAAGCACAATACAACAAAATCATATACAAACATCTTCCTGACCATATCATTGGCACTATTGGAGTCAGTTGCTGAAGATGGTTGCTTATTGCAGTTGAAAGCACTCCAACGAGGTAATTAACATTGCCTGATCATGGTAGTGAGTGTCAAGTAAAAAGTGAAATACCGTACTTTAAGTTCACAAATTAATTAATTTTTAGTCAAAGTAATTTGGTACCATATTCTGTTTTACTGGTTTTGTTCCTTTCCTTTAGTTACAAACCTTATTAGGTAAATTATTGCTTCTTATGTACTGGTATATTATATAAAATGTGGAAATGAATGTAAATTTAGAAGTAAATATGAAATAATTAACTGTCAAAAGTAAGCTTAATATGAAGTTTGTGTTTAGTACGTTGACTGCAGGATATGTAGAAATATAGAGCTCTTGCTTCTATTATAATTAATTTTTTACATGTAATGTAAAGACCCTAATGTATAACAAATAGTGACTGATTCTAAACCCCGACATATTTTCTATGCGATAATAAATTTTTCATTGCTCTATGAATCCATAGAGCTTGTTTCTGAAATAATAATGTGACATGTTTCCCTCATTCTATTTATAGTTGTATCTTACCAACAGCATCAATAATGGAATTGTTATCTCGCTGTCTCAGTCTTGAGCGATGAAATCAATGTTGATATTCAGTATTATGTTTCCCTCATTCAGTGTCCAGTCAAACGTCAACTATGAAATTATTGTTTGATGTCTTTCATTCTGTTTCCAGTCATATTGACATGTTTCCGTTGTCAGTCTGCAGTTGTAACTTACCCACGAAATTAATATTGACATGTTTCCTTTGTCTGTCTGCAGTTATATCTTACTCACGAAATCAATATTGACATGTTTCCCTTATAGATATATAAGCATTCATGAACCACAGATTATTGTCTCTGTTGGACATTAGGCTACATGAGAATATTATAGGAGAAAAATTCCTCCGACACTGGGACTTGAACCCAGCACGTTTGGCTATTTGCGCCAATGCTCTACCAACTGAGCTAAGCCGGAGTTCAATTCCCTTAGCTCAGTTGGTAGAGCATTGGCGCGAATAGCCAAAGGTCCTGGGTTCAAGTCCCAGTGTCGGAGGAATTTTTCTCCTATAATATTCTCATGTTTCCCTTGTCGTTATCAGTCTTATCTTACCCACAAAATCAATATTGATGTATTTCCCTTGTCTGCTGTCATATCTTACCCACAAAATCAATACATAACATTTAGAACTAGGCATATCATTACTGAGTTTTAATTTAGACCTAAGTTACTTGTATCTGTACCATGTGTATGTACTGTTACGACTATTCATGTATACAGTATAGTCATAAATTGTGTATAGTTATTTGGAGTCATTAATTTTGTAATTCTTTTTTCAAACTTACAGTATACATTTCTGTATTCCGTGAAGATGATGCACTTGTTCTTGTTTCTTGAAGAAGAAAGAGATGAAGGTGGAGGAAGCAGAACAGAGGGGAATGTGGTCTGATGTTGCATCGCATAGACTCATTCAAGAGATTCTAGTGTCAGGTAAAATGTTATAATTTTCTATTTTTATCATACTTTAAATGTAAGGGGAAAACAGTTCAGCAGAGGGCATAACTAAACGTCAGCTGAGATAAAAATTTGTTTTGTTGGCATCAATGGTGCCAGCCTTGTGATGGTAGGCCTAATGAAGGAGGTAAAAGAGGTATTGACTGCCTTTGTCATATACTCTATAACGCTATGTTGTTAATACAGTGGAGTGATAATCCCTTCATAGGATGTAATGCCACTATCACTGAACTCAAGGGACTTGCAATGTCTTTTGTTATTTATATTGTCTTTTATTTATATAATCAGGGTGCAGATTTTGAAAAGGCTCTTAATTTAATTAATAGGGAGGCATTGGTTTATAAATTAAGAGCTAAAGGTGTGAGCGAAGAATTTATTTTTGGGATTAAAAAGTTATATGAAGGAATAAAAATGTAAGATGCGAAAAAAATGTAATTTCGGAATCGATTGATCAACAATTGGGTTTACGGCAGGGATGCAAATTAAGTCCAATATTGTTTAATTTATTTATAGATGACATTTTGGAAAGAGTAGAAGAATGTAATCCACCTTGCCCGGTAATCAGAAAAAGACAAATTTCTGGTCTCCTGTATGCAGATGATTTGGTAGTTGAAGCAGTAACTATAATAGGGCTACAACGGGCAATTGATGAAATTAGCAAATTTTGTTTAGAATGGTGTTTAAGAATAAACATTAAAAAATCAAAGGTAATAGTTTTCAAAAAAAAGGCTGTAAACTAAGGAAGCAGGAGAAGTGGTATATGAATGGTGAACCTCTGGATGTAGTGAAGGAATTTGACTATTTGGGGATGAGAATGTCTGCAAATGGGGGGTGGGAGGCACATGAGAAAAAAATGGCAGTAGTAGGTAAAGCAGCTATGAGAGCGGTTAGAATATGTATGTATAAAATTCCAAATATTTCAGTTATATGGTTAGAGAGAATATATGAGGCAGTGGTGGAAGCAAAAATGTTATATGGGGTTGAAATATGGGATGGGGGCATCAAAGGGGTGGTTGAAAGTTGACCTAATACATAGGATGTTTTGTAGAGAAGTGCTAGGCCTACCTAGGGGATCACCAATGGAAGTGGCATTAGCAGAGCTAGGAATGGTAGGAAGGAAAGGAATGATAGTAGAAAGAATTTTGAAATATTGGTATCGCAATATAAAATATGTGGATGAGGATAATGCATTGAAAGAATGTATGAAGTATTTAAATGAAGGTAGGAGGCAGGATAATTGGGTGGAAAAAATTAAAAGGACACTGGAAGAAGTTGGAAGGGGGGATATTTGGCAACGAGGAGAAGGTAATAAGATAGGATTTTGGAGGGAAGTAAGAAAAAGAGTAGAGGACATGGAAAGACAAGAGATCTGGGTGAGCTTTGTAAACAAAAGTTCCTTGAGATTATACAGAGTAATTAAAACAGAGTGGGGAAGGGAGAAATATGTGGATTGTTGTGATAAGCATGGAAGAGAGGGTTATGCATGGATGAGAACAGGGGTGATATATCTGAAAGGGCTAAGGAAGGACAGAGAGGAAGGTTTTGTACTATGTAGTAAAGAGGAAGGAATATCACACTACTTAACAGAATGTGAAGGGGTAAGAAGGTGGAGGGAAGAAATCTGGGAGACAAAGTGGGATAAATTTCATAATGAGATAATAACCATCAAGATGTTGGAATTCAGAAGAGAAGAAAAGACAAGGAATATAGGGGAGTATTTAGGAAAAATGAGAGAGAAGTGGATGAGAAAAATTAGGAAATAGATCAAGAGTAAAATAATCAAGAAAGGTGTGGTAAGATAACAAGGAATCCCCATTCATACACTAAACCAGGAGTTATAGTATGAGGGGATTCTTAGTGGGTAGTGCTAGACTTATAGATAAAAGATATATTTAAAGTGGATGGAGATAAATATGTATGTAAAAGTATGTGTAAATAAATTCTATTCTATTCTATATAATCAGGGCATATATTGTCACATTACAGAATATTACTTTGCATTTCATTGCATTATATTATGAAATTTCCTTTTGATCTCCTTGTTTACTCCTGGCAGATGAATGAAATTGTTCTTCTTCTTAGGAAGAAGGTGGGTATTACACAATTTCCCTATGTATCAACTTAAATATTGTGGAGAAAATTGAGCAACTTCAGCATCGGATTCTGTCTTCTTCACTGGGTTTAGGATTTTCTTTGTCAAGATTTTCAGTTTTCTCCCTGTGGCCTGACATACTATCATCTTTAGAAAATTAAAATGGGGTAAGAGATTCATTTCCAACTTCCTGGAGCCATTTCAGTGTTTGCTGCTCTTGACATTCCATCTGTGAATCAGAACCTTCACTAACACAATAATGTGTCAGAACCTAAGGACTGCAGAGGTTCAACCAGAATGAATCGACAATGTGGCGGGAACAACAATACAATAATTATTTCTTACCTCTGTACCCCCAGAAAAAATGACATGATAATGAGTCACTCTTGCAATGCGAACGGTTGACATGTGAGTCGCCCGCTCACTTTATTGACATGTACCATATCTTTTGCTATCTGTAGGAAAATGAATGATGGAACACTCCAGACCTTACATCGACTTATTCCATGATTAAGCAGTCAAGGGTATATGGTATCTCAGTCTATTGGCCTCAATGGTAAACATTATATCACACTTTGAAATCAGAAGTGAGCATAGCGCTCACACGTCAACCAACAACAGGTTAAGAAAAGTGCCAGTTCTGAATGTATAATTGATGCCATTATATACACAGACATAAATATATGAGTTTGTAGGAAAGAATTGAAACTTGAGTGTTCATACCTAACCTGCAAGTGTCTCAATTCCAAAGTGTAACTTATATGAACACTGCTGAACCTTATATTTCCTCACTGGAATGTTTTACAAAGAAAAGTATATGCTTGGCAAAACAGCAGCCAACCACCGTTCATTTCAACATTAAGTTGTGCACAGACAGTTCCTAAATGATATGTTAAGAGGATTTAGATGAATCCTCACCATATGCAGGTTTCTTATTTTCAAATTTAATCAAATGTAATGAATTAACCACTTATCTCATATCCAGTCTATCTATATGTATTACATATTAAAAGATCTTATAAATATTCTCTTCCATTGTCTGCATTGTGCTCTTAATATACCAAATGTTGGAAAACCAGTAGAGACAATTAAACAAATGCAAATGTTTCGCTTGGGTGATTGAATTAAGTATATTACAATTGTAGAATATGCTTTCCCCTGCAGCAAAACATGTTAAATTCTTGTAAGGTGGAAAAAAATATGTCATGAGAACTTGCTGAATTTTGTAATTCTTCTTGTAAGTGCAGGGACATTTTTATTGACCCAAACAAATAATGTGGAAAGTTGCTTGTCTCCTGCCAAACTGCCCTGAATATCACAGCATGCTTCTTTTTATCGTATACTGAACTAGTTTGTTTGATATTCACAAATAGTCCTTTTTCCATTGTCTATAGATAATTGAAACAATAAAAAGAACACATTTACAATGGATCTTAACACTTCGAAAGTTTGACACAATGTTTCAACCCTCCTGTGGGTCTTCTTCAGGTGAATATCAGTTTTTATTCACCTGAAGAAGACCCACAGGAGGGTTGAAACATTGTGTCAAACTTTCGAAGTGTTGAGATCCATTGTAAATGTGTTCTTTTTACTGTTTCAATTAGTTTGTTTGAATTCTTCATAAAACCGTCATATTGTAATGTGAGCAGGCATGGGCCTATCAGAAAGCTTTTCTGTAAATGTTGCCTAGTTCTTGAGGCCTACATGTTGCACAAGATGTATGCTACTACAAAGAATATTTGAGGGTCTTGGGCATAAATCAGTGGTAACTTCCAAACTGGTCAAATTGGAGATATGATATGCGACATTCTGAGTGACTAACTCAATCCAGTCAGTCAAAATGTCAGTTATGGTATCTCCATTTTGACCTAGCCCCTTATTTCATCTGAGCATTGTCACACAACACATTTGCTAAACACAGCTATAATAACAAAATTACACACTTCTGTGCAATAATCCTTAAATGTAGGTTTATACTGTTTGGATCCACGTCTTACCACATATACATATGCAAACAACGCAAAAAGAAACTGGTTTTGAGGCTTTAGCATATGAATGTTGATTAGAGAGATATCTATAGGCATAAGCTGCTTGTGAAACATGTTTCAGCAAAAGGCAAAGTACAGTGCAGGGCCAGGTGGCAGGAGATACAGCTCTCACGATGATTTGTTCTGGTGAAGAAAATGCTCCTGTATTTGGAAAACCATAACAAATTGCTAAGACATAGATGCTGTTAGTTTGGCATGCTGTTGTGTTGTGGGACTAGCAGAATTTTTGCACATGACATTGACTGCAGCCATAATAACAAATGGGAAAAATCCAGAGTCTCATTTTTTATTAAATTTTTCTCAATTATTAAGTTTATTTTGTTTTTAATCACAGAACAGATACTGGAATGACTTTTTTTGGATCCAGTATTTCTGTAAGAATACATTTAAAAGAAAGACTAAATCTGCTTTGAAAACTTGTTACCAGTGAGAAGTTTCTGTTGCATCTCAGCCTTCTTGACTTAGGATCATCTATGTACCAGATGAACCTAATGCATAGAGAGCCAAGATGCTTATAAAGAAATCTTACTGTATTCATTGTCTTACTCCATGTTCTATGAGAAACTGGAGGAAAGAAATGTTATTTTGGCAAAACCGTCATGTCTTGCATGTGTTGTGGAAATGCTTGGAATAAAATATTTCTGAGTGTAATCCAAAGTGTTTTCACAATTTGTTCAATGAGGATTACCTTATTGTTGAATGTTATGAGGGTTAAGGAAATGGTGATATTCTCTCAAAGTGGCAGCTATATAAGAACATTAAAATAAAATTGAAGCATCAGATCTCCTTTAGGCTAATTATTATAAGACTTGAAACATGACTCTGCACACACGGGCTTCTTACGTTGTTTCTTACTTAGGTGGACTAAGCTCAATCCGAGTGACTTCTTTATTTTGTTGGTTGTCTTAACTGTCCATTTTTATCCATGGACCGGATAGAAAATAAAGTATCCTAGAAGTTGAGTGGCAGTGCCAAGTAACTTTTCTACTCACATTAATAGCAAAACACTGAATGTGTAAACGGTATTTGATACAGCAGTATGAGACATGCACAACTGCAGATATGAAACTGGCAAGGATCAAAATGAGTTAATTGTTCAGTGATTTCATAAATGACTGATATCTATGATGGGGAATGAATTCCTGATCCTACATACCATTCTTATAGAGTATCTTCTATGTACATTAAAAAAACAATTGAAAAATAAATGCATTTTTTAAAAAGTTGTACTTTTTTTTACAGGTTCCCAACCACATTTAAAACCTATGATTTAACTGAACAGACTCATTTTGCCCCTGCTTGTTTCATTGGGCCTAATGTGTAAGGACTGGTCTTCACACTAGAGTTGGGATTTTGTGAATAAAAGTTAATTGGTTAACTGAGCAAAAAATTGCTCAAATAACTATTATCTTTTATCCAAATAGCGGGATAACAGTTAGTCAGATAATTGGAAAATTATGTAACTTTAAGTAGTAATCCACTTATTTTTAGTTATCCAATTAACTGTTAAAATAGTGTTTAGTTGATGGTAAGTTCCATTGTAAGAAAGTTGTTGAAAACAGTCATGTTTTTGAGTAGGTGCCTGCATTTATGGTATTGTTCATATAGAGCTGCATGACACAGAGAAGTATATAGTATATAGACCCGAGGAGAGAGAATTAAGTTAACTATAATTATAAATTCAGATAACTGCAAATAATGTGCAATTAAACGTGTGTACAAATAACAGTTAATTGTTTTGTTTCTTTTGTAGTTACTGGTAACTGTTTTTTGCATTTAACTGTTATCTGGCTATTTGTCCCAGCTCTACTTTTCAAACATATGATTGTATTGATGAAATTTATTTGCTTTGTAATTTCCTATTGTATTGTTTCGACCCTTGTGTTTCCTGGAAAGTTAGAGATACTTTGTCTTTAAGGCAAACCCTTAGACATTTTGTCTTTCAGGCAAATCTTCATCATCTACTAAACTAAATTCTATGGTGCTATATCCCTGAAGGGACTAGGATAACATTTAAAGTTCTAGTTCTTGTACGTATCACTAGGCAAAGTAATAAGAAATGATATAATCATCCCTTAGCAATTTTTCAACCAAGTTCTTAGTTTTTGTGTAACCAAAATAAAAAAAGCAAATTTACTGCAACCAAAAGTTAGGAACAATATGATTTTTACTTCCTCTACTATTTTTGGAAACATGTCTGTGTGTCTGTCTGTCTATCTGTCTGTCTGTCTGTCTGTGAACACTCTAGCTCCAAAACGGAAAGTCGTATGAAAACAAAATTTCGTATTTGGGTCAGGTACCTTCTGAAGATGTGAGGATAATATTGGCGACTATTTTCTCTTATTTTTAAGGGGACTTTACATGAAGAAATTTTCGTTTTTCGCAGTTTTCTCAAAAACGGCTCTAACGATTTTCTTTAAATTTTGCACAAGTGTAGCTTATAGTGAGAGCTAAAACTTTTATTTGAAACTTTTTTTCTAAAAAATTCTCTGAAGGCAGTTACAAGCCACCTACTGTTCACCCACTGTTTGTAAAAAGTTTGTGTTGTGTGGTAAACAATTGAATATACACTCTTTCACGGCCTCTTATTCTATATAAGAATGAAGTGAGAAAGACATATTGGAGGGAAATATTCGATAAAGTTCGGAAATTATTCTTAACGATGGAAGTTTCAATAAATGTCTGCAGTCACTTGTTTTTGTTTGCTATATAGTCTGCACTTTTATTAGTCGCATCATTTTCAAAGAAGAGGTTATCAGGTATTTATTGTATAATTAGCGTTAAATTGTGTCTTGCGTTTCTGTACAAGGATATGTGAATACTCCTAACTTTTATTTGGGCAGAGTAAGTTATGTGACTTTCACATCAGATTTTTTCTATTTGTTTTATGCAAGAACTGTAAGCAAATTGTTATTCATCAGTTTCCTTCAATGAGGGCAAAAATCGAGATCATAATAATTATATACCATAGTTTGAAATGTCTAAATATTTATATGGCATTAGAGATTTTTGATTTCATTAAGTTAGGTCAGAATACAACAGTTTTGAATAATAGTTTCTCAGGTTCCCAACTGGGTGAGTAGGATTGTTTTCGAGGTTTTGGCACCCTTCTCTGTGGCTATCTACTGTATTGGGAGAAGTGGGTTGGTTCAGGAAAGGTCTGTGTTTTGTAGAGAAGACGGAAAAAAATTAAATAAGAGGGAGAGCTGGGAAGGGTTCTGGAGAGAACCGATTGGTTGGAAAGGAATATTGAGTGAATAGCAGTAACATTTGTGATTGTAGCATGGTTTATTTTAGCAACCAAAATGCAATTACAAAGTATATTATTGCTTTTCCATTTCAGTTCTTGAACAATCAGATATCTCTCTTTATCTAGTCCTATTCCTGGCACTCCTTTATTATCACCCCCTTTCCCAAAAAGTTCACTTCTCCCAGAAGATTGCAGCAGAGTTTGGATACAAATCTCATACTCAAGGTACAGTTGTACATTCTCAACTCTGGGAAACCTCAAGTCGTACAATAATTTTGTACATTGGATTTCTTTTCTCTTTCATGAGAGAAATTAGAAATGAGACTACCAAAATTACCCCATTGATGATAACATGGATTAGTCACATTTGTTATTATTCGTTTATTTCAATGGAAAGGAAGAGGAACATGACAAGACAGAGTCTGCAATCAAGGATTGAGAAGAACCAAAAACGAAAGATGCTACCGACATTGCCAGTTTTCTCAAACGGACCTAGGCAGAACATGTGATAAGGATGGACTGAGCCACTGCCTGGGATCTATGAAGATGATGGGAGGATGACCTGACAGGCACTGGTCTAGATGGGGAAGAACTGAAGAGAATGACATGAGGAACCCAAGAGGCACTTGAGAATTTACACTGAATTTTCCTGGGATTGCATAACATTAGCCACCTTATGTGACCTGGTGTTGAGAACGGTTTCTCAGGCTTCCGAGAGGATTGATTTTGAGCTTTCGGCAGCTTTCTCTGCTGCCATCTTTTAAAAGAAGTCAACTAATTGGGAAAAGTCTGTATTATCCTCTGCAGATCTGAATGGAACTTTGTTTTTTTTTTTGTTTGTTTTTTTTAATTTATATGTATATCGAATCCTATGCTACCATGTTGGGGCGAAGGGCCTCCAAGTGAAGGTTTCTGTTCACCGATGGGAATTTTGTTACGCTTATTTTCCTAGAGAGGGCAGAGGGACAGGTGGTAAGCCCATCACCCTTTAACCCCCCTCCGGAAACTAAGGTATTACTTGGACGTGAAAGAGCCGAGAAAATTTGTCCAGAGGCTCTAATTTAGGCTTGGAGTTCTTTTACATGCTGTAAATCTACGACACGGGCCCCCCAGCTTAAAGTCCCTCCTGGAGGACTCCGTGCCCAGGATTTTTACATCCTGAAAAACCCATCGACTACGACTGGGTTTGATTCCGCAACCTTCGGATCTAGAAGCGGGCACGCTACCTCTAGACCACTGCAGCCGACTTATTTATATATAATTTTCACTTATTCTGTTTCAGAATAAGTTGTAGAGTACCAGAAATTAAAAATAAAAACTCTGGTACAGCAAGGACATTGTGAATCCCACAGGCGACATTAGGTCTTAATGGCAGCAGGTTCAAGTTTTTTTTTTTTTATTTGGTTTATTTAACTCTTTCACTGCTACAGCCATACATATCTGTCAGCACACATTACTGCTGGATGTTTTATTGACAAATATATCTGATGCACTACATTGTATTCTAATAGACAAAAGATAATTTCAGTGAGAGGAATCACAAGTCTGTCACCATATAGTGTTATCTGTTGTCTACTTCCTGACACCATCATTTACCTGTTCTCTGTCCTTTGCTGTCATCTGTAGCTAAATACTTTGGGAGATGTATTGCACCAATCATTGAAATTCATGTTAAATCAACTGTGTTGTGACGACATGTGAGCTACCTCATGGTTATGTGTATCATTTTCAACTTCAAAAAATTTGCTGTGCTCTTGTTTCAGAGAAAACTGACAAATTATCTGTAATTGTTCGTCCATTTATGATTACAAAAGAAATCTGCAAATTAATTCAGCGCCAGTTTGCACAGTGAATAATATGTTAGCAATGAAAAGGTTAATAATATTTTTGAAGTTAAGATTTCTGTATAATGCTAACTAAAACACATTGGCATTACATCCCATGTTGAGACAGAGCCTACCATCTGACCACTGTTACATTTACATCCATCTTCCAACATCATTGGCAGATGATAGGAGGGAATGTGGTCAGCATGGCTTTAATTAGTTATGGTCTTCTTATCTAAACTAGCTCCTCAGTTGTCCTCAAATAGTTGAGTGTACCCTTTCCAGACCTCCCTACTTCAAAAAAATTAAAGAAGGTACTGGGGATCAAACCCTGCCTGCATGCCCGTAGCGAGCAATATGTTAACCACTAAACAATGCAGGGAGTCAATACAATATACCAAAATGATGTTCTTTGACTGTAATATTATAAAACAATATATACGCTGGTGAAAGTTCTTGTATTGTCATCTTGTGATACATTTAACTCTGTAACGAGAAACAATTTCAACCATTGCCGATCTTCTTGAATGCAGAGGTAAATTTGTCATGTTGCATTCTTTGCTCTGACAGAATTACCCAACCCAATGACAACCCAATGTACCACACCGTTTTTTGGTCGGTTGTGCTGATGGAATTTAATATAAGGGCAAAGTTGCTGTTTTTCTTATGGAAAGATTTTAGTGGCATCCTTGCATTGTACCTTCATAAGATACTGTCAAATCATCTCTTAGCCATATGTTTTATCAGCATGTTTCTATCTACTTGATCAGCAATAGAAATAGCTCTCAAGATTTTTAGGGAATAAGGAGAATTTACAAATTAACTATCTATGAAGAATGTATTTGCTGAAGTATCCTTGAGGTGGTAGCTTAGCTCATAAGACAAAAGTAATGCTCGGGGTAACGATTAAATTCATTTTCTTGCATTTCTTCCCAGTGCATTCTGAGGGATGTAAGTTCTGCAAACGGAGCACCATACTTTATGTTGCAATACTGCATTAACCTAAAATTTTATATTGGTTCTGACTTCCATTGCAATGTTCCCATTGGAGTCTGAGAACTGTCTGAGTGCCTAGGAGAGTTTGAGTAAATAGTTGAGGATGTATTCTTTGATAGTAGGTGTAAATAAATATGACGTCACAAACTAATAGATACATTAGATATATTTGTGTAGCTCCCAGAATAGGTTTAAGCAATAATATCCTGAGGAACATTATCAGAGAATCGGCTTGGGTGACGCAGTTAATATCATGCTGGCTTTCTGTGCCCAAGGTTGCGGGTTCGATCCCAGCCCAGGTCGATGGCGTTTATGTGTGCATAAATGTGGCAGGCCCATGTCAGTAGATTTACTGGTATCTAAAAGAACTCCTGTGGGACCAAATTCCGGCACACCAGCGATGATCACAGGTGTAAGTTGCAGTACATCCCGGTCGTTAAATAACCATATACCAACCATTATCAGAAAACTAGAAATCAGAGATATATAGATTTGGTAAAAAATAATTGAAATATGGGCCATCTCTAATGGTAGCAAAACATTAGAATTCAACCTAAATTTGAATTTTATTGTTTCTTTCGAAAATACTGCTCATAGGTCCATTTAGGAGACACTAAGAATAAACCATAATTATTGGCAAGCAGGTAATTATTGGATGAAAAGTAATATTATGTGCAAGGTAACACCACATTTCAAGAAATCATGATGACAAAAATTATGATTTTACAAAATAGAATGCTAATACAGTCACTTACCAACTATAATTTGCTAACTTGTCTAAATCCTCAAAACTTCAATTTTTCTTTGTAGTTGGCTGTGCTCTAATTTGTTTAAAATTTGGTATCACATGATCAGAAAGTATGTCTGTCTTCAGTTAACATGTGGTACAATTTTGAGATCACTATAATAATATTTTCATACCTTCCCATTAATTAATATACACCCTTTTAGTGTAGACACTGGGTGTGAGGAGTTTAAAGGATGAATAAAGGCTATGTGGATTGTGGGCCAGTCTCTTTTCTATGTGATACAGATCATTCCCAATTTTCTCACTTCACTCAGAAGATGATCTGGAGCAAGCTGCCAAAATTTGGAATCAATCCTCCTCTTCACCTGGTAGGAAACTTGAGAAACTATTATCCAACAGCCACCTTGCCTTTCATGGGTTTTTGTAGCCTAATGTCATTATAATAAGTTTCTGTTTGACCATACCATAATACAAGTATTACGTGTGACGTAAAACAGTATTATAATGATATCCATTTTGATACATATTTTCATTATAACATTGTTATGGTATTGATTATTATCAAGCATGGAACGATCTTGAAACCTTGAGAGTAGCAACTGAGACTCCATTTAAAATCAATTCTGTTCATGTTAGTTATAATATTATACTAAATTGAATTTAATTCTGTGTTGTCAAAATCCTTGGGTTTCAAGGAAACGGCCAGGAAGAACCTTCAACTTGACTGCATGCCATCTATCGCAGAAGGAAAGAACTAGGAGAACAGCTTTATTGGGAAGGGCAGCCATCTCTATTTGTTTCAATGAATCTAAAATCTCAAAACTTAAACATTTAATCATGGTCGAACGAAAACAGTCTTATGCAACTTGCCTATAATGGTAATTAAGATACTAGTATGAAAATTATGAAACTCGCTTTGCTCATTTAATAAACATACTTGTATCTTAATGAATCCCATTATAGGCTCTTTGCATAATGTACTATTATGGGAAATAAAATGGGACCTCCACCATATGCATGTTGAAATATTCTGATTTATTGTAGGCAGAAGTGATTCTTCTATCAAAACACAGAATACTGGATTGGTCTAATGTTATCAACATGACCTGTTAATTACAACAACAAAAAACAGCATTCATGATGTACAATTACTCAGATTTTTACTATATTAGGTTTATAGTAAATAAAATTGTTCTATAATGGTAGGCCTACTTTATATTTGGATGAACAAAATAAATAATGTTAAGTCTTCCTGTGATACTATATCTACTCTGGTTATACAGCATTCACATTTGTCCTGCATTGAAAATAATTTGAAATCTAGTGACTTGGACCAGTGATTTTTTAGATTTTTCTTATTTAGTAAAATCTTGATAATCTGGAGAATTGGGTGGCAGTGACATATTCCAAAAAGACAAATTGTTTTGGAACTTTTTTTTTTATTTAGAGTGGTCAGGCTACACATAAAATAATACACTAGTGTCCAAAATTACAGCAACAAACCGAAATTTCATCTTTGGTGGTTTATTTTGCCACAAAAAAAAGGTATAAAAAGGTGATAGTAACATATAAACAATATGAGGAAAGTAAACTATTGCAACGTTTGTGCATACCAGTAAAACAAAACGACCTGTTTTTTCTTTTTTTTTTCTTTTTTGCACACGTAATGACTTTCACACACATCCAGAAAAATGCGTTAATATGCTCAGTATGGGGTGTGACCATGGAGTACAGGCCTCACAACAGCATGGCATGCTGTGAATAATGTTGTCAATCTCATTTTGAGGGAATAACGCACATTTTTCCTGCAGAGCAGCTCGCAAGGCCTGGAGAGTGGTTGGTGAAACAAGTCATCTCCCTAGTGCATCCCAGATATGCTCTATAGGATTCAAATCGGGAGAGCGAGCAGGCTAATCCATGCGTGCAATATCTTCAGTTTCCAGGAAATTATCCACCACCTGTGCTCTATGAGGACGAGCATTATCATCCATCAGTATGAAGTCTGGGCCCACAGCACCTCGAAAAAACTGCACATGAGGTGCCAAGATCTCGTTAAACCTTGCCGATTTACCCGTACAGTTTCATGAACAGGTGTTCGGGTAGTCAACAGAATTTCTGCCCACGCCATTATTGATCCACCTCCATATCGGTCTCTTTCACACAATGTTTGCATCCTGAAATTGTGTTCCAGGTTCTCTCCAGATGCGGATCCGCCGAGAATCATTTTCAAGACAAAATCTGGACTCATCTGTAAAGAGAACATTGGCCCACTGTTCGATCATCCAGTTGGCATGTTGATGATTCCACTCTAGATGTACTCTTCTGTGAATTCGCGTCAGGGGTACACATACAGCAGGTCTCCGACAATAAAGGCCTCTCTGCCGAAGCCTTCTGTACACTGTTTGCCTCGATACAACTATTCCAGTGGATGCTGTGAGGTCAGGTGCCAGTTGTGTACAGTACTACAGTACCATCGTGCCCTTAGAGCCAAATAACGGTCCTCTCTTTCTGATGTCACTCTTGGTCATCCTTGCCTTGGTCTTCGGGATACATTTTCGGATTCTACAAACTGTTGCCACATCCGAGAAACAACAGAACGATTCACATTAAGCCATCAAGCCACATGAGCTTGAGACTGTCCTGCTTCCATTCTTCGTATGGCCCTCCACCGAAGAGAATCTTCTAGGCGTCTTCTCTGTGCCTCCTGTACCTGCAGTAAATGTTTACACAGCAAAAGTTGATATTGGACTGAGCAACAAACACTATGCTGCATTGCCCCTTTTGATAAGTGCACTGCCATTTTGATTGGTGCACTGACGTCTTCGTTTGCATGTTTGTAAGATGACAGGAATGCCATCTTCAGTTCAGAACACGACTGTAGGAACAAAGCTTTACATTTTATATGAATATCTCGTATAGTAGACACAAGAAGGAGAAATATCAGTTTCTTGCTTTAATTTTGGACATTAGTATATGATTTAATCATCATAAGATTTTCTGTACTTACAAATATGTTGTTTTACTTTCAAAAAAAAAATTCAACTCTGTTTTGATGTGTTAAAACAATCATTATCTCAAAAAAATAAGAAAGGAAAGTAAGACTGGATAATCCACCGCGGTTAATTGAGAATTTACTGTACTTGCTGTTATTGTGTACCTATATCCTAAAGAACAAAGCAGTCTAATGATAACATTTGCACTAGGTGTGGCAGCTGACAGAACATGCCTAACTCTGGAGCAGGAGGATCATACGTATGTCCCTATGGGAACATAAAAAACTGGACTCCGTAGCCAGCAGGTGTGCCATCTATGTAAGAAAACTGGACTCCGTGACCAGCAGGTGTGCCATCTATGTAGCAGAAGTTTGACAAGGCAACGTGATCTATTTTGACTCGATTTGTTCAGGCAAGTATTTTGAAGGAATCTTTACAATTTGGGTTAGATAAAGCCATGTCGATCTTAAAATTTGGAAACTCTGCATTTACACCCTCTTACAATCTATACAGCATACAGCAAATGTAACGGAACAATGCTATTTAGACCACCCCATAGAGACATCCTTCTGTATGAAAGAACCAAATGTTTCTTTCTTTTCGCGTTGTATACCTGGCTTCCAACTAACTTACTCTCAGTTTATGATTGTCACAAGTACAGCGATGTAGAGTATGTGACACAATTGGGAACTAACCTTTTGCTGTACAACACCTTGGTTATGATTATGATATTACCAGCAATAGGCCTGTTTAGGTCTGTAATTTTATTTTATTTATTCTTTTAGTTTACTTTGGACCATTAGATGCACACAACTTTCAAGGCTCTGTTCCCAAGAAAAAAAAGGCGTCTTATGGCCAAAAAATACAGTAATAATAAGAATAATAATAGTTAAAAGGGTTCCCCAAATAAATAAATAATAATTGAAAAAGCACAAATTATGCTATCTTATCAGAACGGAACAATAATATTAATAGTAGTTAAAAGAAGGGTCGCCTGAATAAATAATAATAATTCAATTCAATTTTTTATTTAAAGAAGCTACAAACAATTTTTACAAATTTTAAACAGTAGGCTTCTAAGTAATGTTGATACAGGAATTGATGATTATGATTATGATTATGATAGTGATAGTGATATTATTAGTGATATACAATAGGAATTACATATTAATGCATACTTAAACACCTGCCTGTCGGACTGTCGAGTCTGCAGTTTTAACCTAATTGACTGTGTGGTCATTAAGTTGAAACATATAACATTTCTGGTTGGCTTGCATAAGTCTGCTATGTCAATGGCATGAACACTGTGTAGTCAGCACATTCAAGAGTTGTTATTTCATTGCAGACACAGAAAGTTTGTTTGTACTTGAGAAAAGCAGGTCATATTTTGTAATTATAGGATTTTGCCATTTCTTATTAGCAACATATGGCTGTGTTACCAAAAACAATTAATGATTCCTTGTCAGTCTTGTGTGAATATATTAATAATAACAATAATAATAGTAATAATAATAACAATAATACCAATTAATAATAAGAATAATAATAATAATAATAATCACTGCTTGTGGAATATATCAGAATTTTTAAATAAGGCATTGCAAGCAATAGCCAATCTGTTGGCAGGAATTGCATACGGTTGTTGTACAGAAAAAATTGTACGATTTCTTGTTCCTCGTGTAAGGGGTACAGATAGCCCTATGCTATCTAAAATTGATTTGCAATGTATTTCCCCACGAAAGACTTTAGCTATGAAATTAGCATCTGCAGAAACACGCCTATTATATAATGTTTCCAAATTTAATAACTTAAGTATATCATCGTAGTCCAGATTTCTGTTAAACTTACTACGTATAAGGGAGACAAATTTTCTTTGTATTCGTTCCAGCTTATTACTGTCAGATACTGTAATGCTATTATATGCAACACTGCAATATTCTAAGCCACTGCGAATTAAAAATTTGTAAAGAGTAATTAATGACTCTATGCTTTTTAAATTATGAGAAATTAAACAAACTATTCCAAGAGTTTTTAAGGCCTGTGTGAAAATATGGTCAATATGGACATGAAAGTATAATTTTGAGTCTAAATAAACACCGAGGTATTTTATATTTTCTGAACGTGCTATTATATTTTGGCCAAGACGATAATTGTATATTATTTGGTTAGTTTTTCTACTAAATATCATGCTCTGGGTCTTACTGGTGTTAATTATCATAAAATTTGATTTACACCACTGGTGTATGTAATCGATATTCCTTTGCAGTAATTTGCAGTCCGAAGCCGTAGATATTTTATTCCATATACATAGGTCGTCTGCGTATGCTATTTTCTTACATGTTAGCATATTAGATATGTCGTTAATAAAAACTAAGAACAAGAAGGGACCCAACACTGACCCCTGGGGTACACCATCCGGTATGTAAAAAGGCTCAGAAAAATAGTTAGATATTCTAACTCGAGCAGATCTGTTTCTTAAATAACTTGAAAACCAATTGACATACTTGTTATGTAGACCTAAATTACTCAACTTTTTAACAAGAAGATCGTGATTTACTACATCAAATGCTCTGCTCAGGTCAAAAAATATGGCGTCTGATTGCGATTGTGAGCAATTTTCTTTAAGTATGTCATTGAGAAAAGTGATAATATTTGTTGCTGTGGACATGTCCTTGGTAAAACCATGCTGGAAATCATTTAATTTATTTTTACTGAAAAATGAAATATGTTTATGAATGATGGTTTCAAAAATTTTTGAAAATGTATTTAATATGGCTATGGGCCTAAAGTTCGCCACTTCTTTGCTTTTGCCTTTCTTATGTACCGGTCTGATAGCAGAAATTTTCCACAGTGAAGGAAAAGTTTCTGTTTCCAGCGAAAGGTTATACACATATGTAAGTACAGGTGTCAGTATTGGGGCACACCCCTTAACAATAAAGCTTGGTATCTGGTCGAGTCCCGAACTCTTAGATGGTTTCAAGTGTCGAATAGCTACCAAGACATCGGAATCTATGATAGTTGGAACATGTAGGCATTCAGATGTGACAGTTTGAGCATAGGGCCCCGGTACTGCATTAGTGGGCGTATTTATAATCTGAAAATGCTCTGCGAAAATATTCACTAGCTTTGATGGTTCTGAAACAATGGTATTGTTCATTTTAACATGCAATACGGGATCATTTTTATTTCGTAACTTCGAAACATAACTCCAGAATTTAGCAGGGTTTGACTTTAAATCTTGATCGATTGATTTGTACCATTTTTGTCTATCAATTTTAATAGTTACTTTTACCAATCTTCGGTAATCTGAGAAACATTGATAATACAAATCAGTCGAGTGTTTTTTGAAAAGTCGATAATAATGTTTCTTTTTCCTTATATATAATTTGAGCTCTCTTGAAAACCAAGCCGGATATTTTGGTTTAACAGCAAATGTTTTAGGGATTGACTTATTAATTGCATCACTAACTAAGTATGCAAGATTTTCAACAGCAGTGTCAGGTGATTTTTGATTATACACTGTGGACCAGTCAGATGAAGCTAATGTGTTGTATAGTTTATAATAGTCACCTTTGTGATAGCATAAACTTTCTGTTGGGAACTGAGTACCTTCGCTCACTTGGCTTATTAAATTCATAACAATAGGGGGATGATAATTATCTATATTCACCAGTGCATAATCCGGTATTGATACAGTGATCTCATCCAGACTTGTAAAAACTAAGTCTAATAAATTTTTACTAGGGACAGTGTCATTGATTTGAGACAAATTTAGAAAAGAGCATGTTTGGTGTACAATTTCACCTTTAATTTTATGATAGTGATATAAATTAGGTGAAACACCTGCCAGCCAATTGAAACCAGGGATATTAAAATCACCGAGTAAAATGACCTGAAAGTTGTTACAATCTAAATTATTTTCGAGAAAATTAAAATACTGCTGAAACGCAGCAATACTCGTATTGGGCGCAAAATAATGGCATCCAATTAAAATAGGCTGAGCATTTTTGAGAGTTAACTCAATCCACACACATTCATCTGTCTGTTCAAATTCAGGTCTACGTTTATGCCTGACACTGTTGCTGATGGCAATTAAGGACCCTCCTCCCCGAGTTTGGCTAACTAGTGAATATTTTCTGTCAGATCTGTACACCTGATATATTTCAGGAAAATAATTGTGATCATAATGGTCATCATTTAACCATGTTTCAGTAAGACAAATGATGATGGGTTCATTTGTGTTAATATTGTCGAAAAGGTCCGTGGATTTAGTTCTTAAACCACGAACATTTTGGTAATAAATTTCAGTGCCTAAATTGCTATTACTAAACATAGACTGATCCATATAATCACAACTATTTGCCATTTAGGGTTAAGGAGAGCCCCCTCCAAGGCTGCTTTTAGAAGATGTTCTGGCTAGCAGTGTATCCATAATCTTCCTAGGGGAAGATCTACTGGATTTTTCAGGAGTTTTACCCTGCGATTTCGTTGTAGGGCTACCTACCATACTAGTGGGCGCGATTTGTTCAAAAGTTTCTGAATAAGTCTGGTCCTCCTGTAGGCGGCCACGGAATGGAAAAAACAGCACCCCGCTTGGCCAGATATCTACATTATTAATAAGAGGGAAATCTTCCTCACAAACAGAAATATGAAAGCTGGCATAAGAAGTAAATTTAGTTTTCAGCCTTGTTACTGCAAATGTTTTGAGCTTTACCTGAGTACTTAAGGATTCTGCTATATCTTCTGCCTTTACAGTGTTACCATAGCGTGACACGAATAGGGCTTTACGTTTAGTCGGTTTGGCAACTACTGGTAGTGAGGAAGAATTCCTAACTCCTATTAGCGGGGCCTTTTTAACCCTATGTTTTTTAGAGACAACTGTGAAGCCGTCATTGGTGTCACCTCTATCGGATTCTGGGGCACTAAGTGTGGTGGGCACTGCGAGATTAGAATTAATGGCACTAGACGCACTGGCACTGGAACTGGCACTTGTAGTGGCCCGACTGGGCACTGGCAGTTTGACACTGCCGCTAGAGGATGCTGAAACTCTGTTAACACCACCTGAACCATTACTGGTATTGGTAGCACTTCCACTGTTGGCAGAGGTAGTCTCTCTATTGATGGCAGCCACCACTTCAGAATATTTAGTCGGTTGGATGATATTTGCAACTTTCTTACTATGTTGCTGGGGAATATTGGTACCACTTGAACTAGCTCCTTGTTGGACTCGTGGTGAAGAGACGTTTAGGAGATCTCGGAGGCCATAGATCTCTTTCCGTAGATTTTTATTTTCCTCTCTTAGGTCGGAGACCTCGGAGAGAATTTTTGTCAGCAGTTCAGTAATAGCTGACACTGCTACTGATGAAGATTTATTAGCCTCAATAATGGCTTCAAGTTTGCCGTCCAAGGTCATAGAGATGTTACACCTCCCTGGGTGAATATGAGTTGCAGATATACTCTCATCAGGAACTGAATTAGATCTGGATCTAACAGGAGTATCATCATTCCTGAGGGCTTTCCTTAATTGAGTGCACTTACCACAAACGTAGGTGCTCTCGCCATCCTTGTGGTAGAGGGTAGCCTCTATATCTGTTATATTTAGACAAGATAAATGAAAGCGGGCCTTACAGTTCCCACTACAGTATAAATGTTTTTGCCTTCCTTGAAATCCCTTGATAATGATAATAATAATAATAATAATAATAATAATAATAATAATAATAATAATAATAATAATAATAATAATTGAAAAGTACAGAGATTATGCTATGTCATCAGAACAGAACTTTGCTTTCGAAATACTCTGTTCGCTACACCACATAAAATGTGTATATATCAATGTAAATATTGATAATGATTCTTCGTTTCAAATAATGCAATTCCATGGTTATTGTTGTTCAATTTACTGGTAATCATGATATTGATGTACGATGATAGGTTACGAATAATAAATTACACTTGACCAATATTAAAATAAAATAGAGATTTTGTTGAAAATGGTACATAAGTGACGTTCTCATTAAATCGACAGGGCAGTTAGAAAATACGAAAATTATGTAAGTGTCTTAATTGTTCCACCTTAAACCGCAATACATCTAAGTTGCAGATAGTGTCATCTGGATACACGGTGTCTAATATATTATTATATTGTGTATCCAGATGACACTATCTGCAACTTAGATGTATTGTGGTTTAAGGTGGAACAATTAAGACACTTACATTAAGTTACCACAAACAGAAATGAAGTTTATCAATCAAAACAAAAATAATGGTACTGTTCGGTTTGTATGGTCAGCCTAATTATTACAAATTCATCTCTGAAAGTGTTAAAACTGTCTCATATTAACTGGTTCTTTGCAGTCCAAGAATCCAGTTAAAATATATTACACCCACTAAAATTTCCCTTAACTTTAGAATATACCTTGTGATTTTTTTTGGGACTACTGCACTGGAAACAGAATTTGTTCTTGACAAGAAACAGAGAGTACATCACTGTATTCTTATGAAAAATTTTATGACATTAGACTAAAGTTAGAACAAAGTCAAAAGAAATCTATGAGAAAGCTTGCAGAGGAATCAGGAATTTTGAAAATCTCGGCTTGGAATTTCACTAAACTTTTAAGAAATCTATGAGAAAGCTTGCAGAGGAATCAGGAATTTTGTAAACCTCGGCTTGGAATTTCACTAAACTTTTAACTTAAGTTAGAACAAAGTCAAAAGAAATCTATGAGAAAGCTTGCAGAGGAATCAGGAATTTTGAAAACCACAGCTTGGAATTTCACTAAACTTTTAAGTTGGAACAAAGTCAAAGGAAATCTATGAGAAAGCTTGCAGAGGAATCAGGAATTTTGAAAACCTCATCTTGGAATTTCACTAACCTTTTAAGTTAGAACAAAGTCAAAAGAAGTCTATGAGAAAGCTTGCAGAGGAATCCAGAATTTTGAAAACCTCGGCTTGGAATTTCACTAAACTTTTAAGTTAGAACAAAGTCAAAAGAAATCTATGAGAAAGCTTGCAGAGGAATCAGGAATTTTGAAAACCTCGGCTTGGAATTTCACTAAACTTTTAAGTTAGAACAAAGTCAAAAGAAATCTATGAGAAAGCTTGCAGAGGAATCAGGAATTTTGAAAACCTCGGCTTGGAATTTCACTAAACTTTTAAGAAATCTATGAGAAAGCTTGCAGAAGAGTCAGGAATTTTGAAAACCTCGGCTTGGAATTTCACTAAACTTTTAAAATTAAAACCCAATGAGATAGTTCAGGAATTGCACCCACACAATAATGTGAGTAAATTTCTGCAATTTATTGGGTAGTTCATAAAGTTAATGATACTCAACTTTTTGTTTACGGACGAAGCATGTTTTTATTTACATGACCATGTACGGACAGAGCAATAGGGACTAGAGTGCAGAAAATCCAATGTGGTGCACAAAATGTCATTACATGAGCAAAATATTGGTGTTCGGCATGCTATGAATCCTTACAGAGTTACATTTTTAAGCATACAGTGAATGGGCAGAGGTACAGGGATAAAAATAATCACATCATTCCTAGAAGAATTGTGTGACACAGGCATATGATGAAGATGTGTGGATATTGCATAGTTTCAATTTGCGTTAGAAATGTATGCACTTGAGTTTCACGGCCTATGAATATCCGACACTGCCTACAAATCCCCGTTAAGCCAGCCACACATCGAAATAAAAGCTCTGTAGTAATGTAATAATAATAATAGTAATAGTAGTAGTAATAATAATAATAATAATGATGATGATGACAATTTTGTTTTTCATTATTCTGCATGTTCCATTTGGTAATATTACATGCACATATTTATTTATAATAAGGTTATAAATATATTACAATATTGTTTATATTGACTGTACAATGCAAGGTGAATTTTATAACAATGATGTAATGATTCATAGGATGTGGTGAATTTACTACCTGTATTATATATTTTTATAGATATTATTATTGGTAAAATTATTCTTAATAATTAAAATGATTAGGTTCTATTACGTAGTTGAGTTTGTCAAAAGAAATTCTGTTACAGAATTTAACAAAATTATTGCTATATTTCATTATTAATTGTTGTTCACTTATAGGCAGTTTTCAGTTTTTAGCACTGCTACTAACATGGTATCTGTTTCATGATTAAATAGTCTGCATCGAAATAGCAAATGTTCCACAGTTTGATCTTCTATACCGTGTGGTCACATGGGGTTCAAAAGTGGTGCAGATCTACACCGAAGGCAACAAGAGTGAATACGGTGTGGGATCGGGATTGGCCATATTCACAGAAGGAACCAACTCACAAGTTAAGATAAAAACTAAATGCAAAATGCATTAATAACCAGGCAGAACCATTTGTGAAACTAAAGGCACTAACAAAAATTGAATCTATCAAAACCACACTCCATCCACATGGACAGGAAAATAACAATGAATTCTCTTAAGAACCCACAAAACCACAAATATCTCATCTTGAAATTATGATATGATTTTTATTATACCAAGAAAATTACAAAAGAGTCTACTGGATTCAACACTTGTCATTTTACCAGTAGACATCTTAAACAACACAATAACACTTTTAATTGGAGAAATGTGTAGACATATAGTCAGTGCTGTTAAATGCATATAAACTGATTTCCCTCTCTACAAAAAGAGAAAGAGAAAAAAAACACTAGGAAGTAAGAGACACAAAAACAAAAAAGTCAATTTTCTAACAGACTCATCAAAATACGTTTCTTCTCTGTTTTCCCTATAGGCTCTCTTCGTAAGTCCCTTGAAAGTTCGCATCGTACCACCATTAGGCCACTGTTCTAATGATATTGTTATCATCAGGACCCGGATTCTAATGACATGTCATCTTTTTATTGATGCTGCCTAGACATTGCCAACTTGTAGATAAATCCTAATCATGGCTTCTAGATTATAGAAATGCATTTTTATTAGGTCATTTTTTGTCGTTATATGCAATTTTATATTTTTAGGGCATTTATTTCAATTTTACGTCATTATTTTGTCATTTTCATGTCATTTGCTTCCTCATTTTGTCATTTTCATGCATTTACTTGGAATAAATGACTAGGTTACTATAATGCAATATTTTTGTAGAATCTACTTTAAAAACAATTTTCTCGTTTTTCTTCTCAAATGTTCCAATCAAGATCAAAGTTTTTAGACCAACATCCTTCCTACATTTACACAAATTAGTCTATATCTTTGTGTGCACAGTAATGATTTTTATAAATAAAATATCAGTTTTTAGGTCATTCTTTGTAATTATTAAGTCATTTTCTTTAAAATTTAGGGTCATTTTATAGGTCATTTTTCAAACAATTTTAGGTCATCAGAATCCAGGCCCTGGTTATCATAAAAAGAACTTAATAATGAATAAAACCGGAATTGTGAGGGATACATTAATAACAAACTGATCATAAAATTAGGAGAAAACCAGTGATGGGAAGTAATTGAGTAAAAGTAATCAGATTACATGTGACAATTTCTTTTTCGTCTCATTTATTTGCGATCGTTACTTTTAAAAAAAATATAATTTTTACTTGTAATTTACTTGTGGAAATAAAATTGTAATCGTTACATTTTAGTACTCGTTAGCAGTAGTATCATTCTCGCTTGCTATATCATCATAACTTTTTGCAAATATCCAAATTAGAGGTAATATTACCAAAAAAAGTTACTCAATGTATCTGGAAATGTTGGTATTGATGTGTTTTTTGTTTTGTTTTTGTTTCTTCATTAATAATTTGAGACTACGTAATGTCCCACTCAATGGCCTAAAAGTCAGTGGCGGACGCAGGGGGGGATTGGGGGGATAGATCCCCCCCCGAAATTTGAAAAAGGGCTATATATGCACTCTAAGTGGCCGGTTTTATAAACTAATTATGTAGCTATGTAAGTCTTTCTACCTATTCAAATCCCCCCCCCCCCGAAAAAAAATTCTGCGTCCGCTACTGCTAAAAGTTTATGGTCTTGTGCCCAAACAAAAAACAAGGAATTTTGTAGGTACTGCCATTTTGTAAAGTAATAGCAATTTTAATTGTAATTTTACTTATTTCTAGGGGGGCGGATTTCTATGACCTAAAAAATAGGATATATGCATGCATTTATGACCTAAAAACATTAAAATATGACCAATAAAATTTAAAATATGGCTTTTCCACTTACACATTGTGTATATATTTTTTTAAGTTTCATTACAATTCATTTTATTAAAATATATTGTTAATTATTTAAAATATCTGTAAATTCTCAAAAAGTATCAGCATAATGCAAAATTTACAAAATATGATATGAAGCTTCAAAATTTCTTTAATATGCACACAAATATGCAAAAAATATAACATAAATATGCATATTCATACTAAATATGCTACAATAGTTGAAAATTTCCTAAATATGCAGTTATATGCACAATAAAAGCTGTTCCATTTTCACTAGGATGCTTGGAATCAGGTTTAAATTAGTCGGAAATCTGAAATAATGCAAAGGGGAAAAATTTGACATGTCATAGAAATCCACCCCTACTTATTACTTTTTCAAAAAATAATTTGTAATTGTAATTAGGTGATATTTCTCTCAGGTAATTGTAATTCAGCCCAATTACTTTCTGTTTGTACTTTTCCCATCACTATGTATATCTGTGCATAATGGAAGTTATTGGTGAGGAAGAAGGAAACTTCCCCTTTACAATCTTGGAACTACAGGAAGCAGGCAGGCAGGAAGTGGATATCAACTGGAGATAGAACAGCTACCACTTTCCATTGTCAAAATGCCTCATGGTGGACAGTAACACACTTAGCATACATTAATTCATTTTTAAATATTTATTTAATCTATCGAAAAAACAAATACTAGTTTGGGCTTTTAATCTTAGAATGAAATTGAGGTCGTTTGGTATATTCCTTTGTGTAATCCTTGTGGAAGCTTTCGTTGAAGGTGAGTGCGTAAGTTATATAACTTCAGCAAGTGCTACAGTCAGTGGAGAAAGGAACTAAGTTCATTTTTCTCTGTTTCTTATTATTATTTCACACAAACACAGCATGGAAAGGCATACCTGTATCTTAAGGGAACATTGAATCAAATTCAAGGCAAAATATAGCCAATTTTTATAAAATTAAGCATTTTGTTACAATATTAAATTCTTTGAAATTCTTAGAAAGATTGCATTTAAGGGTACAGCAATTACTCAGAATTAGATTTTCATAAAATTAGCATTAATTAATTTCTGATATTTGCTACTTTTAATTCTGAAGTTTAAATTTGTAAAATTTTAATAATAAAATATTCATAAGAGCATTTTTATGACAGATTTTATATTTTTATGTCTAAATTCGCGGGTTAAAATTAGATAATATTTATTTTTAAAAAATGCAATCTCAAGAGAAATGTAATTAAGAGGAATATGCAACATTGATAGTGAAAACGTAATTTAAAAAATTTCCTTTTCCTTTTAAGAATGGACTTGTTACTTGAATTGTGTAATATCTTGAATAGGCAAAGAGATGATAGCCAGTGTCACAATTAAGTTACTTTTCCTCTCAATTTTGGCATTTTGAATATATAAGTTTTGCAGTTTCATTTTCAAAATTTGCATTTTGTAGCATTTACTATTTACAACATTAGACCCTAAATATTAAATTCAATTAATGCAAGTAAACAGATCTTACTTAGAAAGGATATAGATTGTAATGTGTGTGTGTGTTTAATATACAGAGTGTTTCACAAAGTTTTACCACCAGTAACAGAGCATATTCCAGACATTATTTGGAACAACTTATCCTAATAAAAATTTTACCTTTCTCAAATAATTACGGAGTAATGTAGATATTTATGAACGTCTCGGTGTGAACAGAGCTCAACATACGTTGCATGCATGCCCAAGTTTTATTGGCATCCAGAGCCATCCTAAGCTAGATAGTTGTCTATCGCCCATTGTTGAGTAACAGATGACTGTGTGTTCTTACTGATTGTTGCAACAATAATAAAGAACAGTCCTGATAAATTACGGAACGCGACACGCACCGTTCATACCTGCGCGTCAAAGTGCTTGGACGTAGAGGGAGGCATCTTCGAAAATCTGGTGGCAAACTGAGATAAAGGGTGAAATGTATGTTAAGTATGTGAATCAAACCCATTTTGTTTGTTACTTTCAATTTCTGTGCCGATTTATTGCTATTGTGTCACGAATTTTGAAACTTCAAACACTTATAACAACGTAACTACAAGTCAGATCACATTTTTTGTATTCACATTTTTTGTTCCAAATATCCTCAAAAGAATGCACTCAGGAAGTGGCGGTAAAACTTCATGAAATACCCTGTGTATATATATATATATGTTTTGTAGAAGTGACTGATGGTTCTGTTACCCCTAATCCTATAATCATCACGACATAACCATCATAATGATACATATTTAACCTTTGACCATTTGTGAGAGTTATTATAACGTGTTTACTCACATGGTGTACATGTCACCCATATTTATGAATGAAACTCAAGCACCTTTCATATTTAAAATTTTAAACAGACCTTAGAACATGTTCACATTAACAGTGATTTCTGTGGAAAGATACCTGAGTAGTCTCTACCCATCCCGGGTATCATCCTAGTTATTATAATACCACTCAATTATCATTTGTTCATAGCTTATTTCTTTCGGCATTTGTCAGACACATTGCACGATAATTTACAAGCAATTTTCACACATGTACCTCAATTGGCTAGCACAACCCTATTTAGTTTCTGGATCTTCCACATTCATAACAGCCTCGTACTCCATTTCTTTGTTCACAAGCTGGCATAGTTAGTTCTTGTACCCTAAGTAATTCTTAAATGCATCTTCTAATTTTTGTAAGAATTTGTGTGATTTTAGACCTATGTTTAGTCTGTGGTTTTGTGAGTTCTTAGATATTGTTAGAAAGGAAATTTGCCCTTCTTATCCCTTATTCTTCTGATTGGGTTACTTTGAAATCATTTCAGTATATTTATTAGTGCAATTATTGAGAATTTTTATAACATTATTGTTTAAGAATAAACCTAAAAGTTAACTTTCTGTCTTTACTTGAGCTTGTCATTTTGGTCCTAGCAAATGTGAAATTATGTTATCCAATGGGATACAAACATTCTTATTAGTCCTACGTTCTTCCTTGAGCCATTTCGTTTCAGCATCCTTTCTGCATTTCTGAAATTAAAACTTAGGAATTTTAAACCACCCATAAAATATAACACAAGTGCAGTGATGGGAAAAGTCCAAAAAAAAGTAATTGGGCTGAATTACAATTACCTGAGAGACATTTTACTTAATTACAACTACAAATTACTTTTTCAAAAAGTAATCAGTAAAATTACAATTACATTTACAATTACTTTACAAAATGGCAGTACCTAAAAATTCCTTGTTTTTGGTTTGTTTTGGGCACAAGCCCAAATTATTAATGAACAAACAAACAAAAAACACATCAGTGAGAATATTTTCAGAAACATTGAGTAACTTTTTGTTAATATTAACTCTAATTTGGATATTAGTTGCAAAAACAGTAACAATGACAATATAGGAAGCGAGAATGATACTAATACTAACGACTACTAAATTGTAACAATTATAATTTTATTTCCAGAAGAAATTACAAGTAGAAATTACATTTTTTAAAATGTATTGATTACAAATAAAAGGGACTAAAAAAAGAATTGTTACTGTAATCCGATTACTTTTACTCAATTACTTCCCATCACTGCACAAGTGTTAATGAATTACAGAATATAGATAATAAAATGTGCATGAAGTATTTACCAAGACTTTGCAGAAACTGCAGCATAAAAAATTGCGTGGTTGACAGTTGTCCCCTAAAAGCACACGGAAGAATAAAGCTTGAGGTACACAAGCTGCAAGGACAACTACAGAACTGAAATTGAGAAATGTTACCTTGTTTAGAAGGTACCTGAGGCCAAACGGCTATAAGCTCGTTTTGAAAAGTACAACAATGAAAACAAACCTGTCAGTCATGTGAGTACTGAAGGGTTAAAATTGCATAGATAATTAAAAAATATATATATACAACCGTGAAGACTCAATGTAAGTAAGATGGAATGAAATAATGTGGATTGGAAATAGATTAAATAGACCCGTGGGTTAGTCAGAGTGCTTGAATCTGAAACAGTTTCCACTGGTTTGAACAATCCTGAAAATTTGTCAATTTGTTAGATAACAAATAGATACAAGTAAGAATCAGCTTGAAAAATTTTATGTCATAACCGGGATTTGAACACGGATCTTCAGCTTAACGCGCTGATGCTCTACCATTGAGCTACCATGACAACATGCCAGTACAACATCAAATTCCTCAACTGATTCAGAATACAAGGCAACCCACGGGAGGTTTCTCCGTTGAGAACACACATCCAATGGTGTCCTACATTTGTAGGTACTTTGAAGCCAAGTTATTATTTATATACTATTAATTAAGTGGAGGGAAAGGAAATAGACATTAAATCCATGTCTGGGATATTAATACAAGTAAGAATCAGCTTGAAAAATTTTATGTCATAACCGGGATTTGAACACGGATCTTCAGCTTAACGCGCTGATGCTCTACCATTGAGCTACCATGACAACATGCCAGTACAACATCAAATTCCTCAACTGATTCAGAATACAAGGCAACCCACGGGAGGTTTCTCCGTTGAGAACACACATCCAATGGTGGGTTGCCTTGTATTCTGAATCAGTTGAGGAATTTGATGTTGTACTGGCATGTTGTCATGGTAGCTCAATGGTAGAGCATCAGCGCGTTAAGCTGAAGATCCGTGTTCAAATCCCGGTTATGACATAAAATTTTTCAAGCTGATTCTTACTTGTATTAATATCCCAGACATGGATTTAATGTCTATTTCCTTTCCCTCCACTTAACAAATAGATAACCTAACACAAGTGCACATTAGCCAATTTCTGTGTAACATTAGTACCAGGAATATTTCTGTATGCTTGTATTGATAGGTAAGCTATACTGCATTGTAACTAGCATTACCTCACATTCAGACTTGACAAAGTGAATTTACATTTCTATAAATTATGTAAGAATAATGGTGGAAATCTACACATATGCTGACAATTTTAGTGTTTGCCACGAATACAGTAACAAAGTTGGATGAGTAAATTAATTGAGGGGGACATATAATAACAGATAAAGCCACACAGAAGATGAAAGATAATTATACAATATTAAATTGTATTGGAAGTTAACACAGTGAAGTTATATAACATAATAATTATATAAGAGTTGAATTTTACACAAAAACTTCAATTTTGGTATGGTTTACCTGTAGGCCTACTACTTTTGGTGCCTTTGCTACCATTGTCAACAGCTATAGTTCAACTGCCGTGGCACCCTCCCGCAGACGTGGTACAAACTTTGAGATGAGGTCCTCATCAGTCGGGATATCGAAGTTCATCATTGGTTTGCCTTCTTGTGAATAAAAATCCTCTCCCAGACCAAAAGATCCCTGTGTCCATGGACACATTTTAGTAGTTCTGGATCCCTGTCAACTTCATGTCCATCATCCCAAAAGTGTGCCATACCACTGATTTGTATTTTGATATTTGATATTTGATGTGTCTTATGTGTTCTTTAGTTCTGTTTTCTAATGTCATCTTGGTTTTTCCTACATAGACTTTTTTGCAATCATTACATTTAAATTGGTAGATGCCTCATTTTTTACTGTGGTGGGAGTTCTCTAAATTTGTTGATTTGAGTAGGTTTTTTTGAAGAGTATCTGTTTACAGGTGCTGATGTGATACCATGCTTTCTGAAAACTTTTCTGAATTTATTATCGCTCCAAGGGTGGAATGTAATTTTCTTGTATCTCAAGTTTTCTTCTATGGATTTCAAGGTGGTGATATCACTTGTTAGTTTTTGTTTTTTGCACTTATTGATTTTCTTGTCGACTAGTACCCATTACTTTCTGCAGTGGTGATGATTCTGTTATATTCCAGGTCATATTCTGATTTGCTGAGAGGCATGTTTACCAATCTATGCGTGAGGGAATTGAATATAGCTTGTTTATGTGCAGTTAGATTGAAACCATTGGTTTTAGCGTATGAATCAGTGTGAGTGGGCCTCCTGTAAATACCGAATTCTAGCTTGTTTTCTTGTTTTATTATTTTAATGTCCAGGGATGGCAGATAGCCTTAGTAATATAGATAGTTATCTGTTTGCTCTTCTACTGTAAACTTCAATGAACTGTCTTGTATATTAAGTAACTTAAGGACATCTTGTGTAAGATTTTTGAGGATTATGGCAAAAATTTCATCAACGTACCTATACCATGTTTTGAATATGGAAGGGAAGGCAGTAGTGATTTACACTTCCAAGTGACTCATATCAAGAAAACCAACAAGTGCAAAAACCAAAAACTAACTAGAGAGATCACCACCTTGAAACCAATAGAAGAAAACTTGAAATACAAGAAAAATACATTCCACCCTTGGGCCGATAATAAATTCAGAAAAGTTTTCAGAAAGCACGGCATCACAACAGCACCTGTAAACAGATACTCTTTAAAAAAAAAACCCTACTCAAATCTACAAACCTCCACCACAGTAAAAAATCAGGCTTCTACCAATTTAAATGTAATGATTGCAAAAAAGTCTATGTAGGAAAAACCAAGATGACATTAGAAAACAGAACTAAAGAACACATAAGACACATCAAATATCAAATATCAAAATACAAATCAGTGGTATGGCACACTTTTGGGATGATGGACATGAAGTTGACAGGGATCCGTAATTACTAAAATGTGTCCATGGACACAAGGAGCTTTCGGTCTGGGAGAGGATTTTTATTTACAAGAAGGGGAACCAACTGATGAACTTCGATATCCCGACCAATGAGGACCTCTTCTCAAAGTTTGTACCATGTCTGCGGGAGGGTGCCACGGCAGTTGAAGTATAGCTGTTGACTATGGTAGTGAAGGTGCCGAAACTAGTACAGGGAAATCATACCAAAAGTGAATTTTTGTGTAAAATTCAACTCTTATATAATTATTATAATTATAGAAGTTTATACAAAGAATAGTTTTTACAGTTTGAAAATAACTTTTACAAAAGAAAGAAGAAAAAGATCTTATCTTATAACCTTGGCAAGTTTCTACATACGGTACCTATTGAATCTTATTTACTTTTACTTTACAATGAAAACAATAGCATTGCAGGAATTTACTTCAAATTCATTAACACTGTATATGATATTGATTGTTAATGAAGTATTTTGCTTCGAGATTTCTAATTTTGTGTGGTAAGTTATTGTACAGTTGGGAGCTGACGAGATGATCCCTGTCATGACTATGGAGCTCTTATCTGCAGCCAATAGCAGCGCTCCCCATCACTTGCAGTTATAGCACAACACCGTCTTCCCCCTGCATGCCACCACCAAATCACGGATCATCTCGTCAGTTCCCAACAATACTTATAACTTGTGTGTTCTTGATAGTCTTAAAAATGGGGTATCTAGGTCTGCTTTTTGTATTTTATTATGGGTATGGATTTGACTGTGTTCACTAAAAGATGTCTATTATTCTTTATGTAGGACTGACCATGAGATATATATATATCACCTATACACAATCATCTCCCTATATATATATATATATATATATATATATATAGGGAGATGATTATGTCTTAATGTTATGGTTCCTAAAAGCAGCTCTACAAGTTTTTTCATTGCCAATTTCACACATTTCTAATGACCTTTTTCTACCATTTTAATACAGCTTTTGCTCCAACGGAATTACCTCAAAAGACTATCCGACATTGTAAATGTGAGTGGAAAAGGCCATGATATACTGTCGATAAATGTTTCTCCCTAATCATAGATTTGAGTTTGCGAAGGAGATAGAGAACTCTAGATAGATTTTTTAGTAAGTTGTTCTGTATGTATTGTCCATAGAAATTTAGCATCTCTGGATAAATTACTGGTTAAGAAACTATCAATGCAAATTAAATTAATGTCATATATTGCAATTACAGATCCAATTCTACGATCACTGAAGTGTCCAAAACCTACATTTGTGAATGGAAAAGTAAGAGTGACGAAGAGAGGTCGAAGTGCCAGGTTTAAGTGTAACCCATCTTTCCAGTTGGTGGGAGAAATGTATGGAACATGTTTACGTGGCCGATGGGACAAGATCCCAATCTGTGTCAGTAAGTGTAATGTTCATTTTTTATTAATACTTATTTTATTTACTTTAATATTTATTGTCATTGGGCTTATACAGTCTGCAGAGATGCCAACTGCTATGGAATTTCCATAGTTTCTACGATTTTCATGAATTTGCTACGTCAATATGGAAATTGTACTAAATATTACAGTTTTTACGAATCCCAATATCTATTTTTTAAATTTTTCGTTTTTGACGTGAGTGTGTGTTAACCGAAGATGTTATATCTTACAGTTATAACATAATTATTGTAGTTATAACATCTTTGATGTTAACATATTTCCTCTTTTTTATTATCACTGTAATGCCGCTGAAGTTTTGCTTGCTAGAAGTTTTATTGAGTGTTGCAGTGTGGGTAGGAAATATGTCGTGTAAACATAAATCCAGTGACGAGTCTGATGGACAAAAACGAACTGCAGCAAATCAACAGTATCGAAAGCAGTATACGGAAGGCCTGTGTATAGTGCATGTTGATGTATGAAATTGCATATATTAATTTGCCCGAGACGTCGAGTCCCCCACCATCCGATTAGACTCACACTACTGATAACCACCTTTCAAGGTTGGGATCTCTGCAGTCACAGAGTGTAGCAGGTCTCAGCAAAAGAACACATATTTATCTTTTTTCATTGTAATTTGGACTGGACATATTTTCTGTGCTTTGGATAAAACTACAGTAGAATATGTACCGATACATGGAATATCTTTCCCGAATATCAGCATTTTTATCACAGGTCATGAATTTGTCTTGAGAGAATCTTGACCTTGAATTGTATTTATTGTGACTGTGTACCCAATACTTACTGAATTAAACATGTAATTAATGATTAAAACCACAAAAATGAATAAAACACATCACTATTGCAAGTGAGTCCATCAATGTATTGTAAAAATAATACATGGATAGCTTATGGTGAGACCATCGATATAAAAACTAATATCTGATGGAGAGAGCATCAATATATTATATTTATGAAAACATGATAGTGAGACCATCAATATATTATACCAACTTTTTTGTGCAAATCCGCTTTTTTTTTCTTTTAGATTAAACTCTTTGCTACTACTAGTTATAGGTGGGCTTTGACCAAACTAAAATTAGATGATATGGAAGTCCCTCTTCATATCAAAACTAAAAGGTTTTTCTGGGCTGATTCGTAGTGATTTGCTCAAGTAAAATTTCCAGATGTTTCATCCACTCCTGCAGTAGACATCCTCAGTGGCACGGTCATAGTCTTTTGGCTGAAGGTTCTGCTAAGTCTGATGTGCTGGCTGGTATTGTTGCCCTGTTTATACTGGAAGAGACCTCCCCTGATTGGCTAGGGGTCCACAGCGGCTAAATAGGAGATGGGGGTGATGTCAGTTCCACAGTGCTGTTTGCTTCTGATTGGCTCTCCTCATTGTTAAGTGTGTAGAACCTTCTTAGGGCCTGTATTACCACCTGCCGACAATACCTCCCGATACGTGACTTCCAGATAGCTTAACTGGAAGATGCCTTGTAATACCACTGCTGAACTGCTGCCGGCAAGAACGCAGTAAAAATTTGTAAAATGGTCCTTACCTCGTTGAGCAGAGAGGTATGTTTGTTGTAGTTCGGTAGTCCTTCGCTAGGTGCGGCAGCTCGGATTTGTATTTGTACAATTAAATTACATAATAACATATCATTTTAAGTGCATTGATTGATTTGTGCAATTCTATTTCATTCATATGTGAGGCTAAAATTACATTTTTGTGTAAATTAAATCTTCCAGCATCAATTCTGAAAATCAGGTGGCCAGGAAGCTTGGAGTGCTGCCATCTTGTTTCAAAGAAGATTCCCTAACTAGCAATTGGTACTTTGTCAGCCACTCCATCCTCCTGCTAGCTTATCTGGAAGTTGTCTTGCCAGACAGATTTTGTCAGGAGACCATAATACGCAATTCTTGGCCAACTTCCAGATAGGTTCTCTATCTGGCAGATAAATATTATATCAGGTGGTCGTCGTACAGGCCCTTAGAGGGTCATTCCATGCCAAATCATCACAGCTCCCAACCCGACCATCTCAGATTTACATGAAATTCGGTAAGAAGTTAAAATACATGAAGTTGTACACACACGCAAAATTTTACCCCTCAGTGATTTACGATATTCATACAGCAGGGTTGCAAACATGATAAAAATTGTAAAATTTTCCCTTGCATGCTCTGCAAAAATAAATCATAACTTGACTTCTAATTGAGGTAAAACCTTCATGTTGGTCTCATTTTGAAGCTAAAGGTACATAGTTTCCATTAAAAATAGTTGAATTTCATTTTGGGATGGCTTTGGGAACAGGAGAAAAAAAGTTCCATATAATATAAAGCCAGGCTGACTCACTCACTCACTCACTGACATTAATGTTTGCCCACTTTCAGATGAGCTAGAAACTTGAAATTTGGTACAAGTATAGCGTTTAGGCTGTAAACCACATAAAAATTCCAAAAAGGTTATTTTTTTATTTTTAGCCCTAAAAACCCCCCGAAAAAGGGCTCGGCTCGGCTCACTGACATTAATGTTTGATCACTTCCAGATGAGCCAGAAACTTGAAATTTGATACATTTTTAGGCTTTTTAAATTTTAGGCTGTAAACCACAGGAATATTCCAAAAAGTTAATATTTTAATTATTTTTAGCCCTAAAAACTCCCGAAATAGGGCTCGGTTCACTGACATTAATGTTTACCCACTTCCAGATGAGCTAGAGACTTAAAATTTGGTACACATATAGCGTTTAGGCTGTAAACCACAAGAAAATTCCAAAAAGTTTTTTTTTTTTTTTTTTTTTTTAATTTGTGTGGGTTTCTGCCTCACGACGGCTGCAGCTCTATCTCTTGAACTGTTGGGTGAAATATCTAGAAATTAAAAAAATTAATTTTTTGGAATTTTCCTATGGTTTACAGCCTGAAAGCTATATGTGTACCAAATTTCAAGTTTCTAGCTTATCTGGAAGTGGACAAACATTAATGTCAGTGAGCCAAGCCCTTTTTCGGGAGTTTTTAGGGCTAAAAATTAAAAAAATAAACTTTTGAATTTTCCTGTGGTTTACAGCCTAAAAGCTATAAGTGTAGCAAATTTCAAGTTTCTAGCTCATCTGGAAGTGGGCAAACATTAATGTCAGTGACCCAACCCGACCCCTTTTCGGGGGGTTTTTAGGGGTACAAATTTAAAACAAAACTTTTTGGAATTTTCCTGTGGTTTACAGCCTAAACGCTATACGTGTACCAAATTTCAAGTTTCTAGCTCATCTGGAAGTGGGTAAACATTAATGTCAGTGAGCAGAGCCGAGCCCTTTTTCGGGAGTTTTTAGGGCTAGAAATAATAAAAAAAATTAACTTTTTGGAATTTTCCTGTGGTTTACAGCCTAAAATTTAAAAAGCCTAAAAATGTATCAAATTTCAAGTTTCTGGCTCATCTGGAAGTGATCAAACATTAATGTCAGTGAGCCGAGCCGAGCCCTTTTTCGGGAGGTTTATAGGGCTAAAAATAAAAAAATAACCTTTTTGGAATTTTTATGTGGTTTACAGCCTAAACGCTATACGTGTACCAAATTTCAAGTTTCTAGCTCATCTGAAAGTGGGCATACATTAATGTCAGTGAGTGAGTGTGTGGGTCAGCCATGTGGCTTTATATTATAGGGAAATTTTTTTCTCCTGTTCCCAAAGCCATCCCAAAATGAAATTTGTACCAAAGATAGAATGCATTTAACTGCCTAACATATATTTTCTTCAATAACATTAAAGATACAGTTTCTTAGATACTCAAGGTCAAAGGTTACACCTTTTGACCTTGGAATGAAAAAATTAATATTTTGAAATGCAACTATTTTTAATGGAAACTACGTACCTTTAGCTTCAAAATGAGACCAACATGAAGGTTTTACCTCAATTAGAAGTGAAGTTATGATTTATTTTTGCAGAGCATGCAAGGGAAAATGTTACAATTTTTATCATGTTTGCAACCCTGCTGTATGAATATCGTAAATCACTGAGGGGTAAAATTTTGCGTGTGTGTACAACTTCATGTAGTTTAACTTCTTACCGAATTTCATGTAAATCTGAGATGGTCGGGTTGGAAATTACACTTTATTGTGATGATTTGGCATGGAATGACCCTAGACCTTTAATAAAAGGATACCAAGTTCTGTTTAATACTAGTGTCTCCTTCTCCTTATTGAAATTGAAGGGGTGTTTAAAAATCTCAATGGTTTCACGCTACAAATGAGTACGGTAGTATGGTATAGACAAAAGATTGCTGGTACCTTGGAACTGTGTAATATATTCTCCTTTTGTTACGTTTGCATGTTCAGCGACTTAGGACTTCTCAAATAAGACCCAGACGGCAATTTATTTTATGTTCAGAGAGTCTGGTTTTTGGCACCATTCGTTGCTGAACCGACCCTAACAGAAGTAGAAATAGCTATAGTAAACTAAGAAAGCACAATTCTCCTGGCATTGGCCAAATCTGTTGGTATATTTCCATGAGATATTTTCTCAGATCTACTTCCTCCATGCCAGTGAAATTTGCTGGGTGAGACCATTTATTGAGTGGAAGCACAGTATCAGCATTGACTTCTTTTCCTTTTTGGTTTTGACTGTCCCCTCTAATGATTATAGGTTTCAGACCTGTCAGTGTACAAAGAGCTTCAGAACAGGCTTCTCAATTGCACAGTTAGCTTGAAAATAGTTTTAACTTGATGATGCTGTAGTATGCGTTCAATTTGATCCATGGCGTTTCTAGAGTATGGTAGGAAAACCATTAACATTCAAGATAGATATATAAGCATTCATGAACCACAGATTATTGTCTCTGTTGGACATTTCATGAGAATATTATAGGAGAAAAATTCCTCCAACACTGGGACTTAAACCCAGGACCTTTGGCAATTCGCGCCAATGCTCTACCAACTGAGCCAAGCTGGAGTTCAATTGACAGCACCAGATGGAACCTCTCTCGTATGAATGATTGCCCTAATGGTCTACCTCACAGACAGACAAGTTATGTCATATGCAGTACTGTGTGGAACACTAAGTAGTGATTTTTGTGACCGGGCTCCCACTGTTATTGTACAGTTAAAATTCAAGATAGATATATAAGCATTCATGAACCACAGATTATTGTCTCTGTTGGACATTACATCATTCATAGGAGAGACGTTCCATCTGGCGCTGTGAATTGAACTCCGGCTTAGCTCAGTTGGTAGAGCATTGGCGCGAATAGCCAAAGGTCCTGGGTTCAAGTCCCAGTGTCGGAGGAATTTTTCTCCTGTAATATTCTCAGTTAGGAAAACCATGCCTTTGCTCTTAGGTTGGTCCACCTTAAGAGTCATGGGCTGCTTAGGTGGGCGAAAAGTTTTCTTCACTTCATGAGCTGTGTATTTATTAGATTGTAAAGTGCATTCAAGGTGTCGAAGCTCTTGTTGTAATAAATGGTTCACAGATGCGGGAAGCGCGATTCACAAGGGTTTTGTACATGGCCTGTTTCTGCCACAGATGATGATTAGAATTTTACGAGGTGTGATCAAAGAATACGGTGAATGAATTTTTATAGCAGCAACTGCTGACGCTACATCATTTGATCTAATATGTCCAATAGCCTGATCTGTTGAGACAGGCAGTGTCAAGTTTGAACTCATTCTGACTTGTTAATTAGCTTCCAGAACCTCTAGAGTGTTTACCATGTCTGTCGCGCATCATGGATTTCAAACAACGCGTCAACAATAAGTTTTGTTTTAGCTTACAAAAAAATGCCAAAGAAGTTCATGAAATATTAGAATCAGTGTGTGGTATGAGCAATTTAAAAGCAGAAATGAGTCGGTTGAAGACGACAATTGCCAAGATGTCCATCGACCTCAAAAACAGACAAAATCGTGCAAAAAGTGGCAGCACTTGTTCGTTCAAACAGGTGAATGACTATTCAAGAGCTTACCGAAGAACTGCACATCTAAGAAAGAGACCAGAAAATGGGCCCGTGGCTTCCTTCTTCATCACGACAACATGCCATGCCACACGTTGCTTCTGATTCGTGAGTTTTTGGCCAGAAAAGTATTCCTATCCGTCCACATCCGCCTTACTCACCAGATTTAGCACCCTGCGACTTCTGGCTCTTCCCAAAAATAAAAAGCATTCTAAAAGGAGAACTTTTGACATCATTCCTTACATTGAGATGGCATGACACAGCAGCTGAAAGTCCTTCCGAAATGAGCCAGTATGAGAAATTATCGTATTATTGGACTCGCATCGTGAAGACAAATGAAGTCTTGCGCATGCGAGCCTTATCCTTCCGGTTTCTTCAGAACTGGTTGGGATGGCGTTGTGTAAAGATGTTTGTTTTGGTGCTCCGTTCTATTTAGGCTTTAATTGAATTTAAGAGGTATTTTAAAGTTATATTAGTGAAAGTGTGTTCTCACGGGTGCATGGAAGCAGCGTAAGTAATTTGTCTGGGCGGATGGTAAGATATTTTTGAGATAATGCATGTTTAAGAAATAGCCTATGTCTTGGCATTGCCGCCATGTTGATCCTTTGGAATTTAATATTTGAATTGGTAATTGAAATTAATATTAGCTTCCCCGTCCTTGTTATGTAATTTTATTGTGTTACAATGAGAGCACTTTCAGTTTAGATTTTATTTGGAGCAGCCACGGGTTATATTTTAATGTAGTAGTAATTTTGCGTCTCAACCGGATTCTCCTCATGGCTTGGGAATTTAGTAACGAAGGCTTCCCAAGCGTGAGTATTGTGTGTTAGGCCTTCAATAATTTAGGTGATCACCGTGTGCTGATGGATGGATGGAAGACGAAATTAGGGTGAGTGCTTATTTATTATTATTAGAATCTCTAGAGTATGATTGTTGATAGGCAGAGACCTGGTGTGTTATTTAATGTATAGTTTGGCCCAGCATATTATATGTGTTTGAAGCAAAATATATTTTTATAGCAAACTATTGGGTAGCAGGTTTAATTATTGTAGTTTGCGTATTTTGTGATTGTTCCCTCCTTTAGGACACAGGTTCCCTCTGGGTTGGCAGCTTTCACGAGTGTCCAGAGAAGAAAGAGAAGAGAAGAGGAGAGGTGATATAAAAAGGATGTTGATTTAAAAAGAGGGGGGGTACAGAAAGAAGCCTTCGAGAAATGATTCCAGTTATGGATTCAATGTTGGGACAAGCACATCGCTAGCCAATGACAGTACCTTGAAGGAAATTATTTCAAATTCTATGTATTACTTTGTTTGTAATAAAATTATTCACTGTAATTATTATTTATCACACCTCGTATTTAGATAGCAGTCAGTGTGTGTAGGCTTGCGGTAAACAGTGTCTAAGTGTGCTATTAGATTTCCTCCTGACCAGAATGTCCAGGAAAGGTAGCTGTCAATCTTTTTCTTTTTGCATTGTGAACTGAATGCATGGGTCGATGTTATTAGGGTGTTGGAAGAAACCTTGGAAAGCTTTTTCACTGTGACGAATGTGTCATCAACGAAGTAGAACCAGGATCATGGTTTGTGGGTAGCAGTGTCCAGACGAAAGATTTAAATGATTTCATAACAAATTAGTCACCACCGGGCTCTCCTCTGCATTAGACATTGTGAGTGTGTGTGGGAAGTGAAAGATGTGGATGTTGAAGCCATGTAGATCTTTCAATTAATCATTTAGGTGAAAGAAGCTGGCACAAATTCATGTACAGTTGAACCAAGGTGTAATAAAAATAAGGTGATAGACAGTGGTTATTGGTTGAAATTTTATACTGCTCACTGGTTCATGAGCTAAATAGATTAGATTAGATTAGATTAGATTTATTTGCCACAGACATTGTACATTGTATTAGCAATAATTACAATAAACACAAGTGAATATACAAGTACACATTTATCACCAGGTAATGCCAATGAAGTCCTTGACACTGTACAGGGTGTTTGACATCAGGTTAGATTTAATTGTCCTTTTAAAAGGAACATAAGATAACTCCTTAATGTTGTTCGGCAGTGAATTAAATAGTTTAAGGGCAACATATTCAAAACTTTTCTGGGTGGTGCTGTATTTACATTTATTTATATACAAGTTTTCTATTATCTGAACAAGTAGAATCTTCCCAAATTTCTTCCTTGTTAAGATGCTTTCATGTTGCAGTACACATTATTGCCTTCAGGGTCATGATAATTAAATAATTTATTTTAATCTCTCTACAGTGAACAATTTCAGAGTGAAAAAATTTATAAGCCTTAACTATAAAACTGAAGTATTTACTTTGAAGCAAAAGTTGAATTTCTTATGATGTGTTCTCAAAAGCTACATTAAAGTGTAAGGGTTTGTTCTGAAGCATAGGTTTAAGCTTAAGTTTGAAATTGTAAGAATAAGGAGTACCAGTAGGCTATTGCTCATTTTTCAGGACCTGGTTGTGTTCCAATAACATCATTTAGAAATGGACACGTGGACTCGGACAGGTACAATGGAGCTCTGGTGACGTTTATGTGCAATCCAGGGTATTCAATGGTTGGCAACTCACAGATCTATTGTGATGGATCCTACTGGAATGGCTCTATCCCTCAATGTACTGGTAAGATTTATTTATTCATATTTCTCATTTTACTATAATGACGAGCTTCAGGACCTGTACACTTTACCGGATATAGTAAGGGCAATTAAATCGCGAAGGATGAAATGGGCTGGACATGTTGCATGCATGGGGGAGTAAAGACATATCTGAAAAGTATTGACTGGGAGACCCGAAGGGAAAAGACCACGTGGAAGACCTAGACGTAGATGGGAGGACAATCTTAGAACGGATTTATGGGAAATAGGATTTGTGGGTGATGATTGGATGGAGTTAACACAGAATAGGGTTGAATGGCGGACTCAGGTAAGTGCAGCAATGAACCTTCAGGTTCCATAAAATAGATAATATTCCTTTAACTTGCTTAGGAATTGTCTGTTGCCATTGAGTAAGTAAGTAAGTATTTCTCATTTTACTACTAGAAACCAGTCACTGTAATTGAATCAGTTTATAGAAACCACTTAAGTAAAATTTTAACAAAATCTTGTTTATTGCTACAGTAATTCCTGTTCTATAGGGATAAATACATCATTTTTTAGAAAAATACTACAAATCAAACACAGTATTTCTGTTGTGACATGCACTGGAAAATTTGGTTTCATGGTGAAGGCCAAAAGTCAGTGACTGATGGGGTAAATCAGCTGTTGTATTTGGTAAATTAATCATTTGTTACAATAATGTTGTCTTTTGTGTAATCTGTTGTTGTTTTACGTTATTTCATGCAGAACTTCATTTTTTGTCCTTGATGATATTTCATACAAGTTAGAGTAAAATTTGTGTAATACAGTAACAGTAAGAACATAAGTCATGAATGACTTCTGATGATCCATAGAGACGGATATACACAGCAGTTTTGGTTACCAGCCTGACATCGTTTTGTTCCATTTGTTGTGTCATTCACTTTAGATTGCCATTCTTGTCTTACATTAGCAAATTCAATTAACTGTATCCAATGCATGTTCACGATTCTCTTGATTTCATCCGTCCGTTTTATTCTTCTTCTTCCCTGTTTTCTGCCATTCCTAACATTAATTCCTTTTCCATTGATTCGTGTATTCATAAAGTGCAAAGTATGAAGTCAGCATTTAATTACTGGCTTTGAGAATGAAATTTGTACCGGTATAATTTTCTAACCAATTATTAATTATTTGATAAAATAAAGATACTTGTTTCTAAAATTTATGTACAAGAAACCTCAAGAGTCTTAAATTTTCAAACATGAATATTGAGTTATAATCTGTTTGAAAAATATTCTTTTGCATACAGAAATATTCGTTATGTTCTTACCAACATTTTTCATTTCAAATTTTTGACTTATGGAGTTCCCCCCCCCCCCCCAAAAAAAAAATCACTTGTAATCTCTCATTTCATTTATTGCACAGAATAACTCTGAACAACCTACCTATCCCTACCCATAACACTTCCCTATTTCAGAAAGGAGCCAAAGACGATAGAATTAACTTGTTCAACAAATTGCCTCAATATTTGAAAGATATACATTTTGCAAGTAAATTTAAGAGTACTCTGTAAAAAAGATTCATAATGCAGACAGTCTTGCTTCTACAGTATTGAGGAATAATCCAAGCATGCTCTTGCTAACCTAAGTTAGTTATGATGTGAATATCATTAGCTATATACGGTATGTTAGTTATCACTAGACTTCGGACTTTTAAGTCGCTGCTTTAGGTACCTAAAATAGGCTCTAAAAATTGGAAAATAGGTTCTAAAAATTGTTAAATAGTCTCTTATAAAATCGTTAAGTTGCCAATTTTCTGAAATATCTCAATTCCAATGCAGAATATTATATTTATTGAAGTCACCATTAATCAGTAATCATGATAAAACACAGATATAGGCCTATGGTTCACAGAATTATATAGACCTATTACTAGGGCCTAATCCCTGCGAGCAGAAGCTATGAACACTAGCATATTCAACCCCTTGTATCCCTCATTGATTCAGAGAATTACTTTTTTGTTTTTGTTTGTTTGTTTGTTTGTTTTGTTTTTTGGTTTGTTTGTTTGTTTGTTACTGAATGTGGGAGTCAGGATAATAACACTACATTTTCTTGGGAATTCCAAGGAATTTTTCTACTGAAGACGAAACATTCCTTACTATTTAACCACGTCACAAATGTGTCATGTACTGCACATTCCGATCTAAAAATTTAGTACAAACTGAAAATAAATGGTAGAATTTATAACAAAAAATAACTTATTTTGAACTTTAGAGGAAAAACAAGAAAAAAGGCAATATTAGGCTCTAACATAAAAATAGGCTGTTTTAGGTCATATATAATTATCAGTTTTAGGCATAGTCACTTATGAAACATGAATATACAAGTTTTTGTCCATATATAAAATAGGTTTTTACCTAAAATCCGAAGTCTAGTTATCACCACCTTCATAATGTCTACACCATTACTGACATGTCCTGTGTCAACACGATGAAAATAATATAAATAAACTAAAATTAACTTATGGCCTATATATGTTTACTAAGTAATTTGTTTTTCACCTGTAATATGTTATGAGTTTAAGAATGAACTCTTCAGAATTATATGTACAGAAGCTTAACTTACAAGATATATGCTTAAAGATTGAGATGAAAACTGTGAAATGTCATATTGTTTGTCTTTAGGTCAAAATTAAAGTTATTTAACATAGTGGATACAATAATAAAATGGCGCGACGTTTCGACTATTCCTTCTAGTCTTCCTCATGCTGCACTCTGTAGCTGACTGGGCCAGACGAAGAACAATCCTCGACTTGCTCCCTCGATATGTCATGATCGATCCTAAGTATCATGTTTCTGTGCTATTCCTTCTTCCATATCTCTGGTATGTTATACCAGAGTGGGGATGGATTTTAACCTTCTGATGTGTCCTTTTCATCTTTCGTATCAACTCTAACCAATCCTCACCTAAATCTCCGTTGTACCAATTCAGAGAAACACCCTCTCTGCCCATGATATTCCATGCTTCACACACCTTTCTTTTCGTCTTATCCCTTTCTACTCTTACAACCTTTACATCACCAATACGGTTTTGGTTATCGATCATATGTTGGTTCAATCCGGTTGCACCTCTACCACACACTATGTCCTTATCATGTTCTCGGAGTCTGGTCCTGATACGTCTGCCAGTCTCGCCAATATAAACTCCTTCACAATCATCACAGGAAATCGAATAAACCCCTAGGGCTTCCATTTTGTCTTCCTCCCTTCCTACATGTTTGTATCGAGAGAATATTTTTTCAATAGTCCTATCTGTATGGAAAGCTGGGACAAGCCCATATTTTCGGTACACTTTCTCTAATTTTTCACTGACAGAAGGGATATAAGGCATCCCCACATACTGCGCCTTATTATTTACCATTACTTTGTTCTTTCTTTTCTTCTCTTTCTCAACATTTCATTGTTCCCTACTTTTCCAAATATTGTCCGTTTTTCTATCACTATACCCATGACATTTTATTCAGTGGAAAGTGTGGACTCTATATATGTTTATTCATGATGTTTGTCTTCGTTTTGTAATTACAGCAGTGGGGAAAACAGATACGTTATGCAACTTTGAATCCTCGGATATTTGTGGGTGGAACCAAGACCCATTCCATACATTTAACTGGAGTAGAAAGAATTATCAGGCACCACGAAGAAACCTAAATACCGGTCCTGCATATGATCACACACTTGGACCTGGGAAAGGAGGTAGTTTCTGTGTTACTGTTATTCTTAGCATGTGATTGTGCATGATATACCCATTTAATTTGTACTGAGTGTGCCTATATTAAGGTGTGAGAAGTAATTTTCTATTTGCTGTTTGATTATGTGAGCTATGTTGGACTGGAATATAGGTTGGGAATTAGAACCTAGCATACATAATGGATGACCGCCGGCGTGGTCTTGTGGTTAGCGTCGCTGACTTCAGATCCGTCGGCCCGGGTTTAATCCCGGTACCTCCTCGGATTTTTCTGAGGTAGGCAGTTCTGGCAGGGGTGCACTCAGCCTCATGATTCAAATTGAGGAGCTACTTGATAGAGAACTAGCGGCTCCGGTCATGAAAACCACCATTAACGGCCGTGGGTGTCGGCATGCTGACCACATGCCCCCCAATCCTGCCATCGGCCTGTGGTAGATGACGCAGCAGTCGGGTGGTAGGCCAAATCCCTCCAGGGATGTAGCGCCACAGAGTTTAATTTTAGTTTTATACATAATGGATGCAGCTTAATTTGGGAATTGAGTAATCCTCACATACTGTTCACATGGTAAACAAAGTAGTGAGGTGTTTTTCTATATTGTAACACTTACATTACAGTCTTTGTGTCTGCTCCATCTTGTTGTGGAAAATGTGGTATAACTTATATCAAAATATATATATATATATATTATTTGTTGAGTATTTATCGATATCACTTGCGATTATCTATTCTTGTTTATACACAATGGATATATTGAACTTGATAGTGCTCGGAACCATTTGTGGCATCATTTCAGTGACATCTTTTTTTATAGAAAGTATTCTTCCTGCATAAAACATCCCAGATACTTGTTAAAAAATTAGTGTAAAAAGTGAGACTATTACACACACATTTACAGTATGTTAAACAAAACTACTGAATTAAACAAGATATTATTCACTAACTTAATTAAATGCATTGCCAGACGAAAAAGTGTAACACAGGATTTTTTGATACTTGCTTAGTAAACGAGCAAAATGATAGCAGTGGCGATTACGTTGAGAAAAAGAGTAAGGTACTGTATCTTTGTAAATAGAGTTTTGTGTTGATATTTTTCGTTAATATTTAGTTATGCCAAATCGTTCTTTTCTTTCTGGACGACTCTTGTACATGTGGGTCAAGGGATTTTGCTTGTTTGATTTGTGTTTCAATCACAAAAATATATATATTTTTTAAAATATTAGCAAAATCCAATCCTCGAAACCTTTTCTTATAATAAATATAACATCAATAGAAATAAAGTCATAACATTTAATACATGCCATACGCTGAATAATAGTGTGTAAAATAATTGACAAATGGGTTCAGTGGACCCTGGTTGCCTGGGTAAAAGTTGAAAATTTAGTTGAATCAATAAGTAAAATGCAATTAACTGCTCATGTAATAAGATTAATTTATTACTAGGAATATTGCAGAGCACAGATTGGTTCTTTCCTGAAATCAGAATTTTTGAGGCAGTGGTAGATTGATTTGTGGCCAATTTGACTGACTGGCATTGAGACTTGACAACCTGTTAAAGCATGAATTAAATTGGTCTGAGCGAGCTTTAATAAAGCTTTTAATCCCTTAATCAACTGAATGCACTGATGCACAATTCCTTGCAATATGGGCAGTAATTACCTTTGAATTTCTTCTGGAAGATCTAGTATTATTGTTAAAGAAAAACACAAAAATTCACTTTACGAACTACCTCTCATCCTCAGCTGATCTCCAATGCTGGTTGCTTTCTAGTCCTGGCAGTGGGTGGATGTACAGAAAGAACATCTATCCACCACCAGAGGGACTATAAATCAGTCAGGAAATAGTTTGATTGGAAGGTACATTCATCTGCAGCCTATCTATGAGTGCCATCCATAAAGTAAGTTTCCCTGGGGCTGTTTACAGAAACAAAACCCAATTTCATGGAAATGTTTACTGCAACAGATACAGCAAGTGTTCAGCTATTTTTCAACATATTCGCCACAATGATAGCGTTTAGCCAGCATTTTTCATTCCGTGGGACCAACGTTTGAATACCTGTGTTGGAGAAGTCTGCCAGCTGGGATTTGAACCATTGTGTGGCAACCATGTCCACCTCTTTGTCATTCTCTGTCATTTCTTGAGGTGTAGGAAAAGATGGAAATCAATGGGAGCGAGATCCGGGCTGTAGGGTGGATTTTTAAACACCTCCTAGCAATTGGCTGGGAGGTGTTATTCACAATGGGAGTGATGTCTGGGCTGTAAGGTGAATGTTTAAACACCCCCCAGCCAATTGCTAGGAGGTGTTTAAAAAACCACCCTACAGCCCGGATCTCACTCCCATTGATTTCCATCTTTTCCTATACCTCAAGAAATGACAGAGAATAACATAGAGGTGGACATGGTTGCTACACAGTGGTTCAAATCCCAGGCGGCAGACTTCTCCGACACAGGTATTCAAACGTTGGTCCCACAGAATGAAAAAGTCTCAATTCCGGTGGTGAATATGTTGAAAAATAGTTGAACACTTGCTGTATCTGTTGCAATAAACATTTCCATGTTTCTGTAAACGACCCCAGGGAAACTATGGACGTCCTTCATACAAAGCATTCAATAGTCAAGATTATCTGAGGATCAGAGCAACATCTCTTTAAGCGTGTTCTAGTGTAGTTATCCTTAGGAGAAGTTTTTTGTATGTTTTTATAACAACGATATGTTGTGATTTCACTGTGTTGTTCTCAATATCAGTTATCTAAAAGTTAACTGTTAACTGCAGCTAACTCCTGGTTGTGTTAATTGGGACCATGACATGCATGAATAATCGAGAAACATGGATAATCCAAATTGTGTGCGAGATTTTTCATATCTTGCATTTAATTTTAAATTTCCTGCATTTTGGTACCATATTGTGCATGGATAATCGGGAGTCGGCTGATGTCAACTGGCTTACAGGCTAGTATCATCTATTTGTTTCCGTTACAAGTTGTTTTATTAATTTCTGACTAATATTTTCAGGTTACTACATCTACATAGATTCTTCAGGAACACGTCTTGAGAATGATACAGCACGGCTATTTTCTCCTGTGTACTCAGTCCAGCTTACACGGTCTCAGCCAGCTTGTTTTACTTTCTGGTATCACATGTTTGGAACTACAATAGGTACTGTATTATATTTAATTTATGAATAATGCAATACCATTGATTATCCCAAACATCTAAACAGAGTTCTGAACTTTGATGTTTTTAGTGGCTTCCATAAAGTTTTCTTCATTGGAAAATTTTATATGACAATTTCTTTCTTCTTTGCATAAGCTTTTAGGAGAAACCAATCCTTATTTCCTTATTTTGAAAAACATTCCTTTATGCACTTCACTACTATGCATTCCTTTAAATTTTGTGAGTGGTATATGGATATATCCACCGATGTCATTATTTACAAAAAAAGTTAGAGGATTTAGAATAACTTGCATTGCATTTTGCTTAGAGATAGTTACATACCTTCAGGAAATGTAACAAATTTATTTATGCAAAATTAGATGTCAAATAACCACAAAACATAGAATATCTTACATTTGTCACTCTTCTATTGCTTGCTGAGGGTTAATATATATTAGGTATCTTAGTTATGACACACTTCATTTTGTTTGTAATATTACCTTTATTTTTATGTAAAATGAAACCACAAGATTGACAAGGTAAAAGTGAACATATGATAAGAACTTGACACATAACTTTTTAGGAAATACTTCATTCTTGAAAAGCTCAGTAGAAAACCATATTTAACAACATTGCAACAATTACTTAGATTAGATTAGACTGGACTTATTTAATCTAACTAAGCATAACCATATTATGGGACTCGTCAAATGATTACAAAGTATTTACAAATTTACAGTTCTACAGTCAATATTAAATTAAATACAATACCGGTATTTACATCTTTACTGATCTATTTCATTCACTAGTCATTAGATAATTATTCTACATAGTCTAGCGTAACACTTTCATTATTACTGCTGCAGCATTGGGAGATTCCTTGAATGTCTTGGCACACTGAGAGACTGGCTTGCAAATAATCCATTTTATTCTATTAGTGAGTTTTTTGAAGTTAATATTGATGTTGTTTTCTAAATTTATACACTATACTGCTATTTTGACATAATTCGGTTATCCATTTTCATTCTCACTCTTATTTATGTATGTTGATAACCACATTTTGATGTGGTTCAAAAACAAAATCAAATCAAATCAAATCAAATCAAAAATGATACTGATTATTGTTGCAGGCATTTCTCAATTTTCCAGGTTTCCTGAAACATAAAGAAGAGTCGGGCAGTATCTTAAAAGGAAGACACAGATTGTGATATCTTAAGCTTTCAAAGCTGCGTCAATATTTCAATACTATACCTCTGGCATCTACTAGCTATTATGGTTGCTGTCTTTTTGACCGCTCACTTTTTCTTTACCATTTACCGTTTAATTAAGGAATTTGCCTGGAACTATACATGTCTGCTACTAACACAGCCTTTTGAATTTTCCTGGAACTACTACAGTGTCTGATTGCCTGAACAACCAGATTGTATGATACAAACACCCCTTGTGAATTTGCCTATGACTACTAGAATATCTGTCATAAAATAGATGGTTTAGTTTCTCAAATAGGTATTGAATGTGACTATCCCAATTAAGGTTTGAATCCATCCATACACCTAAGAATTTAGTGCACTCCACTTCCTTAAGTGTGGTATTCATAAGGGTTACATGGACAGCATCATGCAGCTGTTGATTAAAAGTTACACAGACAGTAATATAAAAAACTATATTGATGCACTCAACTTCACTGTTACACTGTATTATAGTGAAGTTGAGTGCATCAGTTTAGTTTTTTGTATTATTTGATCACTTCACTGTGATTCCCTCATATAATAATGTTGATTAATATACAGACAGTTTTTCTTATATTTAGTTTTAGTTTATTATTTGCTAACCACTGCTCGAGTTTCAAAGAAGTACCGGTATCATCTTTTTTTCACTTGTAAGTACCAGTACTGATATTATGTTTGTGTCATCAGCAAACAGAACAGACACGTTTAAGGGAAGGTCATTTATATACAAATGAAGTAGGACTGGTCCAATTATTGAACCTTGGGGTTCAGTAGCAATATAAATGAATACTTTTTAGATAAATTTAACCCAGCACTTGTCGCTAACATTATTGTGATACAGTTTGTAGCATATGAGCACATTGCAATTACACTCAATTGAAAGGAGATTAACTGATGTAAAAACTACAAAAATAGTTAAAGATATCAAATTATCATGCAGAAAAAGATGCACTGCACAATATTTTTATAATGTGGTTTGTTGCTTAATGAGGAAAATGCTCACACTTTTGACACAGCTGCAATGAGACTTCTTAAAAAATAGAGTCAATTGGATCGTTGTTGAACCTATTAACACACATCTGTTACAAGAAGATTTGAAAGTAATATAAAAGAAGCTGGAAGATTAATAGATTATACCAGCAACTGTTGCCAGTTTTTTTACAAACTTTGTAATAAAGCCACAGTGGCACGGAGAGCTGAAGATCCTGGTTCAAATCCCGGCTATTGCATTGAATTTTTCATTCTGACTTCATCTTTTGTAATAAAGTTAGCAAAATGCTCATATAGCAAGAAATGACAGATTAATTTGAGTATTTTTATACCATAGTTTCAATATTGATAACAAACTCAAACTTCACTGCAGTAACATTATGTAACATTATATAATTACAGTGCATGCCACTTATTGTGATTACTTTGGGATGCAGCTGATCTGGTAATATTAACCGATTGATAACAATAGCTGAAAGAATTAATTGAAGGTTATTTAGTCATATTGAAGATAATACACTACAAAACAGAATTAAAAGCTATTTATGCATAAAATGATATGTAACTTTGAATCATTGAACCACTCATAATACAGTAATAGACTGTAAGCAACTATTTTTCAACCGGTAACAAAGTTTTTTATTGTTTTTATTTTCTTTTAGGAGCCCATTTAACAATACTCCATACTCAGTTACGAGTTATGAGTGTTTTTGGAAGTCTATACTGATCAACTTTTACCAATCACCAGTTTGCAAGCATTGCTCATAATGTAAACGTATGTGATAAAGTTATATTATGGTGAACACCAAATAACAAAACATTTAATTCCTGTCTGTTCAAGTTTTTTCAGTTTACACTAACCATCACTGTATGTAAACACTGTTATTTTCATAAATCAAAAGCTGCAGCTTAACTGAGGGATGAAACATGTTTTATTGCTTAAAAGAGAATGTGAGGTAATGCCACCCCCTCGAACTGCGTCGTCCTGTGAGCTGGGAACAGTGCTGCTACTTCCAATACAACACAGTACAGTTGAGTTAGAAACGAAACCCTTAAAAACGAAATTTTGAATGACTTACAGTACTTGGAAATATAACCATAAAAACTAAAATGTGATGACATAAACTGAATCTTTGATCACAATAAACAGCATTTTTTCAATGTATCAGTATTAATCTATATGGAATTTCATAAAAATGATAACATTATCCATGATTACATTAAGGGGCATTCACTGTAAAGTTCTTCTCCCTGAGGCAGTACTAATAATATACCAAGTCTTTATTTAATTTTGTCATCAAAATGTGTCAAACCTACCAATTATAATGAGACAACAGTCCTCAGTATAAGTGATATTTACTTCCGAGTACTAATTAGGGAATATACTTAGGAAGTTTCCCAGGCCATACGAGATTTTGTTTCACCTGACAGATTTATACAATAGACTTGCTTGCAGGTACACTTAATGTATACTTCAAACCAGAGTCTGAGGCATTCAATTCATTGCTTGAGGCAAACTTCACAGCATCTGGGGATCACAGTGATGCGTGGCACCAGGGTTATATATTGCTACCAAGAATTAGTGAGAATTTTCAGGTGAGATGATTATTATAAGCAAGTAGGTTATTATACAGTAAGTTGGAAACTTCACTTTTAGTATACCGAAACCAAGTGTCTTATGTGCAGAGAAGAGTTTTCTCACCATGGGCATTTGTAATTTTCTTCTATGCTTTACAGAAGATAAACTGAGATGCTGTACTGAATAGCATAAAGAATGGATAGGGTAGTTGCCTATTGTGTAATTTTAATATATGGCTTGCAAATTTAATATATGGCAAACCTGCAGATAGGGTTGCCCATCACCCCCAAAGGCTATGGCACTTCCCCCCCCCCCACACAAAACTCTTCACACTTAGCCCAACAGTAATTATATACCAGAACATACAAATTTTAATGTGTTTTAACGTAATCTGGTTATGCTATGTCAGAAGTCTGCAAAAAATTCTTTCCATTGAACTTTTTTCCATTGATGCATGCTTTGTATCATTTTTGTGGAAGAAATAGGTTGAATGTGCGAAATGTTTGTGCAAGTATACTGGTATATCATTATTAGGTTTGGGAAGCCAGACATATTTATTAAACACCTGTAAAATCTAATAAACCTTTCTTAACCCATTGATCCCAAAATCTTTCTTTTGACATCAGATTTTAGTCAAAATGATGATGTCCAATGGGCAATTGTCCTTTTTGGGCTTAAAGAGTCATATAGTCATGTCTGATAAAATTCTTTACACTTTTTTTTCTTAGGTCATACAGTTGGCTTACAGAATTTATTCCTGGCTCCATGTAGAGTTTGGTAAACATTTTCCTACAGTAATACAATGGCAATTTCAGGAGGTTTTCTAGAAATTCCGTAACAATTGTCTTATCTTTTTTTATCTTTCTTTGCTTCAGGATGTCTATATACAGTAGCCTACTTGGTGTTACTTCCTTGCCTGTAGTTTCTCCCTTCCAGTACTTAAAAGAGTCCAATCTTTGATGCCAGAAGTATTTAAAAACATTTTCTTGCTTAGCTGTTTCCTTGTACTATTCACTATGATAAACCAAAGTTCCCTTGTGTCTTGATGTGCCATAGTTAGGTCACTTTCTGAGAATGTTGTCTACAAGCCCTGTAATGTAAACCCTTCGTTGATCACAGGACATTTCTTCCTAGAATTCTTTAAACATAGCTTTCCTTTCTTCTTCTGTAATTACACTCTCTTAATTGTGATTTTTCACACATTTTGGATTTGCTAGTTGCCCCCATTTTCTTTCTTCTCTTTGAACAATTTGTTTAACCTTGCCTTCTTTTGTTCTTCCTTCCATGCTCAACTTCTGTCAGATTCGCCATGTTGGGAAGAAGTAGTGGATGTGTCTGCAAAGAAAATCATAATAATAATAATTATAATTTATTTCAAAATACATTACTTCTTTTTTGTTGTTCTAATTAACGCTCTCAAAATTGTTAGTTTACCCCTTTTTATCAGTCAAACCATTCATAGAAGGCCCTTTCCTAATGTTTTCTTCAACCAAACTTCCAATATATTTTTGAATGTACTAAAATAAATTACAAAACATACATACTGTCTATTGATATTAATTGTTTGATCCATTCCCCTTCCTCATCTTCATTTACACAAGTTGACCAACTGGTGAATCTAAAAACAATTAAAAAAGGATTTGTTAATATTGATTAAATAGGTGAAGACATATCCTTAAGTTTCTTCTACTGATATTAAAGTACTTTATCTTGAAATAGCATTCCAAAAATGTTCTAATGTTAATTAATATTCATGATTTTATTGAACCAAGGAGATTTTCGAGAAAACCATTTTTAATGAAAATGTCTTAAGATGAGTTATTCAAAAAGAGTAAACTTTTGGTTGTTTGACTTTAGCCTAATAATGTTTAAACCACAGGTGCATAATCAGAACTGGACATGAGTCCAAATTAGTCTCTGAGGGTTGTATGTTAGCTTTATCAAAAAACATACACAATATTGTAAACTAAAGTAGTTATGCGGTATTTCAGAATTTTCTTTGTTGTTTCAGATACACTGTATTGTGTATGCCTCTTTACCAAGTTCTCGACACAAGTTTCCATCTTGACCAATATTGCATCATAAGTGCACTATCCCAGTGATGCCAACAGTACAAACATGTCATTTTCACCAAAAATGTCAATTACGCAGTTGTTTCTTTAGCAACGATATATAAATATAAATATATATATATTTTTTCTCTTGTTTATTAAAAGATATGCCAATGTAGAGACCAAAGGAGAGAATGCAACTCACTTTATGCAATGCTATTCTCCACAGGTGATTGTTGAAGCAATTCGAGGACCTGGTATCTTCAGTGACATTGCAATTGATGATGTCAAAGTTGCAAATGGAAATGAATGTTTGGACCTCATGACTGAATTTGCAGCTACAGAGGCTACTTCACAGAGTAATGGTAAGTAATGATAAGATTTTCTAAATACTTGCTACCAGCAGATGGCAATATATACTTCCGGGCTGTCTGCTGCCGTTGGTGACTACCTTCCACCCTGGTGGTCCGAGTTCGATTCCTGACTGGGTTGGGGATTTTTCAGCAGTAGAAAATTTCCTTCCTGGGTTCAGGACTGGATGTTGTGTTTTTTCATTCACATTCCGTGAGAGGCAGCGTGCTGAACTGAAGGACATAGTGCATACATGGCTTTCTACTCGGCCGAACAACTTTTTTCTGAGGGCATCAGGTTGTTTGAGCAACGACGAATCAAGAGCATTGAGGAGCAAGGGGCTTGGAGTAGGGCTATACAACAGTAGGTCTAATTTTAGCAGTCAAACACGCTACAGATAAAACTTAATGCTTGTTCGTTTTTAAAATTTTGATTTGGTAATGAGGGCCTACAGTATTTTTCAAATGAGAAGCAACTTCCTTCACTGCCAATCACGTGTAAGAGTGAACAAAGTGTCGCCAGCAGTAAGAGTCTCCCCTCTGTCTCACCATCTCTGATTGGACTGCTTATCTAAGCAGGAATAAGGACAAATTGTTTGTCATCTGCAAAACACTTTATAATAATAATAATAATAATAATAATTTATTTGCTGTCAATTGACTTGATACAAGTTTCTGATATTGTCAAGCTTACAGACTAAGAGCTAATTTCTACAACCTAGATATAAGGATAAAAGTGTGTGATTGATCAAAATATAATAATGTATATGTGCTAATCAGTTATTACAGTTCGTCTAAAGAATATAAACATTTTTCTATTAAGTATTTCTTCAGAAGTGTTTTGAAATTTTTCTTGTCAGCATTCTTAATTTCTACAGGTAGCTTGTTGTATAGTATAGTTCCAATTACACTTACGTCCTTAAATATAATTTGCTTTTTGTATGTATATCTATGATAATCTAAGCTACTTCTTGTGCTATAATTATGAATTTCACTATTTTTTGTTAGATTTCTGTTTTGTATATACAGTACTGCTCTGTAAACATACAATGAGTACACTGTTAGCATGTTTTGTTTCTTGAACGCAGTTCTACAAGATTCCTTACATTTTAAATCACTAATAATTCTAACACATTTCTTCTGTAATACCATTAGCTTATTCATATGCACCTTTGCAGCACATCCCCAAAGCTCAATCCCATAAAGGAGATGTGGGTAGATCACCCCATAGTAGATTGTTTTCAATTCATCCTTTGCTAATAAATTTTTAAAAAATCTCAAAATGTAAATGGACTTGCTAATTTTGGCAGATGTCTCATCTATATGCTGTGCCCATGTTAGTCTGCTATCTACCCATATCCCTAAGAACTTGTGAGTGTCTACCTTCTCACAATTTTTATTTTCAATCACAAGTCTATCTTCATGATTTTCTTCATTTGAGTAGTTGTACAAGATTAATTTTGTTTTATCCATATTACACATAAGATTATTAGACCTAAAATATTCTAATATTTTATTGGTACCTAGGATCATTGTTTCCCTTAGGGTTAGCTTATTTTCCCCCCAGAAATTTACTGTAGTGTCATCCGCATATGATGTTATATATGACTTATCTGGCTGATTAATATCATTTGCATATATCAGAAACAACAATGGACCCATTACTGACCCCTGGGGTACCCCATATCTAACAATTCCATGTAATGACCTAACTTTTAACATTGTGTTATTCTCTTTATTGTAAATTTCAGTTATCTGTTTTCTTCCCACAAGATAAGATTTACATTTTCATTGTGTGCAATCAATACGTGTACCAGATTTACAGCTCCATCATTCATTGCACTATACTGTAAATGTTTTGAGTCTTTTGACACTGGCTGAATCTTTCCAGTTTACACACATCACATTTTTTAGGCTTGTGATAGTTTAAAATGTTTATCTTTTCTTTCAAAATTAAACTCTTTCATGGAGTTTTATAACTCGAGTAAAGTTCTGTATATAAAATCTCCACTCAATTATGTTTTTCATAATTATGGTTGTATTTTTGTTTCAGTGACAATTGCTGTGGGTGGAACAGTGAAAACAACATTACCAAAACCTCTGACTTTCCCAACTCCCCCTCCATTACCGCCTTTACCACCCAGGCCAGAGATTCCACAAAACACTACCTCAAATATGCCACAACTTGAATACACTACAGACCTCTCCAGAGATGATATTCAACCTCAGTCTGAATTATCAACTGCAGCAAAACGAATCCCAATCCCAACAGAGCCAACACCATTAGTACTAAAACCCGTTACATCAGTTATAGCAAAAAAAAGAGACCGGGTTCTCAATACCACTACCGCTTCTACAACTTCACCATTCTGGAGCACAAGTTTTCCAGTAGTTGCTAAAGAAACAGTTACAACTACAACTCCAAGACCAAGCCCAACAACAACCACATCTACGACGACAGTAAAGAAATTAATAATCATAAAACCAATACCGGTTACAAATTCTACAACCACAAGTACCACAACACTTCCTACCAAGAAAACAACTCTGCCTTTGAGAACAACAACAACGACAGCAACAACAACAACAAAAACAACAACCACCACCACCCTACCAACTACTTCTGTGAAAAGTGTATTCATTCCTCCACCCAGAGGTTTTCCAACTACATTGGCAAGAACAACACTCGCCACAACAGAGAGTGTTCCAGAGACAGAAGTACCTCTTTTTGCTATACCAAATCCGAAATATTCAAGAGGTGAGTGTAACATGGCATTGACTCATGTTTCTTTCTAATACTTACTCAGACAATAGACAAGAAATTACTTGAATCTTGTATTGGTTTTGACATAATCCCAATATCTATCTGTCATTCTGTCTTCAACCTGACTCACCTGCCTATGGTCTTTAGGAAAATCCCATTGTTATATTTAGGGATGAGTCGATACCAGATTCTCTCGATACCGATACATGATTTTTCCTCGATACTCGATACAATCAACATTTCCAGTTTCAATAAATAGGTACGTTAAAAATTAAAAGTTGAAAGAACTGTGTAATACCAACTAAATTAAGTGTGCATATTTAATGAGACAAAATTTAATATCATCAGTAACCTATAATTGTCTTTAAACTCTACATTAAAACAAAAATTAGTTTTTGAAACAGTCCACTTACAAGTTTTTGTTCTAAAATTACAATGGGGTTTGGACAGTCAGCTTGCTTGTTGGTTGTTATTGAAACGTTTGACAGGAAACGAAACAATTAAGAATCTCTTCTGTTTGGATTTTAAAAGTCGGAAATTCTTTATTTATGACTAGACAAAAGTCACAGAGTGGTTTTCTCCATTTCAAGGAGAAATAGAAGTATTTACTATATTTAGCAGAAAGAGATACCGCATTTCCTCAAATTGCAGAATTACCAAAGTATTGAAAAAGTACCGAGCGAGTTTTCTGAAGTATCGCTCGATGCCGATACCATGCAAGTATCGAGAGTATCGAGGTATCAAAAGTATCGAGAACCCATTCCTAGTTATATTTTATAAGGTTAACTTAATCTTTAAAGTGAATTCATAAACAAAATTTGCCACTTTTAGTAGTCTAGAAATTGGTGGTTCATTTGTCTTTGTTTCATTTAGTTAATATACACTGGTATCTGCTCGTCAGTTGAGTTTATAACATGAAATTTGTTCAACTGGTTGCCAAACCTGATTGTAAGATCTACTATTAGGTTTGTTCCCAAAGCACTCAGAAACCATGAACACATCGTTCGTGCATGCGCTCTTTCTCCACACATGTTCCCAAAGCGAAAATTCATGATTCTGATTGTCTTCTGTTCCATGTGTTCTCAAAGGCAGTTTATGTACTATAAGAAAAGTTTGAAGGCTCTACCATGAATTGTTATCAGAGACATGCGCAGTAACCATAACCCCTATTTACACATGCCTGACTCCTCCCTCCAATAACCGTGCGCCTGATTTATAAACGTAAGCTACTTATATGTATGAATAACGGAAGATAATTAAAAGTTTCCCAAAATATAGTTTATAATGCCTATGCATATTGCGTGTAAAACATGTTAAAAGGAAATAACCATTCCCAAAGTGCAAAATCATGGATAAGTTATAGATTGGACATGTGCAGCACAGCAAATTCTCAAGCAGTCATGGGTTTGCTTTGGGAACAAACCTATTATGTAAAACATTCACTCAGATTTCACAATGTTGAATGAAAATCATGTTATAATATTTTGTATGGGTACTTTTTTAAGGTGATCATATCACAAAGTAATAGTTTTAGAAAGTATTACAATTGTTTTAATTAAAATATTATTAATCATTTTTGGCTACAGGTTCTTAAGCTTCTAACAGTTGGCAAGCTTAGTTAAGGAAAGAAGGCCACCTGATCAAATTTTATTTCTAGGAATTGCTAAATTTGGGACTTGTCTCTGCCAAAAAATATTAGAAGACTCTTACTGTAAAATACTAATTCTAATATATTATTCATTTAACAGATAGGAAGTGGATAGAAGCAAGAAGAGGACCAATAAAAAGAAAAACTGTGTTACTGTCAACAACAAGTATTGTTATAATATCTACATTGTTGGTGATAACCACTACTGCAGGCATCTTAATGTACTTGTATATTAGGCGTAGGTAAGCTGTCAAAGTTTAATTACTTTATGATTTTAAGTATATTTCTATCTTCATCCATATTATCCGGCTTAAGATGTGAAAATACATGAATTTTTTTAAAGCGCTCAGGTAAACTTCCCTTTAGAAGTACCGGTAGGCCTATTATATCAGTGACCTGTGTGAAACTAGTAAGATCTTATTCCAGTGAGAGACAAAATATCTCGTGAATATGTTTCAGCTTTGCATGTTATTTATATTGTGATAATTTATTATGTACGATAGACACCAGAACATTGTATGGGTTATTCTCCAGAAAAGGGCAGATTCATGTCGCAGTTGATTTTCTGGTGTAAAATAAGTACTTATGGATTATGAATTATTATGATAAGTTAGATTGAAATAAGGTCTATTTGATCCCATATTCCACTTTTTAAACAAAAGTTACAATTTTCTGCAATTTAGGGCACAGTATGTGAGATCTCACCTCCATGTCATGTCCCAATGCCTGACTTGTCATTTTCATTCTTTCATAATTCAACAGACTTTAATTTTTATTCCATTTTAGTGTTGTAACAAGAACAAACAGCTCAAAAAATGAGTCATTAATAACTGAAAATAAAATATATCATTTTGTAAAGACAATTTTTTGCACTAAACATGCTTGTCCCAAGGTGAGACCTCTCCTCCGTGAAACAATATAAAAGTTCAATTATTTCCACAGATATGGCACTGTAGTCTTTCTATTTTCCTTGGACTCCAACTTTTGGCAGTTTTCTTATCATTTATATAAAGCCAAGCTCTTAGTCTGATTTTAAGTGTTGTTTTGTTTGTGTAAAAGGGCTAATTGCAGAGTTGGTAATTGGACTTCCTCACCTCCGTTACTTACACCCAACGGTAAAGTTGTATGTTTTTATATTTACTTTTGCTACAAATTATAATAATAAGGAATGCTAAGTTAAACTCTAGAACTGAGATTTTCTAACCTCAAATGTTCCCAAGCTGTTTGACAAATTAGAGAAAAATCTCACCTCCGTTACCCTCACCTCCGTTACTGTTACTCTCGAGTCCTATCCATGGAGGTGTAATTAATGTTGTATTTTATGACATATTTAACTGTCTGCATTTTTTATTTTCGTTTAAAGAAGATACTGGTATAGCCTAATAGTTTATGACAATATATCATGTTTTGATTTAAAGTTTTGATTTTAAGGTGATAATCTATTTTAACATAGATAAAAATAAGTAAAAAGTTGTGTTATAAGTAACTATTTCTGGGAATTACACAGTGAAGTGATATTCAATTACACTTAAAATTGTTGTATTTACATACAAACTTCACTAAATTTTACCTAATTTTCTCAGGACAGATCTGTTTCATCCACCATTGTGGATATCCTCAGCTGATTTCTACTTTCTGGAGTTGTGTTGCCATCTATTGAGGAAGGATGTATCTAGTGATGAGGCTGTCTTCTGCTGGGATTTCAAAATTCATAACTGTTTCCTTGTTCTTTTGGATGAATAATTTTTCCCAAACTGTTAAATCTGCCTGTCTCCTTACTTGTTTCAAAAGTTTAGCTTCATTATCTATTTTGTGGCCTTCTTCCCAATAATGAGCTGCTACAGCTGACTTTTCTATTTGTTGGTACTTTATGTTTCTAAAATGTTCCTTCACTCTAATTCCAATGTTTCTTCTTGTTTGGCCAATATAAATCTTATTACAATCCTGGCAATTAATCTGGTATATTCCTGATTTTCTGTTCTGGGGCTCTTTATCTTTATGGTCTGACTTAATTAGAGATTTGATGTTGAATCTGTTTTTCGGGGCTAATGTTATGTTTGCTTCTTTGAAAACTTTTTGAAATCTATTATTTGCCCAAGGGTGATAAGTTATTGTCCTATATCCTGTTTTTTCTTTTTCATTTTCCAAAGTGCTGATCATCTTAATTTCTTAATTAGGTAAAATTTAGTGAAGTATGTATGTAAATACAACAATTTTAAGTGTAATAAAAAGTTGTGTGTTAATCCATTTGTATGGTAATAAATATTGTTCATTTTCATTATAACATTTAATACAGTAAATTAATTCTAATTCTCACATATAACTTCTATTATAATTACTATTTCATACTATTTTCTCACCTCCATGAATGCGCCATTTTCTAACCTTGTTAATTTAATGCAAAATACCACTCGGTAAGTAGGGCAAGTACCTCAGTAGTACTCTGCAGAAGGAAATATTACATAAAAAAATTACATGATCCAAAATAAAAAATATTTAAAAAAAAAAATTCTAACATTGAAATCTGCCCTTTTCTGGAGAATGACCCGTATAGAGGATGATACAGGTTGTGTTACACACTGGCTATGGAGTGACTCACAAGCTGTGATACTCATTTAGTAATACACAATGGACACCACAGGATTGTATACAGGATGTTACAGGTTATGTTGCACACTGGCTGTGGAGTGAAGTCACAAGCTGCAATATTCATTTAGTTATATAATGGGCACCAGAAGATCGTATAGAGAATGATACAGGTTATGTTGGACAGTGACTATAAAGTGACGTACAAGCTGCGATATTTATTTAGCTTATGTATGGCCCAGATTTTGATGACTTTTCATCTTCTTTTCTGATGATAATAGGATGATGCTCTGTGGAAAATAAATGTGGCTCATGCCAACTTGAGTGAAACTAAACCACTTATAAGTCATTTTTCTGCAATTTTACAAATTTTTTCTGATATGGCATTTTTTATGTTTTATAAGTCATTTTAAATTCATTTTTAAGAACAGATCCAGGTTTTGTCATTTTTAGCGAGTTTGGTTGC